>LR738711.1:493046267-493103537 GCA_902687465.1 Secale cereale | reverse complement strand
ATATATATATATAGGAAAATGGTTGTGTACTCCTGGGAGTACGTACTCCCGCTCCTCATATACCACATAGATGAATCTTTTGTACCTCTTTATTATTTTTAATATACTTCATTAGTAATTATTAGATACTCTAAAATAATTTTCATGAAAAAATTCATGCGAGTCTACATATTTTAAATGTTTACGTATATACTGATATGTTTGTACGTGAAAAAGGTATATTACAAAAAGTACGTCGCAGATGATATTTTTTCAACAAAACTCGTATTGAGGTATCTTAGAATATTTAATGAAGTATATTGAGAATGATAAAGAGGTATAATTAATGCGTATATGAGGTATATTGAGGATGAGAGTACATACTCTCAGGAGTACAAAATAGGAGTCCTATATAGGAAAATGGTTGTACACAAGCTTTATTATTACATTGGTCCTTAAATCTTACCAAGCTTTTGTACACAATCACCAAGATTTTCGTTGCCAAAAAAATCCAGGATTTTATTGTTAAGAAAATATTTTTATAAGTGAACAAGATGTGAGATATTGTTTTCTTACATATGTAAGTATCTGTTAAATATATGATGAAAATAAAAATAATATATAATAACATATGAAATAATTTAAATATACATAATATAGTTAGAAGGGAAACATAAGTTGGACCAGGCGTTCCTATTCTTATATAGAAAAATAGAACAGACCAATGCGTTTTCTTTAAAAAAAATACATAAATTGGGTTGCCGATATTTCAAGAAAAATAAAACCTCGGACGGGAGGTCCATAGGCCGGTCGATACATGACGGTCCTCAAGAAAATACAAATAGGCATATGGACCTCCCATCTGAGGTCGTGGGTTGTGCATGTTAAAAAAGAAAGCCTAGACGGGGCAGCCCAAAACCCAGCTAATACTTGCTGCCCCAGTGATAATAAATGATACCTGCTAGCTCCTCGGCTTCATTGTGAATTTATCTCCTATAGTAACTACATTGAAGCACCTAAAAAATGTAACTATGTTGACAAACCCGTGGGCCCCAACGTCAGTATAGCATTAGGAGGAAGTATTTTTTCGATGAGGCACTTGCTTGCGTACGGTCATAGACCTGGTGGGTCCCGACTGTCCGCCTCTCCACGTACAGTCCTCTCCAGATTCCTCTCGTTTGTTCAGCATGTTAACAACGGCAGACAGCGGCGTCGCGGCGAGCGCACAAAGGCGCAGGAGGAGATCCGACCACCTGAGGAAGTGCCTTATTAGTAACGAAACAACTGAACTAGCCTAGTGGCTGAGTGACACTACCCGACAGCTGTTCCGCCCGGGTTTGACTCCACCTGTGCAGAGAAAATATCTCCAAATTTTTTGCCTCTGCCTTTATTGATATGTGGGTCCCAATTGTCATCTACGCACACCACGTCCTACACTTGTCAAAACTTCGTCCCTCGTTTTCTCTGTTTTTCGCACACTCGACATTGTGTGGGCATTTTGAAAATAGCATATCTTTTTTATTGTGCATCATATGAAGATGTGCTATGCATGAATGTTGATCAGCATGATGTTAACTGGCTAGTAGTTCCAGTTTCGACCATGAATAAAACTTTCAGCATGATGTTAACACCGTTTGAAAAGGCCGTGTTAATATAAATGCTCTACCTCTGAAAGTTGCAGTTTCTTCTCTGAAACTGAACTTGGAGTTTCTTATCTGAAATTGAAACTTGCAGTTTCTTCTCTGAGAATCACATTGTCTGCACTTTTATACTCCTATGAAACTACATTTTTTAAGTGCAGAGAAAATATCTCCAAAAATTGTGCCTCTGCCTTTATTGACATGTGGGTCCCAATTGTCATCTAGACACACCACGTCCTACAGTTGCCAAAACTTCGTCCCTCGTTTTCTTTGTTTTTCGCACACTCGACATTGTGTGGGCATTTTGAAAATAGCATATCTTTTTGACTATGCATCATATGAAGATGTGCTATGCATGAATGTTGATCAGCATAATGTTAACTGGCTGGTAGTTCCAGTTTCAACCATGAATAAAACTTCCAGCATGATGTTAACACTGTTTAAACAGGCCATGTTAATATAAATGATTTGCCTCTGAAAGTTGCAGTTTCTTATCTGAAACTGAACTTGGAGTTCCTTATCTGAAACTAAAACTTGCAGTTTCTTCTCTGAGAATCACATTGTCTGCACTTTTATACTCCTATGAAACTACATTTTTAAGTGCTAAAAATAGATCTCTAGAATTCATAAAATACTTCATATGCTCAATACTGCAAATCTGAAATTCAAAAGACATTCATATCTGAAAGTACTCTCAAAATACACAACACAAAACACAATTCAGAACCTGCAAATACTAACAACCCTAAGCTCCTCCTAACAATTCACAACCTGCCCGACTATTGGTCTGGGGGGCAATCCCTCCTATTCCTCGACGGCAGATAGCCGCCGCATGAGACGATGTGAACGACGAGGGAGAGGATGGCGGGGAAGCATCGTCGGGCCAACTGTTTTTCTCCTCTTGCAGTAGGGTTCGGTCGACGAAGACTCCACCGGCTCGCTCTAGCACGACACCCTCACAAACGGCACCATGTAGATGCTTGATCCTTCAATTTCGGTGGATGCTCCATCTAAGATCGATACTCCACAATGAGCACCACACATCCCACTGATGGTGGTGGATGCCAATGCTTAGATGGAGCAGGGTTGGTGTCGGTAATTTTTACTTGGCACCTAGCACACTGCATATATACCGGTTCCATCCGTACATTTGTGCAGTTCCACCAAAATGCAGCTGAATAACCCTGTTTGCACAGATAATGAAAAGGCGTGATTAGATTATTGTGGCACTAGTTGATGAAACATACACTAATAAATAGAAGAAAATATTACATCATACTGGAAATCGACCCAAGTTTCCCTGATACACCTTCTGCCAGTGATGAACATCAGTGTACAACGGTAGTACAAGGAGGGGCCTTGAGACATTCAAATCTCTATTTTTGTGCAGATCAACTAAAATTAAGCACCCTCAGTTTGCAGAAACGCTTAAACATTAACAATTTGACTAGTTGATGAAACATACATTAACAAAGAGAAGCACTTTCTTTATCTACATTGGAAATGAAATGATAGAGAGGACACTCGCTCTATTTAACAGTATTATTACTTCATTTTATCAGTGACACTAGGGTCGAGCAGGTGGCAAACGAGGTGTACCGTGCGTCGCAAGGATGAAGGCCGGGGGTGCTTAGATTGGATGCTGAAGCTAGCTCTTTTAGTCCCTATCTTCCCCCTAATGTTTCTATGGTAGCATTTGGGTTGTAATCCAAACTTGGTTGAGCTGGCGCTGTGTCCCCCTACCTGCCAAGCTTATGTGGCGAACTTGTCTCCTGCTAGTACTCAGTTCGTTCTAGTTGTAGTTGCATAACTTCCCGTTTACACTGAGATGTTGTCGGATAATGGTTCTCTATGGTTGGGTTTCTTTAATGAAATCGGAGGGAACCCCCTCTTTCGATATATAAAAAAACAGTGGCACTAGCAGTGCCAAAACATTGCCTCAAATTAATAGTGCCACTAGATTAAGGTGCAAAATAATAACACTACTGCTTTATCATGGCAGTGCCAAAACAGTAGCACAAGAGCAGGATCAACATGCAGGATCTTTGGCAAACGGTCGGACCAAAAAGGAACATACCTCGTGATGGGAACCATATATGCAGTCAACGCCATCGTAGAAGGGATGACACTAGTCACCAACATGGATGATTCAATTCATGGGACCTTTTGGTGCAGTTCACCTAAAATGAAGCAATGTCCCATGAGCTAGCAGCTTCTTCTTCTTTTTCTTCTTCTTCGTCTTCTTCTTCTTCTTCTTCTTCTTCTTCTTTTAAGAAAAGGGCTCCAGGCCCGGTTCCATTTCCATTAGAAAACGAAACCCACAGAGCTTCTTCTTCATTAGTTGCAATAAAATTGAGCAACATCAAGGTTGGTCGTGGAGCTCCTGGAGAGTAGGCGGACCAGGACAGTTGCATCTCTAACGAAAAGAAGCAACTTATCTTAATTGGAAATTTAGCAGGACATGACAAAAAGTGCCATTGATTCATATTACTGGAGGCATTACATTGAAAATAACATTGGTTTAACGTGTCCTTACTTTTAACAGTGCGACTGCTACATTTTACCAGTGGAATTACATAAGAGCGGCTCGGGGCAACAAACATCAGAAGAGGATATCTGGGTTGGTCCCATTTTTGTTTGGTATATAGCCACCTTATACTGTGTGAGGCTAGCAAATCTAGTGTTGGACTTACTATGTTGACTTGTCCCCCAGTTCCCACTTTCTTTCCTTTTTCAACCAATAGATCGGGTTTATATTGAGTTTGTACTGCGTTCCCTTTATTTCCCTCTTAGACCTAGAGACCAGTTGCATAGCCAGTCTCTGCTACTTTTCGCCCCCATTATTTCCTCTTTCGACCAAGTCCTAGATTCAGGTAACAAATCTTCCCCCAGCCCCCACCCCCTTTCTGCCTTGTTTGAACCAAGTACTACTAGATTCGAGTGCATGAACTAGTTTTACCTCTTAACGGTAAAAAATTAGGTGGTTTTCGAACAGCCAATCGATCCTATCTACACGAGGGGGCCTGAGAAATAGTAAAAGATACAAATGCAGCGACGTCAGGAGCTCGGGAAGTAGAGCAAGGCCGGTTTCTAAGGAAGTTATACCTGAGGGTCGCCGGGATGTCGCTAGGTGGGCGGCAGGAGGCCGGATCTGCCCGCACTACGGCAACGAGGAAGAAGGGGTGGGAGGCCCTCCCTCGCCAGTTATGCTTAGGAGAGAATGGCAAGGCACACTGATCGGGACGCGTTGGCGGTGGGTAAGAGCCGTCGCCGAGGACGACCGCGTGAATGTTGCACCTTCTCACCTTCCCCGGTGGAGAGGATCCGGCTGGATCTGTGACCAGCGGTGAGTAGAGAGAGAGAGTGGCCATCGCTGTCGTGTTTAGACCTGGAGAGGACGAGACAGTGTGAAGAGAGCAACACTAGCAAGCAAGTGCGGAGGCTCCTGCCTATATAGTGGAGTACTAGTTTCTTTTGTCTACCGGCCGGAGCCGGCTTGACCTCGGCAATGACTGTCGAGAAGTCTTCATGCACGTGCCCCGGAGGCGCAGTTGTCGTCATTTTAATCTGAAGCACCGGATTATAACATATAACACGAAAAAATGCCACATGATAAGAAATCATAACCTCACTTCCCAAAGGAGACAAGATGAATCCCGACGGACAAACTAGACGAGTATCAAAGCTCAAATTAAAGATAAACTCGTAGAAAAGGTGTCTGTTGATAGATGTCCTAATTAACATAGCCAGCTTGACCTAGATGGCAGCCGAGTAGTCTTCGTGCATGTGCCCCCAATGACTAGCCAAACTCAGTTGTCGATGTTTAACCCTCACAGTGATCCGAAGCACATGACACCTAATTTTGCGAGATGACAAGAAACCTTTTTTTGGATTTCTCACCAGAACTACATCCCTGTACAACACAGCCGGCACGATATGTAGACGATAGCCAATCCAGGCGTGTCTGCTAGAGTCTGGTCACATGCATGGACCGACTGATCTTCCGTGTCTTGCAGGGATCGTCCAGGTACC
This sequence comes from Secale cereale, assembly GCA_902687465.1. NCBI lineage: Eukaryota > Viridiplantae > Streptophyta > Magnoliopsida > Poales > Poaceae > Secale > Secale cereale. Next base: position 493,097,886 of record LR738711.1, on the reverse strand, counting down.
AACGTATGTACTTCTATTAAGGGCCTGTTTGGTTCATGACTAACTTTGCCACAACTAAGCTTATGCAAAGTGTGCCAGCCACAAAAAGTTTGGCTCACAAAATGACTACCACAAGTGTGGCAAGATTTGGCAAAAAGTTGAGCCTATGACATGTGGACCAAGTGGCTAGAAAAGTGTGGCAAGCCACAAGTGTGGCAATAAACCAAACACATGCCTAAACTATTGTGGCACGACTAAAGTTAGGCGTGGCAAACTTAGGCTACAAACCAAACAGACCCTAACTCACCGGAATTGTGGGGCCGTGGTGTAATGCCCCAGATGTAACACTTTCCAATTATGGCAATATATGAAACTTTGACTTCATCAATTCCATTATGGGCTCTTCTTTCATTTCGGGTTTATTCATTTTGTCGTGTGCGTGTGTGAATTTCATCCGTGTCATGTTGTCATGTGCATTGCATTGCATTCGTGTTGTCCCTTGCACCCGGTCCCACTCGTCTCTTCCCATTGTCCGTTTCGAGTTCCGACGCTCACACACATGCCCGTGGCACCCCCATGTCCTTCTTTCGTGTGTGGCCGTGTAAAATTTCCGAAATGAGGTGAGACTTGTCGTGCGTTGTTGTTTTCGTACGTGTAGACCGCCTGTCAACTTTCATCGCGTTTGGAGTTCGTTTGGTACTCCAACTGTTAACCTAGTGGGCTAAAAGAACCTCTTCTTTAAGGCCCAAGACCCCCTCCACAACATACCACAAACCCAGCACAACCACTCCCATCATCTCGGTCGTCGAATCGTGATCGCGTGGCCGAAAACCGCTCCCCATTTGGAGTCTCCTAGCTCCCTATGCCTATAAAAACGTCCCCCACGTCCATTTTTGCGGACGAAACCTAGCCCCTCCTCCCTCCGCGCCGCGCCGGACACATCCGACCAGGCCGGACATGTCCGCCGCCGTGCAGCCACGTCGCTTCGTCCAGTAGGAGGGCGCCACCTCAGCACGCCGCCGCCCCGGGCCAATAGCGGAGCGCCACGCAGGCGCCCGGCTTCCCCGCCTCCCACCGCGGCCCGCCGGCCCGCCCAAGGCCCTCCGGGCCCGTCCCGCCGACGCACCTCCCGCGGCCGCCCAGCCGACGCTCCTCCGCCTCCCGCACCGATGCGCTTCCCCGCCGCCGCGCCGGACTCCCTCGTCGGCGAGCTTGCCGCCCTCCGCCGCCGCATCGCCCTCCCCCGCCGTGCCTTCCCTCCTAGTCGTCGGTCGCCGCCGCTCTTGCCTCCATGCCGGCGCCCGCGGGCCGCCGCCGTCCACCGCTGCGGCCGGAGGTCGTCGCCGGCCAGCTCGCCACCGACCCCGGCCACCACCGTCGCCGCAGCGGCCTTCTTCTTCCTCGCCGGCGCCGTACTCCGGCGAGCACGATCCCCTCCGCCCCGATCTGAAAAACGGGATCAGATCCACCCATCCGTGCATCCAAGCGTGTCTTCCTCTGCCCGGATCTCCTCATCCCGCTTCCCTCCATCCCGTTTGACTTTTGGAGGTATAAAAAAACCACTAAGTCCCAGTTTTTGCATACTTTGTTGGCATCTTTGCATGGATGTAACTTTTAGTGTGCTTGTCCAAATTGTGCATATGATATATCAAAATGATCGTGGTGAGATGCTCTACATTTTGTTCCATTGTGGCATGCTTGTTTGAGATCATCTAGATGTCCTAATCTTCGTGACAAGAGTGCTACTTGTTATAAACTGTTGTTACTTGTTATTTTGTTGCTATGTTTGCTTGAAGCCCCACTCACATCCATGCTTGTTTTGGAGTGGCCAATGTTCATTCCTTGTTGCCCATGTTTTTGTCTATCCATTAATGCCCTCACTTGCACATATGGCTTGCTGTAGCTTATTTATTACTTGCTCTCAAGTTGCTATAAATTATAACTGTCAGGTTTTTATCAGCATGCTCAATTTGGTGTAGCTTGTTGCTATTGATCCATGCCTCCTATGGAGTTGCTCGAATGGAGTTGTTTGCTGTAGAATATGTCTACTACATGTCCATGATCTTTTTATGCTTAGCGGAGTTGATATGCATGTTGTTTTGTGCCTCCGAAGGCAGCATCGTGATGATGTTTTGCCTTCCCAGATTTTGACTAAGTCTGGATAATTTTATTGCAACTTGCCATGCTTGGTTAATTGTGTTCCAGTAGATTTTTGGGTGTGTTCTAGGTTCATACTTGTTAAGTAACATGTCTACTTCATGTCCATGCTTCTTGTCACCATGTTTGGGTGTTGTAGCATATATTTACCTTGCTCCAAAGTTGCTATGTGGCTGTTAACTTCAGCTTTGCATTGTAACTTGTTTTGCTCGTATCTTTTAGCCCGTTGCTCCGTTTTGGGTGTGCCTTATATGAAACTTGTGTGATTTTGCATATAGAATCATAATACCATGTTGTTTACATGGTTGGAGTGTGTTTGCTTGATGTTTGGGTGCATCTTGCATTGTTGCCATGTTTGTCTTGTTTTGCTCATATATTCTAGACCGTAGCTCCGAATTAAAGAAACTTTGTATGAAACTTGACTAGAATTTCGTGTAGATCATCATGGTGCAGGTTAACTTGCTGTTTAACATCTTTAACTTAAGGTTTGTCCAGATCTGTACCAATTTCAAAATTTGCTAAATTAAACAAACTTTATATGAAACTTGACTAGAATTTCGTGTAGATCATCATGGTGCATGTTAACTTGCTGTTTAACATCTTTAACTTAAGATTTGTCCAGATCTGGAACAATTTCAAAATTTGCATATGAGGACTTACCGGATTTGCTATATCTCGATTTCGGCCTCATTTAAACTTGTTGTTTTGTGTTGTTCTTGTGTGCTCCATCCTTTGCCATGAAATGCATCATACTTGCATCATGTTGATTGTGCATTGCACCTTGTTTGATGTTGTGCCATGTTGTGTTCTTGTGTTGAGTAGAGCCAGGAGCCGAGATCGAGAATGAGGTTCCTACCGAGGTTGAATACGAGGAGCCGTCTTACGATCCCATCGACGACTCGACAGGCAAGATGACCTGACCCAGATATCATTACTATCTTTGCCTATTGCTAGATGTCTCGCTCTTTAGCTCATTGCCTCGATGCCCATGTTTGTTTGTCAGCCTCCTTTTGTAGCCATGAATCTCTCTGACAACCCAACCTAGCAAACCTTTGTTTGGCTACGTAAGCTTCGCTCAGCCCCTCTTATAGCATTGCTAGTTGCAGGAGAAGATTTGAAGATTCTTGCTTCATGTTGAAGTTATTGTTGGGATATCACACTATATAATCTGTTAAATAAATCATCTATATACTTGGCAATGGGTGGAAGGCTAAGCCTCTTGCTTGGTGTTTTGTTCCACTTATGCCGCCCTATGAACCGTTTAAACCGGTTGTAATGCCCCGGATGTAACACTTTCTGTCAAGGATATTACTAGCAGGTGTAAACCGGCTAGGGTAAACCGGATTATGATGATATAGTTATATAATTGTAAACTCAGTAGAGGTTACAGCCCATGAAGGCTTAGGGCCCATGTGTAAAGTTTACGGTTTGTAAACCGTCCTATCATGTAAACTTGAGATACAAGGAAGAAAGAGCAGAGACCGAGGCGGACACAAATATGAGCCGGCCTCGGGACTCTGTAAACCAGACCGGGCGTCGCCTCTATATAAAGGGACGACCCGGCGACGGTTCAAGGACAAGAAACAACCCGTCGAGACGCAGGCAAGCAATCAGCTCCCTGTTCATTGACGCCCAAGCAATACCAAACCAAACTAGACGTAGGCTTTTACCTTCATCGAAGGGGACGAACTAGTATAAACCCTCTGTGTCCTTTGTGTGCTTTTAACCCCTTCAAGCTAACCCGTGTGATGGTTCCTCAACTAAGTCCGTTAAACCGACATCTGCCGTGCTAATTCCACGAGAGTTGGCGCCCACTATGGGGCCTCCGCACGATGGTTTCGAGTTCTTGAAGGGCAGCTTTGAAGGACTCAAGGGCTACGCGGTCGGCCGGATGACCAAGAGTCGCCGCGGCCGGATCTACATCGACGATGCTGGCTGGGGCCCGGAGGCCGATTCAATTGAATACGGGTACCGGGTTCCCTTCGGCGGCATCCACGTTTTCATCGGCAAGATTGGCGAACCGGGACCTGAGCCGGACATCTTCCCCAACATCATCGAGCCGGCTCAGCGTGCGAGATCGGCCCGGGTTCAGCCTGCCATGAAGCGCGTTTTCGTCGGGGCAATTCATGGAGTCCAAGCCGAGGACGGATCGGATTCTGGTGGTGAGACCGTTGTTTATTCCGACGATGAATCCTCATCCGGAGAGACTGAATCCTTGTATCTGTTGCTGGATGGTCGATCTGAGGGTGTGTCCGACGGAGACAGTATTCCGAACCCCTTTGATCTGCCAAACCGGGTGGTTGTCTTTATGGCCGGATCACAATCTACGCCACAGTCCACGATGAACGGGGCGATCACAGCAGAAGCTGGTGTAGGGGGGAGCGGCCAGGCCCTCTCCCCCTCTGATGCTCTATCCGCCTTGGTCGAGGAGTTCACAACACGGGCAGTAGCAGTGGTGGCTCCAACAGACAAGGCGCAACACGATGCAGAACTCCTTCAGCTGAGGGGCCAGATCGAGCAAGCAAGAGAGGATCTGAAGACAGAGAAAGCTATGATAGCAACAAGGCAGGCAGAGCTGGATTCTCAGGCCTTCCAGCTCAGGATGGATCAGGCCTAGGCGCAGGGGGTAAGAAGTCGGAGGTATCAGTCTCGTCTACCGCCGGTCTATGAGGCGATGAATCTCTTCGGGACGCCGGGAGCGGGAGCCAGCAACGATCTGGGGGTAAACCGGAGGACAGCTCCAGTGAGGGGTGAGCCGGTTCAACAACCAACTGCGGAGCAAGATCGGCAGATTATATCCACGCCTCACATCCCCACTCCTCCGGGTCATTACTCAAACCCTTTAGGTAACATTGTTGATGTTGCTTCACGCCTGGCCGCTTTACCCATTGAGGGGACATCCCCCGTGGCTATGGAGGCACGCAGGGTCAAGGATCTGCTTAACACGGCGTTGACACAGCAGCAAGCGTATTCTTATAGCAGGGAGAGGCTTCATTCAACACCCCGCCACAGCCGGAGTTATAGTAGGCATTGGGATGAACCGGAGGTGTCCAGTAGTGAACGGAGGCGACACCGTCACAGACAGGATACTCCGGCGGGCGCAGAGGCGCAAGCTCAGGAGGCTGCAAACCGGGTTAGATCTGCGGCCTGCGAGGAGATCCACCAAACGACGCCGGTTCACACAACCACAGCAGAAACAGGAGTCACGACGAGCTCCTTTGGGGTGCAGTGTCTTGTCCTCGCTCTACGGAGCGTGAAGTTACCCAAGGATTTCAAGGGTCCACGTAAAGTGCCTAATTACACAGCAGATTTGGCTCCAGAGGCTTGGGTTGAGAGTTACGAGATGGCTATGGAGATGTTGGATGTGGATGAAGCGGCTTGCACAAAGTACTTTACCATGATGCTTGAGGGTACAGCCCGGACCTGGTTAAAGGGCTTACCACCTAATTCCATCGGATCATGGGGAGAGTTACGCCGTCAGTTTATCAAAAATTTCAAGGACACGTGCAAGCAGCCAATGTCAGTGGTGGACCTAGCGGCATGTATACAAGGAGAGCAGGAACCCATGAGTGCATGTGTCCGGCGAGTATCAGAAATCTTGCACTCTTCGAACGGTATCAATCCCAGTACGGCGATAGTGACACTTGAAAACAATTGCCGGTTCGAGTCTCTGAAGTTGAAACTGGGACGGCTCAAACGGGATTGTAATGACATGGGAACTCTCATGAGTGCTTTGGTAAAGTATGGGGACTCCGACAACACCAAGTACCCAGAAGCGGATGGAGATAAATCTGGAAAGGCAAATAAACCCGGTAAACCGGCGCAGGCTAATCCGGTCGGAACAAGCTTCTTAGGCAAGCGAAAGGCAGAGGGTGGTTCTGACTTCGTGGCCAACACCCAAGTCCAAGGGAGTTTTCAACGCAACAAGGGTAAACTGCCCCCACAAACCGGCGGGGGGTTCGTTAGTTGGGAGCAAGAGTTGAATGAGCCTTGCCCGAAACACGGATCAAAGGAACATCTAGCTAAACATACCTGGGGAGAATGCAAGGCCATGATGGAGGCCATGAACCGGGTCAGATCTAACAACAGGCCACCAGGCGGCGGATCAGGCCCCGGATTTTATGGTCCGGGTCATCAGGGGAACGGCTCCGGATCAGGATATCGTGGCAACAACAATGGTTATAATAACCAAGGCAATCATCAGTATGGTCAGGGCGGTTACAATAACCAAAGCAACCATCAGTATGGTCAGGGCGGTTACAATAACAAAGGCAACCATCAGTATGGTCAGGGCGGTTACAATAACGAAGGCAACCATCAGTATGGTCAGGGCGGTTACAATAGCCAAAACAACCAACAGCAAGGCCAGGGTAATAGCAACAATCAAGGCAACTAGCAGCGTCAACAGCAGCCGCAATCCGGATATTAGAGTAATCCAAAGGAGCTGAGCAGTGGACAGTATCATGTGTTCACTACGAGTTTGTGCAAACGGGATCAAAAAATCTTAAAGCGGGCGGTCCATGCGGTTGAACCGGCGACACCACGATTCATGCGCTGGTCAGAGCAACCTATTGTGTGGACCAGAGAGGATCACCCGCCGCGAGTTGATAATCCGGGCCAATTGGCCTTAGTGGTAGCGCCATAAGTGGGTGACTACAAATTCACCAAAGTTCTCATGGACGGCGGCAGCAGCATCAATATATTGTACTATGAGACTTTCCGTCGTATGGGGCTGACAGATAAGAAGCTAAGGCAGTCAAACACGGTGTTTCATGGAGTAGTACCAGGTAAATCAGCTTACCCGGTTGGGAAAATTGACCTAGAAGTTACCTTTGGAGATGAACAGGATTCCAGGTCGGAGATGATAACCTTTGAAGTTGTCAAGATCCGGAGCCCGTATCATGCCTTGTTCGGACGACCGGTTTACGCCAAGTTTATGGCTAGGCCGTGCTATGTTTATCTACAGCTCAAGATGCCGGGTCACCAAGGAACCATCACGGTTCATGGGAGTCGCAAGATTGCATTGGAGTGCAAAGAAGGAGACGCTGCCTATGTGGAGGCAGTATGTGCTACGGAGGAGTTGAAGTTTTACAAAGACAATGTTGATCCGGCAGATATGTCCCCATTGAAGAAGCCAACTACACAGGATGATCCGGCGTTGAAATTCAAGTCTGCAGAGGAAACCAAGCAACTTGACTTTGTGCCAGGTGATTCATCCAAGCAGTTCACTATCAGCGCTAACCTTGATCCTAAATAGGAAAGCGCGCTCATCGAGTTCATCCATGAGAATCGGGATATCTTTGCATGGAAACCTTCTGACATGCCAGGTATACCGAGGGAACTCGCTGAGCACAGTCTTAATATTGATCCGAAGTTTAAACCAGTCAAGCAATATATGCGCCGCTTCAACGAAGAAAGGCGCAAGGCTATAGGAGAAGAAGTGGCCAGACTTTTGGCCGCAGGGTTCATAGTTGAAGTTTTTCATCCGGAGTGGTTGGCTAATCCGGTGCTGGTGTTAAATAAAAATGGAAAGTGGAGGATGTGTGTGGATTACACAGACCTAAACAAAGCTTGTCCAACCGATCCTTTTGCTCTCCCCCGTATTGATCAGATCATTGATGCTACGCAGGATGTGAGCGGCTAAGTTTTTTGGATGCATATTCAGGATATCATCAGATCAAGATGGCAGTTAAGGACCAGGAGAAGACAGCCTTCATAACTCCTTTTGGTGCTTTTTGCTATGTGTCTATGCCTTTTGGGCTCAAGAGTGCCCAAGCAACTTACCAGCGTTGCGTACAGAATTGTCTTAAGGGGCAGATAGGGAGAAACATTCATGCTTATGTGGATGATATTGTGGTGCAATCAAGGAAGGAGGAGATGCTGATAGAGGACCTCAAGGAGACCTTTGACAACCTTCGAGCCTATAAAATGATGCTTAATCCGGAGAAGTGTGCTTTCGGTGTTCCCGCGGGCAAACTCCTTGGGTTCTTGGTGTCAAACAAAGGAATAGAAGCCAATCCAGAGAAGATCAAGGCAATCACGTCCTTGACTAAATCGGCTTGTATCAATGATGTTCAGCGTATCGCTGGCCGGATCACAGCATTGAGCCGGTTAATCAGCCGTCTGGGAGAGAATGCAATTCTGCTTTATCAGATGCTGAAAAAGACACCGGTTTATATGAGTGATGAGGCAAACACTGCGTTTGAGGATTTGAAGCGGCAACTGGCAGAACCGCCGGTCCTTGCTGTCCCTGTTGATAATGAGCCGTTGCTGTTATACGTCGCCGCCAATGCACGGGCAGTCAGCGTGGCAATCGTGGTTGAGCGCAAGGAAGCAGGAAAGGAATATCCGGTTCAACGTCCAGTCTATTATGTCAGTGAAGTTCTCATTGAATCCAAACAAATGTACCCGCATTGGCAGAAGCTGGTATATGGCGTGTTCATGGCAAACCGGAAGTTGAAGCATTATTTCCAAGGTCACACAATAACTGTTGTCAGTTCAGCACCATTGGGGGATATAATCCAGAACAGGGAAGCTACTTTGGCGAAGTGGGCCATTCAGCTTAGCCCACACGGATTGAAGTATGTGCCACGCACCGCTATCGAATCCCAAGCATTGGTGGATTTCATCAAAGATTGGACAGAATTGCAAGCACCAGAGGAGAAGCCGGATCTTACATACTGGACGATTCACTTTGACGGTTCAAAGCAATTAGAAGGCTCGGGGGCTGGAGTGGTGTTAACTTCCCCGCGAGGAGACAAGTTTTATTATGTCCTCCGTCTAATGTTTCCTTGTACTAACAACGCAGCAGAATATGAGGCATTGCTTCATGGCCTGTGGATGGCTAAGGAGATGAACTTGAGCCGGGTCAAGTGTTTTGGTGATTCAGATTTAGTGGCACAACAAGTATCCGGCAAGTGGGATTCAAGAGACCCCCTCATGGCAGCTTACAGACAAGAAGTTGAAGCAGTCGCGACATATTTCAAAGGATATCAGGTGGATCACATAGACCGGCGAAAAAATGAAGCGGCCGATGCTCTAAGCCGGCTGGGTTCTCAACGTAAACCGGTGCCACCAAATACTTTTTTGGATGAGCTACATAGTCCATCAGTTCAGGTCCCGTCGGAGGAGGATTTGGCTGTTCCTGATCCGGAGGCACAGCTAGTTGCGGCACTTCATGTTATCCCGGATTGGACACTCCCTTACTTGGCATATCTAAGCCAGGGAGAGTTGCCGGATGATGAGATTGAAGCAAGGCAGATAATCCGGCGCTCCAAATCCATGACAATTGTAAACGGAGAACTTCACCATCGCAGTGTTTCTGGAGCATTTCAGCGGTGTGTGTCATCTGAGGAAGGTTGTGAGATCCTTCGTGAGATCCATGAAGGGGATTGTGGTCATCATGCCAGTTCGAAATCCTTGGTGGCTAAAGCTTTTCGACATGGGTTCTATTGGCTGACAGCCCATGCGGATGTGGCGGATCTAGTCCGAAGATGCGATGCTTGTTAGAAATTTTCACGACGTGCTCTTGTTCCGGCACAGGAGCTCCGGATGATACCGATTACTTGGCAGTTTGCGACTTGGGGGCTCGATATGGTTGGGCCTTTCAAACTATCCCAAGATCAAAAAACTCATCTGCTGGTTGCTGTGGATAAGTTTACAAAGTGGATTGAGGCAGAGCCTGTGAGCAAGTGTGATGCGGCAACAACGGTTAAATTCATCAAAAAGGTAATTTTCCGGTTTGGCTTTCCACACAGCATCATCACACACAATGGCACCAATTTATCTAAAGGAGAGATGGAAGAGTTTTGTCAATATATAAACTTTGGCTTCATCAGTTCCACTCCGGGTTCTTCGTCTTTTCGGGTTTTCGTCGTTTTGTCGTGTGCGTGTGTGCATTCATCCATGTCATGTTGTCATGTGCATCGCATTGCATTTGTGTTGTCGTTTGCATTCGGCCCCACTCGTCCCTTCCTGTTGTCCGTTTCGAGTTCCGACGCTCTGACACGTGCCCGTGGCTTCCCGGAGTCCTTCTTTCGTGTTTGGCCGTGTAACGCTTCCGGAATGGCGTGAGACTTGTCGTGTGATGTTGTTTTGATACGTGTAACCCGCCTGTCAAGTTGCGTCGCGTTGGGAGTTCATTTGGTACTCCAACGGGTAACCTCGTGGGCTAAAAGTACCTCCTCTTTGAGGCCCAAGAACCTCTCCACAACAGCCCTACAACCCAGCTCAACCCTTCCCATCATCTCGGCCATTGAATTGTGATCGCGTGGCCGAAAACCGTTCCCCATTTGGAGTCTCCTAGCTCCTTGTGCCTATAAAAACGTCCACCCCTCCATTTTTCTCGTCCAAACCCTAGTCTTCTTCCTCCTCCAGCCCCCGCCTCGAAATCCGTGCCGGGCGGACGTGTCCGGCCCGGGCCGGACAGTTCGCCGCCGCGCCAGTCAACCCCCGCGTCCGCCGCCGCACGGGCCCGAGGGCCCGTTCCCGGCCCGCTCCAGCCGCCTTCGGGCCAGATCCCCTCCGCCTCTCGCCTCTTCTCCGCCGCCGGCCGGGCACGTCGCCGCCGGCAGGACGACAGGCCGCCGCCGCCGCTGATCGCCATAGTCCCGCCGCCGCCATCGTGTACCTCGCCGGAGGGACGAGCTCAGCCGCCCGTGCGATAGCCTCCGAGCCGCCCCGCCACCGGCTTCCCGCCGCTCCGGCCGGTCCCCAGCCGCCGGCCTCTTCCGGCCAGGCTCGTCGGCCGGCCCAGCCATCCTCCCGTCGGCCACCCGCAAGCCATCGCCGACGGGATCGAGGCGCCGTCCCGATCGCCGATCTGGATTGGCCAGGCACCCGGGTGGAAACCCTAATGGGCGGACCCACGCGCCCGCAACCCGCTTCCGCTCCGGCCCGTTTGACCGCCCGCACCCGTTGACCCGCTACAGCAGGTTGACCCCTCTATTTTTTCCCTAAGTCTTTTAGTTTTTCATTGTCTGATGCATTCTTGTAATGGCAATATCTTTTTGTGTGCATGTTCGTTTTGTGCGTATGATATGTCAAAATGATCGTGGTGACATGTAATATGTTTTGTTCCATTGTGTCATGCATGTTTGAGTCCATCTAGATGTCTTAATCTTCATGAGAAGAGTGCTACTTGTTATAAACTGCTGCTATTAGTTGTTTTCATGCCATGTTTGAAATGTGATAACTTGATGCATGTTTATCCAAATGAAGCAAATGATATGTCCAAATGTTCATCATGAGATGCTCTACATGTTGGTTGCTATAGGATGCATGATAGAATTCATATTGCCATGTTTATCTCCTTTGCAAAAGTGCATGTGGCTGTTAGGTTTTTAAACTTGTTACGAGATGCCTAGTTGAGGAGCTCGTTGCTATTGATGTGGTTATCCCCATGTTGCATGCTTATATGTTTTGGATTCCCCATCATGTGTTCTTTGCTGTGGTGCCAACCACTTGCCATGTTATGCTTTAAGGTGACTTGAACATGCTCACAAACATGCCATGATAATATTGCTGTTTTAACATGTTATGCTTTAAGGTGACTTAAACATGCTCACAAACATGCTCACAAACATGCCATGTTATGCTTTAAGTCCGGAATCTGTAATATCCAGATGCTATGTTTGCTTGTCGTTCTAGGCAAATCCATGTTAGTTTTGGGGTGACTATTGATGATTCCTTGTTGTATATGTTGTTTTCTATCCATCCATGCCCTCACTTGTTCAATTGGGTTGCTGTAGCATATTTAACTCTTGCTCCCAAGTTGCTATAAAATATTGCTGTCAGGTTTTTAGTGTCATGATCAAAATGTTGTAGCTTGTTGCTATTGATCCATGCCTCCTATGGAGATGCTCCAATGGAATTGTTTGCTGTAGGATATGTCTACTTCATGTCCATGCTTCTTATCACCATGTTTGAGTGCTGTAGAATATATATTTCTTGCTCCGAAGTTGCTATGTGGCTGTTAATTTCAGCTTTGCATTGTTTCTTGTTTCGGGTGTATCTTTTAGCCCGTTGCTCCGTTTTGAGCAAGTCCTATATGAAACTTGTGTGGTTTTGCATGTAGATTCATAATATCATCTTGTTAACATGTTTTGAAGTATTTTGCTTGATGCATATTGTCATGTTCCTTGTGTTGTATCTCTGTGTTTCCTATGTTGTCTTGTTGTGCATCCTAAGTGTATCTGCAGTGCTTCCTTAGTGCATCAGCCATGCATCCTGTGGTTTGCGCATTACATCTTGTTTGATTTCGTGCCTCGTGTGTTTTGTGTTGAGTAGAGCCGAAAGCCGAGATCGAGTACGAGAACGAGGTTACTATCGAGGTTGAGAACGAGGACCCTCTTACGATCCCATCGATGACTCGACAGGCAAGATGACCTGACCCAGATATCATTACTATCTTTGCCTATTGCTAGAAGTCTCGCTCTTTAGCTTATTGCCTCGATGCCCATGTTTTCCTGTCAGCCTCCTATTGTAACCATGAATCTGTCTAACCACCCAACCTGTGCAAACCTTTGTTTGGCTACATAGGCTTCGCTCAGCCCCTCTTATAGCATTGCTAGTTGCAGGAGAAGATTTGAAGATTCTTGCTTCATGTTGAAGCTTGTTGGGATATCACACTATATAAACTCTTTAATGAAATCATCTATATATTGGTAATGGGTGGAAGGCTAAGCCTCTTGCTTGGTGATTTGTTCCACTCATGCCGCCCTAGGAACCGTATAAACCGATGTTATGTTCCTTGATTATGCGTTCCTCACACGGTTGGGGTTATGGGACCCCCTCGATAAACCGCTTAGCGCTAAGTCTTTTCCAGCAAGTCCCAACATTGGTACTCCATTTTCCTAACAACTAAAACATGCCGAGGGCGTAATTAACCAGAGGATTAATTAATCAACCCCCCTGGGCCAGTGCTCGATTTGAGTGTTGGTCCAAAATGGGCGGACTACAGGGCCACCTTGGGGAAACCCGAGGGCTGGTATTTTCCTGTAGGCTGACCTATCCGGTCGTGGCCTGAGACTAGATACGCGCGGCTACTGTCAGGGTGTCGGCACGCCGGGAGGATTTGCTGGATTAGCCTTACCTTAGTCGGAGTATCTTGAGCACGGGATTTCGAGGATACTCCGGCCTTCCCACCTTGGAGTTGCGACTCCGCGGATCGTGGGCTTGTAATGGGCCAAGTTGGAACACCCCTGCAGGGTTTTGAACTTTCGAAAGCCGTGCCCGCGATTATGTGGCAGATGGGAATTTGTTAATATCCGGTTGTAGAAAACTTGACACCATGTTCAGAACACACTACCAGCGTGAGTACCGTGACGGTCATTTTCCGAAAGGGGTTCGGGAAGTGAACACGGTGGGGTTATGTTTGACGTGTTTTAGATAGGATCACTTCGTGATCACCTTATCGTCCGAGGCACTTCTCTTCTCGCTCTTCTTACGTAAGCTAGTGCTAGTGCAACTACAGCCTTTTATTCTTTCTTCAGCCTTGTTCCACACCCAAGGCTTAGATAGTTCTGCTACCCGGGAACGGGATTGCGGAGTCCTCTGTGGCTCACAGATTCTACACCACACCAGATGCAGGTACCATGGTGAGCTACTCAGGAGACGACACAGAGCTATACTGGGAGTACGATGAGGAACGTAGCCGTTACTATGTGCACTATCCCGATGATCAGTAGTTGTTTCTACTAGGGGTGATTCGGACCTGTGGCTTTATGTATGTTTGGTATCTTTCATTTGGATCTTCACCCGTAGACGGGTTGTGATGTTATTTGAATGATGTTTGGCTATGTAATGAATTGTGTGACGTGGCGAGTGTAAGCCAACTATCTCCTTTTTGCATTTTTCATCCCTATTTTTACATGAGTCGTGCAAAGATACCGAACTTTCGATCATTCCAGAATGGGCTTATACCTTTAAGTCGTGCCTCGACACATAGGAGGTATAGTCCCATCCTGGGCATTACACCGGTGTTATGTTCCTTGATTATGTGTCCCTAATACATTTGGGGTTTATGGGCCCCCCTCGATAACCCGCTTAGCGCTAAAGCTTTTCCAGCAAGGCCCGACTTTGGTTTTATATTTGCCTAACAACTAAAACTTGCATAGGGAGTTATAAACCCTCTTCTTAATCAACAACCCGGGCCGGTGCTCCACATGAGTGTTGGTCCAAACCGGGGATCCTGTAGGGCCGCCTTGGGGAAATCCGAGGTATCTTGTATAACCTGTAGCATCACCCATCCGGTCGTGGCCTAAGACTAGATACGCGCGGCTACTGTCAGGGTGTCAGCACGCCGGGAGGTCTTGCTGGATTAGTTTTATCTTAGTCGGAATATCTTGAGCACAGGATTCCGAGAATACTCGGGTCTTCCCACCTTGGAGTTGCGACTCCGCAGATCGTGATCTTGTGATGGGCTAAGTTGGGACACCCCTGCAGGGTTTGATCTTTCGAAAGCCGTGCCCGCAGTTATGTGGCAAATGGGATTTGTTAATATCCGGTTGTAGAAAACTTGACACCATGTTCAGAATACACTACCAACGTGAGTAACCGTGACGGTCATTTTCCGAAAGGGGTTCGGAAAGTGAACACGGTGGGGTTATGTTTGACGTGCTTAGATAGGATCACTTCGTGATCACTTTGACGCTCGTGGCACTTCTCTTCTCGCTCTAAACACGTAAGCTAGTGCTAGTGCAGCTGCAACCTTTATTCTTCAGCCTTGTTCCACACCCAAGGCTTAGATAGTTTTGCTACCCGGGAACGGGATTGCTGAGTCCTCCATGGCTCTCAGATTCTACACAACACCAGATGCAGGTACTATGGTGAACTACACAGGTGATGACACAGAGTTGTACTGGGAGTTCGATGAAGAATGTGGGCGATACTACGTGTACTATCCCGATGATCAGTAGTGTCTTCTACTAGGGGCGATTCGGACCTTGTGGCTTTATGTATTTGGTATCTTTCATTTGGATCTTCGTCCGTAGTCGGACTGTGATGTTATTCGGATGATGATTGCTTATGTAATGTATTGTGTGACGTGGCGAGTGTAAGCCAACTACTCTTTTGCAATTTCATCCCTCTTTTACATGAGTCATGCAAAGATACCATAATTGAGATCATTCTAGTATGAGCTTATACCTTTAAGTCGTGCCTCGACACGTAGGAGGTATAATCTCATACTGGGCATTACAAGTAGGTATTTAGAGCCTTCTCCGACCTAGAAGCCCCCACTGATTGATCAAATCGTTGACGGTTGACTCTAGGCACACACTTGAAAATGTTTTGAGTCCTATATATATATCGGAGAGTAGGATTCCTTTTTACTCCTCATCATTTTTCACTCTGGTGAGGACTCCTGACGATTACTTATCTCTTCTACTCTCAAAAATTCACTAAATCTTTTTTAGGATCACGCGAGTATTGTTTGGATTGTTTCGATGTCTTTGTGACGAGAACATTATTCTCGATGCCTCCTGTCATTTAGGGGTTATGGCAGTGTCCCGGGGACTTGAGCTCCGAGGTGTTGTTGTCACAAATATATCGCAGCAGTTCTGGAATACTTAAGACGGCCGACATCGAAAACTCTCCTATGCGGTTAGTGGCAAGATAACCCCGACATCACCCAGTACTTGGGAGGTAGTTCGGGAGTATTCCCATAGCTTGTATAGCAGATGCGTTTCGAAGGTCCGAGGTAGACGTTTTCCGGAAATAACTGGTTATGTGTTGAAGGATGGATACAGCTGGATGTAGGATTAGAGTTGAGTGCGCGATGCTTTCCCTGTATCCCCAACACCTGATTGCATAACTAGAAACTTTCGGAAATTAATAGGTGGGTTCATCTAGTAGTTCGTAAGCATTCTTCCAACGAATGCATGATATGGAGTTCGGGGTTCTACATTGAGTGAAGTGCTTTTATGGGCGTTGTTCCGATCGGGAGTTGCATCTTAAAGGGTCCTTAGCTATGCTGATCCGGGGATTGCAAAACCCTTTTGTAACACTTTCCATAAGCTTTCAGCACGAATATGTCGAATGAAGCTTCTATCTTGTATTTGTTCTATCTGCTCCTTGTTGTTTTTATTTACCTTTTGTTCTCCCAAGTGGCTTCTCGAGAAGATTGTTGTACCATTAAACTGTGGATTACATTCGTTCATTTTGTTCGAATGATCTTGTGAAGACTTATGTTGCAATTTCTAGCCATTGATTCAGCTTATATATTTTGAATCAATGGCTAATAGTTGTCATCTCATTCAGGATGGCTCCTAAAAGGGTTCCCAATGCTAACCCAGAGGGTGAAGAAGTTCCTGATCGTCCTCCTTCCCCTCCTCCTCCGTTTGAGGCCTGGAGAGCAATTATGCAAGAGACGAACCAGAACACCCAAATGCTTATGCAAATGATGCAGAACATTCAAGCAAATCAAGCAAATCAAGGTGGTCATGGGAACCAAGGCCAAGGCAATTTGTTCAACCAACCTCACTTTGCTACACTCAACCAGTTCCTGGCAAACAAACCGAAGGCATTCAGTTACTGTGTGGATCCGCTAGATGCTGAAGACTGGATAACATATTTCAAGAAGCATTTCGAGTGCAGTAACGTGAGACCTGAGGATTATGTCAAGTTTGCCGCCTTCCAACTCAAGGACCAAGCCGCTGATTGGTGGCAGCAGTACAAAGATTCCAGAGAAGGACGTGAAATCTCATGGACTGACTTCTCCAAGGATTTCCGCTCCCACCACATTCCAACTAGTGTCATCGAGGGCATGCGTGAGCAATTCCGCAACCTGAAGCAAGGCACCATGTCTGTTTATCAATACAATGTCAAGTTCCAGAACCTTGCCCGCTATGCCAAGCAAGACATCCCAGATGCCAAGAGCAAGATTTATCAGTTCCGTGGTGGTCTGAAGGATGAACTCCAGCTAGCTCTCACCTTGTTCGAGCCGGATGAATTTGATCAATTCTATAACATGGCACTTAAGCAAGAGGCAGCCCAGCTCAAGATGGAAGCTTCCAAAAAGAGAATCATAGATGCTGTCAACTCCTCCTCTTCTTCCCAAGTGGTCGCAAAGTAGCAGAAGTTTTGGCTTCCACCTCCTCCAGTGCTCCGCCCTCCCAACAACAACAACAAGCATTCTGGTGGCCGTGGTTCCTCCCACCCACCCAACCCAAGCAATCAGTCCAAGAATCACTTTCAAGCTTCGAAGTCACGTGCTCCTTATTACCGTCCTCTCTCAGAAGTGATTTGCAACAAGTGTGGCAAGAAGGGTCACTATGCTAACAAGTGTACTCAAAGGCGCCTTCCGCCTCCTCCACCTGTCAGCACTGCTATTGTCAAGCACGGTCCGAAGGCAGCAAGAGTGAACCTGATGAATGCAGCTCAAGCAGAGAATTCTTCAGATGTGATACTTGGTAACCTTCGAGTTAACTTTATTCCTGCAGAAGTGTTGTTTGATTCGGGTGCATCATGTTCTTTCATGTCTCAACCTTTTGCATCCAAGCATAATGTTGACATCAAAAGTTTGCCAAGGGAGTTATCAGTTATTTCTCCGGGGAGACGAATGCATTCTAATATATTTGCTCCGGACGTATCTATTCGTATGGGTGATTACCGCTTTATGGCTTCTCCGGTTGTTCTCGGCAACTCCGACATTGATCTTATTCTTGGGATGGATTGGCTTTCCCAGCATGATGCTCACATTGATTGTGCAAATAAGGAAGTCAAGCTTACTCATCCTGACGAAGACCTGATTATCTTCGCCTCTCAAGATAACACAATCAGGCTATTCTCTCTCAATGACAAGGGCGAGATTAATGCCATCTCTCAAATTCCGGTGGTCAATGAATATGAAGATGTTTTCCCTGAAGAGCTTCCAGGCATGCCTCCGCATCGTCAAGTTGAATTCGTCATTGAACTCGAGCCCGGTGCCGAGCCAGCATGTCGGCGTCCGTACAAGCTTTCCCCTGAAGAATTGAAGGAGCTTAAGAGAGAACTCGGTGAGCAAGAGCGTATGGGTCTAATCAGGCCTAGCACTTCTCCTTGGGGCTGTGGTGTTCTTTTTGTCAAGAAGAAGCATGGCACGGAGCTCCTTTGTGTTGATTACCGGCCATTGAACAAGAAGACAATAAAGAACAAGTATCCGCTCCCCAATATCAATGAATTGTTTGAGCAGCTCAAAGGAGCAAAAGTGTTCTCAAAGCTCGATCTCCGGATGGGTTATCACCAGATCCGTATCCGTGAAGAAGATATTCACAAGACTGCATTCAGAACAAGGTACGGCTCCTATGAATACACAATCATGTCTTTTGGCCTCGCAAATGCTCCACCCACCTTCTCGAGGATGATGCACTACATATTCAACTCCTACACCAATGAATTTGTTCTCGTCTATCTGGATGACATCTTGGTATTCTCCAAGAATGAAGAAGATCATGCCAAGCACCTCCGTTTGGTTCTCGGCAGACTCCGTGAACACAAGTTCTATGCGAAATTCTCCAAATGCGAATTCTGGCTGGATAAGGTCTTATATCTTGGCCATACCATCTCTGCTGAGGGTATTTCTGTCAACCCCGAGAAAGTTGAAGCCATTGTCAACTGGGAATCCCCACAGAACGTCAAGCAACTCCGAAGGTTCCTTGGTCTTGCTAGCTATTGCAGAAGGTTCGTTGAGAACTTCTCCAAGATTGCCAAGCCTCTCTCAAACTTGCTGCAGAAGAATGTCAGGTACAACTGGTCTCCTGATTGTGATGTGGCATTCAAAACACTCAAAGAAAAGCTCATCTCTGCTCCGGTTCTTACTCCTCCGGATGAGTCCAAGCCCTACGAAGTATTCTGTGATGCTTCTCTTCAAGGACTTGGTGGTGTTCTCATGCAAGACAAGAAAATTGTGGCATACACTTCTCGTCAATTGAAGCCAAATGAGAAGAACTACCCCACACATGATCTCGAGCTAGCAGTAGTGGTACATGCCTTGATCACGTGGAGACACCTTCTGTTGGGCAGAAAAGTGGACATCTTCACCGATCACAAGAGCTTGAAGTACATCTTCACACAGCGGAACCTGAACCTTCGCCAGACTCGTTGGGTTGAGATGATCCAAGAGTATGATTCAAGCATTGAGTACACACCTGGCAAGGCCAATGTCATTGCAGATGCCTTGAGCGGAAAGGCATATTGCAACAGTCTCCTTATCAAGCCGTTCTAGCATGAGCTTTGTGAATCATTCAGGAAGCTCAACCTCCAAGTTGTTCCGCAAGGCTTTCTTGCAAATCTTCAAGTTGCTCCTACCTTGGAAGATCAGATCCGTGAAGCCCAACTAAGTGATGCTATGGTGCAGAAAGTGAAACATGGTATTTCTAAGGGTACTCCCAAATACAAGTGCTATCGTGTTGATGAGAAAGACACCTTGTTCTTTGAGGACAGACTTGTGGTTCCCAAGGGTGGTCTTAGGAAGCTCATAATGAACGAAGCACATGACTCCCTCGTCTCGATTCATCCTGGAAGTTCTAAGATGTACCAAGACCTCAAGCAATCTTACTGGTGGACTCGCATGAAAAGGTAGATTGCCCAATTCATGAATGAATGTGATGTCTGCAGAAGAATGAAGGCAGAGCATCAACGTCCAGCCGGTCTCCTCCAACCTCTTCCTATTCCCGAGTGGAAATTTGACCACATTGAAATGGATTTCATCACTGGGTTTCCCAAGTCCAAGAAAGGGAATGATGCTATCTTTGTTGTGATTGACAAGCTAACCAAAGTAGCTCACTTCCTTCCCGTCAAAGAATCCATCAATGCAGCTCAGCTGGCAGAGTTGTACACTTCCAGAATTGTGTCGTTACATGGCATTCCTCAAGTTATCTCCTCATACCGTGGAAGTTTGTTCACACCCAAGTTCTGGGACTCCTTTCAGTCAGCCATGGGCACTAAGATCCGTTTCAGCACTGCGTTTCACCCCCAGACTAGTGGTCAAGTCGAAAGAGTGGACCAGATCCTCGAAGACATGCTCAGAGCTTGTGTCATCTCTTTTGGCATGAAGGGGAAGATTGCCTTTTGTTTGCCGAGTTATCTTACAACAACAGTTTCCAAGCAAGTACCGGCAAAGCTCCGTTTGAAATCCTCTATGGCAGAAAGTGTCGTACCCCTCTCAACTGGTCCGAGACTGGTGAACGTCAACTTCTTGGCAATGACTTGATCTCAGAAGCCGAAGAAATGTGCAAAGTCATACGTGAGAATCTCAAGGCCGCTCAGTCGCGTCAAAAGAGTTACTATGATGGCAAGCATCGTGATTTGGCTTTTGACATTGGGGATCATGTGTATCTCCGTGTCTCTCCTATGAAAGGAACCCAAAGATTCAGTATTAATGGAAAGCTTGCTCCGAGATACGTGGGCCCTTTCAACATTCTTGGCAAAAGAGGCGATCTAGCCTATCAACTTGAGCTCCCCTCCAACTTTGCAAATGTTCATGATGTGTTTCACGTGCCTCAACTCCGCAAGTGCTTCAAGACACATGAACGCACCATTCCGTTCGAGGAGACTGATCTTCAACAAGACTTGTCTTACCGTGAGCACCCTGTTGCTATTCTTGAAGAAACCGAGCGCAAGACCCGCAACAAGTCAATCAAGTTCTTGAAAGTTAAGTGGTCACACCATACCGACCGAGAAGCTACGTGGGAACGAGAAGATCACCTTCGTTCCGAGTACCGTTCCTTCTTCCAGTCCTAGATCTGAGGACGAGATCTTTTCATAGTAGAGGAGAGTTTGTAATGCCTCAGATGTAACACTTTCCAATTATGGCAATATATGAAACATTGACTTCATCAATTGCATTATGGGCTCTTCTTTCATTTCGGGTGTATTCGTTTTGTCGTGTGCGTGTGTGCATTTCATCCATGTCATGTTGTCATGTGCATTGCATTGCATTCGTGTTGTCACTTGCATCCGGTCCCACTCGTCTCTTCCCGTTGTCCGTTTCGAATTCCGACGCTCACACACATGCCCGTGGCAACCCCGAGTCCTTATTTCGTGTGTGGTCGTGTAACGTTTCCGTAATGAGGTGAGATTTGTCGTGCGTTGTTGTTTTGGTACGTGTAGACCGCCTGTCAAGTTTCATCGCGTTTGGAGTTCGTTTGGTACTCCAACGGTTAACTTAGAGGGCCTAAAGAACCTCTTCTTTAAGGCCCAAGAACCCCTCCACAACAGCCCACAAACCCAGAACAACCACTCCCATCATCTCGGTCGTCGAATCGTGATCGCGTGGCCAAAAACCGCTCCCCATTTGGAGTCTCCTAGCTCCCTATGCCTATAAAAACGTCCCCCACGTCCATTTTTGCAGACGAAACCTAGCCCCTCCTCCCTCTGTGCCGCGCCGGACACATCCGACCAGGCTGGACATATCCGCCGCCGCGCAGCCACGTCGCTCCGTCTAGTAGGAGGGTGCCACCTCAGCACGCCGCCACCCCGGGCCAATAGCGGAGTGCCACGCAGGCGCCCGGCTTCCCCGCCTCCCACCACGGCCCGCCCGCCCGCCCGCGGCCCTCCGGGCCCGTACCGCCGACGCGCCTCCCGCGGCCGCCCAGCCGACACGCCTCCGCCTCCCGCGCCGATGCGCTTCCCCGCCGCCACGCCGGACTCCCTCGTCGGCGAGCTCGCCGCCCTTCGCCGCCGCATCGCCCTCCGCCACCGCGCCTTCCCTCCTAGCCGACGGTCGCCGCCGCTCTTGCCTCCACACCGGCGCCCGCGGGCCGCCGCTGTCCGCCGCTCCGGCTGGAGGTCGCCGCCGGCCAGCTCGCCGCCGACCCCGGCCACCACCGCCGCCACCGCGGCCTTCTTCTTCCTCGCCGGTGCCGTACTCCGGCGAGCACGATCCCCTCCGTCCCGATCTGAAAAACGGGATCAGATCCACCCTTCCGTGCATCCAAACGTGTCTTCCTCCGCCCGGATCTCCTCGTCCCACTTCCCTCCGTCCCGTTTGACTTTTGGAGGTATAAAAAAACCCACCAAGTCCTAGTTTTTGCTTATTTTGTTGGCATCTTTGCATGGTTGTAACTTTTAGTGTGCTTGTCCAAATTGTGCATATGGTATATCAAAATGATCGTGGTGAGATGCTCTACATTTTGTTCCATTGTGGCATGCTTGTTTGAGATCATCTAGATGTCCTAATCTTCGTGACAAGAGTGCTACTTGTTATAAACTGTTGTTACTTGTTATTTTGTTGCTATGTTTGCTTGAAGCCCCACTCACATCCATGCTTGTTTTGGAGTGGCCAATGTTCATTCCTTGTTGCCCATGTTTTTGTCTATCCATTCATGCCCTCACTTGCACATATGGCTTGCTGTAGCTTATTTATTACTTGCTCTCAAGTTGCTATAAATTATAACTGTCAGGTTTTTATCAGCATGATCAATTTGGTGTAGCTTGTTGCTATTGGTCCATGCCTCCTATGGAGTTGCTCCAATGGAGTTGTTTGTTGTAGAATATGTCTACTACATGTCCATGATATTTTTATGCTTAGTGGAGTTGATATGCATGTTGTTTTGTGCCTCCGAAGGCAGCATCATGATGATGTTTTGCCTTCCCAGATTTTGACTAAGTCTGGATAATTTTATTGCAACTTGCCATGCTTGTTTAATTGTGTTCCAGTAGGTTTTTGGGTGTGTTCTAAGTTCATACTTGTTAAGTAACATGTCTACTTCATGTCCATGCTTCTTGTCACCATGTTTGGGTGATGTAGCATATATTTACCTTGCTCCAAAGTTGCTATGTGGCTGTTAACTTCAGCTTTGCATTGTAACTTGTTTTGCTCGTATCTTTTAGCCCGTTGCTCCGTTTTGGGTGTACCTTATATGAAACTTGTGTGATTTTGCATATAGAATCATAATATCATGTTGTTTACATGTTTGGAGTGTGTTTTCTTGATATTTGGGTGCATCTTGCACCGTTGCCATGTTTGTCTTGTTTTGCTCATATCTTCTAGACCGTAGCTCCGAATTAAACAAACTTTATATGAAACTTGACTAGAAGTTCGTGTAGATCATCATGGTGCATGTTAACTTGCTCTTTAACATCTTTAACTTAAGGTTTGTCTAGATCTGGACCAATTTCAAAATTTGCATATGAGGACTTACCGGATTTGCTATATCTCGATTCCGGCCTCATTTAAACTTGTTGTTTTGTGTTGTTCTTGCGTGCTCCATCATTTGCCATGAAATACATCATACTTGCATCATGTTGATTGTGCATTGCACCTTGTTTACTATTGTGTCATGTTGTGTTCTTGTGTTGAGTAGAGCCGGGAGCCGAGACTGAGAACGAGGTTCCTACCGAGGTTGAATACGAGGAGCCGTCTTACGATCCCATCGACGACTCGATAGGCAAGATGACCTGACCCAGATATCATTACTATCTTTGCTTATTGCTAGATGTCTCACTCTTTAGCTCATTGCCTCGATGCCCATGTTTGTTTGTCAGCCTCCTATTGTAGCCATGAATCTCTCTGACCACCCAACCTAGCAAACCTTTGTTTGGCTACGTAAGCTTCGCTCAGCCCCTCTTATAGCATTGCTAGTTGCAGGAGAAGATTTGAAGATTCTTGCTTCATGTTGAAGTTATTGTTGGGATATCACACTATATAATCTGTTAAATAAATCATCTATATACTTGGCAATGGGTGGAAGGCTAAGCCTCTTGCCTGGTGTTTTGTTCCACTCATGCCACCCTAGGAACCGTTTAAACCGGTGTTATGTTCCTTGATTATGCGTCCCTAACACGGTTGGGGTTTATGGGCCCCCCTCGATAACCCACTTAGCGCTAAAGCTTTTCCAGCAAGGCCCGGCTTTGGTTTTACATTTTTCCTAACAACTAAAACTTGCATAGGGAGTTATAAACCCTCTTCTTAATCAACAACCCGGGCCAGTGCTCCACATGAGTGTTGGTCCAAACTGGGGGTCCTGCAGGGCCGCCTTGGGGAAACCCGAGGTATCTGGTATAACCTGTAGCATCACCCAGCCGATCGTGGCCTAAGACTAGATACGCGCGGCTACTGTGAGGGTGTCGGCACGCCGGGAGGTCTTTCTAGATTTGTTTTACCTTAGTCGGAATATCTTGAGCACAGGATTCCAAGAATACTCGGGTCTTCCCACCTTGGAGTTGCGACTCCGCAGATCGTGAGCTTGTGATGGGCTAAGTTGGGACACCCCTGTAGGGTTTGATCTTTCGAAAGCCGTGCCCGCGGTTATGTGGAAGATAGGATTTGTTAATATCCGGTTGTAGAAAACTTGACACCATGTTCAGAATACACTACCAGCGTGAGTAACCATGACGGTCATTTTCCGAAAGGGGTTCATAAAAGTGAACACGGTGGGGTTATGTTTGACGTGCTTAGATAGGATCACTTCGTGATCACTTTGACGCTCATGGCACTTCTCTTCTTGCTCTAAACACGTAAGCTAGTGCAAGTGCAGCTGCAACCTTTATTCTTCAGCCTTGTTCCACACCCAAGGCTTAGATAGTTTTGCTACCCGGGAACGGGATTGCTGAGTCCTCCGTGGCTCACAGATTCTACACAACACCAGATGCAGGTACTATGGTGAACTACACAGGTGACGGCACAGAGTTGTACTGGGAGTTCGATGAAGAATGTGGGCGATACTACATGTACTATCCCGATGATCAGTAGTGGCTTCTACTAGGGGCGATTCGGACCTTGTGGATTTATGTATTTGGTATCTTTCATTTGGATCTTCGTCCATAGTCGGACTATGATGTTATTTGGATGATGATTGCTTATGTAATGTATTGTGTGATGTGGCGAGTGTAAGCCAACCACTCTTTTGCAATTTCATCCCTCTTTTACATGAGTCATGCAAAGATACCATACTTGAGATCATTCTAGTATGAGCTTATACCTTTAAGTCGTGCCTCGACACGTAGGAGGTAAATCTCATACTAGGGATTACACGGGGAGTGTGCCTATGGTCGGTTATTAATTGCGGTCACACATGTGTGTGCAAACGCAATATGACGCGAGTTCCATTCGGAGAGCGGCGTGCCAGAACGACCGACCGTCTGGGGTGCGACATGAACGCGACGGGCGTGTTGTATACTCCATACATGTGTACCGCCATTTTCTTGAGGCTATGCTCCATGGCGCAATCCGTGGATACAAAATTAGTATAATGTACTATTTAAAAGTCGAGGGCTGGGCTTTTCCCGCGCGGTAGGCGGGGCAGTTCCGCCTAGTCGGTTCGACAGAGATGCGAGAAGATGAGGGAGTAGGCTGCTGCAAACGCAGGGCTGTGTGCTTTGACAGTTTGTTATTGCTGGATAGGTGGGGCCCGGTGATTTGACTTGCCATTGTCGTTTTAACTGCCAAGCCGGATTCCTGACCACCTCCATACAGGTGCCTCTCCCGATGCTCAACCATGTAGAGGCTGGCTCTTGCTTGAGAGCACACTCCTCCACTTTTTCCTTGCCTCTTTCCCCCACATATGCAAAAATGCCATGTAAAGCGGGCTTATAACCCACTATTGTACTTGATCCTACAGGTGCTAAGCCTGCCACATAGGCATAAAGTCTGATGTGGCAAGTTAATTAAGAAGAGAGAGACTAGTTTGGTGACCCCAGGAAGAAAGGGTGATAAGCGTGTGTACCTGGATGAAGCAAACTTAGCAACAAAAAACTAAGCACCTATGCATTGGGGACTTGAGTTTCTAAGCCATTTTATGCCCATAGCACCTCATCTAAGCACCATTTCATTGGAAGAGGTCACTCCTTGGCAAATGCAATAAATACTACAAAGAAAGAGATAGAGAGAAGTAAACAAAAAAATACTCTTATAGCCAACCTTATAGCTAACCTTGTTGTATGAGTGACTAAGTGATGACTATGTATGACATGCCAACATCAGATAGCCTAACGCACCGTGTTAAATCTCCAAGGGCGCGACCTTGCGAGCGAGGCGACGGTCGTGGTAGGCGCGACCATGATACGGGCTGCTGGCAGCCCTTGGATCTGAGATCGAATGGTGATACGTCCAAAATGTATCTATAATTTCTGCTTGCTCCATGCCTCTTTTGTGTGATATTGCTATGATATTTATACACTTCCATACACTTTTGATCATATTTGTACTAACCTATTAAGTCAGTGCACCCCAGTGCCAGTTTCTGTTTTCTGCTGTTTTTGTATTTCAGGTTTTCCCATTACGTAAACTGCCAGAAAAATCCTAGAAAAATTATATAAAAATCAGCGTTCCGGAAGCTTCCTTGCGGCCAAAGTAGGGCCGGAGGCGGGCCACCAGGGCTCCAGGCGCCCTGGTGGCGCGGCCCCCCCCCCCCCCTGGCCGCGCCGGGGGGGTCGCCTGGGCCCCCTAGGTCTCCGCTGATGCCCTCCTTTGGCATATATTTACACCGCGTCCCGAAACCCTCGAGGACGGAACCCTTTTTCGCGATCTCATCTCTGTTCCTCCGCCGCCGCGCTTCCAAGATCGGGAGCACCAGGAGAACTCTTCCCGGCACCCTGTCGGAGGGGAGGATCACCACCGGGAGCCTCTCCACCACCATGGACGCCTCCCGGATGAGTTGTGAGTAGTCTCCCTTGGACCATGGGTCCATTACCAGTAGCTATGTGATGTTCTCCTCCCCTCTTTGTTCTTCACTAATTAGACCTCGTGAGCTGCCCTACATTATCGAGGCACATATGTAATCCTTATGCTGTTGCTATGATGAGTTTGCTCGGATCCGATGGATTGTGAGATTATGTTCAGATTGTGTGTGAGTCATATATTTGATTTACCTCTTTTATATTTATGTTCTTGAGTAATTCTTGCATGTTCTCCATTGCTGTTTATTGCTTTGGCCAAGTAGTAGGTAGTAACTCCAAGAGGGAACGTTATGCTTGATTGTGGGTGCATGCCCCTTGATGACTAGTTTGAGTGACAGAAACATGAGTCTAGGGGATGTGTTGTTGCCACAAGGGGGAAAACAACGGTGCTTGTACTCGCGGGTGCAAGGATTTTTTACTTTACGCAAAGTTCTTTTAATGCAGTTGTCTATTGCTTTGAGTTTACACTATGGGTGGGACTCGCAACTTAATACCAGCGAGATGTTCTGGATAGATATCTCAAGGTGGATGATTAGTAGTAGATGCAGATGGATTTCGGTCTACTTACCTTGGCGTACCGCCCATGCTTTTGAGCATCAACCTTTCTTGCAGCATAGTTAGCATTGGTTTGCGCACATAATTCTGTCAATTGCCCAGCTATAATTCGTTTACCTCACATAGCTGCTTTATCGTCTTTTGGGAGAGAGACATCACTAGTGAACATCATGGGACCCCGGTCCATATTACCATCATTGATCACATCCGCTATTTACTTTCTGCTTTTACTTACTAGTTGCAATTATACCTATCACTATTATCTTTTGCGTTTGATCCTTTGTAAACGACAAGGTCGGAGGGATTGACAACCTCTTTGTACTCGTTGGGAGCAAAGTTATTTGTATCTGTGTGCAGGTCCAGTTAATTGCTAAGTATCTGGTGCCATTAGCAGTTGACACCTTCTTGTTGAACCTTGGAGTCTCAGGGGAATTCGACCCTTGGTATCTTTGCCAAGGGAAAACTACCGCTACACTGCATCTCAAACCTTCCACTTGGGGTAACCAACGAGGGGTGAGAAGCCATCAAGCAAATTTTTCTGGCGCCGTCGCCGGGGACTCCACTCTTCAAGATAGGGGAGTTGCACGCTATCTTTTACCTTTGCTTTTTAGTCTTGTTAGTTTACCTTTCAGTTTTGCTTTAGTATCTTTTATCGAAAATCACAAAAATAGTTATCTTGCTTGCTTGCTGCTATGGGTTCCACCGAGAACACCAAGTTGTGTGACTTCACTAGTCATAACAACGATGACTTTATTTGCACGCCTATCACTACACCTGCCACTTCAGCACCTTCTTATGAAATTAAACCTGCTTTACTCAACCTAGTTATGAAAGATCAATTCTCCGGTGCTGGAGATGATGCTGCTTTACACTTGAAATTTTTTGTTGAACTCTGTGATATGCAAAAGTACCAAGAAATAGATGGTAATATTGTTAATCTTAAGCTT
Organism: Secale cereale; assembly: GCA_902687465.1. NCBI lineage: Eukaryota > Viridiplantae > Streptophyta > Magnoliopsida > Poales > Poaceae > Secale > Secale cereale. The sequence goes on along the minus strand of LR738711.1, from coordinate 493,069,651 downwards.
TTTCCTTTCTCCTTGAGAGGAGGAGCTAAAATTTGGTTTCAATCTTTGCCTAGAAATAGCATAGATTCTTGGGACAAGTGCAAGGATGCTTTTATTAGAAAATACTATCCACCTGCTAAAATTATCCAACTAAGAAGTAACATAATGAATTTTAAACAATTGGATAATGAACACGTTGCCCAAGCTTGGGAACGCATGAAGTCTCTTGTCAAGAACTGCCCTACTCATGGTTTGACTACTTGGATGGTTATCCAAACTTTTTATGCAGGCTTGAACTTTACCTCGCGGAACTTGTTAGATTCAGCCGCGGGAGGAACCTTTATGTCAACTACACTTGGTGCTGCCACGAAGCTTCTCGATGAGATGATGACCAATTATTCCCAATGGCACACCGAACGCGCTCCAACAGGTAGGAAGGTAAACTCTGTCGAGGAGATTTCCTCCCTAAATGAAAAAGTTGACTTGATCATGTCTCTACTTTCTAAGCAATCTTCTCTTGATCCTCGTGATGTTCCTTTAAATTCTTTGATTGCTCAAGAAATAGTAGATGTGAACTTTATCTCTAGAAACAATTTTAATAACAATGCTTATAGGAGTAATTTTGGTAGCAATCCTAGACCGTTCCCCTCTAATTCCTATGGGAACAACAATGCTTATCCTATGTGACGCCCGGGTAATCAAGCTACAGTAAACCTCTGCTAATGATGCCACGTCACCACGGTTACTGTTACTAATCTCACGTTAGTTCGAACCATGTCCAAATTCAATTTTTAAAATCAAGTCCAACTTTAAAAGTTTGCAAATGTCAAATCTGAAATGTTTATGTCGGGGGAAACTGTCCGCCACGAACACCTATGGGACCGGAGCCCCTTGTCTGTGCGGTACGAGGGCGGAGGGAGCACAAAGAGCAGATCGAAGCAGACACGCGGGCAGTTTTACCCAGGTTCGGGCCGCACGGATGCGTAAAACCCTACTCCTGCTTGGTTATGTATTGAGTTGAGCGCTCGGGAGCTTGAAGAAGCAGCTACACCGTGCGTGAGAGTAATCTAGGTTTCGAACCCCCTCCACGTTGTGCATGGGCCTCCTTTTATAGTGCAAGGGGTCACCGACAGGTGTCAACGTAGGAGAAAGGGGTAAAAATGTAAAAGAGGTGGTAGTTGTAACAGTGCGGGAACAGTGGAGCTACAGTACAGAACAGTGGTCTATACCTACTTTAACAGTGGGGGACAAGGGCATTTAATGCCCGTCGCCGTCGACCCCAAAAGCTCCCGCCTTAGCGTCTCCGTCCGCCACGGCGACGGATTTATCGCCGTGGAGTGCCACCGTGTACCCCAGGCTGCACAGCTATCCGCCACGCGTCCCCGGATAGGCCCCAGGGCGACGCGTGGGCCGATGAGCTGGAGCGCGGGCACACAGCGCAGCCTTCCCGGCAAGTACCTTGCCGGGGCCTTGATCTTGCCGGGCCCGGGAACTTGCCGCTCCCCGGGCCCCTTGCCGGGGCGCGCATAGCGCCGAGGCGATGTCTTCTAGTCTTCCTGGCAAGCTCCTCTTGCCAGGGTCTTGTGTTAGTGGAACAGTCTTGAGCCTGGTACGGCCTTCCCGGCAAGCTCCTCTTGCCGGGGTCTCGGTCTTATGTCTTGTATACTTTGTTTTTGAATGGTTTAATAGGGAGCAGGAAGGTCTCCGGCGAGCACGCAGTAAACCTTGCCGCGGGAAGCTGCAACTGCCCGTGCACAAGTTGGGGTACTGGGGTACCCCTACCTTAGTACACCGACAGGAGCCCCCGGGCCTGGGCCACACACGGTGCCGAGCGCTGTTGGGCCAGGCCCAAAACAGTGCACGGGCACCCGCGGCCCGCGGTGCGCCGAATCCACTTCCATATCCGCCGCACCCCACGGTAACGGCACGCGTCGATTGCGGCGCCGTGGGATGGGACGTGCCCACGATCTCTTAATGGAAAGGGCGAAACGCCCCCCACTCCCCCATAAAAGCAGAGGTAGCGGGCGCGGTTCCCCTCCTTGCGCTCTCATTACGTCGTCTTCCACCTGAAAAAGATTCCTTCTTGCGCTCCGCCTCCACACCTCCGCCGCCGCCGAGCTCTTCGTCCCCTTCCTTCCGCCGCGTCCGCCATGGCCCCAAAGACCGACAAGGCGAAGGCGGAGAAATCCAAGAAGGAGAAATCGGAGCAAGCGGCCAAGCTCATCGCTTACCGGAAGCGGCACGTCGTCTTCCCGCCGAAGCTCGGCGTGCAGGAACTCTGGAACAAGTATTACTTGTTCTAGTCCAAGGGAACCGATGCGCATCCCCGCACGCGAGCATACCCGGCCGCCGCCAAGGACAGCTATCCCGGCGGGTATCACTTCTTTGCTGCCTTTTTCCATTGTGGTCTCTGTCCTCCTTTTTCGAACTTCTTCTGTGATATCATGAACACATATGGCTTCCATCTGCTTGACTTCACCCCCAACGCCATTCTCACCATGGCTGTTTTCGCACATATGTGCGAAAACTTCATAGGAGTCCACCCCAATGTAGCCCTCTTTAGACACTTCTTTACTCCTAGAGCCGAGGCCGATGCCCCCCTCTCCGGAGGAATTTCTTGGGTCTTCCGTCTCAATAAGAAAGGGGCGTACTTGCCGGGGGAGCTCCGCGGCAAGTGGGAGGAATGGCGAGCGGAGTGGTGCTGGATTGTAGAAGACCAGCCGCAAGCCTTCACTGCGCCGCGCACAACGCCCATCGTGCGCGGCAGGGATTGGAGTGATTTAGACTCCGACGACATCAAGCTCGACATCGCCCTCGTCCGGATTCTTCGTCTTCGGATGGCCCGGCTGTCAGTTGCCGAGGTGGGCGCAGATTTCCTCCGCCGGCGCATCGCCCCTCTCCAAGACCAGAAGAGGCCGGCCTGGGAGTACGGCGGCCCGGCAGACATCATGAGGCTGCGCCCCGGGCTCAATTTCAACTTCACCACTCTGGAGCTGCGCGGAATGGTACGGGAACTCTTCAAGTACGACCCGACGCACCCTGAGTGGTTCAGGACTCCCCGGGAAGTGGTGCCGCTCTGCAACAACGCCGCGAGGGACCGGATCCTTGCCATGATGCCCATGTGCGACTCACATGGCTTGGACCGCTCGTGGATCGCCCCGAAGCCCATCGACGTCCTCAACTTCTACGACAACCTCGCCGAGGTGGCGAGTAACAAGGAGGACCTCAAGCTGCACACGCGGGACACCACCGACCAGGAAATCGCCTATATAGCTTCTCGGGCTGAGGAGGCCGCCGCAGCCGCGGCGGCAGGAGTTTTCGGGTTCTCGCCGGAGGAGGCGGAGGCCGAGGAGGCGTCCACCCAGGCGGAGGAGGCGGAGATCCGCAGGTTGCTGAACCTCCCACCCGACGCGCTCGCCGGGGTCCCCTCACTGAGGCACTCCGGGATCCATGGGATCGCGACGGAGGCCGCGGCAATGGAGGGCATCGCCGGAGGGAGAAGAGGCGCCGCGAGGGGCAGAGGCGCCAAGGGAAAGGGGGCCGCAGCGCAGGACGCTGGGCCCAGCGAGCCGGCCGGGGCAGAGGAGGAGGAGGAGGAGGAGGCCGAAGACTCCGGCAGATCCACGGAGTTATACGCCGACGACCTCTCCTCGTCGGAGAGTTCCCCGCCCCCGGCAAGCCCGAGGCAGTCCCCGGCGAAGCGCCTCCGCAAGGCGGCGACGGGGGAAAGAGCGCAGGCGCCCCGGCAACAGCCACCTCGGCGGGCGGCTCCCCGGGGGAGTCAAGCCGCGCCAAGGCCGTCCGGCGCACCAGCCGCAGCGGAGGCGGCCCGTGCGCGGACCACGACGGAGGCGCCCCGCAGGCCGGCAGCGAGCCGGCAGGGGTCTTCTCGGAGCGGAGCAACGGCTCCGCCCGCTCCTCGGGCGCCGGTAGCCACAGGGGCTGGGTCCTCGCAGCCCCCAGCCCCGGTGAACACCAAGCGCGCGAGGGAGTCTTCACCTTCCGCTCCTCGCGCCGACGCGCCCACGGTGGAGTATGACTTCTCCGCCCTGAGCGAGGACGACGAGGAGGACCAGGAGTAAGAATCCGAGATTCTACATCTTCTTGATTTTTGTCTTGAACTTCTGTTGATGCTGACTCTGTTTACTGTTTTGATTTCAGGACCCTGGCCCACCGCGCAGCGAAGAAGGCCAAGGCGCCCGAGGCCGAGGTCGCGGAAGGCTCAGCGGCAGCGGCAACAGAGGGTGTGCCGGAGCCGAGCCTGCCGGACTCGAGCACTGCTCCGATGAGCAGCCCCCAGCGCAGCCCGCAGCGCAGCCCCCAGCGTAAGTCTGGGGTTCTCTTTTTTTACTTTGGGGAACGCCTGAGGATTTGATTTTTGTCTTCACGTGTTGACATCTCTTGTCTTGTTCTGTGCAGAGGTGGAGCCCCAGCGGGAAGAGCGCCCGGAGACCACAGCTGAGGAGCCGCAGGCCCCGCCATCCCCGCCAAGGCATAACTCTCCGGCAAGGGAGAGTGCTCCGCCCAGGGTGGGCACTCCGCCGAGGCAGAGTACCCCGCCTGGGGCGAGCAGCCCGGCGAGGGCGGCCACCCCGCCAAGGCCAAGTTCCCCGGCGAGGATGACTACTCCGACGAGGCCGAGCTCCCCGGCGAGGGAGCCCGCCGCTGAGGACGTCCGCCAAGGTAATCTTTGTGACTTGTCTTCTTGGCTTGTCTCTTTTTTGGATATTTGCTTGAGACTTGAACTTCTTTTTCTTCTTCTTAGATCTTCCTCCTCCTGCGCCCATGGATACGGAGGTCATCGACCTTGAGGAGGAGGGCGCGCAGGGCGGCGGCGGCGACGCCCCCGTCGTTGAGGAGGTAGCCGAGGCCGCCGAGCCGGCCGCGCAAGAGACTGCCCCGGCCGCAGACGCAGCGGCCGGGGAGGGGGACGGTGGCCGCACCGCCGACCCGGAGGCGGCGGGAGCATCGGATGCTGCACCGGCCACCGGTCCCTCCGCCGGCGAGGAGCAGAGGTTCTATCTCGAGGCCCCCAATGGCGTCTTCATCCAGATGCCGTGGGGGTCTTCGTCGCGAGCTCCTGCGGAGGGCGAGGCGTTCGACGGAGAAGTCCTCGCCTCCGCAGGCCTGAAGATCGTCCAGGCGCCCGGTGGAGGTGAGGGGCCCGAGGAGGAGCGGTTGCTTCATCAGCTCCTGGCCCTTTACCGGGCCAGGCAAGCAAAGCTCGCTTCCCGGGAGGCTCTTGCCGCCAAGGCCGCGGCAGAGATGGAGAAGCGTGCGGCGGAGCTCAGCGCCGCCAATCAGGCTGCCCTCCGCCAGGTGGCGGAGGAGCGTGAGCGTCTCGCCGGCGAGTACCAAGAGTGGGTGCTCGAGAAGGCTGAAGCCGATGAACAGCAGCGTCTCGCCGGGGTGGAGATGTCCCGGCGAGAGGGAGAGCTCGCGCAGCGGAAGGTCGAGCTGGACTCTCATGAAGAAGACCTTGCCGCTCGCGAGGCTGCCCTTGGCGGGGAGCTGAAGGAGGCGAAAGCCGCCGCGGTTGCCGCGGAGGACGCCAAGAAAGAGCTCGCCGCCAAGGTCGAACAGCTGGAGAAGGCGATGAAGGTGAGCGCCGAGAAGGTTGCCGCGCTCATCTTGGAGCGCGAGAAGGATGCTCACACAAACTCCGAGCTTCAGGTGAGTTTGTCAAAGAGGGGCGACGAGCTGAAGGCCGCCAAGGACTCCATTGAGGACTTGGAGCTGAAGGTCACCACCCTGAAGGAATCGCTTGATGCTGCCCGGGCTCAGGAGGCCAAGTTGAAGGATGAGCTCCGCAAGGAGCGGACCTTGGTGGAGAGCGTCAACAAGGCATCCGAGCTCTTCCGGCAGACTATCGAAGTGTGGACCGAAGAGCTGGTTTCTTCTGCGTCCAATATTGACCAGGAGCTGCTGGCGCTGAAGGTCGAACACCTCATCTATTCGCCGGACCCGGATCTCCCGCACAGCGCCAAGCTCAGCCTCTTCTTCAGAGGGGTCGCTCCGGCTCTTGCAGGTCTCCGGAACCGCATCCCCGCGCAGCTGGCCGAGGAGTCGCGCCGGCTCTGCGCGGGAACTCTGGAGCGGGTGCTGACGAAGATCGTGTACCGCAACCCGGGAATCAACCTCACGAACGTTCTTCGCAGCTTGCCGGCAGATGCAGACACGGAGGCCCTGAAGGAGCAGGTCGGCCACATCATCGCCAAGGTGGCAAAGCTTGGCAGGAAGGAGGGCGACCGCATAGACTAGGGCTCCATTTATCTTTATCTTTTTGTTGCTGCACATTATGTTATGAACCTATTAGTCCATCGCGACAAACTATCCTTTGTAAGATATTTGCTTTACTTCGATCAATCAGTGCAATGTTATCTTCCTTGTTTCAATCTTTGACTTTGTATGTTTTTCACCCTACGCTCCCGGGGAGCTCGCCGGCAAGGGGCCCTTGCCGCGAGCGCTGAGTGCTGGACTCTGAGCAGCCTGCTGGCCAAGGTCCTTGCCGGTAAGCAACCTCGCCGCAGCTAGTCGCAACGCACTTAGCTTGCTGAGCGTACTCGGAAACGAAGCAAGGGCGCGACACTTGTCGCGGCTCACTTAAATCGTTGAGTGAACTCGAAAGCAAGATAAGGGTGCGGCAAGCTACGGGTAGGTTCCTCCGCGCACAGGTTTTCCATACAAAGCGTGATCGTTCAAGGAAGACAACCAAAATTTAAAATTTGAACTGGTCAAATTCTAACAACTTATCTTTCATATGCTGCTTGCTTATACTGCTTGCTTCTCGGTAAGACTTCTCTTTCTTGAACAGCACTTGGTTTCTCCTCCACCTCCTTCCCCCCCGGCAAACTTGTGCACGAGGAATCGTTCCTTCTGCTTAAGAGGAAAGAAAACGGAGAGGGAAACAAGTATATGGCCTGTCGGCACGCTAATGCTTACCGTACATTTGAGTGTTGCATCGAAACGCCAAATAGAACATGCAAATAGCAGGGAAAGGCATGCAAAAGGCAATCGATGCGAGAAACACGAAAACTTTACTGATGCACGGGGTCTGCGCCCGGCTTTGTACAAAGGGTTACATGCAACAGCGGCAAAGCTTGTACAAAAGGTGGTTGCCGGAGCGGATCACGGCAACCGCGCCTTAGGGGTGAAACTTGCGAAGATGCTCTATGTTCCAGGAGTTGCTCACCGGTAAGCCTTCTTCGGTCTCGAGGCGGACAGCGCCGGGCCTCGTAACTTGTCTCACCCGATAAGGGCCTTCCCACTTCGGCGTCAACTTGTTGGAATTCTTGGCGGACTGAACACGCCGAAGAACAAGGTCGCCTTCCTCGAGACTCCTGGCCTTGACTTTGCGGCTATGATAGCGGCGCAAAGCTTGCTGGTATCGAGCAGCTCATACCGCAGCCTGGAGACGTCCCTCCTCAAGGAGCAATGCGTCATCTTGCCGCAGCTGCTCTTGCTCGAGCTCATCATAAGCGAGCACTCGAGGAGATCCGTATACGAGTTCCGTGGGGAGAACTGCTTCTGCTCCGTAGACTAGAGCAAATGGTGTCTGCCCGGTGGCTCGACTTGGTGTCGTTCTGATTGACCAAAGAGCCGCCGGGAGCTCCTCTATCCAATTTCTTCCGCACTTGCGCAGCCTGTCAAAGGTCCTTGTCTTGAGTCCGCGCAGCACTTCAGCATTTGCCCTCTCCGCTTGACCGTTGCTCCTTGGGTGAGCAACAGAAGCGAAACAGACCTTGGCGCCAAGGTCTTGGACGTACTGCATGAAGGTGCCACTAGTGAATTGCGTACCGTTGTCGGTGATGATCCTGTTAGGGATCCCGAAACGGCAGACAATCGACCTGAAGAACCTGACTGCTGACTGTGCTGTCACCTTTCTCACTGGCTCCACTTCTGGCCACTTTGTGAACTTGTCGATTGCGACGTACAAGTACTCAAAGCCCCCGACAGCTCGAGGGAAAGGGCCGAGGATGTCGAGCCCCCAGACCGAGAAGGGCCATGATAAAGGGATTGTTTGGAGAGCTTGAGCTGGCTGATGAATTTGCTTCGCATGGAACTGGCACGCTTCACACTTGGTTACTAGTGCAGTCGCATCTTGGAGGGCTTCTTGCCAAAAGAACCCTTGCCGGAAAGCTTTCCCGGCAAGTGCCCTTGCGCCAATGTGGTGGCCGCATATGCCTCCGTGTATTTCCGCCAACAGCTTCTGTCCATCTTCTCTGGAGATGCACTTCAACCTGACACCGTTGAGTCTCCTTCTGTACAGCTCGTTATCCACGAACTGATACATACTTGACTGCCTGGTTATCTTCTCTATCTCTTGAGGGTCGTCGGGAAGTTCTCCAGTTTGCAGGAAACGGACGATCTGCTGCGCCCATGCCGGAGCCCGAGGCTCGACGGCAAGGACTAAAGGCTCGAGGGCCGCTGCGGGAACCTCAGCTTCTACGGCAAAGACCTCTGGTCCTGCCGGAGCTGACGGTCCCCCGGCAAGCTCGCCGGGGCGAGGCTTGTCGGGAACACTTGCTTCAACTGCACAAGCCCGAGGACTTGCAGGAGCAAACTGTTCCTCAGCGTTCTGGTTGTTGATCTTGGGGACCTTGGCGGCGGTTTCCGGAAGATCCGCCGGCGAGTAGTCGCCGGAGACCAACTTTCTCTTCTTGGACTGCCCAATTGATGGTGTGACGGATGGTTGAGTCAGCTTGAGTAAGAAGGTCCCTGGTTCCACAGGTAACTTCATCGCGGCGCACTTTGAAAGGCCGTCTGCAATTTCATTCTGAGCTCTCGGGACGTGCTCCATCTGCAAACCTTCAAAGTGCTCTTCAAGCTTTCTCACTTCATCGACATATGCTTCCATCAAAGGGCTCTGATAGTTCTTGTTAACTTGTCGGACCACCAACTGAGAATCGCCCCGCACAATCAGCTTTCTAATCCCAAGTTCGGCCGCAATCCTGAGGCCGGCAAGCAAGCCTTCATATTCTGCAGTGTTGTTTGTCGCTTGCTCCCTGGGAAAGTGCATCTGGATAACATATTTGAGGTGCTCTCCGGTGGGCGCGATGAGTACCACGCCGGCACCGGCGCCTTGCAGCGAGAAGGCACCGTCAAAATACATTACCCATTCACTTGTCGCTTCTTGCACGGGTGCGCTTGTTTCTTGAATTTCTTCGTCTGGCGTCGGGGTCCATTCGGCAATGAATTCTGCCAAGGCTCGGCTCTGTATGGTTGAAGTACTTTCAAACTTGAGTCCAAAGCTCGACAGCTCCAGCGCCCACTCAACGATCCTGCCTGTTGCTTCTGGATTGTGCAATATCCTCTTCAACGGAAAGCGAGTGACCACTGTTATCTCATGGGCTTGAAAGTAATGGCGCAGCTTTCTCGAGGCCATGAGGAGGCCGAAAAGCAATTTTTGCACACCAGAGTATCTTGATCTAGCTCCCTGGAGAAGGGAACTTACAAAATACACTGGGCGCTGCACCATCTTCTTCCGCACCTCTCCTTGTTCTTGCGCAGAGTCTTCCTTGTCGGGGCCAGAGCTTGTCGGGTCAGCCCCCTGTTTGTCGCTGGATTCGTTTGCCGGTGGTGCTGACTCCTCGTCGGACTCCCTCTCCGCTACCAACGCAGCACTAACCACCTGGTCGGTTGCCGCTAAGTATAGCAACAACTTTTCCTGTGGTCTAGGTGCGACAAGTATAGGAGTGGAGGACAGGTACCGTTTCAAATCCTGCAACGCCGCCTCCGCTTCCGGAGTCCACTTCATGGGACCTGCCTTCTTCAAAATTGTGAAGAAAGGTAGGGCGCGTTCTGCAGACTTTGAAATGAACCTACTGAGGGCAGCAACACATCCCGCAAGCCTTCTGACATCCTTGACGCGCTTCGGGGCCTCTATCTGCTCAATGGCCTTGATCTTGTCGGGGTTGGCTTCAATCCCCCTCTGTGATACAAAGAACCCGAGAAGCTTGCCGGAGGGGACTCCAAAGACGCACTTCTCGGGGTTCAACTTGAGCTGTATCCTGCGCAGGTTCTGAAACGTTTCTTCCAAGTCTTGAATCAAGGCTTCCTTGCTTTTGCTCTTCACCACGATGTCATCCATGTAAGCTTCTACATTTCTGTGAATCTGTGGCTCAAAAGCAGTGTATACTACCCTTGCAAAAGTTGAGCCTGCATTCTTCAATCCAAATGGCATGCGGATAAAGCAATAAGTGCCACATGGAGTGATAAACGCAGTCTTCTCTTCATCTTCTTTGGCCATGAAAATCTGATGATAGCCTGAGTATGCATCAAGAAAACAGAGTAGCTCACATCCGGCAGTGGAGTCAACGATCTGGTCAATGCGCGGCAGAGGGAATGGATCCTTGGGACATGCTTTATTCACATCGGTGAAGTCTATACACAGTCTCCACTTCCCGTTGGCCTTGCGCACGACGACCGGGTTTGCCAACCACGTCGGATGGATCACACCTCTAACTAGGCCTGCTGCTTCTAGCTTCTTGATTTCCTCGTTGATGAACTCTTGGCGCTCCACGGCTTGCTTCCTCACTTTCTGCTTGATAGGCCGCGCATGAGGACAGACAGCAAGCTTGTGCTCAATTACCTTCCTGGGAACACCGGGGATGTCGGATGGTTGCCAGGCAAACACATCGACATTCGCCCGCAGGAAGGCAACGAGCGCGCTTTCCTATTTGCTGTCGAGGGTTGCACTGATGGTGAAGGTACCACCAGTGCCGTCCTCCTTTGCGGGCACTTTCTTGGTTGCCGGAGGAGCAGCCATTCCTTTCTTACTCTTGCCGGTGGAGCTCGATGGAACGTCCTCGACGGCAGCGCAGCACTCCGAAGAGGTGCGGTTGCCGGAGTGGGTCCCAGAGCACTTGCCGGACTTGGTCTTCGTCTTCTTCCCCCCGGGAGCTTCAGCGGCAAGAGCATCCTTCTCGGCCGCAGCTGCCGCATCCCGGTAAATCTTGTCGGCGCAAATAAGCGCATCCTTCTTGTCGCTGTGGACAGTGATGACGCTTATCGGCCCCGGCATCTTCAGCACGTTGTAGGCATAGTGGGAAGCTGCCATGAATTTGGCGAGGGCGGGACGGCCAAGTATTCCATTGTAGGGCAATGGAATATCGGCAACGTCAAAGGTGATGCGCTCAGTCCTGAAGTTGAGCTCCCCGCCAAAGGTCACTGGCAGAGTGATCTTTCCCTTGGGCTTGCTCCTTCCCGGGTTGATTCCTTGGAATGAACCGGTCTCTTCGAGCTCGCCGTCTTGAATCTGGAGTTTCTTGATCACAGCAGAGGAGATCAAGTTCAGGCCGGCCCCGCCGTCAACCAACATTTTGGTGACCTTGAGGTTGCGGATGGTGGGGGAAACCAGCATCGGCAAGCACCCGACCGCGGTGGTGCGGTCAGGGTGATCCTCAAGATCAAAAACGATGGGCGTGCTGGACCATTTGAGGAGCCTGCGCGACTCCACGGGCGGCTCCGCTGCGTTCACCTCACGCACCCACTGCTTTAGCTGGCGGTGGGAGGTGTGCAGGGAGGCGCCACCGTCGACGCACAGGACCTCCGTGGCCTTCTGGAACTCCTGCTCGCTGTTCTCGTCGTCCTCCATGTCTTCATCGTCGTCTTCGTCGTTGTCGCGGCCCCGGGGAGGTCGATCTCCTTGCCGCTGCTTAGCCTTGCCGCGGCGTCCTCCCCGGCCGTTGAACGGCCGCTTCTTGCTGGGCTCTTCCCCGCCACCTTGGGCCTTCTCCTTGTCGCGCCTCTCGTACTCAGCTTTTTGCTGCTCGACGAGGTATTCAACGCGCTTGCAGTTGGAGAGATCGTGACCCTTGGTGCGGTGAATCTTACAGTATTGCTTGTCGGAGCTACCCGGCTTGTCGGCCGCCGCTGCAGGGGCAGGCTCCTTGCCGGAGCCGCCAGCCTGCGCTTGCTTGGCGGGGGCCTCCTTGCCGGACTTCTCGACGGCAAGCACCTCTTTCTTGCCCTTCCTTCTGCTGTTCCGCCGCCGGCTCTTCTTTGCCGGGGCGGCGTCGTCGCTGTCGCTTCCCCCTGCGCCAGCATCCTCCCCGGGGAGTTTCCTCCCCTCTTCCGCGCGTGCGCACTTGTCAGCAAGAGCGTAGAGCTCGCTGACGTCCCTAATCTTGGTCATCGCCATCTCCTCACGCATGCGGCGGTTACGCACGTTCTGATGGAACGCGCTGATGACCGCGGCAGGGTGAACGTCAGGGATGTTGTGCTGCACCCGGCTGAAGCGTTGGATATACTTGCGCAGGGGCTCGCCTTCCTTCTGGGCCAAGATGTGGAGATCGCTCTCCTGGCCATGGGGTTTGTGGCCGCCGGTGAAGGCGCCAACAAACTGATGGCAGAGGTCGGCCCAAGAAGAGATAGAGCCTTCCGGCAAGTGCATGAGCCACGAACGGACGTTCGGCTTCAGCACGAGCGGGAAGTAGTTGGCTAAGATCTTCTCGTCGCGTCCCCCGGCAGCTTGCACTGCGATAGTGTAGACGCTGAGAAACTCCGAGGGGTGCGTCTTGCCGTCGTACTTCTCCGGTACGTCGGGCTTAAAGTTCTTCATGCTGGACCACTGGACGCGCCGCAGCTCGCGGGTGAACGCAGGGCAGCCTGCCGCGTACGGCAAGTCGCCTGGTTCACCGGGCGCGTGCGCGTCGACAGTGTTCCCAGCTCTCTTGTCGGATTGTCGCCGAGCTTCTCGGCGGCGCTCGATCGTGGTTCGAGCGTCTTCATCTCGCCGGTCGTCGAGGACCTGGCGCTGGTCCCGACGGGCCCGCGGGTCCGACGAGGCTGTGGAGCCGTCGTCGGGGTTGCTCCGGCGGGGCGGCGTCTTCTGTTTCTGCGGTGGGGAGTGCACGCTTGTCGCACCCCCGGCAGTCTTGTCGCCGATAGCCCTCGTCTTCTCATCTTGCCGCGGCCGTGAGGCCGACGGCTGCTGTGGAGAATCGTTGTTGGCGAAGTCTATCAGGCTCCGGATAGTGGCCCTCCATTCCTCGGCCTTGTCGGCCGCTGGAGGGAAGTCGAGGAGTAGCTGCGCTCTTGCGAGCGCTTCCGCTGGAGTAGAGGGGAACGCGGGTGAGCGGTGCGAGGAGCGGGATACGCTCGGACTTCTAACAACGTTAGAAGGAGCGGGGTCCCGCGCCGGCGCCTTCGCTTTGCTTGTGCCCGGACGGGGGTCCGGGGCGTCCCGCGAGCCTCCGGTTTGGCCTTGCCCCAGCAAGCGGATACCACCTCCCGTGGTTTGGCGCTGCGGGGTCGTCGTGTGCTGTGATGGACGCGGCGCGTCCACGGAGACCGAGGTCCGGTCGTCCGTCCTGTTCTTGGATCTGGTGGCACCGTGAGTGTCCTCGCCGGCAACCACCCTTCCGACGGTGTCTCCCCCGCCCACCGTTGGCTCTGGTGGCGGCGGGTGAGACGCAGACGGGCCTCCGACCTCCGAAGGCTTCTTCTTCGGGGCCATGGAGTTGTCGCTGATGAAGTTGCTGGTGAAGCTGGAGAGGTTGATGAAGAATGCGCCCGCGCGAACGCCGGATCAGGTTCGCACAACCTCGACGCCCCCTACCTGGCGCGCCAAAGATGTCGGGGGAAACTGTCCGCCACGAACACCTATGGGACCGGAGCCCCTTGTCTGTGCGGTACGAGGGCGGAGGGAGCACAAAGAGCAGATCGAAGCAGACACGCGGGCAGTTTTACCCAGGTTCGGGCCGCACGGATGCGTAAAACCCTACTCCTGCTTGGTTATGTATTGAGTTGAGCGCTCGGGAGCTTGAAGAAGCAGCTACACCGTGCGTGAGAGTAATCTAGGTTTCGAACCCCCTCCACGTTGTGCATGGGCCTCCTTTTATAGTGCAAGGGGTCACCGACAGGTGTCAACGTAGGAGAAAGGGGTAAAAATGTAAAAGAGGTGGTAGTTGTAACAGTGCGGGAACAGTGGAGCTACAGTACAGAACAGTGGTCTATACCTACTTTAACAGTGGGGGACAAGGGCATTTAATGCCCGTCGCCGTCGACCCCAAAAGCTCCCGCCTTAGCGTCTCCGTCCGCCACGGCGACGGATTCATCGCCGTGGAGTGCCACCGTGTACCCCAGGCTGCACAGCCATCCGCCACGCGTCCCTGGATAGGCCCCAGGGCGACGCGTGGGCCGATGAGCTGGAGCGCGGGCACACAGCGCAGCCTTCCCGGCAAGTACCTTGCCGGGGCCTTGATCTTGCCGGGCCCGGGAACTTGCCGCTCCCCGGGCCCCTTGCCGGGGCGCGCATAGCGCCGAGGCGATGTCTTCTAGTCTTCCTGGCAAGCTCCTCTTGCCAGGGTCTTGTGTTAGTGGAACAGTCTTGAGCCTGGTACGGCCTTCCCGGCAAGCTCCTCTTGCCGGGGTCTCGGTCTTATGTCTTGTATACTTTGTTTTTGAATGGTTTAATAGGGAGCAGGAAGGTCTCCGGCGAGCACGCAGTAAACCTTGCCGCGGGAAGCTGCAACTGCCCGTGCACAAGTTGGGGTACTGGGGTACCCCTACCTTAGTACACCGACAGTTTATCAGGTGGCAAATAATTCCTAATTAATTATGGTGGAGAAACCAACATTTAACAAAGTGTCTAAGTGCCCCAAGATAATTAAATCAGTGGCTAAAACAATAATTTAGATACTTTTTTTAAATTACAAAAATTCCAAACCTTTTTATTTAAGTGCCAAGCTTTTTGTGGTGGTGCTATATAATGAAATGTTTTTTTTGGAACTAGTTACATATTTTCACAAAAGCCAACTAGTGACTAAAGGGGTTACAAAACATAATTCATAAAAGAAAAACAGATTAGTAATAGAAAGAAAGGTACAAAAGTGAAACGGCCACAGGCCACTTTGCACTTAGGCCGGCACAGTGCCAGTGCAGCCCAGCCGGCCCAGCCTGCCTCCCCCGCTCGTCGTCTTTCCCCCTCCTGTTCCCCGATGCGCTGGACGCCTGTGCGTCGTCCATGGCGCGGGATGCCGCACGCGTCGGCCATCCGCCGCTCCCCCGTCGCCTTCTAGGTCGCCCCGACCTAAACCGTAACCCTAGCGCCCCTAGTTCCCCCCTCGCGCCGCTCCACACTTTCCCCCGTCCACCGAGCGGAAACCGTTGCCGCCGCCTACTTGTCAGCATCGCCACCGAAGACCTCCATGCCCGAAACCGCGCTCGGAAGAACCGCCGTCATCTCCTACATCGTCTGAGGCCAACCGTTGGAGCTCAATGTCTCCGCATCGAGCTCCTCATCACCGTCTTCAACCACTGCCCCGCCGAAACCAACCGTGCGATTCATCAACGCCGGCGCTTCCCTGAGCCCAATGATCAGCGCTCCCTCTCTGTGGTGAGGTCTGCCTCGAAAACCCCCTGTCTGCACCGTGAATCCCTGCCGTAGCCCGTCGTTGCCATTATTGTGCCCGTGCCGCCGTTGCTCGACTCGCCAACGTGGCCATAACCGTCGTGGACCTCCCTCGCATGCCTCACATCGTGCCTCGTAGCGCCGCCGCGACTAGCTGCGGCCTCCCCTGCGTCTTCCCCCTACGCGCCCGCGCTTGGACGCCGTAGCCGCCGGCGGCGTGTGCTGCCATGCGTGCACACACAACCGCTCCGGCCCGCGCCTCCCCCGGCGAACGCCTGGCTCGCCCGCCGCCGCAGCCAATCCCGCTCGCCTCCCACTACCGCCGATACCTGCTGCTGCCCCCCGCTCTCCCGCGGCGCTCCGCCCGCACGACGCGCTCGCCGCCCGCGTCCGCCCAGCGCCGTGACTGCGCGCCCCGCTTCTGCTTGCTCCGCGCCCGCTCGCACCGCTCCGCGCCTCCGCCACTGCTACCGCACCGCGTCGGCCGTTCCCTGCCGCCAGCACCACCGCGCGCGCCCACCGGAGCCCCACCCTGCCGACGCCTCCACCGCCGCCCGCCGGTGCGCGCCTGCTCGCCCGGCCGCCGCACCTTCCCTGCTTCCGCCGTCGAGCGTTGCCGCCCGCAGCCGCGGCAACTGCTACTCGCCGCACGCCTCCAGCCTCCCGCGCCGCCTCCGGCTACAGCCCCGGCCACCGTTGGCCGGCGAGGCCTCGCCCTCTCGCGTCTCGCCCCCGCGCCCGCGGGCGACCTCGCCCTACGCCAGACGCCGTTTTGGGCTTCGCTCTGCTCCCTCGGGCTCGGGTGCCGCACCTGTTCACCCACGCCCGCACGCCCATATCCACACGCCCGGTACCCCGCTAAGGCCCCTGGGGTCTATGCCAAGGGGTCCCCACCCCCAGGAACATTTTTTTAAAAAAGGATTAAAATTAATAAGAATAAATAAATAAATAAATATTAATTATTTATTTAACTTAATAAGTACTGTTAAATTAATCTAATTAACCATTTTAATTAAACTAATTATCTAATTAGCTAAACTGTCAATGACATGCAGACCCCACATGTCAGTTTGACCAGTCAACTGTCTAGTTGACTGATGATGTCATGCTGACGTCATGATGACATCTTAATTGTAATTTAGAATTAAATTAATTCTGTAAATTCTAGAAAATGATTAAAGCTTTGAAATTTAATATAAAATAATCCGTAACTCGGATGAAAAAGTTTTACATATGGAAGTCGCTCAGAATTTCGAGACGAATCCGACTACGTAATCCGTTCGTCCACTGCAGCTCCCTATCATACCGAACACGCAACTTTCCCCCTCCGTTTCATCTGCCCGAAAACGCGAAACACCGGGAATACTTTCCCGGATGTTTTTCATTCTCGTCTGTATCACCTCCTATTGCGTTAGGTCACACGTAGCACTGCGTATTTCCATGTTACGCCTTGTGATGCATTGATTGCTCTGTTATTTATTATGTTTCCCCTCCGTTACTTCTTTCCGGTAGACCCCGAGACTGCCAGTGACCCCAGTTCGACTACGGTGTTGACGACCCCTTCTTGTCAGAGCAACCAGGCAAGCCCCCCCCCCCCCTTGATCACCAGATATCGCCTACTCTTCTCTCTACTGCTTGCATTAGAGTAGTGTAGCATGTTACTGCTTTCGATAATCCTATTCTACTGCATAGCCTGTCATTGTTGCTACCACTGTTGATACTTTACCTGCAATCCTAAATGCTTAGTATAGGATGCTAGTATACCATCAGTGGCCCTACACCCTTGTCCGTCTGCCCTGCTATTCTATCGGGCTGTGATCGCTTGGGGGTGATCACGGGTATATACTACATACACTTTACATGATACATGATGTGACTAAAGTCGGGTCGGCTCATTGAGTACCCGCAAGTGATTCCGATGTGGGGGCTGAAAGGACAGGTGGCTCCATCCAGGCAGTGGTGGGCCTGAGTTCCCGACGGCCCCCGAGTGGATCTTTGTGGCGGAGCGACAGGGGTAGGTTGAGATACCTAGTCGAGAGGTGGCCTGGCCCTGGTTGTTGTCCGCGGTGATTTTCATAATAACACGCTTAACGAGTTTGGATATTTGATCTGAGTCTGGCCATTTGGTCTATACGCACTAACCAGCTACGTGGGAATAGTTATGGGTACTCGACGTCGTGGTATCAGCCGAAGCCTTCTTGACGTCAGCGACTTAGCGGCGCGCGCCGGGTTGGACCGCGTAACGCAACTTCCTTAGTAATGGAGGTTGCTAGGTCTGCTCACCGGCCGCGTACGCAACATGCAGGTGTGCGTTGGGCGATGGGCCCGGACCCCTGCGCGCCTAGGACTTATACCGGCGTGCTAACCTCTCTGCTGTGCTTAGGTAGGGCTGCGACGTGTTGATCTTCCGAGGCCGGGCATTGCCCCTGGAAAGTGTGTCCGGCCAAATGGGATCAAGCGTGATGGGTTATGTGGTGCACCCCTGCAGGGAAGTTAATCTATTCGAATAGCCGTGTCCCTCGGTAAAAGGACGACCCGGAGTTGTATTCCGACCTCATGACAACTAGAACCAGATACTTAATAAAACACACCCTTACAAGTTCCATATATAACTCGGTGGTCGATCTCTCACAGGGTGATGTGCGGGAGGATCGCCGAGTAGGATTATGCTATTCGATGTTACTTGGTGAACTTACCATCTACTCCCTTCTACTGGTGCAAGACGGAGGCTGCGAGAAGCGAGGATACTTGTTACTTTCCAGTTACCCTCATCTTCTGCTGCAAGATGGAGGTTACGAGAAGCGTAGTCTTCGATTGGATTAGCTATCCCCCTCTTATTCTGCTTTCTGCAGTTCAGTCCACATATATTACCCCTTTACACAGATACCATTGCATATGTAGTGTAGATCCTTGCTTGCGAGTACTTTGGATGAGTACTCACGGTTGCTTTTCTCCCCCTTTTTCCCCTTTCTTCCTTTCTTCTCGGATGATGCAACCAGGTGGTGGAGTCCAGGACCCAGAGGATCCCGATGATGTATCTACGTGAAGTTCGGCTTCGAGGAGTAGTTAGGAGGTCCCAGGCAGGAGGCCTTGCCTTTTCGATCATTGCTACTTTTGTGCTAGCCTTCTTAAGGCAAACTTGTTTAACTTATGTCTGTACTCAAATATTATTGCTTCCGCTGACTCTTGTGTTTTCGAGCTTTTGTATTCGAGCCCTCGAGGCCCCTCGCTTGTAATATAAAGCTTGTATTATTTTAATTTGTGTCTAGAGTTGTGTTGTGATATCTTCCAGTGAGTCCCTGATCTTGGTCGTACACATTTGCGTGCATGATTAGTGTACGGTCAAATCGGGGGCGTCACAAGTTGGTATCAGAGCCGACTGCCTATAGGAACCCCCCTTTCCAACCCCTTGGCCGAAGTTGAGTCTAGTCTTTGAAAAACAAATTTACTAACTTGTTGTGTGGCTTACGGGCCCACATCACCATTGTGTGGTATTAGGATCTTTTACTCCTCGTCTATGCTCTAGGACTCTGAACTCTCTTCTATTCGGGTTAAAAGATTTTACTAACTGTGACTCTAGGTTCTCGCAACTATTTCTCCCGGAGAGCCCTCGTTCCGGAAGATCACCTGCTTCGTCAGAAGATCCCAAGGATATCCCTCGATATTTTTCCCGAGACCCTTATGCTCATCCCCTTTGCAATCCACTTCCACCGATATATCCCTATGAATAACTGTGTGCATTTGTCATTCTCACGATCGTTACTCGTCGCTCTTGTCGTTACAAGATGCCTCGAAATATTCTCTGTTGTCTCGAGAATCCTCTGAGTTTACTGTCTTGCAGTTTTATTTCCCATGAAAACCCTTACGGTTATTTCCTCACATTTATCGAGGATCAGTTGTTCTCAATTGATCATGTGTCTCACAAAAATCTTTTGAATACTTTTCGATCTTTTGAAAATCCTCTGCAGCAGGTTACTCTTGAAATTCTTGTCTTCCTGCATTATGGTTAATTCCATATGACTAGTAGTAGTCTTCGTCAACCTCCTTTGTCTTAGCCATTTTGAGCCTATTGATTCAATGTGTGCGTATGCACGAAGTCATCAGGTTATCCTTATTAAAATTATCTTTCCGGCTCAGACGTCATTTTGGACATGAGTTGGTTCTCGGCAATTCAAACCTTTATTGATTGTCCAACTAAGTGTTTTCAACTTATCCACCCTTGATCATGGTGTATGCTTCTGATCCTTCGTTTTGGAAACCATAATTTCTTTCTATTTAAGCATCAGGCTAATCAGGTGATTCTTGAATTTGATGCCTCTGCAATCTTTCTTCCTCTGAGTGAGTACCGATACTCACATCAGCTCCGTTGTGGATCGCCCGATCCATTGTTGGATTGTTATCCGACAGTGTCCTTCATATTCAATCACCTTGTGAGTTCTTCCCCTGATACATAATGCCTTTGGTAAATTGTATCCTCTGCTTGACCAACCTTGCTCTGCTTTCGAGCTTGAGTATTTACTTTTGAAACTTGTGATATATGTTACTAAGATGCCCGATGGGTTGAACTTATGCCTTCCCCTAATCCGTGAGAACCCAAAAGTTTTCACAAGTCAAACTCTTCCGGTGTTCTACCAGCTAAAATTCCAACACTACAGTTTTATCAAAGCGAGAGGTGAATGAAATGATATGCATTAAAGAAGTGGGAGTCGACCTTGAACTTTGTGTTCATGCCCATGAAAATGATGTAGACCGTCTCGAAAGCTTCTTGCAAAATGGTTAACCAGCTAAATAATTCTTTCGGTGTCAATGAATTTGATCCCTTGCAGTTATGGTTCCGACCATGTTGTCCTTATTCAATATATCTGGAATAAATCCATTCCAGGCCTCGTCAATTTTTGACAAGGTTAAAGCATCTACAGTCATAGGTCAATGACCTAGTTCAACTTATATCGTGTTCTACCTTCGAGTTTTACCCTCTGATATCTCGCGGATATCATGCCTTTGCACTACAACTTTTGAACTTTTGATGAAGTAATACCTTTGCTTGTCATAATCACTCCACGGGTTCTAGGTTGGCGTCAACCGAGGACACCGTTTAGTAAATCAAATCCGCTCTAAAAATTCAACACCCCTAGTAGATGTGACTGGGAAAATTTTAAACTCAATCTGGTTTAATCCTAGACTATCAGGTACATCCCTTGTCTAGCTATCTTTGATTGTGCTACCTCGTTCTTCTCTGGTGCACGAATTCTTCAGTGTGTGAGCACGACTTACATCGAGCTTTCAACATCATGTTGCTTGTCTTGAAAGGCAACTTTGGTTCCAAGCTTGCATCTTATATATTGATCCTATAACTTGCCACTTCGTCATTCCCTTGCTTGTTGCCGTTGTTGTTTGATTGCATCCTCTTGAAACCTCCAGGCAAATGTGTCGGATCACCTTCAACACTTTGACTTCTTCCGAGATGTCAATTGTGTTCATGTTGAGGAATACCCTCCTTGCTCTCGATGATCTTTATTATCATCGACAACGCCCTTGACTTCCTTTCATCGCGAACTCGTCCACATTATGAATACAACTTGCTCTCCGGCTAGTGTTGTGATCTGCCTTGAAGTATTACTGTACTTTATGTCGAGAATGTTGTGGGGATTGCTCCACTCCTTAGAAACCCTCGGCATGATGATACTTCTCATCATCACCATTCTTCCTTGGTCCCCGTGTTGTTTTTAACCGGGATACCACTATGCTAACGATGTTGCTTGAGTTCTGTACTTCTAGCAACCCTATTGCTTTGAAGATAACGATCGACAGTTCGTTCTTGGATTGTTGGTTATTGAATCGTCACTCTAACATTGATCTTGCTGCCTAAGGTCATGTTTCGAGCACACCTTTCAACTAATGGTTAATGGTGTATGTTTTCCTCGAGCATACAACATTATACCATTTGGATTGATAAGTGTCGTCTTCTTGTTCACATTATTGTGGAAATCCCTCCGTTTGGAACTCTCGATGAATTGTCGCTGAGCCCATCAGCCACCGCTTCATCCTCACCTTGGTTTAATGATGAACTATTGTTTCGGAAACCTGCTCCCATAGTTCATTTTCCGAGAATCTTGCCATGTCATTTTGTCGATTTGTGTTGCACCTTTTCTTCTCGAACATCCTGAGTCTGAGGTATCATGACTGTGCAAGATGTCACCACCATTCCTAGTTTCAACCCACATGGTGGGCCCATAACCCACAGGTCCACGGGATCGAAACCTGACTCTTCTATACAACCTTGATTCTAAAGTATCCTTTACACTTGGCTCGTAAGTAATTCACGAGCTAAACGGTATACCATGTTTCATCCTGGTATCAAACACATTAATTGTTCTCATTGCTCAAGCCCCCGTTTCAGCTTCTCTTTAGGCATCGAACGAATGCCTACCCATTTGAAACTTTTGTACCATCACGTATTGCTCTCAAGGAGTTCACAATACTACTCGTAGGGTACTTCGTGTATTTCCCAATTAGTTCACCGTCAGATGCCCAGCCTTGTGGAGATACGTTCTTCCAAAAAATTCCCCCTTATTGCGTTCGTAGGACGATGGAGATCCTGAAGAAAGGTTGACGACTTGATCACGATGACTTGAAGCAGAGAAATGAAGACATCAACGGAAGGGATAAACCTCTTCGAAAGAGCAACCAAGATCGAGAAGACGCGTTAGAACTTCGTAACCAAATCCCTTCCCCCTTACTCCCGCTCCTAAATCTCGGGACGAGATTTCTTGTAGTGGAGGAGAATTGTGACGCCCGGGTAATCAAGCTACAGTAAACCTCTGCTAATGATGCCACGTCACCACGGTTACTGTTACTAATCTCACGTTAGTTCGAACCATGTCCAAATTCAATTTTTAAAATCAAGTCCAACTTTAAAAGTTTGCAAATGTCAAATCTAAAATGTTCATCAGGTGGAAAATAATTCCTAATTAATTATGGTGGAGAAACCAACATTTAACAAAGTGTCTAAGTGCCCCAAGATAATTAAATCAGTGGCTAAAACAATAATTTAGATGCTTTTTTAAATTACAAAAATTCCAAACCTTTTTATTTAAGTGCCAAGCTTTTTGTGGTGGTGCTATATAATGAAATGTTTTTTTGGAACTAGTTACATATTTTCACAAAAGCCAACTAGTGACTAAAGGGGTTACAAAACATAATTCATAAAAGAAAAACAGATTAGTAATAGAAAGAAAGGTACAAAAGTGAAACGGCCACAGGCCACTTTGCACTTAGGCCGGCACAGTGCCACTGCAGCCCAGCCGGCCCAGCCTGCCTCCCCCGCTCGTCGTCTTTCCCCCTCCTGTTCCCCGATGCGCTGGACGCCTGTGCGTCGTCCATGGCGCGGGATGCCGCACGCGTCGGCCATCCGCCGCTCCCCCGTCGCATTCTAGGTCGCCCCGACCTAAACCGTAACCCTAGCGCCCCCAGTTCCCCCCTCGCGCCGCTCCACTCTTTCCCCCGTCCACCGAGCGGAAACCGTTGCCGCCGCCTACTTGTCAGCATCGCCACCGAAGACCTCCACGCCCGAAACCGCGCTCGGAAGAACCGCTGTCGTCTCCTACATCGTCTGAGGCCAACCGTTGGAGCTCAACGTCTCCGCATCGAGCTCCTCGTCGTCGTCTTCAACCACTGCCCCGCCGAAACCCACCGTGCGATTCATCAACGCCGGCGCTTCCCCGAGCCCAATGATCAGCGCTCCCTCTCTGTGGTGAGCTCTGCCTCGAAAACCCAACGTCTGCACCGTGAATCCCTGCCGTAGTTCGTCGTTGCCATTATTGTGCCCGTGTCGCCGCTGCTCGACTCGCCGACGTGGCCATAGCCGTCGTGGACCTCCCTCGCACGCCTCACATTGTGCCTCGTAGCGCCGCCGCGACTAGCTGCAGCCTCCCCTGCGTCTTCCCCCTACGCGCCCGCGCTTGGACGCCGTAGCCGCCGGCGGCGTGTGCTGCCATGCGTGCACACACAACCGCTCCGACCCGCGCCTCCCCCGGCGAACGCCTGGCTC
>LR738711.1:492826522-493046003 GCA_902687465.1 Secale cereale | reverse complement strand
CTCCCGCGGCGCTCCGCCCGCACGACGCGCTCGCCGCCCGCGTCCGCCTAGCGTCGTGACTGCGCGCCCCGCTTCTGCTTGCTCCGCGCCCGCTCGCACCGCTCCGCGCCTCCGCCACTGCTGCCGCACCGCGCCGGCCGTTTCCTGCCGCCGGCACCACCGCGCGCGCCCACTGGAGCCCCACCCTGCCGACGCCTCCACCGCCGCCCGCCGGTGCGCGCCTGCTCGCCCGGCCGCCGCACCTTCCCTGCTTCCGCCGTCGAGCGTTGCCGCCCGCAGCTGCGGCAACTGCTGCTCGCCGCCCACCTCCAGCCTCCCGCGCCGCCTCCGGCTACAGCCCCGGCCACCGTTGGCCGGCGAGGCCTCGCCCTCTCGCGTCTCGCCCCCGCGCCCGCGGGCGACCTCGCCCTGCGGCAGACGCCGTTTTGGCCTTCGCTCTGCTCCCTCGGGCTCGGGTGCCGCACCTGTTCGCCCACGCCCGCACGCCCATATCCACACGCCCGGTACCCCGCTAAGGCCCCTGGGGTCTATGCCAAGGGGGCCCCACCCCCAGAACATTTTTTTAAAGGATTAAAATTGATAAGAATAAATAAATAAATAAATATTAATTAATTAATTAATTAATTATTTAACTTAATAAGTACTGTTAAATTAATCTAATTAACCATTTTAATTAAACTAATTATCTAATTAGCTAAACTGTCAATGACATGCAGACCCCACATGTCAGTTTGACCAGTCAACTGTCTAGTTGACTGATGATGTCATGCTGACGTCATGATGACATCTTAATTGTAATTTAGAATTAAATTAATTCTATAAATTCTAGAAAATGATTAAAGCTTTGAAATTTAATATAAAATAATCCGTAACTCGGATGAAAAAGTTTTACATATGAAAGTCGCTCAGAATTTCGAGACGAATCCGACTACGCAATCCGTTCGTCCACTGCACCTTCCTATCATACCAAACACGCAACTTTCCCCCTCCGTTTCATCTGCCCGAAAACGCGAAACACCGGGAATACTTTCCCGGATGTTTTTCATCCTCGTCTGTATCACCTCCTATTGCGTTAGGTCACACGTAGCACTGCGTATTTCCATGTTACGCCTTGTGATGTATTGATTGCTCTGTTATTTATTATGTTTCCCCTCCGTTACTTCTTTCCGGTAGACCCCGAGACTGCCGGTGACCCCAGTTGGACTACGGTGTTGACGACCCCTTCTTGTCAGAGCAACCAGGCAAGCCCCCCCCCCTTGATCACCAGATATCGCCTACTCTTCTCTCTACTGCTTGCATTAGAGTAGTGTAGCATGTTACTGCTTTCGATAATCCTATTCTGCTGCATAGCCTGTCATTGTTGCTACCACTGTTGATACTTTACCTGCAATCCTAAATGCTTAGTATAGGATGCTAGTATACCATCAGTGGCCCTACACCCTTGTCTGTCTGCCCTGCTATTCTATCGGGCCGTGATCGCTTGGGGGTGATCACGGGTATATACTACATACACTTTACATGATACATGATGTGACTAAAGTCGGGTCGGCTCATTGAGTACCCGCAAGTGATTCCGATGTGGGGGCTGAAAGGACAGGTGGCTCCATCCAGGCAGTGGTGGGCCTGAGTTCCCGACGGCCCCCGAGTGGATCTTTGTGGCAGAGCGACAGGGGCAGGTTGAGACACACAGTCGAGAGGTGGCCTGGCCCTGGTCGTTGTCCGCGGTGATTTTCATAATAACACGCTTAACGAGTTTGGATATTTGATCTGAGTCTGGCCATTTGGTCTATACACACTAACCAGCTACGTGGGAATAGTTATGGGTACTCGACGTCGTGGTATCAGCCGAAGCCTTCTTGACGTCAGCGACTTAGCGGCGCGCGCCGGGTTGGACCGCGTAACGCAACTTCCTTAGTAATGGAGGTTGCTAGGTCTGCTCACCGGCCGCGTACGCAACGTGCAGGTGTGCGTTGGGCGATGGGCCCGGACCCCTGCGCGCCTAGGACTTAGACCGGCGTGCTGACCTCTCTGCTGTGCTCTGCAACGTGTTGATCTTCCGAGGCCGGGCATTGACCCTGGAAAGTGTGTCCGGCCAAATGGGATCAAGCGTGCTGGGTTATGTGGTGCACCCCTGCAGGGAAGTTAATCTATTCGAATAGTCGTGTCCCTCGGTAAAAGGACGATCCGGAGTTGTATTCCGACCTCATGACAACTAGAACCGGATACTTAATAAAACACACCCTTACAAGTTCCAGGTATAACTCGGTGGTCGATCTCTCACAGGGTGATGTGCGGGAGGATCGCTGAGTAGGATTATGCTATTCGATGTTACTTGGTGAACTTACCATCTACTCCCTTCTACTGGTGCAAGACGGAGGCTACGAGAAGCGAGGATACTTGTTACTTTCCAGTTACCCTCATCTTCTGCTGCAAGATGGAGGTTACGAGAAGCATAGTCTTCGATTGGATTAGCTATCCCCCTCTTATTCTGCTTTCTGCAGTTCAGTCCACATATATTACCCCTTTACACAGATACCATTGCATATGTAGTGTAGATCCTTGCTTGCGAGTACTTTGGATGAGTACTCACGGTTGCTTTTCTCCCCCTTTTTCCCCCTTTCTTCCTTTCTTCTCGGATGATGCAACCAGGTGGTGGAGTCCAGGACCCAGAGGATCCCGATGATGTTTCTATGTGGAGTTCGGCTTCGAGGAGTAGTTAGGAGGTCCCAGGCAGGAGGCCTTGCCTTTTCGATCATTGCTACTTTTGTGCTAGCCTTCTTAAGGCAAACTTGTTTAACTTATGTCTGTACTCAGATATTATTGCTTCCGCTGACTCTTGTGTTTTCGAGCTTTTGTATTCGAGCCCTCGAGGCCCCTGGCTTGTAATATAAAGCTTGTATTATTTTAATTTGTGTCTAGAGTTGTGTTGTGATATCTTCGAGTGAGTCCCTGATCTTGGTCGTACACATTTGCGTGCATGATTAGTGTACGGTCAAATCGGGGGCGTCACATCCTAGCACCAAAAACTCCACTTCTGAACTAGAGAGTATGCTTAAAGATTTCATCACTACCCAAAAAGCCTTTAATAAGAGTGTAGAAGAAAACTAAACAAACTAGATAATCTCTCTTCGAAGGTAGACAATTTAGCCCATGAGGTAGAATTGCTTAAAATTAGAACTTCTCCTCTCGAGGAGAGGAAGGTCACTCCTATGAATGCTATTCAAGTGCAAATTAATGAAAACATTAGGATGTTGGCTAAACTTAAAGAGAGATGGGCTAGAGAAAAGGAGGAAGAAGATAGAATTAAGAACCTTCCTACCCACCACACTGTTGCTACTATCCAAGTTGTTGAGGATATCCAAACTCTTAGCACCCAATGCACTCCTGGTCCCATTGGACCTATTAATGGTGATGCTATGACCATAGAAACTACCAAACAAGTGAGCCTAAAGGACACCACTACCACCTTACTTCATAGTAGTGACCTTGATTTTGATAATTGCACCCTTACCGAAGTTATTGATTTCCTTCACAAGATGTCTAGAGATCCCCGCACTAGCACGCTTAACCTTGCCTTCACCGAGCATATCACTAATGCTCTCATCAAAGCTAGGGAGGAGAAACTTAGGGTAGAAGCCTCCATACCTAGAAAGCTAGAAGATGGTTGGGATCCTATGATTAAAATTAAGTTGAATAACTTCTCTTGCTATGCTTTATGTGATGTTGGAGCTAGTACCTACGTTATGCCCAAAAGAATATATGATATGCTTAAATTGAAACCTTTTGATTCTTGTTCTTTTGGTGTTCTTCTTGTTGATTCTTCCATAAAGAAACCTTTGGGGAGGATCGACGATGTTCTTATCATTGTCAATGACAACTACGTTCCCGTTGATTTTACTATTATGGATATTGAATGTGAACCTTCTTGTCCAATTATTTTGGGACGTCCTTTTCTTCGCACCGTTGGTGCCATCATTGACATGAAAGAGGGGAATATAAAATTCCAATTTCCTCTCAAGAAAGGGATGGAACACTTCCCCAGAAAGAAGATTAAGTTACCTTTTGAGTCCGTTATACGGGCTAGCTATTCTTTTACTCTTGATAAGACTTGATCTCTTTGCATTATGCCTAGCTTAAAGGCATAAAAGAAAGCGCTTTTGGGAGGTAGCCCACCATGAATAAAATTTTATTTTGCTTTTGTTGTGTCTTGATGTTGTTACTACAGTAGCATCATCATTGTATCTTTACTTTTCAGCTTTGTGCCAAGTGTAGCCTCTGATTGCAAGAAAGTTCAAAAGTTGTGACGTGCTGTCCAGGAAACAGATTCTGTCCTTGGATAGAAAAATTCGTATAAAATCACCAGATCATCTTTTTGGTCTGAATTTTTTCGACAGCGTGCTCTATACAATTGTCTTTCGGGCGTCTGTTCTGAGTTTTTTTATTTGAGTTGCAGAAGTGCCCCGAAAAAATCATTTACTACCTGCTGGTCTGTTTTTCACAGATTCTGTCCTGTTTTGCCTTTCCTTCATTTTGCAAACCTTGAGCTTGCTTTTTCTTTGCAAAAACCTTTTGGCAATCTTGAGAAACAGTAGACCTTCAAGAATATCCTTATTTCCAGCAAGGAACAATTATTTTATTATGGGTACTAACCTCGCTAATCAGATTATGATGAGTTATGTATGAAGGGAGTTTCCAAGTGTGCAAGGGAAGATGATAAAAAGATTCAGGAGTGTCAAACGCTCAAGCTTGGGGATGCCCCCATGCACCCCCAAGAAATATTCAAGAAGACTCAAGCGTCTAAGCTTGGGGATGCCCCCGTGCATCCCCTTCTCCATCAACAATTATCAGTTCGTCTTTCGTTCCACTATATTTTTATCACTTCATGTGTTATGTGCTATGCTTGGAGCGTCTTGCTTTTAGTTTCCTTTTTAGTTTTCTTTAGCTTTGCTTGCTGTTCATAATGAGTTGGAACTCAGCTTTCTTTGTGTTGGAGAGAAAAACGCTCCACTTCAACCTAGAACATAACATAGAATTTTCATGTCTATCTTTGTTGTGTGTGTTCTTGGTCTTTCAATAGCTACTATCATGTTCAGCTCTTAGTTTTCATGATTATCTTTTTAAAAGAGCTTTTATTTAGTTGGTCGCTGGAACTCTCTTTAGTTATCATGCTTATCTTATTAAGAGAGTTGGCTTCTGTTGCATTGGTTGATATGTCTATGATAAAATGCTATGTGCATAATGATGCTTAGTAGTTCATGTTTTCTTATGGTTAGTCTCAAATAGCTGGGGGGTTCTCAATGTGTTAATGGAGTACCAACATGATTTGTTTGCCTATCATGTGGTATGGTCTAGTGATATCTTCCTTCAAGAATTTATTTTGATTGACTTGGCGTATGCTCACGCATATTTAAGACTGTAAAGAAAGTCTATCAAGTCTTGATGATCTTTAATTTCTGAGTAGCGATATAACTTCCATGCCCAATTCAATGTTGCTTTGTCGCTCTGCATGATTATGACCGTCATTGCTCTTTTAGTTGGTCGCTCCCAGTCTTTTGCTAACCTTCGCCTGTACTAAGCGGACTGACTGCTTGTGCATCCAAAATCTTTTAAACCAGTTATCCCATATGAGTCCACCATACCTTCCTATACATGGTATTTACCTGCCATTCCTAACGAAGACGTTCATGTACCATCTCGAAATTATTCAAAAAAGCATTTCTCTTTTGTGCCTCTGTTTTAGTTCATGAGGAAGTAGTAGTTAATTCATGATCTTTTTAAGTTGCACAAGCTTCACCCCGGGATTGCATGTGTGCAAACCCATAATACGAGAAGGAACTGGCATAGAGTGCGCCCGGCTCATTAAAAAATTATACAACAAACAAACCCTCCTTCACGCTTTGTTCATGAGAAATGAGAAAACTTTGGCAGTGATAAACAAAGGAGATTAAGAGGATGTGATTGTCCTCATTCGGGAGCCGTTCCTCGAAACTTGTCCAGCTCAAGAAGTGATTGAGTTATCTGCTAGCATTCGTTGACGAAACATGCATATTCTAAAAAAATAATTATTACCTCTGTTTTTTAAAACCAAGAGCTCTGGTACATGTTTAGTTTTTTTTCCGACCACGGGTTTTCAACCTTGCCATCAAAAGCCACAGTTCGAGAGTCTCCACCTTCTTTAAAGCACCAACTACTGAGAGCATGATTGTCATCCTGAGTGTAATGTGCATTGTCCCAAAGTAGCATTGTCTTTTGCATGATTGTGATATCGTTTATTCTGAAATCATTGTATCTAGTCGTCACTTAAACCTTGGAGGTGCCCCTGCATTTATGTTTTGCTTCACTAAAGGGGGCAAGCGAGATATCACTTTGTCATATTTGCACACCATGCTCATTACAAATCTTTTGAGTATTTTAGTATCATATTGTAAAACTTTCAATTCTTTGTGATTTTCTCATGAGGCAACTTAATTACTACAGATTCATTGTCTCAGTAAGCACTTGTCATGTGACTGTAAAAAGTTCTTATATGGTTAATAGCATGTCACCACAGAAATTATGCTTGTTATCATTTACCTACTCGAGGATGAGCAGGAATTAAGCTTGGGGATGTTGATACGTCCAAAACGTATCTATAATTTCTGCTTGCTCCATGCCTCTTTTGTGTGATATTTCTATGATATTTATACACTTCCATACACTTTTGATCATATTTGGACTAACCTATTAACTCAGTGCACCCTAGTGCCAGTTTCTGTTTTCTGCTGTTTTTGTATTTCAGGTTTTCCCATTACGTAAACTGCCAGAAAAATCCCGGAAAAATTATATAAAAAATCAGCGTTCCGAAAGCTTCCTTGCGGCCAGAGTAGGGCCGGAGGGGGGCCACCAGGGCTCCAGGCGCCCTGGTGGCGTGGCCCCCCTCCTGGCCGCGCCGGGGGGCGCCTAGGCCCCCCAGGTCTCCGCTGATGCCCCCCTTTGGCATATATTTACACCGCGTCCCGAAACCCTCGAGGACGGAACCCTTTTTCGCGATCTCATCTCTGTTCCGCCGCCGCCGCGCTTCCAAGATCGGGAGCACCAGGAGAACTCTTCCCGGCACCCTGCCGGAGGGGAGGATCACCATCGGGAGCCTCTCCACCACCATGGACGCCTCCCGGATGAGTTGTGAGTAGTCTCCCTTGGACCATGGGTCCATGACCAGTAGCTATGTGATGTTCTCCTCCCCTCTTTGTTCTTCACTAATTAGACCTCGTGAGCTACCCTACATGATCGAGGCACATATGTAATCCTTATGTTGTTGCTATGATGAGTTTGCTGGGATCCGATGGATTGTGAGATTATGTTCAGATTGTGTGTGAGTTGTATATTTGATTTACCTCTTTTATATTTATGTTCTTGAGTAATTCTTGCATGTTCTCCGTTGTTGTTTATTGCTTTGGCCAAGTAGTAGGTAGTAACTCCAAGAGGGAACGTTATGCTTGATTGTGGGTTCATGCCCCTCGATGACTAGTTTGAGTGACATAAACATGAGTCTAGGGGATGTGCTGTTGCCACAAGGGGGGAAAAACGGTGCTTGTACTCGCGGGTGCAAGGATTGTTTACTTTACGCAA
The DNA here is from genome assembly GCA_902687465.1 of Secale cereale. Classification (NCBI taxonomy): domain Eukaryota; kingdom Viridiplantae; phylum Streptophyta; class Magnoliopsida; order Poales; family Poaceae; genus Secale; species Secale cereale. The sequence goes on along the minus strand of LR738711.1, from coordinate 493,038,395 downwards.
AGTTCTTTTAATGCAGTTGTCTGTTGCTTTGAGTTTACACTATGGGTGGGACTCGCAACTTAATACCAGCGAGATGTTCTGGATAGATATCTCAAGGTGGATGATTAGTAGTAGATGCAGATGGATTTCGGTCTACTTACCTTGGCGTACCGCCCATGCTTTTGAGCCTCAACCTTTCTTGCAGCATAGTTAGCATTGGTTTGCGCACATAATTCTGTCAATTTCCTAGCTGTAATTCGTTTACATCACATAGCTGTTTTATCGTCTTTTGGGAGAGAGACATCACTAGTGAACATCATGGGACCCCGGTCCATATTACCATCATTGATCACATCCGCTATTTACTTTCTACTTTTACTTACTAGTTGCAATTATACCTATCACTATTATCTTTTGCGTTTGATCCTTTGTAAACGACAAGGCCGGAGGGATTGACAACCTCTATGTACTCGTTGGGAGCAACGTTATTTGTATCTGTGTGCAGGTCCAGTTAATTGCTAAGTATCTGGCGCCATTAGCAGTTGACACCTTCTTGTTGAACCTTGGAGTCTCAGGGGAATTCGATCCTTGGTATCTTTGCCAAGGGAAAACTACCGCTACACTGCATCTCAAACCTTCCACTTGGGGTAACCAACGAGGGGCGAGAAGCCATCAAATGGTCGCATGCTAAGTTGCTGAAAATTTGCAGAATAACCCTCCAAGATAGGATATTCACCCATAGGTCTAGAATCACGCCATGCAACCATTCGATCTCAGATCCAAGGGCTCTCAGAAGCCCGTATCATGGGAGAATGGAAAGCTTCGTATCACCTATAATTTTCCCGACGCTTGCCATGACATCGAAAGCCATTTAATTGGGCATCGAGTAGACATGACATCTAATTGGGACCCATAATACTATGCATGAATTCATTTATCCACCAGGCAAGCCACTACCCTGCCATTCGCACGCGCCCCCCACTCGACATTTTTACAATCGATAAACCGCTCCTAGTCGTCCCGTCCTTTCACAATACGACAGTTCCACTAATTCTAACCCTCCTCCCAAATCCATGGCGTCCCAAATCTCCATGATCAGCAGTGAGTACAAGGTTAGAACCATCACCGGCGATGAGTTCGATGTCATCTACACCCGTTCTTCCGCAACGATGAAAGAATGCCTTGCTCGCTTCAAACGCATGTTCAAAAACTCAAATGATGAGTGGGTCGCTAGGCTAGATGTTGAGTACACCACAGTCCTGGGAAGCGAGAAGAAACTAAAGGAGGCAGAGAAGAATAAGCTCGCCGTGATCCAGGTTTGCGTGCATGACTTATGCTTGGTCTACCACATATGCCATGCCGACGTTGAGTGCGAGGAATTTAAGAACTTCCTCAAGGGCGGCCGAGTCAAATTCGTTAATGTAGACTTTAGGAACAACAAGGAAATCTTGGGTCGGATAGGCCTCGTTGTAGGCAACCCCTTCGACCTCCAGAATGAAGGGCTGGTGCCCTCCCTTGATCAGCCTTGAATGCTGAACCTGGTAGGAGCCATGGTTCATCCTATGTAAGGTGAACTGAAGAAAGCTCTGCACACGTTTCATCGTGCATGGCAGTGGACTGTACTAGATATAGACCACATCCACTACGCTGTAATGGATGGCTACCTTTGTTTCAATATCTACAAGGGTTGGATGAAGAGCAAGAGCCAAGTGTGCGGTTCAAGCAAAGAAGTATCACCCAAGAGGAAGAGGGACAAGGACGAAGTCGAGGACGTGGACGAGGACTCCGAGTAAGGTGGCAGTGTCGTTGCTCATGGTGGTTCTACCAGATTAGTTGCTTAGTTTAATTTCTGGTGTGCTTAGTTTTATTTGAGGGGTGTGTTGTGCTGAGCCCCCAACAGAACCATGTTATGTTTCTTCTCGTTATATTTCGTACATTTCATCTTTTAGTTGGTATAGTACTACCACTCGTTTCTTGACATTATGTACGTACAATATATATGGCCAACATCATATAGCCAGCAGTTTAGTTGTCAAAGAATTTCAGGGTGCTTAGTTTTGTCAAAGAATTCCAAGGTGCTTAGTTTTATTTGAGGGGTGTGTTGTGTTGGACACCATTAACTTATCATTGTGAGAATCGGCTTATTTTTGTCATGTAACATGGTTAACGGGTTTGACGTGAAAATAACAATGTCTAATGGCGTTTCTAAGCAAACATCTAACTTAACGATGGCATTTTTTAGATATCTAATTGCATTTTTGAGCAGACATCTCATGGATCGATGGCATTTTTTGAGTAGTTGTAACTTCTAATGGCAAAACTAAGTAGTGATACACAACTAGTGGCATAAATAATAAGAACCCAAGAATTAAGTAGAGCTAATGTCTTTATTTCTTTATTTCTTTATTTCTTTATTTCTTTATTTCTTTATACCTTTGTGTGCTAAACAATATACGCTGCCTCCCGCCAGATTTTCTTTACAGAGGCAACATAGAACTATATGAGTGACCTGTTAAATTTTGGAATTATTCCGGATTCCTTTGGCATTTTTATAAATTAATATACTTTCTGGTCATTTAATGTGCATAATTCAAATTTGAACTACAAACACAAGCTCCCGTGCACCAAAGTTGACTGAAAAATCACATGTGTGTCCTCGGGTGAATTTCTAGGTCCCATGCAAGAAATGGGAATGAAATTCAAACATCTGGGCGTCATGGCTCGGCTGGAAACATTGAGAAACTTGGTTTTTTAATTCCTATAAATCCAAGACACGCATGAAAATCATGAAACTTGGCTTGGTGCCATGACATGGCACCAACATGCTATGGTAATTTTGTTGTCCGATTTGCAAAGGCGCACACATTAACAATCAACAAAGTCATTTTGAAACAAGTGATGTCACGTTACAATCGGAAACACAAATATTATTGAAACCGTGGGCGTTTTATTTACCATTTACGTGCCACCATGCGTCCCCTTTCTTTATTAGCTAGGAGGCACCGTGCAGGGTAGCTATTTGAGTACGGGAGGCATGCGATCAGACCCCTGCGCGTGCTTATCGGGAGGAGAGCCCTTTGACCTCCATCTGCCGTCCACCTCTCTCCCAAGGTTCCATTAATGGCACCCGAGCCTCTGTTTAATGGCGTGGCAATGTCTCATTCGACTGAGATTTAAGAGAGAGAAAAGAAAATCTGAAAATAAAATTTTGCACGGATCTTGATGTAAGATCCGACGGACCTATATAGCATCTACTGCGACTTATAGCGAGACTGATGAATATATATAAAGACGACGAGAGTGGATAATAATTGTCTTACATAATTACGAAGATAATTCAAAAAGCCACATGCGGCTACGCCTGAAATACACAAGGGCAAAATAAGAAGGAAGACGCATACAATGATCTGGCTCGCTGATCTCTACTTTCTTTATGCGCTGCAGGTCAAGGAGACTAGTTCTCGCGGCGGGCGATGATCTCTTTCATCAGTTTCATGTCCTTAATACGCAGCTTGGCAAGATCCATGGATTCCTCCACCAGCCTGTTGTGCTCGATGTGGAGCATGGCATTCTCGTCCATAAGTTTCTTGATGATGATGCTCGTCCTCTGCAACACGGCAGCGGTCCCGTCCTCCTGCTTTGCCCTTCCGGCGATCTTCGCCCTCAGCAGGTCGCGCTCGCCCCGGGGCTTCGCATTGCCCCCAGTTGTCGGATGATGCTGGTAGCCTCGTCCTACATCCTCGCCCAACTGGACATCTGATCCATCTGGCTATGGACTATCGCATGCATGCGCCTGTAAGAGTCCTCGCCTGCCCGCGAGAAATTTTCCTAGGCCGCTGCGACGCGGCAGGACCTCCCTGCTGCTTTGGCGGCGCGGCGGGACATCTCTGCTGCTTCCGCGGCATGGCCAGACCAGTCTACTACATCGACGGCGCGGCGGGACCTCGGTGCTGCTTCGGCGGCGCGGCGGGACGTCTGTGTTGCTACTGCTGCGCGGCTGGACATGTCGGCTGCTTTCGCGGTGAGGCGGGACATCTCTCGTGCTTCCTCTTCCATGCTCACCTCTCCCTAGTGGAAATCTCTCGACCCAGAACTCACGCTGGCTATAGCTTGATTGACTTGATTGTTTTTTGTCGATGAGGAGTTGAGGAGGAATGTGCAGTCATCTTAGCATAGTAGTATTTATAACCGAGTACTACTAATACGCTCCTAAGTGGGAAACCGTTTAGGTTGTGATCGGTGTGAACAGGTTTGCAATTAAATATAGCGTGGTAGTAGTAGTAATTTGGAATGTGACAAGACGCGCTCAAAATTTATTGACGGTTCTAGTTTCGAAGTGCGGCACTATTCCTGGATGGCGTAACGTCGGCACGTTTTCTCGGCCGTGGTGTAGCATATGCCATGGTACTAGTTCTTTTTCTACTGCTGTGTACATACAAAAACTGGCACCGTCGGATACATATCTTATGCTTGGTGTTTGACAGGAATAGCCTCATGGCGAGCTATAGACTAGTCTTTTTTCAGACGCATTACACCTATCTCTCGGGACTTCTCGCACACACCATCACTGCTCCCTAGGTCGATGCCACTCACATACAGTTGTACTCTAAGAAGAGGTGCACGCACGCACTCATCCTCTCTCACACATGCATCTGTAGCTACGAATTGTAGTGTTCTCAACCATCCGATTGGCTCTATCATAGGTTTCACGTTGCTCCTTGGCCTTGAGATTGAGATGTTTTAAATGCGGAGGCTAAGATGGAGGCATGAGTTTTTGGTTAATGTGCGGGCCGCACATGGCACCAACATGACACGAGCTTTGTTTGCTTGGTGAGCATGCAGTCGGGTGAGTTGTACAAGTATAGACACGACCAGGCCTGCATTGGTATCCGTGCCTCGACTTTGGCTCGTCATAGTGGAGAGTAACATAGACCAGTTACTAGTCTATGTTACTAGTACCTTCATAGTGGGTAGTGTCATATAGTATATGCATAATTTGGCGATGAGCGATCTCTATATATACCACCTTTTTTCTTTAATTACATCTTGTTAGGTTTGCTCCATGGCGTAATCCATCGATACTACTACTGTACAAATGTATACATTTTTTAAAAGGCTAGAGGGCGGGGCAATCTAGCTTGGTCCTTTTCACGAGAGGCGAGGGCCTTTGTGGTTTGACGACTCATTACTGCTGGAAGGCGGGGCCTTGTGATTTGACTGCTCGTATAAATGTGCCGACGACCTAAGGAGGAGCAAAGAACCATGCGGCATACTCAAGTTTTCCACTTGAGTACGACGGAGGAGCATGAAACACGGCAGCTCAGTGCCATATCCTCTACTCTCTACTTTTATTATATATTACTAGCAAGAGGCATTGCTCTATTGGCGATAAAGAATGATCTAATTTGCTAGTCATCTCATTTTTAGCATTGTTCTATTCATGCCTCGCACAGAAGGTGACACGTGCGGCGAAACACCCGAAGTAAAATAAGAAACACAGGAGCAAAAGAAGAAAGAGGATTATCACCACAAAAAGGAAGGAAGACGCACACACAAGTCTGGGGCGCTGCTCTCACTACATGAAGGTTTGCTGGGCGCGGAGTCGTAACTGCCTCCTCATTGCCTCCACGACCTCCATCTCCTTGCGCGTCTCCTCCGCCATCTTCATCATCGTGTCCATGACGCGGGATTTCTCGACGCGAGCCTTCATCATCTGTTCCATGGCCGCATTACGTACCTTGACAGCAGTCGGGTGCTCGATGCGGAGCTTCGCCAACTCCTCCTTCTGTTTCATGACGAGGGCCTACAACATCTTCATCGAGGAACTACTATTCTCATGCAGCATCTTCCAGCCGGCGTTCTCCTCCTTCAGCAGATCGAGCTCGTGGTAGAGCTTCGCCTTGTCCTCCTGAAGTTGCAGGATTTCGCCGGTCGCCTTCTTCTCCGAGGCAATGCTCTTCTTCAACAGCATCACCAAGCCGGCGGTCAACTCCCCCTGCTCATTGAGCTCAGCAGGCATGTCGTTGAGGCTCTCCTTCAGCAGCTCCACCAAGCCGTGGATGAACTTCTTTTGCTTATTGAGCTGATCAGGCATGCCGTCGAGGGATAACGACTCTAGCGCCGCTAGCTCGGCATGTTTGCCTTCGCGTCTAGGGCGCTCCTGGGAGCCATCGCCTGCCCGTGGGAGATCTTTCAAGGTCTCTGCATGGCGGCGAGCCCTCTTTTTTTCTGCAGCCATGGTTGCCGCTCCCTTGTTACGAGTAGTTCTCGACCTAGAGCTCTGCACTCAGGCCATGGCAAGGACGGACGAAGAAGGAGGACTTATGAGGAGGAAGGTAGAGTAATTTTTGGTTAGGTAGTTCCCCTTTTTATAATTTAAGTACTAGCACTAGTACTAAAACCTACATAGTGGGAACACGTTCAGGTTTGGTACGTACTGGTAGGTGTGAGCAGGCTTGCACTTACTTGTAGCACTAGTACTTTCAAATGTGATGGGAACAAGGTAAAGATTAATTGATGGTTTTTGGTTTCGAGGCCCGAAACGGCTCCCGATGAGTTTAGTGGAATATAAATTTCAAGTAGACTACACTGCTCAGATGCGTAAATATTATGTTACTATCAAAAATTGGCACAAAATATGAAGGAGACCAATGAAAGTACTACTAGCAATCCATGATTTAACTACTCGCATGCGCGCAGTGGAGTAGTAATGTCTTTCTTCCGCCCTCACATCCACTCAATTTGCATGCGCTGTATTAATTGGCCATCAATGAAGTGAAGGACTTTACATGCGTCAAATTATCACATGGGGTGGATCTTGGTACAAAATTGCGTCCGCCCGTGTACCCGCGTGTGCGTGCGAGGGAATGAGTGCGTGCGTGCATATCTTCGCTTCGTGCATGTATCGCCAGTGTGGCTCGGGGAGGACAAGTACATTCTTCTGGAACCAGCAGCACATCACTGTGATCAATCCACACAAGGATGTCGCGAAAACGCCTCCACATGTGCCACGTGGCTTTATGAACTGTAAGAGAGACACTGTGTAGCGTGGCATTGTGTTTTGCACATTCTCGAAGTACTAGTAAGGTACACGTGCATTGCACGCGTCAGATTTTACAACCAAATTACGAATAAATACCACACTATAGCATGTAAGCTCTGAGTCATATATGCCTGATGTAGACCTTCGCTTAATTCTTATAGTTCATCTCATTCAAAATCAATTAGTTTTTATAAAAAACCTGGGGCCTCTTTGATTCGTAGGATTTCCAAAACACGGGAATAGGAAGAACATGGGATTAGAGTGGAATGTCGTCTTGAATCCTACAAGATGGTATGAGTTTTTGAATGTGCATAGAAAAAACGCAGAATTCTTTCAAAGAGGTTTGAGTGGATGGGATGTTTCCTATGAAATCTAGTGCAAATGAATCATGTGGAAAAATTCCTATGATTTACAGTCCTACGAATCAAACAACCAAGATAGGAAAAAATCCTAAGGATTAGAATCCTCCAAAATTCCTTCGAGAATCCTTTGAATCAAAGAATCCTTTAATCTATTTTATGATTCATGGAATTGTGCGTTGAAGCATAAAGTAAAAACAAATAATGGAAATTCAACTAGAAAAAAAGTTTGGGCAGTTATGATACGGAAGATTCTAGAACAAAGGAGAACCACTGTTGTTTTGCAACCATGGAGTCTGCTAGATTTTACATGTGGCAAAATCTGGTGGGGGGGCTAGAAGATGGTCCGAGGGGCCGAGTGGAGGGAGACTATGAAGGAGTGCGCAACTGCAAGATCAATATTTTGAGAGAGGGGGCGAGAACGTGTGCTATTGCGCGCAATGGCGGAGCCATGAAAAATGTCCCATGAGCTAGGGGACCAAGCATTGCTAATCCCTTACGAGGAGGGCCAATTCATCAACTTAAACCATTTTTACCAGCAATTGTCTAATGATCACATTCATATTAGCCTCGATATATAGTGATGTTAGGGGGCAGGGCCCTTGCTGCCCCCTGTCTTCGCCATTATGCACGCATCTGAGAGATGAAGCGGGAGGCATGGATGATGAGAGGGGGCATTGGATATATAATTAATGTGGGTGTATTAGCTATATATGTAATCCTATATAGAGAGGTATAGATTGATCGATGTGGGCGTGGGAAAGAGGGTGAGACCTCACTACATATAGATTGATCGGTTTATGTGGAAAACTATGAAAGGCCTAGCTATACACACACACACACACACACACACACACACACACATAGAGGAACATCGATCGTTTCACATGCATGTGAGAGATAAAGAATTCTCGATATGATGGAGAGGGGGATGTGTGTGTGTGTGTGGGTGCCTTCATGGGAGACCGACCTGAAGAAAAAGATTGCATGTGTGCGATGGATAATGCCGACTGGTAGTGTGTGTGCATGCATGCACGAGAGAAAGTTAGTGGTACAATTATAAAGAGAAGACCAATGTGTGGGTGTAAAAGACTAGGTGAGGTCATAATCAATGTAAAGTTGAATTCAAATATTTGAATAAGAGATCATGATGTTTGAAACCCATGCATGCATGAATATAACGGAGATCTGCGCGGTGTGGTTTGTAAACGAGCATGTTGCAGTGTATACACATTGAACAAGGTCAGATTGGTTTGAATTTGGGATACCGATGGCAGACATCGTTTGGCCACATTGCATCCGTGCATGGACACACTATTCTAATTGGAGATGATGGGTGGCTTTCGCATCACATATCTATATCTATACCCCTATATATATATTATATTATATATTTTTTATATAGTGTGCGGATAACTTTAACTTTGAAAGATGGTCGTTGGATGAGGCCAATCCGATGGTGCAGAGCTGGCAAATTTGAGCACTACTGGCCATTGGATATCATCTAGATTCCGCCAGATTTTGCCACATGTACAATCTAGAAGACTCTATGGTTGAACTTAAGCATAATGCACAAACCTCAAAACACAAGAACTTCTTCTTTGTTCTAGAATCTTCCGTATCAGAATTGCCCAAATGTTTTTCTACATGATTTGTTTTTATTTTATGCCTTACAACGCACAATTCCATGAATCTTAAAATAGATTAGCTTTCTTATAAAAACTAGATGATTTTGAATGAAATGAACTATAAGAATTAAACGAACATCTACATCATGCATATATGACTCAAAGCTTACATGCTATAATGTGGTATTTATTCATAATTTGGTTGCCAAATTTCATGCATGCAATGCACGTGTACCTTACTAGTCTAAATGGTGTCTGTGTGTGTTGTGCGTGTTAAACACATTGTACGTAGTATATCATACTAGTCTAAATTGTATTTTTTTTGGGTACACGTTAAGCTTGTTCTCCCGAAATTTCAAGTCACGCCTTGTTATGCCAAAATTTCAAGCTAGCGTGTGCAGTGAAACTCCCGCCTCTTCAACCCGCGTCTTGTTAGCCCGAAATATTTAAGATATATCTTTGTCTCGTTGTGCTCAGACAACTCCCTCCATCTCAACTCGCGCCTTGCTATTCCAAAATTATAATGCGCGCGAAAACTCCCACCTCCTGTGAAATCCCGGCAAGCGAAATGCCCGTGATACCCCTGAACCGAAAAAACCGCCTCAAATCGGTGGGGGTACTTTCGTAACTTACCCCACATTTCGGACAAGCGCGTCCCTAAGCCATGGTTCCCCACTCCCATCCCATCCGCCCACCCATTTGTACACCGAGGCCGGCAAAACCCGCGAAACCCCACACCCTTCTCCGTCCACCACCCAGCCGGAGCCTCTTCCACGACGACGTCGTCCGCAGCAACACCTCGACGTCCCTCATCCACTGTACCGGATGAGGATCCGTCGTCGATCTGGTCGTCCCGCCGGTTCAACCACCCCGTCCTCCACCTCCAAGGAGCTACCCCGACGTTCCCCTTGTATTTCGCGCCACCTCCATTCCCACACCGCCGTCTTCACCTGCACCACCAGAAGAGCATCATCATCACCGTTTCATCGGATGAAGCTGCGGCCTAATCGGCGCCACCAAAGAGGTTGTACACTAATCGTTGCATTTTCTTCTTGATTTGATCTCACGGTGCTGCCGGCGCTCGGTCCTGAGCCGACACGGCGCGGCTCCATCCACGGCGGCGTCGCCGGCCACTTCCTCCAGAACGTCGCTCCCTCGGCGACGACGTCCACATCAGTAGGAGCTGCTGCTGCTTTAGCTCTCGCTCGCGCTGCTGCTCTGCTCTCGCTCTCAGTCCCCTGCCAGGTCTGCTCTTGCTCTTGCTTTTGCTCGCACTGCTACTCTTGCTCTTGCTCTTGCTTGCGATGTTGCTCCGATTTAGCTACACTTCAGTCGACTGAATCGACTTTTGGGTCAGTAGATTTTCAGGGGGTGGGGGGCTCGCCGGAGTTATGGAAGAACCAAACGCAGTGAGGAGGGGGGCTCGCCGGAGAGGTACCCCACTATCTATCTTATGGTGCGGGGTGGGGGTGGTCGCCGACGGTGGTCGGGCGGTGGCATGGGGATCGCCGGAGAATAAGCTTCATTGGGGGCCTACAGGGATGGCCGGGGCAGTGGAAGATGGCGGTGGGGAGTGTTTTTGGGGCGGTCGGGGTGGCGCATCGCCGGCCGGCGGCGGCGGTGGGCGGCTGTTTGGCCGGTGGTGGCTGGCGGCTCACGGGGGTGGAGGTTGAAGATGAACTGCATGCCCTTGATTTTGTATCCAACGGCTGCAAAATCGACTGACCAGAGATGAAAAAGCCAGTCGACTGACATGTAGCCTCACCTCTAGTGCATTCAGTTTTGATAGTAAAATTCAGTTTCAATAGCAAAATTCAGTTTTGACAGTTAAGTTCAGTTTCGACAGTTAAATTCAATTTCGACAGTTAAGTTTAGAGATGAGCGGCTGATGTATACATCTAGCACTTTATGGTTATGTATTTTACGTCATCTATTGGAGATGCTATCCACTTAGGTTAACGTTGTCTCTCTTGTTCTGCTTCAGCCTCGGTGTCGTAAACTCACTGGAGCTGCTCCAACGACAAAACCCTCCATCACAGCGGAGCAGTACCTCGGGCTCCATCTCCAGACGCCTAAGATCTTCTTCCCCTCCTCCGACAACCAAGTCAGCCGGAGTATCCTCACCAGCCAACCCAATCACGCTGAGATCGACATGGCTTCGCCAAAGAGGTTGTACAATTCTTGTGGTTTGACTTAATCTCACCATGCTTCTTTGCATCCTGTGATCTTCCAATTCTTGTGAACCAAACACCCAGATTGGCAGAAATCATGTGTTTTTAAATTCTCTATTTTGCACATGCATTCCTATCCTATTCCTGTCTATTTCCTATCCATGCATTGTTAGAATCCTCAAATTCAAACAAGCCCTTACACAATTATTTATGTTACAGATATGTGTCAAAGAAAACCTTGTGTGGTTTGTCCTGCTCCTGTGGTGCTGTGTTCCACACCAGCTCAGCTGCTCCAACGACGGAAGGGTTCACCACAGCAGGGATCCGCTCCCCAGACTGTCTTTCACCACCTCAGATCTTCTTCCCCGCCGTCGGCAGCCACGATAACTGCATTACCATCATCAACTGAGCAGATGACCTTGAGGACTACACGAGTCCGCAAGAGAGGTTGCACTCTTCCGTGTCTGCTTACGTTATGCATCGCTTAATATGATGACATGCTACTTTATCGTCGTGTTCACCTATTAGAATCCGACTCAGGTCCAAACTTATGCTGAAACTTGAGTTTTTAAATGGTTGTGGGGTACATATTGGGGCAGCAATCAGTACTATTTGTCTACTATCTGGTTAATCTCGGGTGTCTACTATGAGTTTCATGTTGGGTGCAAACAAACATTAAAGGAGCCATTATCTGTATTTTTTAACTAAAGCTATTATCTGCCTGCTATCATTTGTTTTGGGTCTATCCACAGTTTTCTACCATCACTCTGGATTTGTGCATGCACTCCTTACATAATCTCGCTATGTTTTATTCCTATGCATGTCAGTTATTGTACACAATGGAACTGAACATGTAGAGCAAAAGAGACGAGCCTTGCGTGGCAATAAAATTTCATGCAGACGTCACTCCATGGTGGGCGCAAAGGCAGCCCCCCCTCCACCCATTTTGCATCGTAATCAAGAGGAAGATAATTGTTCTGAGGGGGATTCAGAAGCAGAAGACCACTCCTATTTACCCCATGAGATCTCACTACAACAAAATCCCCCATACAGCAACGCATGTCTAGCAACGAAGGTAGATGATGTGTTGTCTGGTTGAACCTCCCATATTCCCCACTTAGCGCTAACCTCCCCGTACCCACCTCCACCTTTTCGGTCTCGTTGGTCAGCGCTCGCGCATGACGCCTATTCTCCCTTCGTTTTGGCCTTTATCCTAAAAAAAATCATCCTAAACGAGCTGCATCAGGCCGCCGTCCCCTTGCCCCCACCGCCCCGTCCCCTTTGCCTTCACCGCCGCCGTCCCTTGTTCCTTCGCCGAGCCCGCGTCCCTTGCGACTTTCTCCGTGCGTCGGGGTCGCGACGCACACTGCATCTTCGCCATCCTTCTCACATCGGGGACACACACGACGTCGTCACCATCCTCCTCGCGTCGGGGAAGGTTCCGCCGCCGCTCCTCCGCGCGACCTCAGATGCTGAGGCCACCGTTCTCCTCCACACAGCCAGGGACGACGCAAGTATCGACGCCCCCATCCTCAACTGCATCAGTTCAGAGATACGCCCCCTTTCCTCGCTTGTCCTTGTTTGTTCCTTGCCGACGGCGCCCACCAGTGCACAGCAGCCGATTGGTCGCAACCCACAGATCCACGCAGCTGCCGGCCAGTGACTCGGCCCAAAAGGAAAGCAGCAACTCCTCTCGACCTCTCCAAAATCCTGAGTCCCTGCCAGTATTTGATTTGCCAGTTGCTCTGCTGATTTGCGAGTGTTCATATGTCTTGATAAAATTGCCCTTTTTCATGGAGATTATTTGCAACTGATGTGAACACTGCATTTTTACAGGAGAGATTTGTAGGTGTAGTGATGTAAGTACTGCCTGTATAAGGGGAAAAGAACCTGCAAGGCGATGCAGGTAATTTCCTTTGATTCTTTCATATATCCCTAAATTTCACTTACAAGTTACAATATTGTCTATTCATCATCTAATTACTGATTTCTACAGCTTAAATTGTATCCAGTAAAGAATTCTGGTTAGCACTGGTTAGCATGAAAACAACTGAGTAAACTGTATCGAGTGAAGCATTGTTAACATGAGAACAATCTGACTGCGTCAAATTTCCAATTTATATCCACAGTGCCTCAAAAGAAATTGTATCTAGTGAGAATTTGATGTTAGGATGAGTGCATAACAGCTTTCCTTCAGCCTGGCTTGCCCTGCTTTTTGTTTGTATCTCCGTCACAGAAGCACCCAAAAGTATTTAAAACTATAGTCTTTTTTGGAAACCACAGTATATTCCAACTACTAAGAAAATACATAGTGGCCAAACGGGCCCTTAGATTTCCTATTTCATGCGCATCACTAAAGGTTACCGTTGACACGTAAGTTTCTCAGTGAAATAGATGCAGGATTCTTCTACTCAAACATTAAACGAGAAAAGATGGTTTCTGCCGAAGGACGCCAAGTTGATGAACATGTCAAGAAGATCATTGAATTGAAATATAAGGTATTTTGCTTAGTGTGTCCCCTGCTCTCTATCTCTATCTCTCTCGGAAAAGTTTGTGCTCGCTTGTTTCGATGACATGCATGTTCGCTCAAGAAGTTACAGTAATTTTGTGGTGATCAACCAGAAAAGCATTGGTCTTCCTTATCCATCGATCTCCTAGCTAGAGTAGGGGTTACTAATTCTGACTTGTTACTACATGATGGTTCTAATTCACTTACATCTAACCTTCTGGTCTGCTTGGGGTTCCAGTTTAGTTCAGAATGTGGGTCATGATGTAACCAGCTGAACTTGGAAGTTGGAACACGAAAGTTGTTTGATATTATACATAATACTACTCAAGACAAAACCCATGTAGAAACCAAACTTCCTATTGTGGCTAAGTCTGGCAGGCTCATCTTTCCTAGCTGCCAATGAATTATTATGTTTATCTCCTTTCTTGTATATAATTAGGGTGCACTCTTGCCTATACTAATTAGATCCTGCACCCCTTCAAGGTCAAGTCAGGGGCTCATGGTTGGCGTGGATTAGATAGTTCATAGTTCTCCTGCTCTCCCCCCTTTCTGTTTCTTATTCATTATGCATGTATTCCTTCTATGCATGAGTTGATAAGTCCAACTGTCTCAAGTCTGATGATGTTATTTTTCTCGTGTTGTTGCTTCTGCAGGTTCTGCAAATTTCATTCACAGATCAGGAAATTTCTAATCCGTGACTTGGTAAATCTCAGGTAATTACGATCTCTTGTGTGATGTAGATTATGTACAGATTTTTGAGTTTTTGGCACTGAGATTTCTCCTATACACCATAACACGCATGACTAATAAATAATCCGAAACACGAGTAGTACAGGAGTAATGTGACACAAAGCTAATTAATGCAGAGACCTCTCGAAAATGGAAATGTTCAATTCAGTATATTTGGTATTATTAGTTACCTACTTGTTATTTAGTTGGTTGGTGAATTCATTTCATTGTTTGTATAATATTTTTTTTGATTGTTTTAGTAGTATATGCAAGCTGATGGTTGTACACAACGAACAACCACATCTCAAAGGTACTCGCTGTATTAGTATCTTGTAGTAGTATATGATGTTTGTATGGACAATCAGAATATGTGCTAGGAAATTAAGATAAATAGGATGTCCTCAGTTTACAAAGAATGGGTGAAGAGTGAAGATTCAAAGCCTATGTGTTTGTACTCCATAGCATGGCGATAACCCTTTTGCTAGTGTCTATTGTTGTTATTTTTTACAGAGTAATGATACTGATATTGCAAGTATATGCAGTTTCCACATCTGAATTTTGGCCTTTTTTTAAGAGCAAATAGACTGGAACACTAATAAACATATAAGCATAATTCATATAGTTTTGCATTCACATTATTAATTATCCCTTTATCAATATAATAAATCTAGGTCTTGATAAATCACATTTGTAAGGTGCTCCTTTAAATTGTACTTCTCTATTAACCCGATTTCTATAATGTAAGTTGCTCATCTAATAGTATTATTGTTGTTTTTGTTGTTGTTGTTGTTGTAGATCATGAAGATAAATTGATAATGCATGGCTCACATGTTGATTGCAAGGTTAAGAATGGGGCTACTACAAGATACTTAGAATTTCATTTTTAGGATCAATGTTTGAGACATCATAGTTGATTGCAAGGTCAAGAATTGGGCTACAGATAGATAGTTTGACCTCTTGTAATCCTTGGATCACGTTCTTTGTAATGCAACATAGTCAATTTAATATATGAGAAGTTTATGTTTGTTATAGTCTGCCTCCAACTATCGACATTGCAAGGTCAAGAATTGTGCTACTAATCTATTATTTTTATTTGAAATTTTTGTCCACGGTCGCCACCAACGCATATGAAGCAATGATCTGTTATATCCACGGTCGTCACCAACGCATATGAAGCGTTGTTGAGGTCTAGCTGTACATGTTGCTCTCTACCAACGCATCTACATGCAGTTTACCAACGAATGGATATATGTTGTTGTAGACCATTGCAACGCCACCAACGGCAACGCATACTAATTCGTTGGTGTAGCCCTTGGCAACACATATATGGACATACAACAACGCATTGATGCGTTGGTGTAGGGGGGTTCCTGTTGTAGTGTCTTCGCTCTAACTTGGCATGCTGATGTTGGTAATATCATGCATATGGTGCCTTGCATTGCTTACTGTATACATTAAAGATGTCATCTGCTTAGTTTAGACATGTTTTGTGTCATTGCCATCCGTTTAGTTTATTTATCATATATTTGAATCATGAAATGCCATCCTGTTTAGCCAGGCATCATATATGTGAATTTTGCAATGCCACCCTGGTTAGCCAGTCATCTTATATGTGAATTATATCATGACATCATTTTTTTATTACGTGTTAAATGTGTCAACAATTTTAGTACATTCAATTACTCTTCCTGTGCATCAACCATTCGGCACAGTCATGGAAAAATCTGGAGTGGAAACAAGGTCTTCAGAGCAGACAATGCTATCTGACAAAGCGCATGTCTTGCTGGTTACAGATAGCTCCTCAGAGGAGGATTCAGAGATAGCCCCACCCCCCCCCCTCCCCGAGGTGCATGCTCTAACTTGGCAGGGTTATGATGCCGAATGGTTGGATTGCAAAAGATAACAGTTTCACAGACTTAGTGAAATAAACTAGACATGGCAGCAACAACGACAAGTAGGCATGTTTGCAAGCTTGTGCAACTCATCTCAAAGCATCTCATGGCATGTGAATATAACCAACATCAAGGAGACATGTTTATGCAGCTACTCATGGCAAGAACATGGTCATAGGATGCATAGAACACTAGCTATTCACATGGAAAAACTGAACTTGCTGATAATAGGCAGACAGAAACATTTTATAGCAACTTGGGAGCATGAAAACAACAAGCTAAAGCAGGCCATTTATGCAAACAAGAGCATGAATGGATATAGCATAACATGGACAACAAGACATGATCATTAGAAAACCCAAAACATTCATGGATTTGAGTGGGGCATCAAGCAAACATGGCATCAGGTTATAACAGTTTCAGAGCCAACAGCGAGTAGGTCACTTTGCAAGCTTGCTACAATTACCACAAGACATATCATGAAAAATGGATTGAGCCACATCAAAGATGGCATGATTGTGCTTCTAAAACATATTGACATGTAGCTCAAACAAAAATCACACATAAAGATATGAAAAATACAAATCAGCATCTCATGACAAGTTTCAGCACTTAACAGCCACATGCACTTTTACAACAGAGATAACCATGGCATAATGCACTCTAACATGAATGTAAATGCAACCATCATGTAGAGCACTTCACAATGAACATTTTGACATATCATACTCTCCATTTGGACCCACATGCACAAAGATGGGACCACACAAACATGCTAACATATTGTTGACAGAAAACAAGATTTGACACTAACATCACATAGTAGTATTTCAATGAAGATTAAGACAACAAGATGAACAGTAACATGCATGCAAATGCAACTAACATGTAGAGCACATCACCACGAACATTTGGACATATCATTTGCTCATTTTGGATAAACGTGCACCAAGTTATCATCACTCAAAGTATGCATGATGCAACAGTTTTTTTGGGACTTAGTGGAAAAACTACCTCCCGGGGTGACTAGGCGGACAATGTCCGGAGGGGTCGGACGTGTCCGTCGGTGCAGAAGCGCGGGCCCACCTGGCGGTCACACAGACGAGGCGGAGGGCGGACATGCCTGTGCCAGCTGGACACGTCCGGCTGGCTGGGCGCTCGGGCCCACCGATCAGTGGCTCTGGGGAGGTCAACGCAGGGTGCGGCGATGATTTGGCCGGCGACGAGGCCTCTGCGAGGCCGATGCGAGGCGGAAACGTGCCGATTCGAGCGGGGGGCATCGGATCCGGCCGGAGCTTGGCTAGATGGCGTGCTCCGGCGGTGAGGGAGGCGGTCGGAGGCGAGGAGGCCTCGGCGCAGAGCTCCGGCGGTCGGTGGCCAGATGGGCGGCGGAGGAGCGGGCGGTCGGAGATGGTGGAGTGGTCGTCGGGGCGGGGCGAGCGGGGCGACGCGCAAGAGGCGGTGGGGCAAGGGGTGCTGTCGCGGGGCGCAGTCGGCGACGAGGTGGAGGTGGGCGACGGCGGCGGCGGAGCACGATGGCGCGAAGGAGCGGCTCGGGCGGTAGAGAGGGAGACGAGGGAGCCTAGGCACGGGGCGGCTCGGGCCTCGCGGGCGGCGGAGCGGGCCTGGCCCGGGCCTGTCGGGCCCGTGACGGCGGGGAGCAGGGCGGGGACAGGTGGCGGCCGCGAAGTGGTGGAGGGGGCGCTGGGTGACGCGCTGGCCAATCAGGCGGCGCCAAGTGGCGAGCTCGGGCTGGACATGGCCGGAAAACGAGGTGGAGCGGCGGCTGCGAGGTGGGGGAGGGTCTAGGGGGCTAGGGGTGCCATTTTTGGACGAGGAGATGTCCATATATAGCAGAATTGCTAGGATTAGGGGGTCTGGGGGTGTTTCAGAGCCCTCCGATCTCAATCGGACGGCTCCGGCCGGGGAAAGAGGTATGTTGGGTCTAGGAGGAGTTAGTGGGCTGGTTTAGAGGCTGTGTAGGAGGGGTTGTGGGGAAAGAAAAGAAGAGGCCCGCGGTGGTTTTCGGAGACCGAAACATCCGACGAATTGTATGGCGATAGTGCCGCTATAGTTTAACGGTTGGGCTATCAAACGAACTCCGAATGCGACGAAACTTGACAGGCGATCTGTCTACACTATAATAAGACCACACGCCAAGTTTCAACCCATTCCGAGAATGTTTTCCGGCCACTTATGAAATAAATATTCAGAGGTGCCGCGGGCGCGCGCGAGTGTGTCTGGGCTCAGAATGGACAATGGAGAGAATGGAGCAACTATGAACGGATGCAAGTTTTGAAAACATGTTGATGCAATGCACATGATGACATGGCAAAATGCAACACGCAAGCAGATGACATGGCAATGACGACGAATAACTGGCTGACACCTGGCGCATCGGTCTCGGGGTGTCACAACACTCCCCTACTAACAAGAGATCTCGTCCCGAGATCTTAGGAACAAGACGGAAGGGAAAAAGGAAGAAGGTGAAACCAAAGAACCTTGAGAGGTTGAACAATTTGAATGAATGAACACGAAGGAGGAGAACGAAGTTGCAAACACTTCGTTAGACAAAGAAGAACAAGGGATACGACAAGAACCAAAAGGTTGAAGGATATGAAGTACGAGTTGAAGGAACAAGAATGAATTCAAAACCACTCCGGCTAAAAGAGATAGAAAAGCAATTCGGGCAGCACTCCAATTGAGTATTGAAGGAATAGAACAAGAACTTGACAAGATGGTATAATAATTGACGAGATAAACAACACAATGCCTCCGGAAAGAATTAAAAGAGTGGGACGAAAAGAACAGAGAAGAAGATGACAACTTCTAACATAGATGAATGTGAAAAAGAATCTTCAAGAGAAAGATTTGAACGAAGGTATTGAGAAAATCAACAACAAAAGAATAAGCTTGATGTGGACTTATTTAAACAACTCAAAACTTGAGATGAATTTATGCCACCACGAAAAGATTGAATAGCTGAGGATGAAGAAATGCAAAACTCCATTTGAAAAGAATACGTCGAATTATTTGCATCTCGAGACGTAAGAGAATAATGCTTAAGCTGCTCCAACACAAATTAATGACGAACACTTGACGAATGAGTTATATCATGAAGAACTCCCATGAAGAACTCCGGTAACAAAAGGATGATGAGATCGGAACATAGGATGAAAAGAATAAGAATAAAGCCTTGCGATGATTTAGACGGGGGTTCCGACGGGATAGCCGAGGAAAAACTTTGGACTCCGGGGAAGAAAAGATGAAAGCACTTGGAACTAGAATTTATTCATCAAGAATAAACTCCGAAGGAAGGAATAAATCAACTTGAAGAATAAGAATTATGTTATGCTTATCCCTCATCAATTAAATTGATGAGAAGCAATGGATTTGCATATCACGTATTCACGTTGAAAGGGATTAAAGAGAGGTATATCGCGAACTTGCGAAAATCTTCATGAAACACCGGTAGGATTGGAATAAAATGAATGGATTGATATGATAACACCGGAAAAGAACTCTTGAGAGAACCACCGTAAGAATTGAAGCCGAGTGAAGAAAAAGGAACAAACCACCGGGAAGAATTAAAATCGAGTGAAGAAAGAGAACAAACCACCGTAAGAAATTGAAATTGAGTGAATACAAGAGAATGAATCGCCGAGAAGAATAAAGCACTTGGGGAATTTAGATACAAGAGAACGAAGAGATCACGAACTGATTAAAGAATACTTGGACGAAGCACCGGAATAATAAAGAGACGAACGAAGAAGCATCAATGAAGAATATTTGGAGGACGAAGTTGAAAACTGAGAACGAAGGAATCTTCTGAAATGATGGCCTTCGGAGGAACACAAAGGAAAGAATTCATGAAAAGCTCCGGATGGTTAAGGAAAAGAATTTACGACAAATGGTATAATTCAAGAGGATAACATGAAGCTAGAACCACGAATCTTCAAGAGAACGGTCAAGATTGGAGAGAAACTCTTCTTTGGTTACCAAATGACGAGGAGAAACACCACCAAAATTATTGAGATACTCCAGAAGTATGAAAAGAGAGAAAAGGTTGAACCAACGATGAAAAGAATTGAAAGCGATCTTGGAGAAGGCATATGACTGATGGAATCCATACTTATGCCACACTTCGAAAAGAATTTGAGAATAGCTCTGGAAATATTATAAGAGTCAGGTAAGATCATGAGAAACACCTGTGGGTTAAGGCCCACCAAAAAGAAAACACTGTTGGAAAGGATTATTTAAATGAGAAATGATGCACCGGAATGATTGAATGACTCGAATGAGGTGACAACCTCGAATTAATTGAAACACAGACAAATCTCCAAACAATTAAATGGCTAGAGACGAACAAGCAAGGTGAAGCAATTGAGTCGAGGAAAAAGAATATGACAAACACCGAAAACTTGAATTGAATCCGCCGGAAAATAAAAGAGATGAAGAATGATGAACTAGAAGAGAAATCGCCGGTTGAAGGAAGAATGCAAAGGATTCACACGAGTAGGATGGATACTCAAGTATGGACTCCGGCTCCGAGAAGCAAAAGGGTGGGTGGCTGGGAAAAAGAAAGACAACTTTGGAAGGGGAGACAACATTGGTTGGAAAGAACCGAGGATTGAAGCAAAAGATGAGGAGGGTCAAATCGACTTGACGAGAGATGCACCAGATGAAAAGAGCAGACATCGCAACGATCAGAAAACTAACTGTGTGATCATAAAAAAATTGAAGGGGAAGAGGAATAATTCAAAACATCTACGTCAAGATTCCTCACCAGAGCGACGAAGGGGCAAGGGAGTAAAAAGAATTCCTACTCTCCGATATAACTAGACTCCAAAATAGTTTTTTCCTTCTAGACTCGACAACGGCCAAGCTACGATCAATCAAGGGGGCTCCTATGGTCGGTCGAGGCTCTGATACCAACTTGTCACGCCCAAGATGTGATTCTATCCCAATCACGTGATACACTCATGATTGGGGCACAATCGCATTTCGGGCGCTTAGCAAGATGGATATCATTACATCATACCATTACATAAATACATGGGAATACAACAATTCATACAAGTCACATGAATACAACAACATCAATACAAGGCCTCCGACTACGGATGCAAACATGAAAAGCACAACGACATCCATCTTGCATCCCAGGCTGCCGACCAGGAACCTAACCCAAGACTGGCGAAGAAGAAGAAGAAGGAACTCCAACTCAAAGAACATCGCTCTCACATCAAGTCATCGGAAACTTGCGCCTGCAACTGTTGTTGTAGGATATGTGAGCCACGAGGACTCAGCAATCACATAACCATGGGTATCAAGACTAGCAAAGCTTTATTGGGTAAGGAGAGGTTAAGTGGTGAGGTTGCAGCAGCGGCTAAGCATATGTATGGTGGCTAACTTACGAGTACAAGAATAAGATGAGCATCTACGCAAACGGTCGCAAACTAGTAATGATCGCTAAAGATCCTGAACTACCTACGAGTCAAACATAACCCCACCGTGTTCTTTTCTGAAAATGGAAAGAGACGGTCACGGTTACTCACGCGGTTCGTGTATTTTATTTCGGATGCTCTATCAAGTTTTCTACAACCGGACATTAACAAATTCCAATCTGCCACATAACCGCGGGCACAACTTTCGAAAGATCATAACCCTGCAGGGGTGTCCCAACTTAGCCCATAACAAACTCTCACGATCAGCAGAGGTAAAAAAACTAATGCCCCTTATTTTTGGGACAACCCGATCAAACTCGGAATCCCGGTGCACAAGACATTTCGATAGTGGTAAAACAAGTCCAGCAATACCTCCCGGCGTGCCGACACCCTGATAGTAGCCGCGCGTATCTCGTCTCAGGCCACGTCCGGATGGGTGATCCTACGGGAGCCAAATACCTCGAGTTTCCCCGTGAAGGCCCCGCAGCACCCGCGTTTGGGACCAACAACATCAGCATTGCCCCCCCCCCTCCCCGGTATGTAGAATAATCCTCGGGTAGCGCTAACTCTCTATGCAATTTAATTAATTAATTAAGTTTTTATATGTTGCAAAAAAAAAACCAATGTTGGGCCTTGCTGGAGGAGTTTTATTCAAAGACGAACTGTCAAGGGGTCCACATATACCCAACCGTGTTAGGAACGCAAAATCAAGGAACATAACGCCGGTTTATCGGTTCTTAAGGCGGCATGAGTGGAACAAAACACCGAGCAAAAGGCCAAGCCTTCCACTCATTGCCAAGTATATAGGTGTGTTAATAATAATAATAGATATTGTGATATTGCAACAAGCCAAGTTTCAACATGGAGCAATCTTCATCTTCACCTGCAACTAACAACGCTATAAGAGGGGCTAAGCGAGCAGGTAACATAGCCAAACAACGGTTTGCTGGGAAGGTGTCAAAGGTTAGAGGTTTCATGGCAACAAGGAGAGAGGCTGGTAATAAAAGATGGGTAGCGCGACATATAGCGGTAGCATCGAGACATCTAGCATAGCAATGATAGTAAAGGTATCCAAGGTGCTGGTCATCTTGCCTGAGATCCCGCAAGGAAGAAGAACGAGTCCATGAAGAAGACGAAGAAGAATCCACGAAGACGAACCAAGTGTAGTCGAACGAATCCTCACGATCGCAACGGAATATGAACTAGCGAGAAGAAGCACACAACATGGTAAACACATAAAACAATAACATGACAAGATGCTCAACCAAGTATGATGCAAGACAAGTCTATATGATGCAAAACATGGCAATGGATGATGCATACAAGACCAACACAACAAGGCAAGTTTGAAATGAGACCGAAAACAACATATGACAATTCCGGTAAGTCCTCGTATGCAATTTTCGAAATGGGTCCATATCTGAACAAACCTTAAGTTCAAGTTGTTAAACAGCAAGTTAACGTGCACCACGATGATCTACTTGAATATCCAGTCAAGTTGCATATAAAGTTCATTTAATTTGGAGCTACGACCTAGAAGATATGAGCAAAACAAGTTAAGCATGGCAATTATGCAAGATGCATCCAAACAACAAGCAAACACACTCCAAGCATGTATACAACATGATATTATGCATCTACATGCAAAAACACACGAGTTTCATATAGAACACGCTCGAAACGGAGCAACGGTTCATCACATACACCCGAAACAAGATATAACAACAAGTTGTCCAAGACAGCAACATGGCACTTAGTTGACATCAAAACAACATGATACAATAACATTTCATGGCAACAAAGGGCATGGCAAGCATGTACATGTCCAGCACTACAAGCATGACCTCTGAGCAACTACCAAACACCACCAGAACATGCTCAAAACATCATGGCAAGATTGCAAAAGATAACAGTTTCATAGACTTAGTGAAATAAACTAGACATGGCAGCAACAACGACAAGTAGGCATGTTTTCAAGCTTGTGCAACTCATCTCAAAGCATCTCATGGCATGTGAATATAACCAACAGCAAGGAGACATGTTTATGCAGCTACTCATGGCAAGAACATAGTCGTAGGATGCATAGAACACTAGCTATTCACATGGCAAAACTGAACTTGCTGATAACAGGCTGACAGAAACATTTTATAGCAACTTGGGAGAATGAAAACAACAAGCTACAGCAGGCCATTTATGCAAACAAGAGCATGGATGGATATAGCATAACATGGACAACAAGACATGATCATCAGAAAACCCAAAACATTCATGGATTTGAGTGGGGCATCAAGCAACCATGGCATCAGGTTATAACAGTTTCAGACTTAGCAGTTTTTAACAAGTGTAAGAAAACAGCCAACAGCGAGGTCACCTTGCAAGCTTGTTGCAATTACCACAAGACATATCATGAAAAATGGATTGCACCACATCAAAGATGGCATGATTGTGCTTCTAAAACATATTGACATGTAGCTCGAACAAAAATCACACATAAAGATATGAAAAAGACAAATCAGCATCTCATGACAAGTTTCAGCACTTAACAGTCACATGCACTTTTACAACAGAGATAACCATGGCATAATGCACTCTAACATGAATGTAAATGAAACCATCATGTAGAGCACTTCAAAATGAACATTTTGACATATCATTCTCTCCATTTGGACCAACATGCACAAAGATGTGACCTCACAAACATGCTAACATATTGTTGACAGAAAACAAGATTTGACACTAACATCACATAGCAGTTTTGCAATGAAGATTAATACAACAAGATGAATAGTAACATGCATGCAAATGCAACTAACATTTAGAGCACATCACCACGAACATTTGGACATATCAATTGCTCATTTTGGATAAACGTGCACCAAGTTATCATCACTCAAATTATGCATGATGCAACAGTTTTTCTGGGACTTAGTGGAAAAACTACCTCCCGGGGTGACTAGGCGGACAATGTCCGGAGGGGTCTGACGTGTCCGTCGGTGCAGAAGCGCGGGCCCACCTGGCGGTCACACAGACGAGGCGGAGGGCGGACATGTCCGTGCCAGTTGGACACGTCCGGCTGGCTAGGCGCTCGGGCCCACCGGTCAGTGGCTCCAGGGAGGTCAACGTGGGGTGTGGCTACGAGGCCGAGGCGAGGCAGAAACGCGCCGATCCGGGCGGGAGGGCACCGGATCCGGCCGGAGCTTGGCTGGATGACGTGCTCCGGCGGTGAGGGAGGCGGCCGGAGGCGAGGAGGCCTCGGGGAAGAGCTCCGGCAGCCGGTGGCCAGATGGGCGGCGGAGGAGCGGGCGGCCGCAGATGCTGGAGTGGTCGTCGGGGCTCGGCGAGCGGGGCGACGCGTAGGAGGCGGCGGGGCACTAGGTGATGTCGCATGGCGCAGTCGGCGACGAGTTGGAGGTGGGCGATGGCGGCGGCGAAGCACAAAGGCGCGAGGGAGCGGCTCGGGCGCTGGAGAGGGAGACGAGGGAGCCGGGGCGCGGGGCGGCTCGGGCCTCGCGGGTGGCGGAGCAGGCCTGTCTCGGGCCTGGCGGGCCCGCGGCAGTGAGGAGCGGGACGGGGACAGGTGGCGGCCGCGGAGTGGTGGAAGGGGCGCTGGGTGACGCGCTGGCCAATCAGGCGGCGCCAAGTGGCGAGCTCGGGCTGGACATGGCCGGAAAAAGAGGTGGAGCGGCGGCTGCGAGGTGGGAGAGGGTCTAGGGGCTAGGGGTGCCATTTTTGGACGAGGAGATGTCCATATATAGCAGAATTGCTAGGGTTAGGGGGTCTGGGGGTGTTTCAGAGCCCTCCGATCTCGATCGGACGGCTCCGGCCGAGGAAAGAGGTAGGTTGGACCTAGGAGGGGTTAGTGGGCTGGTTTAGAGGCTGTGTAGGAGGGGTTGTGGGAAGAGAAGAGAAGAGGATCGCGGGGGTTTTCGGAGACCGAAACGTCCGACAAATTGTCCGATGATAGTGCCGCTATAGTTTAACGGTTGGGCTATCAAACAAACTCTGAATGCGACGAAACTTGACAGGCGATCAGTCCATACTATAATAAGACCACACGTCAAGTTTCAACTCATTCCGAGAATGTTTTTCGGTCACTTATGAAATAAATATTCGGAGGTGCCGCGGGCGCGTGCGAGTGTGTCTGGGCTCAGAACGAACAACGGAGAGAACGGATGCAAGTTTTAAAAACATGCTGATGCAATGCACATGATGACATGGCAAAATGCAACACGCAAGCTGATGACATGGCAGCGACGACGAATAACTGGCTGACACCTGGCGCATCGGTCTCGGGGTGTCACAAATTCTCTTCTATTCTTGTTAAAAACCTCTGAATCCGCGAGTAGCTTAGGCCACAGAATAGCTCGGGCCTTACATAATGGATCGATTCGGTGGGGATGCGCGGCGGCGGCGAGCGCGTGCATACAGAGGAGGGGCCGTGAGGAGAAAGGAGTATAGTGGTGTGTTGTAGGTTGGCTCGCAGGGAGTGGGCTTTGGCCTTTGGCCCATGTGTTGACGAGTGGACGACCAACAAGCGACAAGCGATGCGTTGAAAGAAACGTAAGAGGAGGAGGGAACCTTACGTTTATTTTGGTAGTATAAAGTATAGGGGCGTCCTACGCGTCAGCCGGCTGATCTTTCTAAAAGATCAGCCGGTTTGCGAGCCGTCAGATTTACCGCATCGCACGGCCAAACGTGCCTTCATTCTGCAACACAGATCTTGTTGCGGAATTATTTCGGCAACACGGGTCTTGTTGCGGAATTATTTCTGCAACGCCAGTCTTGTTGCGGAATTATTTCTGCAACACAGGTCTTGTTGCGGATTGTTTTTGCAACAATATTTTTTTCAACTGAGCTTTTGCTGTAATTATTTTTTTTACAACTGAGGTTTTATTGCAGAAAAAATTCGCAAAAATGGTTTTGTTGTAAAACGTAGACCCGTCATAGAGTATTGCAACACCGTGTATGTTTCGGAAGCATAGCTCGTGTTGCAGAAGTGGATTTATTGAAGGATGATATGCGGGACGCATGTCACGTTGGGAAGGTGACTGACGCAGCCCAGTTATCTGCCGGTTGATGGTAAGTATTTTCCTAAAGTATAAGTATATAAGTAGAGATAGAGATATGGATGCTCTCGCTCGAGGTGCCACCCTCTCGTACAGACCGGGCGCAACTTCCTGGATCCTGAAGCCATCGATCCATGCATCTATCTTCCTAAAAGAGGGCGGTCTCCCCATCGCCTACATCTGCTCTGGTTGCTGCCTTGTAAATTGCACGGGCCTCATCAGGAACATTTACTGTGAATTCTTTCCATGACCTTGGTTAAATTTGAACTTGGTTAAACTTTAGTATCCGTTTTGGCTTTGTTTTCGTTACGACAGAGTTTCAGAAGTGTTGCCATGGCAAAGCTTTTGAAACGTCAACGTTCATGTCCATTATTAAACTATATAATGCAAACTTCTTGTTCTCTAGAAATTCTGAATCTGCCAACAGTTAGCGTGATGTCCAAACCTTTGAGTGGCGAGCGGCTTGTATGAACTTTCGATTGTTTACAGGGTGACGGGAAGCCCATTTTTTAATTGAGACGATTTTTTTAATTGAGAGGATTATTAGGTGTTCATTTAAACAACACTTGTGTAGGTGCGAGCACTAGGGTTCTTTGAAATTCCCCGGACAAGTTGCTTTCTGAAATCTGAGTAGCTGATTCATACTTATTTATGTGCCTTTACTTGATTTGCCTCTGTGTGTTTGGCCTTTTTTGTCAGGATCCCAGCCTAGAAAATTAGGAGGAGTATGCATTCGGAGGTGAATATGAGTATTGGACGAACTGTTGAAGGTGGATTTGGATTATCCTTGGTCCGTAACTTCTAATTATTCATCCGTCACACCGTTGATATTCCAGTTATCCTTCCTTACAAACTTTATGTGCAAATTTCTGACTTTTATGGTGGTGGTATAGTTTCAATGGTTGGTTCAAGTGAGGATATTCTGGCTATGATGAATTAACAAGGAATGTTTTCCTTCTGATTCAATCAATTTTTTTTGTTGATATCCTTGTGGTGTTTTTTCTGGTAGGGAGGGAATTGAAGTACAAGAAAGGTGTTTGGTACAAGTGAGAAGGCCAAATAGAGTCATGCAAGAGAGGAGAATAGGCAGCATCGGAAGACGGCTTCAGATGTAGCGGTGCACACCTCTTTCGTCATACCGAGGTTAGTGTAAGACTGCTAGCCTAAGATGCAATCGAACTGGATATATTCGGGCTAGCTCTACACAAGATAATTTAGATTGACTGATGCCACACACGCGACTTCTCATGCCGTCGCCAACGGCTTGGACATTGCATCTGCCGCCTACATCCCAACCATCGCTGATACTACACGTGTGGAACGACGCCGGTGTCGCGCCAATGACGGAGTCTGCACGATCCCGTATCCTATACCATCTGAGCAGCAGCTCGCCACTGCCACGCTGCCCTAGGCTTTTGGTACTGCTAATGCAAATCCCCCTCAACTCCTTTGTTTTCAGTCATTGCTCCAATATTAGCAGGTATAGAACCAATACTAGCTATCCTTGCTGGAGATCAGTTGGTGGTTTCCGAAACCAAAATTTGATTTGATTTGATGTTGTTTCTTTAATTATGATCATCTCAGCGTAAGATAGAGAGAGATTAGTCACAACAGATATACAAGTTGCAGTAAATTAGATCATTTGCTGAACCGCAGGTTGCAAGTTTCTTTAACAGTGTTGCTGTTGTAAATCATCTATCAAGACTTGACGACAACATAATTATTTGGGCTGGCATACCGAGCCATTTGTCATGATGTCGGCCTATAATAAAGTTGGCATCGGGCCCTTTTGTTCAAAATCAGTCATGTCATTGGTTTTTGGAGTTGCATCCATCAACCAACATTAGGACTTTCTACTCTTTCACAAACAACAATCTGCTAAAATGTTATTACTCTATGCCACATTTCATAAGTGTCATGTATGTTGGAAATATGTGCTTGTTCTGAGGTGATGAATCTGAATGGAAAAATCTTAAAGTAAGTGATTGATCGAGTGATCATGGAGCTATTTTTTATTAAATCTTGTTTGCACTAGGAATCAGTTATTCGCGATATTTACATAAAGGGGACATGTTCCTTTATACCATAATGTACTTTAATTTGTTGAGATTACAAATGTGGTTGTGGGAATTGTCACTATAAATTGCTTTCGAAGCGGATGTTCCATAGGCAAGCAAGTATGCAAAACAGCAGTGCATGATTTCAATTAGTTTCCAATGTAGCATGTCTGGTTATTCTGGTTTTGGTTTTATGCAATTGTGGAAGGAGAAAGAATTGAACCAACCAACTTGCAGGGTGAGTATTCATTTTTTTATTCTACCTCATGAAAACTCTTAAGATAATGACCTATTGTTCTCATAGAGGATAATTATGAGGTAAGAAAGCGATTTTTACTACATCTACTCAACCGCAGTGACTATGAAGCCGCAGACAACATGCATCCTTGATGTTGTACAAGAACTGATTGGTGTGTTAAGACATACTAAATAATTAGGTGTCTTCACTATGCATATGATGCTGAATTACAGCGTTGCTGGAAACTCATTTAAATTTAGGTCGATTTGTAATATTTTTAGTGCTATCAGAGTATTTGTATATCCATATACATTTGAGTGTTTGTGCACGCATACTGTATTGTTTCTGTATTTCCACAAACATGTAATGGGCAAGAGGGCAGCAGCATGCCTCGAACCTCCCCATTCCACTAAATGCTGCTGGATGAAAACGTCAGTGGCGGAGTTGAAGGGCGAGTGGAATCCGGGATAGGGGAGGTAGAGGAAGGATGAAGGGAAGGTGAAGGTGCCCATGGAGGGGAGGCTAGCCTTGCTGCTGAGCTCCATTCTTGGAGATTACCTGGCCTTGCTGGGGCGATGTGGATGCCCCCTAAGTAGAAATAATCCTCTAGCATTCTCTCTTTATTTCTCTTTATTACTCTCGAAAATTGTCTCTTTACTCTTTGAATTGTTACCGCCATCTTAGCGTTCTCTCAATGAAATGAAATCAACACTGAATGTTTTTCGCCAAGCTTTTTTGTTTGTGTATGAAGCTGGATGCAACTGAAATATATTTGCTATAACATGTATTTGAACTAACATTATTTGTTTTCTAATTGCTTCTTTTGATCAGAATCAACATGTACCTGAAAAGAGAAACTATATCCTATGAGCTAAATGATGGGGAAGAAGAGGATTTTTTTTTTTTTTTGAGAAAAGGGGAAGAAGAGGATTAGGCCAACATATTGGTGCCAATGAGAACACTGAGCTATGGAGGTGGTGTTTCACGCAACACAGGCGATGATCTCAACAGCTAAACGATGGGGAAGAAGAGGATTAGGCCGACATATTTGGATTGATTCTACCTTATCTATACGTTTTTTGGTCATTGTGATGATCCGATGTGCCCCATATAGGTGTCTGGATTGGAATAGGTAATTTATGGGCTCGGCAAGGGAGGAATGTTACGGCTGTTAATTAAGATTCTTGATTTCTGAGTGTTGGTAATCTCCATATGCTTTAGGCAATCTATTTTAAGTAACATCAATAATTAAATTTGCATAGCACGTGGAATCTGTGCTAAATCATTGTGCACGCAAGATTAAGTATCGTTATATCTGAATGAAAATGTAATCCTCATATAAATATTAATTCTAACATGACGTGCGTGCACGTGCATACTTACTAGTCTTCCCAAAAGAGGGCGGTCTCCCCATCGCCTACATCTGCTCCGGTTGCTGCCTTGTAAATTGCACGGGCCTCATCAGGAACATTTACTGTGAATTCTTTCCATGACCTTGGTTAAATTTGAACTTGGTTAAACTTTAGTATCCTTTTTGGCTTAGTTTTCACTGTCGTTAGGATAGAGTTTCAGAAGTGTTGCCATGGCAAAGCTTTTGAAACGTGAATTGAATTGATCATAATTTTTGACCTATGGTTTGAAATTCAATAATTCTTTTTTCCTTGCGCTCCAAAAGTTTGCAAGTGACAATTATAATCCGTTTACCCAAGTTTGAACTTTCTTTATTTGAATCTGAATTTAAACCATATTTGAACCTAGAATCAAACCACAACTCCAAATCAAATGAAGCTTGTGTAAATTGTTTCAAATGATGATCGCTACCTAATTGAATCACTTACTTTGGGTTGAAACCCAACCTATCAAGTTTGAATTATTTAAATTTGAACTCAAACCTAGTTTTAATTATGACTTCCCAACCCTTTTGAATTCAACGCATGAATATTATTTTACATTGATTCAAATGTTGAACTCAAATCAGCCAAACATTTTAAGTCAAATAAGGTCATTCAAATTTATGGAGAGGTGACAAGTATGGAAAACCAACAGTTGGGGAAGAAGGGTTATGAGAAAATTGGTTAAATCACATTTTTAGGAAAACAAATAAATAGTCGTTTCCCCACAACTGTGTAATCCTGGGTTTCCCCAACCTTTTCAAATTTGAACTCAAACCTAGTTTTAATTACGACTTCCAAACCCTTTTGAATTCAAAACATGAATATTCTTTTACATTGATTCAAATGTTGAACTCAAATCAGCGAAACATTTTAAGTCAAATAAGGCCATTCAAATTTATGGAGAGTTGACAAGTACGAAAACCCAAGAGTTGAGGAAGGAGGGTTATGAGAAAATCAGGTAATCGCATTTTTAGGAAAACAAACAAATAGTCATTTCCCCACAACTGTGTAATCCTAGGTTTCCAAGAAACCTTTTCTTATATACTCCCTCCATTCATTTATCTAAGGTGTATTATTTTTGGCACGGTGACAAAGGCGCATAATTATAGACGTGTTAGGACGAAATTACCCCTTACAAATTCATTGGTTAGTGGGAAGTAAATCAATTAGTCCAGGAAAGTACGAGATACATGCAATTGACATAGAGATAGTTTCCTTCTATTGCTATAAGGAGAGATACACACAATCAGGAGAAAGATACTTTCCTTTTTTTGAAGGGCTAACAAGGAAATTATGAGGAATTAGAAGAAATGCACTTTACATTTTGGAATTTTATCAAAAAACAAATAAGAACGGAGGGAGTAAACCGGTTGGTCAGAGGAGCCAAACAAAAAATTTATTCGAATAGATTGTTTGTACAGAATGCAATTTGTATACTGTACCTATCCAAACAACCCGCAAGGTTAGATTAGTAAGTGTAAAAAGAACAAATGGCAAGACAAACACCTTGCAAAGATTCAACAATAACATCTCAGTATTACAAGATAAATCTTTTCAGGACCCAACAGTCATTTGCTATGCAAAGTCTACGACTTCGCTATTCATAGACACATAAACTCAGCTTGTATATATGAAACCTAATTAGGGGTGCGGTACAGCTTGCCAAAAACATGGAGGACGGCAACGACGGCAATAAACCCTATGCTCATGATCAGAACAGCATTTGGGGACATCTTGCGCCCAGCAGCCTCATCGGTGTAGAACTGAAGCATTGTACTGGCGCCACCACCACCTCCAGCAGCGGCAGCACCACCAGTGGCTCTACGTCTGCGCAGGCTTGCAGCTGCAGCTGCACTCCCTCTTGCAGGTGCATCACCATTAGCAACCATCTTGTTTTATCTACCTACATGGAAGCACAAGGTTTGATCAGAAGGATTGTAGCACTAGTATCATAACAGACCAAAACATACATGGAGTTCCAAATGATCAAACGGCATGCATCGTCAGTAAGTTTGTTGGAGAACTACACACGTATATCAAAAATGAGCAAGCATAGCCATATGGCATCGAATGGCGACTCGCTACATCTTCTGTTGACTAAGAGAAGGGTAAATACAGTGTTGCATCCAAATGCTATGGAAATTACTAGTAAAAGGTAACCTGCAATTACGTAACCAAAGCAAAAATGTTGCTCAGAGCCATACTGAATTTTGTCGAAACAGACAATTGTCAGAATAAAATACTGAATTTTGTCAACAAATTGTGTTCATGTGTTGTCAGAACAAACAACTGAGTTTGTTCAACAGTTAAATGACACTTATTCAGTGTGGGGTGACACAAAAACCAATTGTTAATCATCAAGTCCTGAAAACAGCCTCTAGCGGATGTACGGAAAGGCTGCGTACAATAAACCCAAAGTGGTCGGACCTTTCCCCGGAAACTGCGCAAGCAGGAGCTACATGCACCAGGCTGCCCTTTATCTATACGACAAGCACTATATATGATCAAAGCGCTGTACTCTTTTCCAATCTAAGTAGGCTGTCTTCCAAGGTGCATCTTCTGTAACAAGCATATTTTTCTTCCCAGTAAAGGATTTTGTTTCAAAACAAAGATGCAGGATAGAACAGTAATAATCAGCATATGCATGAACAAGAGATGTTCAGTCGGTTTAAAATGGATCAATCTGACGATGCTGGGTTTCAGTCACACAAAAGTGCGTTCAGATCCTGTCAATAATTGCAGCCGTTTGTGAGTCTCATGAAGGTACATCGTATGATAGAATCTTAGAACAAATGATCAGCTCATGAAGGTAAAAAAAAAAAGTGAGACAGGCCTACAAGCCAATTGATCAGGTAAAGGAAGAGCACAAACAGTAAAATTTGGATGCTAGCATGGCTCGTATTAGGAATTCAAACATAGAAGGGGAAAATTATCTAACCATATATAAACGGGTCGCAATGATCATATGGAACATAATAAATCTCCTAGACCCAATCTGAATCTACGAAACCAAACTTAGAATCTACGGATGAACACGCGATCGAACGTGGCGTGTCTGAGAAACACGGGCGGATCGGCGCACATATTCCGACTCCCAACCATCCATCGAACAGATCAAAGGAACCGAAATCGCATGGAGATTTCACCAAATCGGAACTCCTAGGACGCAAGCCGACGCGATCTAAACCACAAAGAGACAACAAGGTAACACATCTTCTCTGGACACACGACGCACATGCGGGGGTCAATCAATCCAGCATGGTGATGATGAGTTAGGAGGATTGGGCATGCGTACCTGATGAACTCAGCCTCGCTGATCCTCCTCTCCTCTTGTCCGTCTGGCTTGCAAATCCAAACCTGGTGCGTGAAATTCGAGCGCGGAATGCTCTCCGTGATGTGCGTGCCCCTTATTATATCTATGCACGGGCTAGCCTCATTCCGGGTCGGGCCGAGCCCAAAGTCCGCTCGCCGTGCGTGACGTGGCCCGCGCGATCTGATTGGACGATGCGCCTCCCCATCCGTCGATCTAGGCCGTTCGTTTGGCTACAGGGTCTGAAGTCCTCCGCCCGCCCAGCCTGGCCGGCAAAGTTGACGGCAGTTACAATAACAGGTTTGCTATTTCACATCTACGTGTGAGATATTTATCTCATATCTAACTCTCCCATCTTTGATTTTTTTTAAGTTACCCATGAACTTTTAAAGATGAGGGAGTTTATCTCACATCTAGATGTGATATAAACAGACCCAATAATGCTACACGTGTGACGGTCGTTTGATGATTGGTTAACGCTAATTGGACACTCCTCTGGACGAGCCTTGCCTGCTCCCGCGCGTGCGCCCATCCGCGCTCCCTCCTCCCTGATTTTTAGAGAATGGGCCCCTGTCTCTCCCTAATTCCAATTAGAAGACGCACATGGGCTCATCCGTGAAGTATGTAAAAACTTCTCCGGTAGTTATCTCTACTATCATTGAAAAAACAAACGTCAATTTCCCAATCATCCCATAAATGTACACAGGATAACCTGCATCCCATGATCAAATTCATCTAATAAAATATATTTATATAGTGATTTCGAATATCTAATATGTCATCATTGTGTGTTTCCTTTTGTAGATAAATTTGCTTGCAAGGCTCTTGATGATATATCCACTTTCATCAAATGTTTAAGGGTATGGTCAATTGGAGAAGATATTACTATGACTATAAAGATCGGGTTTTTCAATTGTAACCTTATATTCTTTAGTATTTGGAATTGAAAATCAATGGAAGCAATCCGTAATTACCTCGTAGAGAATCTTTTATTCTTTTCTATCTTGCTCTTGTTCAGCATAAGACATTACCTCGGAATGTATAATTATCACTATCATGGTATATTGGTGTCATTGAGGTATCTTCCCATGTAGAAAATTTACCTAGAAAGTACAAAACTTTGGCAGATCACCATCAGATGCAGACATACTCTTTCTCCCACATACTATAGCAATATCCCTACAATCAGATGCACAAAAATTTGCTTGCTAAAAATTTAATCCATTATCCATGAAATTTAACTAGATTAATTAAGGACCAAGCCACTCACCCTGCGGCTACAATCCACCAGATTCATCTCTCCACGTTCTTGCATGTGAAGAATTGATCACTGCCCCAAGTCAGAACTACTGCATACCTTATATATGAAGCCCTTACTCAAAATTCAAAAAAAAGCAGAATATCCATTTTCATTGACATGGCTATCTGCAGTCCTAGACAAAATGTGACCATAATCCACACTACTACACATGAATTACTATATAGTTACCTTATGGGCCCTATACGCCTGATCTTCATATCTTCTTGTTTGGCAAAGAGTTGATCATTTGCACTTAGTCTTGAATGGAGAAGCTTGCACATGCTATTGTACAACTGGGCAATGGTGTGGAGCTCCATAAGCGACGGCGGCGACTCCAACTGTCCTTCTCGCCTATGCATCTCGATAGAGAAACTTTAGAAACTATAATCTGTCTACTCCTTGTTCAGGATCAGTAATGAACATATTATTACACAGATTAATATACCAAAATCGGGTTCTCTTTTTTGTGATGAAACTGTAGCAACATTGGCATGGTTTTAGTCAATACGACAAAAGAGGGGGATAATTGATCATCGGAAACACCATTGACGCAGGCTTGACGCACAACTGGTTAATAGATCAATTATCTTCTCACTTCAATAACATCATGATGTTGTACTTGCTTTTTGAAAATCATGGACGAACAACCTGTGATCTGGCACCAATTTTTGACAAAAGCATGAACTCCCAAAGTGATTCACCAGAGTGATTTATGCTTTCTGACGGGTATGCACGTGCAAGATGGATTTTTTTCTGAACCTATTGGAAACATGGAACAACATGGACACACAGAAGCGCTATCCTAAGCATACAGGTAGATAGTATAGACGTCTTGTTGATGCCGGTGAAAGGATCCAATATCCATGACCGAGAGCAACGTCGGTTGATCTGTATCTTTGGGTTTAGAATTTTGAAAGAAAGGGATATGGGAAACAATAAGAGGGGAGCTCTACCTTGGCAAGTTGGAGGCGAGAGGATCCATGACGACGAGGCAGCACTGCCGAATGTTGGGACCAGGTTCACTCAAGGATGGACGGGGTTGCGATGTTGGGCGTCGCCACCGCCTGTGTCGTGGGTAGGCGGCTTGGCGGACTCGGCGATGTAGGCGGCTTCGATCACATGGAACTCCGCCTTGCTCGTCCGCGACATCCCAGTAGAAATCGTCGGTGTTAGCGCCGCCGACATCATGGGCGGCGCGGCCACCGAAGCTAGGCTGGGCGACTTATGGAGGTGCGGCGGCGGTGTTTATAAGAGAGAAAATCATGATGCCAATCGATCTCAAGGGCAGAACTGGTGCGGGACAGACATGGGTGGCAGAACATTGAAGAATATAATCCACCCAATTGGATGGCAGACCATGGAATCAATATGTCTACATAAAATGTTTAATGTTTACTTCCCCTTGTAACGTTAGCTTATCTAGCAAATTTCTGTTATTCCGTACATCTGATCGATAAGTTTCAAACAGTACATGAACAAGATATCCAGATATAATTAGAGTAGGGATCTACACTAATTAAACCTCTTGACACACACATTTGAAAGTCAAGTATATTTATGCAGCAGGGCCTTATTACTCCTACAGAACATACCATTGTTGTTGCTCATAGGAAGAGATATTACACCATCAGTTGAGTTTAGCTAAATCTGCAGTTTTCATTACAATGCATGAATCTTATTTATCTTGCTTCAAATGAAAAAAAGATGATGAAGTACCCATCTTCCGGTCATCTGGTAAGCAACATTCCAGTGCATATTGCAGACCTTCTTAGCAAGCATCATCGAGTGCCATTGTATCTTGAATAACACAATTGTACACGGATTTTGAATAGCACATCAAACAGAGACACACCTAATTAAAATTACAATGGTACATTACTACACGGTAAACTGCATAGTACGAATTAAAATTTAGGTGCAAAGATAGGATAATACAGAGAGTTGACACGAAGTAATGTCTAAGAACTAAGATCAAATAAAAAATAATCCTAATGGTCAATACAGAAATGAGAATTCTTTTCACGATAACGTTGCTCATGCTAGTGGAGGCATCGAACTATGCCTCGATACTTTTGCGTCCCCACGCCCGCTCCTTGTTGTCTTGTTGCGGGCCTCCATGCTGGGTCACCAATGAGCATGCCAAGCTCGAGCGCATCCTTCGGCACTTCGGCCAACGGATTCAAAGAAGGAAGGGGAAGAGCAGGGGCGAGGAAGTGTCACGTCTCTGACGGAGCCTAAGCGTTGGGATGCTCGTGAGCATGCCGTGCTCGGGAACCTTCTCGGCCACTTGGGCGATCGAATTCGACGAAAAGGTGGGGAAGAGCAAGGGTTGCGAACCTCTTGCTGGCAGTGGGGACGAAGGGGAGGGGTGGCCTGGGGCGGTGGGGAGAGGGAGCTGGCAACCAAGGAAGCATTGGGAACGACGGGGAGAAATGTGAGGGGCGGTGGTTTTTTTAGGTGAAGCGGTGGGAAGGTAGGTGACGGTGTGAGGGGAAGCGGCTCCCTGTCCATTGATATGGGCCAGAAAATTACCAGAAGTCCAATCAATCAAGCCCAGCCGTTCGTCCGATGCCCAATGCCTAGCGCTCGGCTGAGTTTTTTTACCGGCTAATTAGCGATTGCGTTCTTGAATCGGAAACCAAGCTAGCTGCTAGGTAGGGAATGAATGAATCATATCCAAAATTAAAGTATTTGTAAAGGTGTGCTTATATTCCAGTTGAATTAGACTAACTTGAGTGATATTAGCATGTTTATTATTCAAAAAAATCACATTTTTATTTGGATTTATGTTTTATAAATTTTAATACATGAATATATTTGCCATTTTTTCAACCGGGGCTCAATAATTATTTTTATCTCTTCAATATCAATCCAAGATTTTATTATCCCTCTAAAAATACATGAAGGCAAAGGAGGATCTCCTCGATAAATATTACATCTATATGTTAATATAAGACATTTTTCAGTTTAGTTTACAGAGGGTGTACTACATAATGTTGTCTAGTTGTTGTTTAAAAAAAATATGTAACAAATTATAATACAGTTATGTGATTGTGATTTTTTTTTGTAAAGACATGTATGTCGGTCGTGTATTACACGCGCGCTCTCATTGTTGGACATTAGACATATTTCAATGGCTCGGTAAAAAAACTCGCTAAAAATAAGATTTAAAATGGATTTTTTTTATGAATTACGATACGTGTGTTGCATGTGCACGCTTACTAGTCTCGTTAAAAGGTCCGGTCTGGCGTCACTTTCTTTTACATCACCGCCTGGGGGCGGATCCTATTCGTCGTCTAGGTCAGGGAATAGCGAACAAACGCGCGCCCCATACGATTGGGCCGGCCCAATTATCAAGGCTTATTGTTAGATTATTTCTTGACAAGCAAGTTACCCTAGTCTAGTCGGTTTAGGACTCCTAATCTAGCCGGCTCTCCTTGTAATATATATACCTATGTGGTGCGGCTGAATCAATTGAGCAATCCTATTATCAAAGTTTACATGGTATCAGACGACTTCCGATCCTAGGGCATGGTTGTACCTCCCCCGCCGCCGCCGCCGCCGCCGCGCGGCTACTTTGAGTGGCACGCCGCCATGGCCGCCGCCGCCGCCTCCACCGCCGCAGCCGCCGTCTCCTTCCCTACTGCCCACACATCCACCTCCTTCTCCTCTACCACAAATCCCCTAAACCCAACTTCAATTTCCTTTGCCGATACAATTTCAGATGTTACATCTCTTATTCCAATTACCCTAGATTTAGCAGCCCACAACTACTACCATTGGTGCCATCTGTTTGACATCCACCTTGGTCGCTGCAACCTGCGTGCTCATATCGCCGCCGACTCCGTCCCACAACTTGATGATCCTCGCTGAGTCAAAGATGACCTCTCCATCATACAGTGGATCTACACTCGTGTGTCTACCGAGATTTTCAACCTGGTCTTCAGGGAAGCCTCCACCGCAGCCAATCTATGGGCTGCCCTTCGCCGGCTCTTTCAGGACAATGCTGATGCTCGAATCAACACCCTCAACACAGAGATCCGCAACACGGTTCAGGGAGCTTCTTCCCTCAGTACTTACTGTCAGCGACTTCAGACCATGGCAGACGAGCTTCATGAGCTCGGTGATCCCATTGGAGACCGCCAGCTCATCAACATACTCCTTCAAGGGCTGGGCGATGAGTTCCGCACCCAGGCCGCCTTCATCCCTCTTATGCGGCCTTATCCCACCTTCGTCGAGGTGCGCTCCTTGCTCCAATCTGCTGCTGACGCGCTCGCCCGCAAAGAGGCCAGGCCTCACGTCTTCACAACATCATCGCGGCCGCCCCCTCCTTCTGCCGCGGCAGGGCAAACGGCCCAATTCTCTGCCGCGGCAGCGCCTGCGGCACCGCCCCCTACAGCAGCAGCTTCGGCACCGCCGCCATCGCCTGTGTACCCGCCTCCTGGATGGCGTCCGAGCCCAAATTACCGTGGCAAGAACCCGATGTATTTTCCTCCACGGCCTAGTCCGCCGTCACAGCCTGCAGCCCCGCCTCTGCCACCTCCTAGTGCCCCGACATCGACACTGGCCGCTTCCGCTTGGCGTTCTCCTCATGATCCATGGACGGGTCTTGTTCAGGCTTGGTCGATGCCCTGGACTGCGCCTTCACCTGTCGGCGCTCCTTCTGCCTACTCCGGTTCGTGGCAACCGGGGATGCGTCCTCACACCGGCACTCCAGGATTTCTTGGCGTTCGTCCACCCGCTCAGGCGTACTATGCTGCTCCAAGCCCGGCTCCCTATGCTGCCGCCCTGTTCCAATACGGTGCCCCGATGCTGCCACCACTTCACCATGCTGATCCAGGGGTCTACTACCCGTCGATGCCGCAACTCTCGTATGCGGCAACACCAGCTGCTCCAGCTCCTGCACCATCACCAGCGCCGTCACCTGCCAATGCTCCGAGTTGGGATCAAGCTGCGTTTCTTTAGGCCATGAATAACTTTGCTGCACAAGGTA
Organism: Secale cereale; assembly: GCA_902687465.1. NCBI lineage: Eukaryota > Viridiplantae > Streptophyta > Magnoliopsida > Poales > Poaceae > Secale > Secale cereale. The sequence continues at coordinate 492,998,281 of LR738711.1, read as the reverse complement.
ACACAGGTACTACTTGGATCTTTGATTCTGGTGCATCTAGTCACATGTCTTCATCCAATAATATGCTGACAAATTGCACTCCATCTTATTTCTCTTCCATTACGTTAGGTGATGGTTCCTCCACTCCTATTTCCTGTGTTGGTCACACTCAACTTTCATCCACCACAAAACCACTTCTTCTTCGTGACGTTTTAGTTGCACCTGCTCTAATAAAAAATTTAATTTCTGTTCGTCGTTTCACCACTGACAATTGTGTTTCCGTCGAGTTTGACCCTTTTGGCCTATCTGTGAAGGACCTCACCACCAAGACGGAGATCGCACGCTTCGATAGCTCTGGAGACCTCTACTCCATCCACGGTGTCCCCGCTGCTTCGCCTCCATCTTCCATGCTCGCCACGGTGGACCTCTGGCATCGCCGTTTAGGACATCCCAATAGTGCTACTTTGTCCTCGCTGCTTAGTGATTTTTCCATCCCATGTAATAAAAATTCTCATAATCCCTCGCTTTGTGAGTCCTGTCAACTAGGAAAACATGTTAGATTACCCTTTAGTTCGTCAACATCCTTCAGTACGTTTCCTTTTGAACTACTACATTGTGATTTATGGACCTCTCCAATCTCAAGTATTTCTGGTTTTAAATATTATCTCGTTATATTGGATGATTTTACACACTTTATATGGACCTTTCCACTAAGAAATAAATCTGATGTGCACACAATTTTTATTAACTTTCAGCGATATGTTTCAACACACTTCTTTCTTCCCATCCGTTTTATACCATGTGACAATGGTAGAGAATTTAACAATCTTGCAAATCGCAACTTCTTTCTCCAACATGGCATTCTTCTCCGTTTTTCTTGTCCTTACACATCACCCCAAAACAGCAAAGCTGAACGCTCTCTCCGCATAATTAATGACATTATTCGTACTCTGCTTATTCAGTCATCTATGCCTTCCAAATTTTGGGCCGATGCTCTTCGAACTGCCACATACCTACTGAACATTCGTCCTTCTAGTGTGAATCCCAAAACAACACCCTTTTATTCCCTCTTCCTCTCTCATCCCAATTATTCCGAGCTCAAAGTCTTTGGTTGTCTTTGTTTTCCTAATGTTTATGCTACCACCACTAATAAACTTTCTCCACGCTCCATCCCATGTGTTTTCTTAGGCTACTCCGATGAACATAAAGGATATAGGTGTTTAGACATCATCTCCGGTCATGTGCACATTTCTCGTCATGTCACTTTCGATGAATCAGTTTTCCCTTTCTCTACCCGCCCTCCTCTTACCAGCAATTCTGACCCAGCAACATCACCGTCTTCCTCCAAAAATAAATTTCCGTTTTTCTCTCCCACAACCCCCCCATCTTCTCCCACGCCACCTGATCCTCCTGCCGTGGCAGCCCAAACCCCTCTTTTCCCTGCCGCGGCAGCACCCTCTTCTCCTGCCGTCACTACACCGCTCTCTGCCACGGCAGCACAAACGCCCAAAAACTCTGCCGCGGCAGACACAGCACCGCACACGCCCGTGTCCGTCTCTTCCGCTGCGCCGGACACTCCTAGCTCATCCTCCCCCTTAGCTCCCCCACCACATGCCGTTCTTGTCTCTCCACCCATTAATGATCACACCATGCGCACGCGAGCCAAATCAGGATTTTCTTTACCGATTCGCAAACTTAACCTACATGCCACTCCTACTATATCTCCTCCTCCTAAATCCTACAAATCTGCTCTCCTCGACCCCAATTGGGCTGCTGCTATGCGCGATGAGTACCATGCTCTTCTCTCTAATAACACATGGCTTCTCGTCCCTCGTCCTCCCAATGCTAATGTTGTTTCTGGTAAATGGGTTTTTCGACAAAAATTTCACTCTGACGGTAGTCTCTCTAGGTACAAAGCTCGTTGGGTTTGTCGTGGTTTCTCTCAACAACACGGTATAGACTATGATGAAACTTTTTCTCCCGTTGTTAAACCTAGTACCATTCGTACGATTCTTAGTTTTGCCGTATCCTCTAACTGGCCGATTCATCAACTTGACGTAAAAAATGCTTTTCTTCACGGATCACTTAATGAAACTGTATATTGCCAACAACCTTTAGGATTTGAAGATGTTAACTCTCCTAATTATGTCTGTCTTCTTAAAAAATCTCTTTATGGTCTAAAACAAGCTCCTCGTGCGTGGTTTCAACGTTTCTCTACTTTTGTCCAAACCATTGGTTTTTCTCCTTCTCGTTCTGACTATTCTATCTTTTTCTATCATTCTGATACTCAGATTGCATACCTTCTTCTTTATGTTGATGACATTGTTCTCACAGCTTCCTCCACTGACTTCCTTCACCACATTATCTCTCTTCTCCAACATGAATTTTCTATGACTGATCTTGGTTCTCTTCATCATTTCCTGGGTATTGCCGTTGCTCGCGATCATCACGGCCTCTTTCTCTCTCAGCGACAGTATTCTGTTGATCTCTTGAATAAAGCTGGTATGTTAGATTGTCAACCATCCCGCACTCCTGTAGATACAAACTCTAAACTCTCTTCTGACGGTGAACCCTTTTCCGATCCCACTCTTTATCGTAGTATAACCGGTGCACTTCAATATCTTACTCTTACACGTCCTGATCTCTCTTACGCTGTTCAACAAGCTTGTCTTTTTATGCATGATCCTCGTGTTCCCCACTATAATCATGTCAAGCGCATTCTTAGATATGTCAAAGGCACTCTTGATCATGGTCTCCACATTAATTCCTCCACACCTGCATCATTGACAGCTTATTCGGATGCTGACTGGGCTGTATGTCCAGATACTCGTAGATCCACTTCAGGATACTGTGTTTATCTTGGTAACAATCTTATTTCATGGTCTTCGAAGCGCCAGCTTACGGTCTCACGCTCGTCTGCTGAGGCAGAGTACCGGGCTGTTGCTCATGCGGTTGCTGAAACAGTCTGGTTGCGTCAATTACTTGAGGAGCTTCATCGACCGGTTACCCAAGCAACAGTGGTTTATTGTGACAATATTTCTGCAGTTTACATGTCAGGCAATCCAGTGCAGCATCGACGCACCAAGCACATTGAGATAGATATTCATTTTGTTCGGGAGAAGGTTGCTTTGGGCCAAGTACGAGTTCTTCATGTTCCTACCATAGCACAGTTCGCCGACATTTTCACTAAGGGGCTTGCGACTACACCGTTCTCCGATATACGTTCCAGTCTCAACGTCGTAGAGCCTCCCGTTGTGACTGCGGGGGGATGTTAGATTATTTCTTGACAAGCAAGTTACCCTAGTCTAGTCGGTTTAGGACTCCTAATCTAGCCGGCTCTTCTTGTAATATATATACCTATGTGGTGCGGCTGAATCAATTGAGCAATCCTATTATCAAAGTTTACACTTATCTTTCGGTTTTCTTTTGTTTTTGCGTCTTTCTCTTGGTTTTGTCTTCATTTTCTTTCTTATTTTCAAGAGCTCCTAAGTCGTGCCTTAAGCACCACTTGGAGGAATGGGCGCAGACTATGCCTCCGTGTTGGGCTGGCACATGTAAGGTGAGCGCTCGATCCCACTCCCATCCCCCTTGTCGCTTGAGCGCACTTTTGTCTGGTCGCAGTTCACTACTCAACCGTTGAATTTAAGAAAATAAAGTAAAAAAACATGAATTTCAAAAAAGTTCATGAATTTGAAAGAAAAGTTCATCGGTCCTAAGAACATTTCATCTTCTACAAAATTTTATCAAATTAGGAAAAAGTTTATTGAATTTGAAAAAAATCAGCAATTTTGAACAAATTCCACAAACTTGAAATTTTTCATGAATTTGAAAAATAAAACATCAAATTTGAAAAAAGTTCATCAAAATTTAAAAATTAATTGATTTTGAAAAAAGTTCATCAAATTAGAAAAATATTCATTAAATTTAGTGATTTTTTCTGTTGAATTGGAAAAAGGAAAAGAAAAAAGAACATAGGAACGAATAGGTTGTAGCTAATCACATCGGTGTGATTGGTCTAGTTGGCTACACGGAGGCATGGGGGCGCCTCGTCGGGGCACATGGGTCGGCATGTCCACATCAAATCCTAGTCACCAAGCATCGGCCCAACAAGGCGGAGGCTCTCCCCTCCCTGGACGAGGCTTGCCTGCTCTGCCTCCCAGCTCCCATCGTGCTCCCAGTACGTTCCTTCTCATCGAACGGTTGGAGCAATTGGAAGACCACGGAGAAATTGATTTTCCGACATTTACGGTTAGCAAAAGAGGAATTTCTGGCCAACAGGAGAAGTGATTTGATCCTTTGTGGCAGAGACCATGGATTAGATAATGGGGAAGGCAGGCGGGTACTGGACTAGAAGGTCGGCAAGGAGATGAACAACGTTGTCGACGGCCTCAACGTCAGTCCCCTCCTTCCCTTCCTCTAGATTCCTTTAAATTTCTTCAGTTATATTCCGTGCCTGTCTGAATCATTCATTCTAAACATGCATGCATGCATCATCTTGTCTCTCTTCTATTGACTGCCTGAGATCTAGCTCCGGGCTTCTCAACGATTGTGTTCTCTATTGGCATTTAGAATGGTGTTGTGCTGTTATGGATGCTGATCGCCCTGACCATGCAGCATTCAGGTGAATAAAGCCTTGCATGAATATTTTGGTTATATAAGATTCTGTGTTCGTGTGGCAATTGTTTGCCATGTTTCTCCAAGTAATGGGAACTACCCCTAGTAGTAATAAGGAGTTCGGTTTTCTTGCACGTAAAAGAACATGCGGTGCCCCATATTCGGTTTTGGTAATTGATGACAACTCTAGACTAATGGTTGCCTTGAGTTATATTTGAAGGATTTGTCCATAGGCTTTTCTTGAAGTCCATGTGTTGGTTTCAAGGAGATTATGAGTCAACCAATGTGCTATTAAGGAATTATCCAAAGATTGGTCATGTGAATGTTGAGCTTATTGCAAGCATGTCTTGAAGAAGAAGAGTGTGTGATCATTCACGTTTATCTTCAAGACATCATCCAAATGAAGAAAGTTGGAAAGGTTCAAGGTTGATCAAGACTAAGTACAGAGAGTGATTCAAGTTGATCAACACACAAAGCATAGAAGATGCACCGAGAGGGATCAAGCAATCCCATGGTATGGTAAGCATTGTCAATCACGCTTTGTGTACTAACCCATGGTCTTCGTGAGAGTTCTTTGTGGGGTTAGGTTGCGATGTGCAAGTTCAAGTGGATCATCACGAAGAGATCATTTGCTTGAAGCTTGCCGTCTATTGTGGTGTCAATGGACTTGTGAAGATGTGCCAAAGAGCGGCTCACCCATAGTGGAGTATGGGGGAGCAATCAACTAGTCTTCACCGAGCCAACGCAATCAAGAAAGGTGGTCCAAGTTGAAGAAGTCAAGATCGTCATCATCTAGCTGAAGTGGACTTTGTGCAAGGCAAAGGTTTTCCCCTGATAGGTTTTCTATTTTACCGGTCTCATGGTGGTAGTTAGAAGACCGAGTTATAGGATCGATTGCCGTACTATCAAGGGGGGCTCTCAAGTGAGTAGCTTGATCGTATCGTTCGTAGAGAGCTCAAACCATTGCATCCTTGCATCATCTTTCTTGGTTCTTGTTTGGTTTTTCTCCTTTTGAGATTTGGAGCTTTTGGTCATCTTCATGACAAGCTTGAGTTCATCGAAAACAGAGTTCACATGCATATTCTATGATGTTTTTTATGTTGGAGGTTATGCCGGTTCTTCTCGGTTGGAGGTTTCTCTCCTCTATATCTTAGGCATACCTCCCCTGCCTCTTCTCATTATAACCATTTGATGTTTGGATGCTACTCGTCGTCATCTATCCAACAAGCTTGAGTTTGCTCAATTCAGAGTTCATTTGCAGAAGTTGTGGCAGTTTAGGCTTTATTGCATCCTATGTTTTCTCTGTTGCGTTCTTGATAGCCTCAAGCGGTAGTACTGATCTCTCGAGCGGTAGTACCACTTGTAAGCAGCAGTACCGCGCCCCTGTGCTACGCGTAGCACCGCTGCTTTTAGGGATGCGATTTTTCGTGTTGGTTTTCGTGGTAGTTGAGCGGTAGTACCTCTTATAAGCGGTAAGTGATACTACCTCTCCCCACGAGCGGTGGTACCTCTTATAAGTTGTAAGCGGTAGTACGTCTCCTCCCGAGTGGTAGTACCGCTTATAAGTGGTAAGCGGTACTACCTCTACCCAGAGAGGTACTGCCTCTCTAGCAGAACTACAACTCGTGTTTTCTCTCTCGTTGGGCTGTTTTGACCATGCTAAGCGGTAGTACCGCTCCTCCGAGCGGTAGTACCACTTGTGCATGACCTGAGTGCATAACGGTTGGTTTCGGGGGTGCCTATAAAAGGGGGTCTTCTTCCCCAATGAACCTTATCCCTTGAGCTCGTGTTTTGCCCCCATTGTTGACCTTCTCCGAGCTTGCTATCTCTCAATCCCTCCATGGATTCTTGCTAGTTTTGGGGGGAAAAGAGAGAGGAGATCTAGATCTAGGTTTCCACCAATCACTTTCTCCTCTATCTGAGGGGAACCCTTTGGATCTAGATCTTGGAGTTCTTCGTGTTCTCTTCTTCGTTCTTCCTCTCATTTTCCTCCCTAACATTAGTTGCTTTGGTGGGATTTGGGAGATAAGGAGTTCGGCACTCTGTGTGCCCTTGCCATTACATTTGGTGCATCGGTTGTAGTTCTCCACGGTGATACGTGGAAGTTATAAGCTGAGAAGCTTATTACTCTTGGGTGCTTGGTACCCTTGAGCTTGTTACTCTTGATAGCCCCAACCTTGGTAGTGTTCGGAGCTCAATCATTGTGGTGTAAAGCTCCGGGCAAGCGTCGGTCTCCAATTAGGTTGTGGAGATCACCCCGAGCATTTTGTACGTGTTCGGTGACCGCCCTCAAGGGTCCCTTTGTGGAATCACGGCATCTTGCATTGTGCGAGGGTGTGAGGAGATTACTGTGGCCCTAGTGGCTTCTTGGGGAGCATTGTTCCTCCACACCGCTCCAAACGGAGATTAGCACCCGCAAGGGTGTGAACTTCGGGATACATCATCGTCTCCGCGTGCCTCGGTTATCTCTTACCCGAGCCCTTTACTTATGCACTTTACTTTGTGACAGCCATATTGTTTATTGCCATATATCTTGCTATTGCCTAGTAGTTTATCTTGCTTAGCATAAGTTGTTGGTGCACAAAGGTGAGCCTAGTTGTTGTAGGTTTTGTGCTTGACAAATTAACCGCTAGGTTTATTCCGCATTTGTTCAAGCCTAAACCATAATTATTTTAAAGTGCATATTCACCCCCCTCTAGGCGACATCCATGATCTTTCAATAGGTATGAGAGCCTCGTCTCTCTTTATAATGCTTAACCACCTAGAGAGTAAGGATGTCGACTAGAGATTTAGGATTCTGTGACACTCTTAGTTTCAATGGCACAAATTTTGATGTTTGGGTTATTCGCATACTTAATCTCTTTAGGATCATGGACCCAAATTTAGAGCAAATTGTTGATATGGGTTTTTTTCCTCCAAAGGATCCACAAAGATTAGCTTTAGAGGATGATAAAAACTCTTATCTCAATGCTCAAGCTTCTAATGTGCTTTTTGATGCTGTGAGCAATGTAGTTTTATTTCTACTCATGTCGTTCCCGGATGCTCATGAGTTGTGGACAAATCTTCAAGATAAATATGGTGTGTTCAAGAATTGTGGGAATGATTGTTCTCCCTCCACCTCCGGCCGTGTTGCTTTCTCAACTTCTTCTACTTCACCTACATGTGGTTTGCCATAAGGTAATGATATGGCGAGTAGTGGTGTTCATTGCAATGATTATAGTGGGTTTATTATTGATGATCCTTTATCACTTTATTATTGCAATGCTTCATCTTTGGACTTTAACACTTCGAACCCTCCAAATGTTTCACATGCTTGTGTTAATAGTTCTTGCATATCATGTATACATTGCTTGATTAAATCTCGTGATGATATGCTTGCTATGTCTTGTTGCCATGAGAAAAATGCATATATATCCTCAAAATGTTGTGCTAACAATGTAGAGGAAATCCAACTCACCATGGAACAAGATGTGGCCTTGAATGGTGCTTCGAGGGATCCAACATCATGATATATTGCATTTTGCCTTATGGCTAAGGCTTCAAAGGTATTTCCCACTTTGAACCCAATATATCTTGTGATGATATCGATGATGACAAGAATGATGATGATGTTGATAGTGATGAAGAGAATGATAATGTTGCCTCCTTAAAAATTAAGGGGGAGATGATTTTTAAAGCTCTTCATAAGAATAAAATTGTTGGTTCCAACTTTATGGAAATCATGTCTATTACCATTGAGGGCAAGAAAAATATAGAGGAGTTGGAATATCATCTAGAGGAGCATGAGGTCACCATTGAGGAAATGGAAGGTCGTGAGCGTGATTACACTAATGAGATCGCCGACCTCTCGCAAGCTCTTGAACTTGAACAAACCACCAAAGAATCTCTTGAGGAGACCTTTGCCCTAGAATTATCTAGAATAAAGGAATCTCATGATAGAGCCCTTGAGGTGGCCAATGTTATCAAAACTAAAAATGACAAGCTTGAATTAGCGCATGCCAAACTCCTTGAGGACTTTGAGCACCTCGAAAATGGCTCAAGGGTCATTAAGGGTGAGCTCATCGAACTCACAGATGATGCGGGGTCAACCCGTTCTAGGCCGATCTTTCATGAAATGGAGGGAATCCCATGAAGAACACGATGAACACGGGGAAGAACAAGGAGAAATCACGAGGGGAAACACTCAAGAACAAGTACAATCACACATCCACTACACAATCAAACACACAAGATCACAAGGTAGATGAACAACAAAGGGAAAGATAAAAGGTAGAGTTCATCTCCAAGAGGAGGTCTTGATGATATCCCATAGGATCTTCCCGTGAGGGGCCTTGAATCCCATAGGATCTTCTCCACAAAGGTCTTGAATCCGGTGTGGATCTTCTCTGTAGAGGGGCCGCGGTCACTCGTAGGAGTAGAACCACATAAATGAGCAAAGCTCTAGTCTAAAATGAGCTATCACATTTGCTAACCCTAAAATGGTGGAGGTGGAGGAGTATATATAGGCTAGGGCCACGAAGGGGTAAGTGAGGGGCGAAATAGGTACATGGGCCTCGGCCCGGATACATGCACGCATGCAAGGTCGGATGATCCGGACGGGGTCCCGGATGATCCGGGCGTCGGGGTGTCCGGATTATCTGGATGGAGTCCCGGATGATCTGGCTTTGGTGGAAGCCTTTGGGTGTCTTCTGCGCACTTACCCGGACGATCCGGGGGAAGGTCCGGATGATCCGGCTGGGTTCGGATGATCCGGATGGACGTCCGGACGTCCGGCCTGACTCCAGCAGTCGCTCCATCTTCTTCTCCTTTCTTCCGTCTTCTCTTCCACGCTTCCCTCACGGATGGTTTAGTCGTTCCTTAGCACTTGCACTCCTCCTTGACATTCTTGAAGCTCCGACAATACCTATGTATGCACACGGAAGAAGTGTCAAGTAGTAAACCATCCTCGAAGGGGTCAAGTGAACACGTGTAAAGGAGATGATTCACCTTTGTGTGTGTGAAGTAGATGTCACACGTGTCACTTGTCAAACGGACTCTTGACATGGTGATCTCCGTAGGATGCTCCACATCATCCCCTCCCTCTTGGGAAAGATCCGACCTCGGATTGAAAACCAAATCATCATGGGAAAGAGATGGCGTCACCGTGTAGAAGTGGACAATCACCAAGTACTCGTCATCTTGAAGCTCGAAATAGGCACTCTCCAATATCGCACCGTCTAGTGATTCCTTCAAAAGGAGCAAGGACAACAAACACTTGAAAAAAAATGTGGTTAGCGTTAGTGCAAAACCAAGCATCCGAGAGGTGATTCACCCAACAAGTGATGTCATCAAGCATAATATATGGCGGTGCAAAGGATTGTGGCATGGCATGTAAGCACATCAAATGAGCACAAGCAAATATATCACGGGGACAAATGTGCATTTGTGAGGTAGAGATGCAAATATGTTTGACAAGTGAACAAGCATCTACCTCAAGGTTATAGCAAGCATGGGCAATGCGCTCAATGAAAGGTCTATGGTAGGCACAGGAATCATTCACAACACCAAAGGAAATGAAGTGTCTAAACACATGGATCAAGTGCAAGACAATCCAAGCATAACGTGCATATGGTGTAGTGAAGGTAGTATGGCACTCAACACAATAGAAAGAGCAGTTGTTCAACATGTGTGAGGCAATCAAGTCAATCTTGTGAAAATCAATGGGACGTGGCATATGTGAAAAGATGACATTGTTGCAACCAAGCATATGATAGGGACAAGTAATCCAAGAATTGGATGCAACACACAAGGCATATATAACATGAGGCATGGCGATATGGCTATCATGAATGAAAGCAATATCACTAACATGTGCGCGATCAAGGGGTCCAAGATGACAAATAAGTCTCATGGTGCGAGCATCACATGTAGTATGATCCACAATATTCATGTTCATGGTTTTGTGGTTCTCGAAAGAGAAGGATATCACCTTGAAAGCATGTCCTTGTGCATTCTTCACAATGCCGAAGCACAAGCAAGTGTGATGTAGAAGCGTCGTGGTAGAAGGTGGTTCATTCTCAAGAGCTCGAATGGTCAACTCACGTGAAGTGGAAGTCGACACGAAGTCCAAGTATCCTACACATGCACAAAACAAAACAAAGAACGTATGCGCATGGTAGATAAACACATCATCCATCATGATGGTTCTCTTCTCTTGCACATAACCATTAGAAGCAAAAGTGCATGAATAATATGATGCAACAATGGCTATATTCATGGCACTAGGCATATGATGCAAAGAGGTAAGACAAGCATGCTTCACAAGAATCATTTCAAAATTTCCAAATATATGTGAGAATGCTATGGGGGCAATCTCTTTAGCAAGACGAAAGGCATTGTTGCACTCAATACATGGCACATCATTTATCATGCGAGAGGCAACATATGGAGACATATGGCAACATGGACTAGCAATCATGTGCAAAGCATGGAAATAGGTGCCATCAACCCCATGAAACGAGCAAGTATGAATCATCGGTGATGCAATACACGAAGCAAGCAAATCTATCACGTTGAGCAAGCTAGTAGCGCAAAGATGCAACACACTAGAGGAACTCATGGCAATCATGTCATGTGAGCAAATGGTGGATATAGGCAATGCACATGACATATCCCAAGCATGAAAGTGAATCATGGCCAAAGTATCATCATAGGCATTGGGCACAAAGCAAACATGGCAATAACAAGAGAGATCTCCACCAAGCTTGCAAATACACGTACAAGGACTAGAATCATGGATCTTGTGTAATGCAAAGCATGGGTCACAAATTCATGTCAAAGTCATAGGAAAGAGCATATCATGCAATGTGAACATGGAAATATGGGCAAATGATACATAATGATCAATAAGCCATAACCATGTGAGGGCCATGTAGAAGAAATGAGCGAAGTCTTTGCGCGAAGGGAGCGGTGGGAAAGATAGTCTACGGAATCCCAAGTCATCGTTGCTCTCTAGAGCTCTTTTCGTCAACTCGTGCGTTTGTGAAGTTGACGAGTATGGATGGGTACCTACACAAAAGAGACACAAACCAAAGAAATTGTACGTGTGGTAAATGTACACATCATCCATCATGATTTGTATGTGCATGTGTGAGTTAGCACAAGATAAGCATCGCTCAAAGAAATTTGATGCATGGTATAAGAACATGGAATCGATCATGAATGAATAGTTATTATGTATAGCATGATGTGGATGCAAGTTGAGCATACAATTATATGGCACATCTATAGCATGTTCATTCATGGGGAGCGTATGGTGCATACAAGGATTGGGATCATGCAATGGATGGGATGGATAAAAATCTCCTTATATGTATGAGGAAACTATGGGGGTCTCCTCATGAGCAATAGTGGAAGCATAATATGGAGAAGTGGAACAACATCCAAAACAATGCATATCCGAAGCTAGGTAATCATGGCATGGCATATGATGGATAGGATGCAAAGGAAGCATGTCAATATCATCACAAGAAAAACAAATGCCAATAACCATGGGCTTGCCATCTATGCCATATGTGCAAATTGGGTTTATTTTAATTGCATGTGCATAGTTACTACGATGAGATTGCAAATATGACATATTATTGATCTCATGCATAGCATATGACAAGTCAAGCGGGTTGTCAAACATGATGTGACCAAGAGAATTATCACAAGAAATCCTATGCAACATCGCATCACAACTAATAGACTCCACAAGGCAATCATCAAACTCATCATAAATGGGTAAATCATCGCATGGGGAAATCATACTAGCATGAAGCATGGCAATAGGTGGATTAACATCATGCAAGAAATCAATGTTACCATAGTCCACTAGTGGGACGAGAGAATCACCTTTACCTTTGTTACCTTTCTCATTCCACTCATGTGGTGTAGGTGAGGTGGGAAAGACCAAATGGTGGTCATCATCTTCATATTGATGGAACCATGTGCGGGGTGCATCATATTCCACCATAGCCATCGTCTTATCCAATGGAAGGACGAAGTTGTCGAGAATCGGTGCGTCATCATATGTGGGACCTAGCACCAAATGAGAAGTCACAATAAAGGTAGAGGTCAAGTTGTTAGTGCTGAAAGTGGCCTCACATGACCTATCAACTATCTCACTCTCTCTATGTGGTAGCTCACTCACTACCTCAAAATAGGCACACTGAATGTCGCATATGGTGGAGTTACCCATCTCACTCAAGTATTGGGGGTTGTGGCTCTCCTCACATGGGAATTGGGGCAGCTCATCATATTTGGGGCTAGTGGTGAACTCGCTCTCACTCTCAATATGGTGGCACAAGTCACTCAAGTCATCATACGTCGCTGTGGTCGAAGGGAAAATCCCATGCTCAACCATCTCGTCATCGTCGCCATGGATGAAGGCCGAAGATGGCACATCATCACTCTCGCCTCCAAGTATGGAAGCATCATCCTTGCTCGTCACCATGTCGGTTGCCTTCAAAGCTTGGTCCCCGAATGGCTCCGTAGTCGTAGTCGTCGCCGCACCGTCTTGAAAAATAGTCAAAGTAGACTCGGCATCATCAATGCCACAAAGAGGGATGGCGGTGAAGTCGAACATGGGAGCATTGTCTTGGAGCTCGTTGGGCTTGGGCATCATGGTGGTACTAGCCACATGCTCTCCATCTTGGAGCTTGGTCTTCGAGAAGTGTGCTTGCGGTGGAGAAGCATTGGCCTTCATGAGGTCTTCTTCTGCCTTGAGAGCACCAATGTAGTTGTCGTCGAGGGACTTGTAGTTCTCGAGGAAGATAGTCTTGTAGATGTCGTTGTGCAATCCCATCATGAAGTGGAGCTTCATAGAAATGGGGTCGTCCACGCCGGCTCATCACAAGGCATTCTTCATCTCCTTGAAGTACTTGTCGATGGACTTGGATCCTTGGGTGGTGTTCTCCAATTGGCGTAGAAGTTATTCTGTGTAAGTGGGAGGCACGAACTCTCGCCGCATAGCTTACTTCGTCTTGGGACAATTCACGTTGATGCTCGTCGAAGGTGTGTGAAGCCACCATGTTGACACGTTGTCGTGGAAGTTTCTTGTGGCGCATTTCACTTGATCTTCGTAGGGAACTTGATGTAGCTTGAGGTAGTCGTCCATCTTGTGCTCCCACTCGAGATACTCCTCGGGGTCTTGAGTCCCACAGAAATGAATCTCGTGGCCGGTGTCTGTCAGGCCCAAGATGCGATTCTATCCCGATCACGTGACACTTACGTAATTGGGGCACAACCGCATTTCGGGCGCTTAGCAAGATGGATATCATTACATCGTACCATTACATACATACATGGGGGATACAACAATACATACAAGTCACATGAATACAACAACATCAATACAAAGCATCCGACTACAGATGCAAACAAGAAAAGCACAATGACATCCATCTGCTATCCCAGGCTGCCGACCCGGAACCTAACCCAAGATTGAACAACAACGAGAAGAAGAACACCAACACAACGATCAACGCTCTCACGTCAAGTCATCGGAAACCTGCACCTGCAACTGTTGTTGTAGTATTTGTGAGCCACGAGGACTCAGCAATCCCATAACCATGGGTAACAAGACTATCAAAGCTTAAAGGGTAGGAAGAGGTAAAGTGGTGAGGTTGCAGCAGCGGCTAAGCAAAATATGGTGGCTAACTTACCAGTACAAGAATAAGATGAGCATCTACGCAAGCGGTCGCAACTAGTAAGGATCGCTAAAGATCCTGAACTACCTACGAGTCAAACATAACCCCACCGTGTTCTCTTCTCAAAGTGAAAAGAGACAGTCACGGTTACTCACACAGTTGTGTGTTTTACTTCAGATCCTCTGTTAAGTTTTCTACAACCGGACATTAACAAATTCCAATCTGCCACATAACCGCGGGCACGGCTTTTGAAAGATCAAAACCCTGCAGGGGTGTACCAACTTAGCCCATCACAAGCTCTCACGATCAGCTGAAGTGATAAATATAATATCATCACCCCTTATCTTAGGGAAATCCGATCAGGCTCGACATCCCGGTGCACAAGACATTTCGACAATGGTAAAACAAGTCCAGCAAGACCTCCCGGCGTGCCGACACCCTGATAGTAGCCGCGCATATCTCGTATCAGGCCACGACCGGATGGGACATCCTACAGGAGCCAGATACCTCGAGTTTCCCCGTGACGGTCCCGCAGTCTGCCCGTTTGGGACCAACACCATCAGCACTGGCCCCCCTGCTATGTAGAAAGAATCCCCGGGGACATGACCCCCTATGCAATTAATTAATTATTTAAGTTTTTATTATGAGCAAATTAAAACCAATGTTGGGCCTTGCTGGAGGAGTTTTATTCAAAGACGAAGTGTCAAGGGGTCCCCATATACCCAACCGTGTAAGGAACGCAAAATCAAGGAACATAATACCGGTTTATCGGCGCCTAAGGTGGCATGAGTGCAACAAAACACCGAGCAAAAGGCCAAGCCTTCCACCCATGCCCAGTATATAGGTGTGTTAATAATAATAATAGATATTGTGATATTCCAACAACAAGTTCCCACCTGGAACGATCTTCATCTTCACTTGCAACTAACAACGCTATAAGAGGGGCTGAGCAAGCGGGTAACATAGCCAAACAATGGTTTGCTAGGAAGGTTTCAAAGGTTAGAGGTTTCATGGCAACAAGGAGAGGCTGACAATAATGATGGGTAGCGCGACATATAACGATAGCATCGAGACACTAAGCATGGCAATGATAGTAAAGGTATCCAAGGGTAAGGTCATCTTGCCTGAGATCCCGCAAGGAAGAAGAACGGATCCATGAAGAAGACGAAGAAGAAGCCTTGAAGAAGAACCACGGGTTGACGAATGAATCCTCACGAACGCAACGGAAAAAGCACTAACGAGAAGAAGCAAGCAACACGGTAAACACACCACACGAGACATGACAATATGCTCAACCAAGTATGATGCAAGACAGTTCTATATAGGATGCACTACAAGTCTATACAGGAAGCAAAACATAGAAAGGTAAGAAGCACAGAAAAACAACACAAGTCTATAGATGATGCAATACATGGCAAGGTATGATGCAAGACAAGTCTATACAGGAAGCAATACATGGCAAGGTAGGAAGCACAGAAAAACAACACAAGTCTATATGATGCAATACATGGCAAGGTATAATGCAAGACAATTCTATACAGGAAGCAATACATGGCAAGGTAGGAAGCACAGAAAAACAACACAAGTCTATATGATGCAATACATGGCAAGGTATGATGCAAGACAAGTCTATACAGGAAGCAATACATGGCAATGTAGGAAGCACAGGAAAACAACACAAGAACATGACAATATGCTCAAGCAAGTATGATGCAAGACAAGTCTATATATGATGCAATACATGGCAAGGTAGGAAGCACACAAAAACAACACAAGTCAACAAGTTTAAATGAGGCCGGAGACTACATATAACAAATCCGGTAAGTCCCCATATGCATAGTTTGAAATTAGTACATAATTGAACAAACCTTATGTTCAAGTTGTTAAACAGAAAGTTAACATGCACCATGATGATCTACACGAAATTCTAGTCAAGTTTCATATAAAGTTTGTTTAATTCGGAGCTACGGCCTAGAAGATATGAGCAAAACAAGACAAGCAAGGCAACGGTGCAAGATGCACCCAAACATCAAGAAAATATACTCCGAACATGTAAACAAGATGATATTATGATTCTAAATGCAAAATCACACAATTTTCATATAAGGCACACCCAAAACGGAGCAATGGGCTAAGATATACACCCGAAACAAGAAACAATGCAAAGCTGTAATTAACAGCCGCATAGCGACTTTGGAGCAAGAAATATATACTCTACATCACTCAAACATGGTGACAAGAAGCATGGACATGAAGTAGACATCTCCTACAGCAAACAACTCCATTTGAGCAACTCCATAGGAGGCATGGATCAATAGCAACAAGCTACAACATTTTGATCATGACAATAAAAACCTGTCAGTAATATTTTATAGCAACTTGGGAGCAAGAAATAAATAGGCTACAGTAAGCCATATGAGCAAGTGAAGGCATGAATGGATAGACAACGACATTTAAAACAAGGAATGATCAATGTCCACCCCAAAACTAACATGGATTTTCCTAGGGCATCAAGCAAACATAGCATCAGGATATGACAGATTCCAGACTTAGTGAAATTTCACTAAGTGTTAAAACAGTAACATTATCATGGCATGTTTGCGAGCATGTTTAAGTCACCTCAAGGCATATCATGGAAAGTTAAATGCACCACAACAAGGACCATATAATGGTGCTTCTAAAACAACTAAACACGTGGCATGAGGACAAACACATCAATAGCAAAGAGCATGTGAAATCAGCATCTCATAACAAGTTTCAGCACATAGCAGCCAAATGCACTTTTGTAACAGAGATTAACATGGCAATGTGGACTCAAATAAGCATGCTACAGCAACCATCATGTAGAGAATCTCATGATGAACATTTTGACATATCATATGCATCATTTGGATAAACTTGCACCAAGTTATCATATCTCAAACATGGCAACAAAATAACAAGTATCAGCAGTTTATAACAAGTAGCACTCTTGCAACAGAGATTAGAGCATCTAGATGAACTCAAATGAGCATGGCACAATGGAACAAAGTGTAGAGCACATCACCACGATCATTTTGACATATCATTCACTCAAAATGGATAAGCACACAAAAAGTTATCACCATGCAAACATAGCAACATTATAACATGATTTCTGAGTACTTGGAAGAAAACTACCTCAAGGGAAACAGACATTGTCCAGAGGCAGCGAACACGTCCGACGGCTGGGGGTCCACATGGCAGTGGCTCGGGGAGGAGGAGGAAACGGACATCGTCCAATTTGGACGGACATGTCCGGGCGACAGGCGCTCGGGCCCACCTTCCAGTGGTACGAGGTGAGGCCAGGGTCAACGGCAGCGGTTAATGGTCGACGGCAGCTCACCTGGCGCGGCTCCGGCGAGGAGAGAGGCCGGCGAGGGGCGACGAGCTCGGGAACGGCCTGGGCCAGGCGGATCCCGCGTGGATCCGGTCGGACGCCGGCGGTGGGCGGCGAAATGGCGACGGGTGGAGATCCTCAGGCCGGCGCGACCCACCATGGCAGCGGCGCAACAAGAGAAAGGCGGGGCTAGGTGACTCACGGGCGGCGGCGAAGCAGCCGAATCCGGCAGCGGGAGGCCAGATCGGCAACCGGAGGCGGCGGGGCGGCGAGTTCGTCGCCGGCGACGGGCGGCGCTCGAAGGAACGAAGGGAGCAGCGCAGCGGGGCACTAGGGAGCCAGGCGGAGGCGGGTGCTGGGCGCTCGGGCCCGCGGGGCCCGGTGCGGCCCGGGACGGGCCTGCTGCGGGCTGGCGGCGGAGGGAGCGACGTGGCTCGGCCAGCTGGCAGCCGCTGGTTGGCCAGGAGGGAAGCTGCGGCGACAGAAGGCCTATAGGATGCCGCCACGTGGCGAAGGGGAAGCTGGCCGGCGGTGAAATCCCAGGGATGCAGGAGGAGGCGGCGGCTGGTGAGTGGAGGGGTGCGGAATACGAGGCTGGAAGTTGGAGGAGGCCAAAATTGGCAGGGGTAGGTGTATATATAAGGAAGGGGCTAGGTTAGGGGGTATTGAGGCCGTTTTTGGACTGTTAGATCCCGATCGAACGGCTCCGAGCGGAGGGGAAGATAGACAGGCCTAGGTGGGCTGTGCAGATTAGTTGGGCTGCGATGAGAGGAGAGGGAGAGAGGCCCGCGGGGATTTTCGGAGACCGAAAACTTCCGACGATTAAACCGGCGACTAGTGCCGCTATATATATCCGTTGGGCTATCAAACGAGCTCCGAATGCGATGAAATTTGGCAGGCGGCCTGTCTACACTATAATAAGACCACATGGCAAGTTTCAACCCATTCTGAGAACGTTTTTCAGCGACTCACAAAAATAAATATTCGGAGGCACCGTGGGCGCGTGTGAGTGTGTCTGGGCTCAGAACGGACAACGGAAAGGACGAGGGAACTCGGACGGATGCAAGTTTTGAAAACATGCTGATGCAAAGCACACGACGACATGGCAAGATGCAACACACAAGCAGATGACATGGCAACGACAACGAATAACTGGCTGACACCTGGCGCACCGGTCTCGGGGTGTCACAACACTCCCCTACTAACAAGAGATCTCGTCCCGAGATCTTAGGAACGAGACGGAAGGGAAAAGGAAGAACAAAGTTCTTCGAGGACAAAAGAGTGAAAGAAAAGAACTTTGAGAGGATGAACAACTTGGAAGAAAGAATATAATGGAGATGAATGAGAAAGAGAAGCTCCATTACAAAAGAGGAACAAGGAACACACGAGAACCAATTAGGTTGGAAGGCATGAAGCAAGAGCTGAATAAACAAGAATGAATTCGAAACCACTCCGGTTAAAAGAGATAGGAAAGGAATTCAAACGAAGGAATTTGGGCAGCACTCCGGCTGAAACTGAAAGAAATAGCACACTGGTTGAACATGAATGGAATGGAGCAAGAACTTCAGAAGATGGAATAAAAACATGACGAAATGAACAAGACAATTTAGCTAGCACTCCGGTTGAATATGAATGAAAGAAGAATAACTTGAGAGATGGAATGATATTTGACGAAAGGAACAACACAAAGCCTCCGGAAGAATTACACTAACGGAATTAAAAGAATGGAGAAGAAGATGAAAGCTTACACCACGAAAGAATTGAATGAGCATCTACATGAGAAAGGCTTGAACGGAGTTGTTGAGAAAATCAACAACAAAAGAATGAGCTTGTTGTGGACTTATTGAAATCATCCCAAAGCTTGAGGTGAATTACCGCCGCAACGAAAAGATTGAAGAGATGAGAATGAGGAAAGAAATGCAAAACTCCATTTCAAAAGATACGGAGAATTATTTGCATCTCGGGACACAAAAGAATAAAGTTTGAGCTGCTCCAGAAGAATTAGATGAAAATTTGAAGAATGAAATAAATGATGGAGAACCACCATGAAGAACTCTGATAAAATGAAAGGATGATGATATAGAAATGACGGATGAAAAGAATAAGATTAAAGCCTTGCAGTGATTTGACGGGGTCCGACGAGATAGATGAGAAAAACTTGAACTCCGGAAAGAAAAGATTTAAGCACTTAGTAGTGGAATTTATTCATCAAGAACAAATTCCGACGGAATCAATCAACTTGATGGAAAAGAATAATAATTATGTTATGCTTCTCCTCCATCAAATAAATTGATGAAAGCAATGGATTCGCATATCACTTATTCTCGATGAAATTGATTTAAAGAAGAATATATCACGAACTTGCAAAAAATCTTCATGAAACACCGGTAGGATTGGAATTAACGAATGAATTGATATGATAGCACCAAAAAAGAACTGTTGAGCGAACCACCGTGAAGAAATTAAAATTGAATGATGAAAAAGAATAAACCACCGTAAGGAATTGAAATTGACCGATGCAAGAGGACAAGCCACCGTAAGAAAATGAATCGAGTGAATACGATAAATCACCGGAAAGAATAGAGCACTTGGGGAATTTAGATGACGAGCACGAAGAGATCGCGAGCTGATTAAAGAATACTTGAACGAAGCACCGGGAAGAATGTGAGACGAACGAAGAGGCATCAAGAAGAATATTTGGAGGACGAAGTTGAAAACTGAGAACGAAGAAATCTTCTGAAATGATGGCCTTCGGAGGAACACAAAGGAAAGAATTCATGAAAATACTCCGGATGGTTAAGCAAAATAATTTATGACAATTAGAATAATTCGAGAGGATAGCATTAAGCTATAAGCATGAATCCCCGAGAGAACGGACAAGACATAGGGGAAAACGCTTCTTCGGTCTTCAAATGACGACAAGGAACACAACCAAAATTATTGAGACACTCCGGAAGAATTAAAAGAGGAAAGGTTGAACCAAACATGAAAAGAATTTGCAAACAAACTTGGAGAAGGCATATGACCGATGGAATCCATAGTTATGTCACACTTTGAAAAGAATTTCGGAACACTCCGGGAAATAAGACGAGTCAGGTAAGATCCTGGGAAAAACCTGTGGGTTATGAGCCCACCGAAGAGAAAACACCGTTGAGAAGATTGAAAGAAGATGATGCACCGGACTGATTAATAAATCGAATGAGGTGACAACCTCGAATGAATTAGAACACAAACGAATATCCTGAGATTTCTTCGGAACTCCGGGATAATTGCAAGGCGAGAGGCGAACGAGCAATTGGAAACATCAGAGCTGATGGAAGAATATGATGAGCACCGAATACAAATTGAATTGGAACCACCGGAAAAGAAAACGATGAAGAATGGCGAACTAGAAGAGGAATCACCAGTTGGAATAACTGAGGAAAGAATGCAAAGGATTCAAACGAGTAGGATGGATACACGATTATGGACTCCGGCTCTGAGAAGCAAAAGGGTGGGCGGGTGGGAAAAGAAAGACCACCACGGACGGGGAAACAACATTGGTTGGAAAGAACTGAGGACGAACTTGCAAAGAAGAAGAGGGTCGAATCCACTTGACGAGAGATGCACCAGATGAAAGTACTAACAACGCGATGAACAAAAACTAACCACGATCCTAAAAAAAATGAAGGGGAAGAGGAGTAATTCAAAACACCTACGTCAAGATTCCTCACCAGAGCGACGAAGGGGCAGGGGAGTAAAAAGAATTCCTACTCTCCGATATAACTAGACTCTGAAAAAGTTTTCGCTAGACTCAACAACGGCCAAACTACGATCAATCAAGGGGGCTCCTATGGTCGGTCGAGGCTCTGATACCAACTTGTTAGGCACAAGATGCGATTCTATCCCGATCACGTGACACTTACGTGATTGGGCCACAACCGCATTTCGGGTGCTTAGCAAGATGGATATCATTACATCGTACCATTACATACATACATGGGGGATACAACAATACATACAAGTCACATGAATACAACAACATCAATACAAAGAATTCGACTACGGATGCAAACAAGAAAAGCACAATGACATCCATCTGCTATCCCAGGCTGCCGACCCGGAACCTAACCCAAGATTGAACAACAACAAGAAGAAGAAGAACACCAACACAACGATCAATGCTCTCACGTCAAGTCATCGAAAACCTGCACCTGCAACTATTGTTGTAGTATCTGTGAGCCACGAGGACTCAGCAATCCCATAACCATGGGTAACAAGACTATCAAAGCTTAAAGGGTAGGAAGAGGTAAAGTGGTGAGGTTTCAGCAGCGGCTAAGCAAAATATGGTGGCTAACTTACGAGTATAAGAATAAGATGAGCATCTACGCAAGCGGTCGCAACTAGTAAGGATCGCTAAAGATCCTGAACTACCTACGAGTCAAACATAACCCCACCATGTTCTCTTCTCAAAATGGAAAGAGACGGTCACGGTTACTCACGCGGTTCGTGTATTTTATTTCGGATGCTCTGTCAAGTTTTCTACAACCGGACATTAACAAATTCCAATCTGCCACATAACCGCGGGCACGGCTTTCGAAAGATCAAAACCCTGCAGGGGTGTCCCAACTTAGCCCATCACAAGCTCTCACGATCAGCTGAAGTGATAAATATAATATCATCACCCCTTATCTTAGGGAAATCCGATCAGGCTCGGCATCCCGGTGCACAAGACATTTCGTCAATGTTAAAACAAGTCCAGCAAGACCTCCCGGCGTGCCGACACCCTGATAGTAGCCGCGCATACCTCGTCTCAGGCCACGATCGGATGGGACATCCTACAGGAGCCAGATACCTTGAGTTTCCCCGTGGCGGTCCCTCAGTCTGCCCGTTTGGGAGCAACACCATCAGCACTGGCCCCCCTGCTATGTAGAAAGAATCCCCGGGGACATGACCCCCTATGCAATTAATTAATTAATTAATTAAGTTTTTATTATGAGCATATTAAAACCAATGTTGGGCCTTGCTGGAGGAGTTTTATTCAAAGAAGAAGTGTCAAGGGGTCCCCATATACCCAACCGTGTAAGGAACGCAAAATCAAGGAACATAATGTCGGTTTATCGGCGCCTAAGGTGGCATGAGTGGAACAAAACACCGAGCAAAAGGCCAAGCCTTCCACCCATGCCCAGTATATAGGTTTGTTAATAATAATAATAGATTTAGTGATATTCCAACAACAAGTTTCCACCTGGAACGATCTGCATCTTCACCTACAACTAACAACGCTATAAGAGGGGCTGAGCAAGCGGGTAACATAGCCAAACAATGGTTTGCTAGGAAGGTTTCAAAGGTTAGAGGTTTCATGGCAACAAGGAGAGGCTGACAATAATGATGGGTAGCGCGACATATAACGATAGCATCGAGACACTAAGCATGGCAATGATAGTAAAGGTATCCAAGGGTATGGTCATCTTGCCTGAGATCCTGCAAGGAAGAAGAACGGATCCATGAAGAAGACGAAGAAGAAGCCTTGAAGAAGAACCACTGATAGACGAACGAATCCTCACGAACGCAACGGAACAAGCACTAACGAGAAGAAGCAAGCAACACGGTAAACACACCACACGAGACATGACAATATGCTCAACCAAGTATGATGCAAGACAGTTCTATATAGGATGCACTACAAGTCTATACATGAAGCAAAACATAGCAAGGTAAGAAGCACAGAAAAATAACACAAGTCTATAGATGATGCAATACATGGCAAGGTATGATGCAAGACAAGTCTATACAGGAAGCAATACATGGCAAGGTAGGAAGCACAGAAAAACAAAACAAGTCTATATGATGCAATACATGGCAAGGTATGATGCAAGACAAGTCTATACAGGAAGCAATACATGGCAAGGTAGGAAGCACAGAAAAATAACACAAGTCTATATGATGCAATACATGGCAAGGTATGATGCAAGACAAGTCTATACAGGAAGCAATACATGGCAATGTAGGAAGCACAGGAAAACAACACAAGAACATGACAATATGCTCAAGCAAGTATGATGCAAGACAAGTCTATATATGATGCAATACATGGCAAGGTAGGAAGCACACAAAAACAACACAAGTCAACAAGTTTAAATGAGGCCGGAGACTACATATAACAAATCCGGTAAGTCCCCATATGCATAGTTTGAAATTAGTCCAGAACTGAACAAACCTTATGTTCAGGTTGTTAAACAGAAAGTTAACATACACCATGATGATCTACACGAAATTCTAGTCAAGTTTCATATAAAGTTTGTTTAATTCGGAGCTACGGCCTAGAAGATATGAGCAAAACAAGACAAGCAAGGCAACGATGGAAGATGCACCCAAACATCAAGAAAATATACTCCAAACATCTAAACGATATGATATTATGATTCTACATGCAAAATCACACAAGTTTCATATAAGGCACACCCAAAACGGAGCAACGGGCTAAAAGATACACCCGAAACAAGAAACAATGCAAAGCTGTAATTAACAGCCACATAGCGACTTTGGAGCAAGAAATATATACTCTACATCACTCAAACATGGTGACAAGAAGAATGGACATGAAGTAGACATTTCCTACAGTAAACAACTCCATTGGAGCAACTCCATAGGAGGCATGGATCAATAGCAACAAGCTACAACATTTTGATCATGACAATAAAAACCTGACAGTAATATTTTATAGCAACTTGGGAGCAAGAAATAAATAAGCTACAACAAGCCATATGAGCAAGTGAAGGCATGAATGGATAGACAACAACATTTACAACAATGAATGATCAATGGCCACCCTAAAACTAACATGGATTTGCCTAGGGCATCAAGCAAACATAACATCAGGATATGACAGATTCCAGACTTAGTGAAATTTCACTAAGTGTTAAAACAGTAACATTATCATGGCATGTTTGCGAGCATGTTTAAGTCACCACAAGGCATATCATGGAAAGTTAAATGCACCACAGCAAAGACCATATAATGGTGCTTCTAAAACAACTAAACATGTGGCATGAGGACAAACACATCAATAGCAAAGAGCATGTGAAATCAGCATCTCATAACAAGTTTCAGCACATAGCAGCCAAATGCACTTTTGTAACAGAGATTAACATGGCAATGTGGACTCAAACAAGCATGCTACAACAACCATCATGTAGAGCATCTCATGATGAACATTTTGACATATCATATGCATCATTTGGATAAACTTGCACCAAGTTATCACATCTCAAACATGGCAACAAAATAACAAGTATCAGCAGTTTATAACAAGTAGCACTCTTGCAACAGAGATTAGAGCATCTAGATGAACTCAAATGAGCATGGCACAATGGAACAAAGTGTAGAGCACATCACCACGATCATTTTGACATATCATTCACTCAAAACGGATAAGCACACAAAAAGTTATCACCATGCAAACATAGCAACATTATAACATGATTTCTGAGGACTTAGAAGAAAACTACCTCAAGGGAAACAGACATTGTCCAGAGGCAGCGGACACGTCCGACGGCTGGGGGTCCACATGGCAGTGGCTCGGGGAGGAGGAGGAAACGGACATCGTCCGATTTGGACGGACATGTCCGGGCGACAGGCGCTCGGGCCCACCTGCCAGTGGCACGAGGTGAGGCCAGGGTCAACGGCAGCGGTTAATGGTCGACGGCGGCTCGCCTGGCGCGGCTCCGGCGAGGAGAGAGGCCGGCGAGGGGCGACGAGCTCGGGAACGGCCCGGGCCGGGCGGATCCCGCGTGGATCCGGCCGGACGC
This sequence comes from Secale cereale, assembly GCA_902687465.1. Classification (NCBI taxonomy): domain Eukaryota; kingdom Viridiplantae; phylum Streptophyta; class Magnoliopsida; order Poales; family Poaceae; genus Secale; species Secale cereale. The sequence continues at coordinate 492,972,869 of LR738711.1, read as the reverse complement.
CGGCGGTGGGCGGCGAAATGGCGACGGGTGGAGAACCTCGGGCTGGCGGCGGCGCGACGAGAGGAAGGCAGGGCCGGGCGACTCACGGGCGGCGGCGGAGCACCCGGATCCGGCAGCGGGAGGCCAGATCGGCAACCGGAGGCGGCAGGGCGGCGAGTTCGTCGCCGGCGACGGGCGGCGCTCGAAGGAACGAAGGGAGCAGCGCAGCGGGGCGCTGGGGAGCCAGGCGGAGGCGGGCACTGGGCGCTCGGGCCCGCGGGGCCCGGTGCGGCCCGGGACGGGCCTGCTTCGGGCCGGCGGCGGAGGGAGCGACGTGGCTCGGCCAGCTGGCAGCCGCTGGTTGGCCAGGAGGGAAGCTGCGGCGACAGAAGGCCTATAGGATGCCGCCACGTGGCGAAGGGGAAGCTGGCCGACGCTGAAATCGCGGGGATGCGGGAGGAGGCGGCGGCTGGTGAGTGGAGGGGTGCGGAATACGTGGCTGGAGGTTGGAGGAGGCCAAAATTGGCAGGGGTAGGTGTATATATAAGGAAGGGGCTCGGTTAGGGGGTTTTGAGGCCGTTTTTGGACCGTTAGATCCCGATCGAACGGCTCCGAGCGAAGGGGAAGATAGACAGGCCTAGGTGGGCTGTGTAGATTAGTTGGGCTGCGATGAGAGGAGAGGGAGAGAGGCCCGCGGGGATTTTTGGAGACCGAAAACGTCCGACGATTAAACCGGCGACTAGTGCCGCTATATATATCCGTTGGGCTATCAAACGAGCTCCGAATGCGATGAAATTTGGCAGGCGGCCTGTCTACACTATAATAAGACCTCATGCCAAGTTTCAACCCATTACGAGAACATTTTTCGGCCACTCACAAAAATAAATATTCGGAGGCACCGCGGGCGCGTGTGAGTGTGTCTGGGCTCAGAACGGACAACGGAAAGGACGAGGGAACTCGGACGGATGCAAGTTTTGAAAACATGCTGATGCAAAGCACACGAAGACATGGCAAGATGCAACAGGCAAGCAGATGACATGGCAATGACAACGAATAACTGGCTGACACCTGGCGCACCAGTCTCGGGGTGTCACAGTGTCAAGGTTGTAGTAGCTCGTGGAAGTCGCGGACTTGAGCTTGGGTAGCTTCTCTTGAGCATAAGCTTGGGGTGCTTGTTGGAGATGATGCCGTATGTCCAAAGGCGAAGATGCCTTGAAGTCGCTTGGCGAAGATGCCAAGGTACATGATGAAGTCGTTGAGCGGTTGTTGGAGTTAAGCTCTTGACCTTCACGTTCTTGTCATTGGTGGTGTCGATGCCGATGAGATCTTGCCGAAGATGGTAGCTCGGAAGGATGTGCACTTGAGCGTCTTCTCGAAGATGAGGGAGACCTCTTGCGGTTCTTGATGAGGGCTTTGAGCTCCTTCATTTGAGCATCCATATTGGCGCACAAGTGGTTCGTCATGGCATCGAACTTGTCGTTGTTGTTGTAGACCGAAGTAGATGAAATGCTTTGCCTATCCATCACAAGACTCGAGAAAAGGTGAGTAGGAGATGAGATAAACAATACCAAGTTACCTTTTCCCAACGTTGAGGATGTATCCCGTTTCACTCAATGTGAAATGAAAGAATAGTGGAATTGTTACCGGACTTGTTCACTCACACCTATCAAGTAAAGCTTATCGAGTGGCTTGGTTAGGATAAGTGGCACAAAAATTTGATGCAGAATATTAGCAAGAGTCAATAAAGTTGAAAGAGATTCACAAATTCGCAAGTGCAACAAGTAGACCAATAGCAAGGAGTGGCACACGGAAACACACGCACGGATAGATAAATGTGGTTGTGCAACCAAGGATTGAGTTGAAAATGTGGAATCCACGGAAAATGCTCTTATTGCACAACACTAGAGAGACGCTAGCCGATTGCTCAATAGGCGGATATGAACTTGTGCACTACCTATATGAGACAAAATGTAGTGACTTCCTATCACAAGTATGCTATGTGTATGATGTTCTGGTGCTTTTAGCACAAGATGATCCAAGATGACCGGATATGGCAATCTTATATGCAATGTGATATGCTGCTATGGCTCTTGCTTACAAGCTTCTTTGCTTTTCTCCTTTGCTTAAAAGTTTTTTTGTATATGGCCACGATGCACAAACAAAGATAGCAATTGTGTATATGCGGGAACAATCTTGTGACACAAGGGATGGTATGATGATACCAAGATGATATGGTATGTATACAATGGAAGGGCGGATCACTAATGTGCACAAGTAACGTTGCCGACAATACTCAAATGGCTAATCTCGATAGGCAAGTGACACAAAATGGGCTAGGGGTTAACAATGCAATTGCAAGGGGAATATACAATGATGTCGTCGAGGTTACCGTCCGAGTCGATGATGAGAGGCGGTGTTCTTGATGTAGAACCATTCCTAATTAGCCGAAATACCTTAGGAAATGGAAAAACCACAACTCAAAATCTCAAGGACAAATGTCAAATGGTGGTGGTGGGAAAGCGGTGGTGGTTATGGACTTGGCAAAGCGGAAGTGGAATGATGGGTTATGCGTGTCGGAGTTATCTTGACCGTCCCTAAGTAGCCAAAACACCTTAGGAGACACAAGCCACAACTCAAACAAGCTCAAACAAAATTGGGTTAGGTTTGGGTGGGGAAATATATAGTGGGCAATGTGTATGCGGAAGTGGTGGTGGTGGTTAATGAAGAAGAAATTGTCCCTAAGTAGCCTATACACCTTAGGAGACTCAAACCACTACTCAAGCAACCACAAATGCTATGATGGACAAAATGGGTTAGGTTGCGGAAGGCTATGCTGGCTATGCGGATGATATGGTGGAAGGCCTAGGCAAACTTGCCAAATTTTACAAATTTTGATGGAGTCAAATGATTATGGTAGTATTTTTGTGGTATGGGGGATGTCAAGAGCTTTAAAACGAGCTAAAGAACGTCAAAAACGGACTCCGGATGAATTAGTTATGGCCAAAACAAAATTTCAGCCGCGTCAGTTTCATGGTTAGCCGGACATCCGGGAGAAAGTCCAGCTCATCCGGGCTATGTCCGGATGATCCGGGAGAACATCCGGATGATCCGGGTTCATGAGCGCTGGTTCTGTTTTTCTGGCGCGGGGGGGGGGGGGTATCCGGACATCCGGGAGATGGTCCAGCTAATCTGAGTGGATCCGAATGATCAGACTGTTCTTCCGGATGATCCGGGCAGGTCAAACTGCTCAAGATTTTCCGCTCGGGGACGATTTTTGGGTGGAAAAAGCATGATTTCGGGGCAAAATTTGTGGAGATTTTGTGGATGGAAGGTGGTGAAACTTGGGGGAAAGCTAGATCCATTCGAACCAAATGAATCCATGGATCAAAATCAACAAAATCTCATCAAACTAACAGATCACAAAAAATTTGGGGCTATTTTTGGTGGGGAATTTTCGAATTTGGGGAAGAACACAACAAAACAAGGCTAGAAAACGGGGGGGGGGGGAGGCTCCAAATTCGTGATGAACCAAGGCTCATGATACCATATGATGCGGGGTCAACCCGTTCTAGGCCGATCTTTCACGAAATGGAGGGAATCCCACGAAGAGCACGATGAACAAGGGGAAGAACAAGGAGAAATCGCGAGGGGAAACACTCAAGAACAAGTCCAATCACACATCCACTACACAATCAAACACACAAGATCACAAGGTACATGAACAACAAAGGGAAAGATACAAGGTAGAGTTCATCTACAAGAGGAGGTCTTGATGATATCCCGTAGGATCTTCCCGCGAGGGGCCTTGAATCCCGTAGGAACTTCTCCGTAGAGGTTGTTGTGGATTTAGCACGGCAGATGTCCTAGCAAAAGGACTTAGTCGTGAGGCCATCGCTATGGGTTAGCTTAAAGGGGTTAAAGCGGACGAAGGACACGGGGATTTTATACTAGTTCGGCCCCTTCGATGAAGGTAAAAGCCTACGTCTAGTTTGGTGTGGTATTGCTTAGGCTTCGATGACCAGGGAGCGAATCCGCTTTGCCTATGTCTCGAGCTGTTGTTTCTTGTCCTTGAACCGTCGCTGGGTCATCCCTTTAAGAGGTGACACCCGGTCTGCTTTATAGAGTCCCGAGGCTGGCTCATAAATGTGTCCGCCTCGGTCTCTGCTCTTTCTATCTTACATCCCAAGTTACATAGTATGACGGTTTACAAATCATGGGCCCTATCATATGGGCTCTAAGCCTCTTGGGCTTTAACTTTCTACTCCATACTCCGCTGGGCTTCTGATAATATAATCTTGATAACATAAACCGGACCCTGCTGGCCGGTTTATGCCTGGTAGTAATACCCCTGACATTAGGCCCCAGACTGATTTGAACTTGTTCATGTCAATCTCCAAAGTCTTGTACAGCTTTTCCTTTCTGCAGCTTCAGTATGCTTGGTAAACCGGCATGACGTCATTTCCTCGAGTTGCTTTAAACCGTCGTGACACCATCCACGCATTTAATGCATGTAACTATTTTTTATTTTCACTTATTAAAGCTCCGAAGATCGAGGCGACAACACCATTTATATACGATTTTTGGTCTCCTCGATTCCCGCGCCTGCCGTTTTATCTCTTCGGCCGATAAATAGGGCCGAGGGCCATCTCTTTATCCCCCTTTGCTTTCTTCTTCCTCTGACATCCAGCGCTCAAGCTCCGCCGCCGTTCTTCGAGCTCGTCGTCTTCACCAAGCCCGGCCGCTGCATCGACCTGAGGGCGTCCAGAGACTCGTCGCCGTCCTTCCGCTTCTGCTGCCTCAGGTACGTTCATTCCTTCTTCCCTGTAGATCTCAGTTCTAGGGTTCCTCGGGGGCTCGCCCACAAACCCTTGTTCTTCGCAGTTCATCACCATAGGCAATTCTTAGCTGTAGACGTAAAATGTTTAGATCAACCTTTGTATGCATAACTCGGCTCTGTCTTTATAATCTTAGTTCCCCCAATACTGCTAGCTAGATTGGATCTCTAAAGAACCTTTGCTGCCTCTGACGAATATAACCTTAATTATCTTTGAGTTTTTCGCATGATGTAGATCCATATTTTGCTGCTACTCGTGTTAAAGTTGTTTCCCACACTTTAGATCTGCGTCTTGTTTGCCTATGTCGATGGTTCAACCTTGAATCTGCATCTCACATGCCCGTGCTGACGGTTTAGCTTTAGATCTGCACCTCACCTGCCTGTATTTGGCAGCTTAACTTTTTTCTTCCAAGCTTCATAATCCGGTAGCTGTTACCTTCATAGTTATTCCGGATCAGTAGATACCATTAGTCCCCTGCTTAAACCGCCAATTAGATCAATGCCCTCATAGAACATGCCAGTTTACATCTGCGTGGATGATAAACCGGGTCTTGTATTGTATTTTTCAGTGTTCCCCCTTTGAAAAAGATGACTTTTGTGGCCAAGCAGTTTGTTGCCTGCAACTGGGTCCCCTCCCGGATTACCGAGGATGATTTAGCAAAGGCGGCCTCAATTGGCGCTTTAGATCCCAAGGAGGTTCTGCACCGGAGGGCTCCCGGGAAAGAGTGTCCTCCCCAGCCTAAAGAGGGAGAGATTGTTGTCTTTTTTGATCACCTGGCCCGGGGCTTTAACCCTCCAGGGTCAAAATTCTTCCGCGATGTATTGGCAGAGTTTCAGCTCCATCCCCAAGATATAGGCCCCAACTCCGTATCAAACATCTGCAATTTCCAAGTCTTTTCTGAAGCCTATCTGGAAGAAGAGCCGTATGTAGAGTTATTCCGGGACTTCTTCCATCTGAACCGCCGGACTGAATTTCATGATGGGCCAAACACTGAACTGGGCGGAATGAGTATCCAGAAGAGGAAGGATGTTAGCTTTCCTCATGCTACCCTTCATAGCCATCCTAAGGATTGGAACCAAACTTGGTTCTATTGTGTTGATACTTCACCAGAGGGAGAAAACCCACTGCCGGGTTACCCCTCTTATCGTGTGACAGCAGATCACCCTTTCCTGCAGCGTCTGAGTGCCCAAGATCGGGCTCGATATGCCCCCCAACTTTCAAAACTCAGGGTTTTTGTTCCCAACGGTTTAACCGGGGTTGACTTTGTCCGCTGCTGGCTCTCTTGGAGCATTCTCTCGTTAAGCCGGCGCTCCGGCTTAATGTGCGAGTATACTGGTAATCCGAAGGACCCTCAGCGTCACACCGATATGGTGCTTCCCGACAAGGAAGTTACTGAGTCTACTAAGAAGATGTTGAATATTCCTCTGGAGGAGTGCAGCCAGACCGGTTTAGCACCCTTCTGCGTGAACAATAAACCGCCATCGGCAAGATTCTTTTGTCCCTTTCTCTTTGTTTTAATCCGTCCATATTGCTTGTCTTCAACATGTTTTTATTCCTTTACATAGGCCAATGACCCCTTCTGGAAGAGGAAGGCCCAGGACAAACCGGCGAAGCCAACTCACAAGAAGAGCTTGGCCGTAAAGAAACATAAGAAAAGACCTGCCGCTGCTTCTGGTTCAAACGCCGAGGAAGATGATCCGGCTTCTGAGGTACTGCTTGGTTCTTATGTCTCTTAATTTTCTTTTGTCTGTATTCATAATAACAATGTCCTTTCCCAGGATCTAGCGGAATGGAGTAAAGCAGATGAAGTCGAGGTAATCTCTCTCTCCTCTGATTCAGAACCGTTGCCACTCAAAGTTCGTCGGGTAGCCCGGAAATATCCATTTTCTCACCCTTATGCTCAATTGGATCCTAATTTTCTTTTGAAGAAGCAGCAGCATGAGGCTCGCCGGACCACACGCCACAGTGGTCACGTGGTCGAATCAACCGGATTAACCCACACTCCGGCTCGAAGACGCCGCTCAGAGGTTTTGCTTACTCCAACCATTCTTCATCCAAAAGCAGGTCTTATTCGTAAACCTCTTAAACCGTTTGATCCAAACTATCAGGAAACTCCTCTATCTTCTTCTAGTGAGTCAACTGCCACCCAAGTCCCGGTGCTCAAGACCGTTCCTGGGTAAGCCGTCTTTCAGTATGTCCGGTTTATCTTTCCTTTTTGACTTGTGATTTTCATTATTCCTTTAATCTCTTCAGTATGCCCAAGCCTAGCAAGAAAGCAAAGTTGAATAAACCGGCGGTCGAAAACACCACTGCTGAACCGGCAGAAGATCCTGAAGCTGCCAATCCTCTGGAAGAAAATGTTGAAGTTCAACACGATGATCCTTCCCTTATGGATCACGAAGATCTTGCTTCTCCGGGGGGTGAAGCTATGGAAAACACTGCTGAACCGGCCAGCCCTGTCCGGGTTAGTCCTCCTCTGGCTAGTCCGGCTCCTGTCAGTCCGGTGCAGACCAATCCCGCTACTGCCGCTGATCCCCCAGGCTGACTGCTGCCTCGACAGATGATGTCGAGATCACTGGGATAGGCTTTACTGCTCCCGCGGAGCCTGTTATCTGGGCCAAACACACTGCCAAGGAAGAAGTTCTTCAGAAGGATAAAGGCAAGTGGAGCACTGACCTGTCTAGCTATGCCTCGCTTAGTGCCGAGGAGCTTCATTCTGGGTACCTAAACTGGCTCTTCACCAGGCGCGACCACGAGGCCAGTTTGGTAAACTTGATGAAGGAAAAATATGAGGTGACTTCTTTCCCTTTGCCTTTCATTTCTGCTTGTATCTTGTAGCTGTACCGTTAGGCCATTGTAGCCCCCAAGTGCCGGTTTAGCCTTTAGGGTGAACGGGACTTTGATAGACCAACTGGAATAGTTTGATTTGCACGTGTAGCCCCCAAGGGCCGGTTTACTTCATTGCGGGTGAACCGGGACTTCTCTTATGTTTGAGAATGACCTTACATTAGCCCCCAAGTGTCAAGGACACAGCTTGTTATGTGCTTGGTACTTGTCTGAAAAAGTTGCTTTCTTTCACTTCAATTGTACATTAGCCCCCAAGTGTCGAGTGCATAACTTGTTATGGGCTTGAGACTTTTGATTTAACTGTCTTCATGAATATCTGATATATTTTTATCCTCTGCAGACTAACTTAAACCGGAGGGCTTCTGAGATAACCGAGCTCCGGAATAGCCTGACCTTCCAAGAAACTGCTTTGACTAAAGCCAAGGAGGAATTTACCCTTGCTTTAGCTAGTATGGAGAAGCTCAAGAAAGATTTCGAAGCGGAGCGGTCCACTTGGGAGGTACAGAAGGCTGCCTTAGAGAAAAGAGCCAAGGATGCTGAGGATGCTCTTAACCCGGTGATGGAGGAGTTATCCGGGTTAAGGCAGCATATAGACGATATGACATCTGCCATCTTCGGTAAGTAGTTGTTTCCATACGCTTTATCCTTGCTATCTTATACTGCTCCGGCTTAACTCATCACTTGTACACAGGGAGGCGCGTGACTCATCTTGGGGATGATGTACGGAGGAAGCTGAAGGCTGCTTACACCTTGGTGGAACAACTCTATGCTGGTGCTCAGAGGGCCATCAGTGCTATTTCGCATAATAAACCGGCGCCAACCACCATCCAAGGTACTCTGGAGAAATTATCCATCTTGCTTACCCGAATTGTTGAAGTGAAGAAATCTTTTGCAAGAGCTGGTTCCCTCATGGCGTTAACCCGGGCCAAGGCATGGGTTCCCGATTTTGATCCGGCGGAGGCCATGAATGGTTATCCTAGTATGAAAGAAGACGGGCCAGCTTTCTCCGCTGAAGATCTGCACGCTTTAACCAAAGACACGTGGCCTCTTGCTAGTAAGCTTGCTCACGAAGCGGACTTGTCAAGGTATCATCCGGGTTATGATCTGGAGAATGTGCGGGTGGAGCGGCCGTCTTATGACATCGAAAATCTGATTCCACCCGTTCGTAAGAATACCTTCGCTCCTAACATTGAACCGTCAGAACTTATAATTGATGAATTCCCTTGCCAAGATTGACTGGAGCACCCCTGATTTCCAGCAGCTGCCAGAAGTCGTCGAAGACCCGGAACAAGCTGACCCTCAGTCTTCACAGCGACCCGAAGCAGAGTCTTAAACCGGTCCGGTTTATGTTCCTATGTTGAACACTTGGTGCAAAAAATTGATAATTATTTTGGGCCCGCCAGCGCCTTGTAATAGAATAGTTGAAATACTATCTTTGTCCCGCACTTTGTGTCATGGCATTATTCTGCTTGGCAACTCCTAAATTATCTCCTACGATTAAGTGTATATGTAAACCTTAACCCGGTAGGAACAATCCAAGGCGTGAGTGTTGATGATTCCCTTGGCTCTCTGTCGGCTTATTATGAAGGCCGATCCGGGTTACAATGAACGCCGGTTTAACTGTAAACTAGTACTGGTGTTCATGACCCAGACTATAGCTCTGTAAATACAGATGTAGTGACAACTTTGTAGTTATCCAGTCTTGAATCAATGGACTTGGTTGAAAAACCAATGACCTTGAAGATAAAGATTTGAGAAAACATAAAAAATGAAAAATAAAGTTTTTTGGGCAAATATGACCATGTAGTCGAGTCTTTTTACGAGCTACCAGGCTCCAAATTCGAGGCTTTTTATGAGCTGCCAGGCTACTGTCATTAACCATTTTAGCAAAGCCTGTTAAGATGATCCACAATCTTTAACCAAATCATCAATGTCAAATGCTACCAATGTTCAAAATCTCATAAAGATTTTGGCTTGTGTAATCACTTGATGATCGTCAATTTAATGTGACCAAGTTCAGGGTCCCGAAGGATTCACTTGTGATACGTTCGACGGGTCATACCAGGTTTACCTGGACGGCGCGATTTACTTGATGCAGACAGGTTAATCCGGGGTTTTAGGTGTATACACCGGGCTTCCAAGTCGTGTTCACTACAAGAGTTTTCAACTCGCTGATGAACTTGCATCAGGAGCCCCGAGGTAGCGTGTGAGCATTGCTCGTCGGGGCATATGTTTGAGTTGTGCTAGGCATCAAACCCTCTTTTGCCCCTCATCATCATGTGGAAATTGCCGAAACAACCAGAGCAGTGCTCTTCTGATGGTCTTCATATGGTCGCCGGTTTAAGAGGCCATGGAAAACTTCCTTGCCCGCGGAAGCCCCCATGTGATTCTTTTTTGTACAGAAAGGACGGCTGATTCCTTGATTTATCAAGGGCGCCGGTTTAAGAGGCCATAGAAAACTCCCTTGCCCACGGAAGCCCCCATGTGATACTCTTATGAAAAGGATGGCTGATTCCCCGGTTTACCGGGGGCGCCGATTTATTTTATTAATCATAATATATACATTGTACATAAAGCGGAGCCGATGGCTCAAGTATAGTAAGGTCGAAGAAGAGCGATGTTCCACGGCCGCTTGGTCTCCTCCGCCGCCGTGCGTGAGTCCTTATGTTCTCGAACGTCGACGAGGTAGTATGATCCGGTGTGTAGGCTTGCTGACCACAAAGGGTCCTTCCCAAGGTGGGGATAGCTTGTGCATGTCCGTCTGGTCTTGGATGAGCCGGAGCACTAGATCTCCTTCCTGAAACGTCCTGGTCTTGACCCGGCGACTGTGGTACCGGCGCATGTCTTGTTGATAAATCGCCGATCGGGCTGCCGCCGTGTCCCGTTCCTCGTCCAACCGGTCCAAGGCGTCTTGTCTTGCTTGTTCATTATTCGCTTCAACATAAGCCGCCACCCGCGGCTAGTCATGCCAGATATCGCTAGGGAGACCGCTTCAGCTCCATATACCATGAAGAAAGGCGTGTACCCTGTGGATCTGTTAGGTGTAGTGTTGATGCTCCATAAGACAGAAGGCAACTCCTCCACCCAACAGCCCAGTTTCCTCTGCAAAGGAGCCATAAGCCGGAGTTTGATGCCTCTCAAGATCTCTTGATTGGCACTTCCAGCTTGGCCATTAGACTGAGGGTGAGCTACTGATGAAACATCAAGACGAATATGCTCTTGTTGACAGAATTACTCCATAGCCCCTTTGGATAGATTGGTGCCATTATCAGTTATAATACTATGTGGAAAGCCAAATCGGAAAATCACCTTTTTGATGAACTAAACCGCTGTTGCTGCATCACACTTACTGGCAGGCTCCGCTTCAACCCATTTTGTAAACTTGTCCACTGCTACCAACAGGTGGGTTTTCTTGTCTTGGGATCTCTTGAAGGGTCCAACCATATCAAGCCCCAAGTCGCAAACGGCCAAGTAATTGGGATCATCCTTAGCTCCTGCGCCAGTATATGAGCGCGCCATGAGAATTTCTGGCAAGCATCACATTTTCTGACCAAATCCTCTGCGTTGGCGTGAGCCGTTAACCAGTAGAACCCATGCCGAAAAGCTTTAGCCACCAAAGATTTTGAACCGGCGTGATGACCGCAATCCCCTTCATGAATCTCTCTAAGGATATCACAGCCTTCTTCTGATGATACACACCGGTGAAAAGCGCCAGAAACGCTGCGATGATGAAGTTCTCCATTGACAATAGTCATAGATTTAGACCGCCGGATTATCTGCCGGGCCTCGACTTCGTCCTCTGGTAACTCACCTCGGTTCATGTATGCTAAGTAAGGGAGCGTCCAATCCGGAATGACATGAAGTGCCGCGACCAATTGTGCTTCCAGATCAGGAACAACTAAATCTTCCTCTGAAGGTATCTGCACCGACGGATTATGCAACTCATCCAAGAAGGTATTAGGTGGAACCGGTTTACGCTGGGAGCCCAGCTGGCTTAACGCATCAGCTTCTTCATTTTTCTACCGGTCTATATGATCCACCTGATAACCTTTGAAGTATCTAGCGACGGCGTCTACCTCTCGTCGATATGCTGCCATGAGCGGATCCTTGGAATCCCACTTGCCAGATACCTGTTGTGCCACCAGATCTGAATCGCCAAAATACTTGACTCGGCTCAAGTTCATCTCCTTGGCCATCCGCAGACCATGGAGGAGAGCTTCATACTCAGCAGCATTGTTAGTACAAGGGAACATTAAACGGAGGACATAGCAGAACTTATCACCTCGTGGGGAAGTTAACACGACTCCAGCCCCCGAGCCCTCCAACAGCCTTGAACCGTCAAAGTGAATAGTCCAGTATGTATGATCCGGCTTCTCCTCAGGTGCTTGCAACTTTGTCCAATCGTTGATGAAATCCACCAGCGCTTGGGATTTTATAGCAGTATGGGGCACATACTTTAATCCGTGCGGGCTAAGCTCAAGGGCCCACTTTGCAACCCTGCCAATGGCTTCTCTGTTCTGGATTATATCCCCTAACGGATCTGAACTGACAACGGTGGTTGGGTGGCCCTGAAAATAGTGCTTCAACTTCCGGTTTGCCATGAACACTCCATACACCAGTTGCCAATGTGGATATCTCAGTTTCGACTCAATGAGCACCTCACCGATGTAGTAAACCGGCCGTTGAACTGGATATTCTTTGCCTGCCTCCTTGCGCTCTACCACAATGGCAACACTCACTGCACGGGCATTGGCAACCACATATAACAACAGCGGTTCATTGTCAACCGGGGCAGCAAGGACTGGCGGCTCTTCTAATTGCCTCTTCAAGTCCTCGAACGCAGCATCAGCAGCATCGCTCCATACGAACCGGTCTGTCTTCTTCATCATCTGATAAAGCAGGATTGCCTTCTCCGCCAAACGGCTGATAAACCGGCTGAGTGCTGCAATACGGCCCGCCACGCGTTGGACATCGTTGATGCACGCCGGTTTAGTCAGGGACGTGATCGCCTTGATCTTCTCCGGACTATATTCAATTCCTCTGTTTGACACTAAGAACCCCAGGAGCTTGCCTGCCGGAACACCAAAAACGTAGTTCTCCGGATTAAGCATCATTTTATAGACACGGATATTATCAAAAGTTTCCTTCAAATCATCTATCAGTGTCTCCTCCTTCCTGGATTTTACTACAATGTCTTCTCCATAGAGGTCTTGAATCCGGTGTGGATCTTCTCCATAGAGGGGCCGCGGTCACTCGTAGGAGTAGAGGGGCCACAGTCTTGAATCCCTGACAGAGGTCTTGAATCCGGTGTGGATCTTCTCCGTAGAGGGGCCGCGGTCACTCGTAGGAGTAGAACCACATAGATGAGCAAAGCTCTAGTCTAAAATGAGCTATCACATTTGCTAACCCTAAAATGGTGGAGGTGGAGGAGTATATATAGGCTAGGGCCACGAAGGGGTAAGTGAGGGGCGAAATAGGTACATGGGCCTCGACCCGGATACATGCATGCAGACAAGGCCAGATGATCCGGACGGGGTCCCGGATGATCCGGGCGTCGGGGTGTCCGGATGATCCGGCTTCGTGGAAGCCTTCTGGTGTCTTCTGCACACTTACCCGGACAACCCCGGGGAAGGTCCGGATGATCCGGCTGGGTCTGGATGATCCGGATGGACGTCCGGACGTCCGTCCTGACTCCAGCAGCCGCTCCGTCTTCTTCTCCTTTCTTCTGTCTTCTCTTCCATACTTCCCTCGCGGATGGTGTCGCCGTTACTTAGCGCTTGCACTCCCCCTTGACATTCGTGAAGCTCTGACAATACCTATGTATGCACATGGGAGAAGTGTCAAGTAGTAAACCATCCTCGAAGGGGTCAAGTGAACACGTGTAAAGGAGATGATTCACCTTTGTGTGTGTGTGAAGTAGATGTCACACATGTCACTTTTCAAACGAACTCTTGACATGGTGATCTCCGTTGGATCATCCGCGTCAACCGAGTCTCATGCTCAACTTAAAGCTTCATATTCAAAAGAGCTTGCCATGTTGTCTTCCCCTCTTGTTGTTAATGATGATGCTTGTGCTACTAACTCTACATCTTGTGAAGCATCCATTTTAAAGAAGAATGTTGAGCTAAGGGCTCAAGTTGAGTTGCTATCTAGCAATTATGGGAAATTTGAAGAAAGTCATGTAAATCTCACAAGCTCTCATGATGGTCTTCTAGTATCCCATAATGTGCTAAAGATAGCTCATTAGGCTATGATCATTAAGGTAACATCTAGTGAGCCTCATGTGGATACTAGCACTACTACAAGTCAAAATACTATATTGCCATGTGCTAGTCCTCGTAATTCATCTACTCACAATGTTGCTACTTCTTGTGATGAATTAATTTCCTTGCCTTGTTGCTCTAACGATGAAGCTTATACTTCCTCTAGTACTTGTGTTGATACTAACCATGTAGAGGAAATCAAATAGCTCAAGGCCCAAGTCACTTCTTTGAAGAAAGACTTGGAAAAGTGTCATGAAGGGAAATCCACACTCAAATATATCTTGTGTGCAAAAATCCCCAAATGACAAAGGTGGTCTTGGATTCAACTCCAATAAGAAGAAGAAGTCCAAGATAAACAATAAGAGGGGCTAAGATGTAATGCCCCGGATGTAATACTTTCCCTTTTGGGCAATATATATATCTCTGGCTTCATCAATTCCATTCCGGGTTCTTCGTCCTTCGGGTTTTTGTCGTTTTGTTGTGTGCGTGTGTGGCATTCATTCATATCATGTAGTCATGTGCATTGCATTACTTTTGTGTTGTCGTTTGCATCCGGTCCCACTCGTTCCTTTCCCTTGTCCGTTTCGAGTTCCGGAGCTCTCTCACGTGTCCGTGGCATCTCCTAGGCCTACTTTTGTGTTTGGCCGTGTAACATTTCCGTTTTGGCGTGAGACTTGTCATGTGTTGTTGTTTTGGTGTGTGTAACCCGCGTGTCGAATCTCGTCGCGTTTGGAGTTCGTTTGCTACTCCAACAGTTATTCTCGTGGGCTGAAAGTACCTCCTCTTTGAGGCCCAAGACACCCCTCCAACAGCCCACCAAACCAACCCAAACCCCTCCCTTCATCTAGGCCATCCAATTGCGATCGTGTGGCCGAAAACCTCACCTCATTTGGACAAAACTAGCTCCTTGTGCCTATATAAACGTCCATCTCCCCCAATTTTTGCGTCCGAAACCCTAATGCTTCCACAGTTCACCGCCGGTGCTTCCACCGTTGATCCGCGGTGCTTCCACCATTGAAAATCCGTGCTTCCGACGTCCCAGGAAACCGTGTTTCCTTCCTCAGCCGCCGTGCATCCATAGTTAGTCGCCGTTGCTTCCACTCCGGCAAGCGGGCCCGAGCCGAGCCTTCTTCAACCACGCCGGCGCCACCACCTCTCCATCTCCACGCCGGCGCCGCCGCCTCCCGCCTCCACACCGGCGCCGCCCTCTCCATCTCCACGCCGGCGCCGCCCTCTCCATCTCCACGCCGGCGCCGCTCCGGTCCCCCGCCGACCGCCGCCTCCCGGCAGGGGCGCTCAGGCCGCCGGCCCCGCCAGCCTCCCGCCGCCGCCTGAGATCGGGTGAGCAGGGAGCTCCTCCCGATCTGGTCGGCTAGGCCCTAGCGGGTCGTTGACCCCGCGCGCTCGATCGGCGCCAGGTGGGCCGGATCCCGGCCCGATGCGCTCCGATCCAGCCCGTGGACCCGCTCCGCGTTTTCCGGCCCGTTTGACTTCGTTGACCCGGAGGTTGCCTCTTTTTCTCTAAGTCCCCCAGATTTCTATTGTCTGATGCTGTTTTGCAACGTGGATAACTTTTTGTTTGATGGTCCGATTTGAGCGAATGATATGTCAAAATGATCGTGGAGACTTGTACTACGTTTTGTTCCATTGTGCCATGCATGTTTGAGGTCATCTAGATGTCTTAATCTTCAGGAGAAGAGTGCTACTTGTTATAAACTGCTGTTAGTAGTTGTTTTCATGCCATCTTTGCAATGTGATAACTTGGTGCATGTTTATCCAAATGATGCAAATGATATGTCCACATGTTCGTCTTGAGATGCTCTACATGTTGATTGCTTTAGCTTGCATGATAGATATCATCTTGCCATGTTTATCCCCTTTGCAAAGTGCTATGTGGCTGTTATGTCGTTAAACTTGTTACGAGATGCCTCGTAGAGGAGCTCGTTGCTATTGATGTGGTTGTCCCCTTGATGCATGCTTAGATGTTTTGGACTCCCCATCATGTGTACTTTGCTGTGGTGCTTACCACTTGTCTTGATATGCCTTGAGGTGACTTAAACTTGCTCTCAAAGATGCCATGATGTTACTACTGTTTTAACACTTAGTGAAATTTCACGAAGTCTGGAATCTGTAATTTCCAGATGCCATGTTTGCTTGTTGTTCTAGGCCAACCCATGATAGTTTTGGGATGACTTTTGATGATTCCTTGTTGTATAAGTTGTTGGCTATCCATTCATGCTCTCACATGCTTATTTGAGTGGCTGTAGCATATTTAACTCTTGCTCCAAAGTTGCAACAAATTACTGCTGTCAGGTTTTTGTTGTCAAGTTCAATATGTCATAGCTTGTTGCTATTGATCCATGGCTCCTTTGGGGATGCTCCAATGGAATTGTTTGTTGTAGGATATGTCTACTTTATGTCCATGCTCCTTGCCATGATGTTTGAGTGCTGTAGGCCATTTATCTCTTGCACCGAAGTTGCTATGTGGCTGTTATTTTCAGATTGTGCATGTTTATTGTTTCGGATGTAACTTTTAGTCCGTTGCTCCGTTTTGAGCAAGTCCTATATGTAACTTGTGTGTTTTTGCATGTAGATTCATAATATCCTATTGTTATCATGTTTTGAAGCATTTTGCTTGATGCATATTGTTGTGCTGTAACACTGTGCTTCCTAAGTAGACTTTGTGTGCTTCCATAGTGCATCTGTTTTGCTTCCATAGTGCATCAGTCATGCATCCAGTAATTTTTCTGCGCATTGCATCTTGTTTGATTCGTTGCCTTGTGTTCTTGTGTTTGAGTAGAGCCGGAAGCTGAGACCGAGTACGAGTACGAGCACGAGGTTACTACCGAGGTTGAGAACGAGGACCCCTCTTACGATCCCATCGGCAACTCTTCAGGCAAGATGACCGAACCCCGATAACATTACTATCTTTGCCTATTGCTAGAAGTCTCGATCTATAGTTTTGCCTTGATGCCCATGTTTTTCCTGTCAGCCTCCTATTGTAACCATGAACCTGTTTAACCACCCTACCTATGCAAACCATTGAATGGCTAAGTACGCTTCGCTCAGCCCCTCTTATAGCATTGTTAGCTGCAGGTGAAGATTGAAGATTCTTGCTTCTTGTTGAAGCTTATTGGGATATCACACTATATTAATTATTAAATGAAATCATCTATATATTGGTAATGGGTGGAAGGCTAAGCCTTTTGCTTGGTGATTTGTTCCACTCATGCCGCCTTAGGAACCGTATAAACCGGTGTTATGTTCCTTGATTATGCGTTCCTCACACGGTTGGGGTTATGGGACCCCCTCGATAAACCGCTAAGTGCTAAGTCTTTTCCAGTAAGTCCCAACATTGGTACTATTTGCCTAATAACTAAAAACTTGCATAGGGAGTAATTAACCCTCTTCTTAATCAACAACCCCGGGCCAGTGCTCCACATGAGTGTTGGTCCGAAATGAGCAGACTGCGGGGCCACCTCAAGGGAACTCGAGGTCTGGTAAAAACCCGTAGGATGACTTATCCGGTCGTGGCCTGAGACGAGATACGCGCGGCTACTATCAGGGTGTCGGCACGCCGGGAGGATTTGCTGGATTAGCCTTACCTTAGTCGGAGTATCTTGAGCACAGGATTCCGAGAATTCTCGGGCCTTCCCACCTTGGAGTTGCGACTCCGCGGATCGTGGGCTTTTCATGGGCCAAGTTGGAACACCCCTGCAGGGTTTTGAACTTTCGAAAGCCGTGCCCGCGGTTATGTGGCAGATGGGAGCTTGTTAATATCCGGTTGTAGAAAACTTGACACCATGTTCCAATACACTACCAGCGTGAGTACCGTGACGGTCATTTTCCGAAAGGGATTCGGAAAGTGAACACGGTGGGGTTATGTTTGACTTGCTTTAGTTAGGATCACTTCGTGATCATCTCTCGACTGAGGCACCTTCTCTTCTCGCTCTCTTTTACGTAAGCTAGGCTAGTGCTGCTGCAACCTCTTGTTCTTTGTTCAGCCTTGTTCCACACCCAAGGCTGGGATAGTCGTGTTACCCGGGAACGGGATTGCTGAGTCCTCTGTGGCTCACAGTTACTTCAACACATCATATGCAGGTACGATGGTGAGCTACATAGGCGATGGCACTGAGCTAGACTGGGAGTACGACGAGGAGCGTAGCCATTACTATGTGAACTATCCGGTTGATCAGTAGAGCTTCTACTATGATTCGATTCAGACCTGTGGTTTAATGTTATGTTTGGTATCTTGTCATTTGGATCTTTACCCTTAGATGGGCTGTGATGTTTATCCGAATGATGTTTGAACTTGTAATGTATTTTTGTGACGTGGCGAGTGTAAGCCAACTATCTTTTCAGTTTTCCATCCCTATTTTTACATGAGATGTGCAAAGGTACCAAACTTGCGATCATTCCAGAATGGGCTTATATCTTTAAGTCGTGCCTCGACATGTAGGAGATATAGTCCCATCCTGGGCATTACAAGTTGGTATTCAGAGCCTTCTCCGACCTAGAAGCCCCCATTGTTTCATCGAATCGTTGACGGTCGAGTCTAGGCACACACTGGAAATGTTTTGTGTCCTATATTTATATCGGAGAGTAGGATTTCTTCGCTCCTCATCTCTTTTCATTCTGGTGAGGACTCCTGACGACTACTCTTGCCTCTTCTTCTTTCAAAAATGGCACCAATTTTTTTTTAGGAATCTCGCGAGTATTGTAGGATTGTTTCGATGTCTTTGTGACGAGAATATTGTTCTCGATGCCTCCTGACATTAGGAGTTGTTGCGGTGTCCCGGGGAGTTGAGCTTTGGGGTACTGTCGTCACAAGCATATCGCGGCAATACTAGAATACTTAAGACGGCCGACATCGAAAACTCTCCTATATGGTTAGTGGCAAGATAACCCCGACATCACCCAGTACTGGGGAGGTAGTTCGGGAGTATTGCCATAGCTTTGTATAGTGGATGCTTTTCGAAGGTCCGAGGTGGATGGTTTCCGAGAAAAACTGGTTATGTGTGAAGGATGGATACAGCTGGATGTAGGATTAGAGTTGAGTGCGCGATGCTTCCGCTGTATCCCCAACACCTGATTGCATAACTGGAAACTTTCGGAAATTAATAGGTGGGTTCATCCAGTAGATCGTAGGCATTCTTCCAACAAATGCAGGTTACAGAGTTCGGGGTTCTACATTGAGTGAAGTGGTTTATGGCCGATGTTCCAATCGGGAGTTGCATCTTAAAGGGTCCTTGGCTATGCTGATCCGGGGATTGCAAAACCCTTTCGTAACACGTTCCATGAGCTTTCAGCACAAAGATGTCGAATGAAGCTCCTATCTTGTGTTTGTTCCATCTGTACCTTGTGTTTTTCTTATTTACCTTTTGTCTCCCAGTGGCTTCTCGTGAAGATTGTTGTTATCATTAAGCTGAGAATTTCATTCGTTCCTCTTGTTCGAATGATTCTTGTGAAGACTATGTTGCATTTCAATCCGTTGTTTCAGCTTATACCTTCTTTCAATCAAATTGCTGATTGGTGGTCATCTATTTCAGGATGGCTCTGAAACGGGTTCCCAATGCTAACCCAGAGGGTGAAGAGGTTCCAGACCGTCCTCCTTCCCCTCCTCCTCCGTCTGAGGCCTGGAGAGCGATTATGCAGACTACAAACCAGAACACCCAGATGTTGATGCAGATGATGCAGCAAATGCAAGCAAATCAGGGTGCTCCAGGGAACCAAGGCAATTTCTTCAACCAGCAGCACCATGCTACGCTCAACCAGTTCTTGGCTAATCAACCAAAGGCTTTCAGTTACTGTGTCGACCCTCTCGATGCTGAATATTGGATAACCGATATCAAGAAGCATTTTGAGTGCAGCAACGTAAGGCCTGAGGACTATGTGAAATTTGCAGCCTTCGAACTCAAAGACCAAGCAGCTGATTGGTGGCAGCAGTACAAAGACTCCAGAGAAGGGCGTGTGATCTCTTGGGATGATTTCTGCAAGGACTTTCGCTCTCACCACATTCCAACAATTGTCATCGAGGGTATGCGTGAGCAATTCCGCAACCTGAAGCAGGGCTCAATGACTGTCCACCAGTATAATGTCAAGTTTCAGAACCTTGCCCGCTATGCTAAGCAAGACATACCAGATGCCAAGAGCAAGATCTATCAGTTCCGTGGAGGTCTCAAAGATGAACTTCAACTTGCTCTCACCTTGTTCGAGCCTGATGAGTTTGACAAATTCTATAACATGGCGCTCAAGCAAGAGGCAACCCAACTCAAGATGGAGGCTTCCAAAAAGAGGATCCGAGATGCCGTTCACTCCTCCTCATCTTCTCAAGTGGTCGCGAAGCAACAAATTTTTTGGCTTCCTCCTCCTCCAGTGATCCGAGCTCCCTACAACAACAACAACAAGAACTCTGGTGGACGTGGTTTCTCCCACCCACCCAACCCAAGAAACCAGTCAAAGTTTCAGTCTCAAGGTTCCAAGTCAAGTGGTTCTCATTTCTGTCCTCTCTCAGAAGTGGTCTGCAACAAGTGCACTCAGAAAGGTCACTATGCTAACAAGTGCCCCAACCCAAGGCGTCTTCCGCCTCCTCCACCTGTCAGTACAGCTATTGTCAAGCATACTCCCAAGCAAGCAAGGGTGAATCTGATGAATGCAGCGCAAGCGGAGAATTCTTCTGATGTGATTTTGGGTAACCTTTCAGTGAACTCTTTTCCTGCTAAAGTGTTGTTTGATTCGGGTGCTTCATGTTCTTTCATGTCTCAACCATTCGCATCCAAGCATAATGTTGACGTCCAAAGTCTGCCTCAGAAGTTGCAAGTCATTTCTCCGGGGAGACGTATGACTTCTAATATTTTTGCTTCGGATGTTTCTATTCGCATGGGTGATTATCGCTTTCTGGCTAAACCGGTGGTTCTCGGCAATTCCGACATTGACCTCGTCCTCGGGATGGATTGGCTTTCTCAGCATGATGCTCACATTGACTGTGCACAGAAGGAAGTCAAGATTACTCATTCCGATGAGGATGTGATTATCTTCGCCTCTCGGGATAAAACAATCAGGCTTTTCTCTCTCAATGACAAGGGCGATATTAATGCCATCTCTCAAATTCCGGTGGTTAACGAATACGAAGACGTTTTTCCTGAAGAACTTCCAGGCATGCCTCCACACCGTCAAGTGGAATTCGTCATTGAACTCGAGCCTGGTACTGAGCCAGCATGCCGGCGTCCGTACAAGCTATCTCCTGGAGAATTGAAGGAGTTGAAGTAGCAGCTTGACGAACAAGAGCATTTGGGTCTGATCAGGCCTAGTACGTCTCCTTGGGGCTGTGGTGTCTTATTTGTCAAGAAGAAGGATGGCACGGAGCGCCTCTGCGTCGATTACCGGCCATTGAACAAGAATACAATAAAGAACAAGTATCCGCTCCCCAACATCAACGAACTATTCGAGCAGCTCAAAGGAGCTAAAGTGTTCTCTAAGCTCGATGTCCGAATGGGCTATCACCAAATTCGCATTCGCGAGGAAGATATCCACAAGACTGCCTTCAGAACGAGCTACGGCTCATATGAGTATACAGTCATGTCCTTTGGTCTCGCTAATGCTCCACCTACCTTCTCGAGAATGATGCACTACATTTTCAACCCCTACACCGGCGAGTTTGTGCTTGTGTATCTGGATGACATTTTGGTATTTTCCAAGAATGAAGAGGATCACGAAAAGCACCTCCGTCTGGTTCTCGACAGACTCCGTGAACATAAGTTCTATGCCAAGTTCTCCAAGTGTGAATTTTGGCTCGATAAGGTCTTGTACCTGGGCCATATCATCTCTGCTGACGGTATTGCGGTAAACCCCGAGAAAGTTGAAGCAATTGTCAACTGGGAACCTCCTCAGAACGTCAAGCAACTCCGAAGCTTTCTTGGTCTTGCCAGCTATTGCAGAAGGTTCGTTGAGAACTTCTCCAAGATTGCCAAGCCTCTTTCCAACTTGCTGCAAAAGAATGTCAAGTACTACTGGTCTCCAGATTGTGAAGTGGCATTCAAAACTCTAAAAGAAAAGCTCGTCTCTGCTCCAGTTCTTACTCCTCCAGATGAGTCCAAGCCCTATGAAGTATTCTGTGATGCTTCTCTTCAAGGACTTGGTGGTGTGCTTATGCAGGACAAGAGAATTGTGGCATACACTTCTCGTCAGCTGAAGCCAAGTGAGAAGAACTACCCCACACATGATGTCGAACTAGCAGCTGTGGTACATGCTTTGATTACGTGGAGACACCTTCTGTTGGGCAGAAAAGTCGACATCATCACCGATCACAAGGGCTTGAAGTACATCTTCACACAGCCGAATCTGAACCTCCGCCAGACTCGTTGGGTTGAGATGATCCAAGAGTATGATCCCAGCATCGCATACACTCCTGGCAAGGCGAATGTGATTGCAGATGCTTTGAGCAGAAAGGCATATTGCAACAGCCTCCTTATCAATCCGTTCCAGCCTGAGCTTTGTGAAGCATTCAG
The DNA here is from genome assembly GCA_902687465.1 of Secale cereale. Lineage (NCBI taxonomy): Eukaryota > Viridiplantae > Streptophyta > Magnoliopsida > Poales > Poaceae > Secale > Secale cereale. The sequence continues at coordinate 492,950,438 of LR738711.1, read as the reverse complement.
GAAGCTCAACCTCCAAGTTGTTCCGCAAGGTTTTCTTGCAAATCTTCAAGTTGCTCCTACCTTGGAAGATCAGATCCGTGAGGCCCAACTCAGTGATGCTATGGTGCAGAAAGTGAAACATGGTATTGCTAAGGGTACTCCTAAATACAAGTGCTATCGCGTTGATGAGAGAGATACCTTGTTCTTCGAGGACAGACTCGTGGTTCCCAAAGGTGATCTCAGGAAGCTCATAATGGAAGAAGCACATGATTCCCTCCTTTCCATTCATCCTGGCAGTTCCAAGATGTACCAAGACCTCAAGCAATCTTACTGGTGGACACGCATGAAAAGGGAGATTGCCCAATTCGTGAATGAATGTGATGTCTGCAGAAGAGTGAAGGCAGAGCATCAACGTCCAGCCGGTCTTCTCCAACCTCTTCCTATTCCCGAGTGGAAATTCGACCACATTGAAATGGATTTCGTCACTGGCTTTCCTAAGTCCAAGAGAGGGAATAATTCATTCTTCGTGGTGATTGACAAGCTTACCAAAGTCGCTCACTTCCTTCCAGTCAAAGAATCAATCAATGCAGCTCAACTGGCAGAATTGTACACTTCCAGAATTGTGTCTTTACATGGCATCCCTCAAGTTATCTCCTCGGACCGTGGAAGTTTGTTCACTTCTAAGTTATGGGACTCCTTTCAGTCTGCCATGGGCACTAAGATTCGTTTCAGCACGACATTTCGCCCTCGGACTAGTGGTCAAGTCGAGCGAGTGAATCAGATTCTAGAAGACATGCTCAGAGCCTGTGTGATATCTTTTGGCATGAAATGAGAAGATTGCCTTCCATTTGCCGAGTTCTCTTACAACAACAGCTTCCAAGCAAGTGCCGGCAAAGCTCCGTTTGAAATCCTCTATGGCAGAAAGTGTCGTACCCCTCTCAACTGGTCCGAGACAGGTGAACGTCAACTTCTTGGCAATGACTTGATCTCAGAAGCCGAAGAAATGTGCAAAGTCATACGTGAGAATCTCAAGGTCGCTCAGTCGCGTCAGAAGAGCTACTATGACGGCAAGCATCGTGATTTGGCCTTCAACATTGGGGATCATGTCTATCTCCGTGTTTCTCCAATGAAAGGCACCCAGAGATTCGGTATCAAAGGAAAGCTTGCTCCTAGATACGTCGGGCCTTCCAAGATCCTTGGCAAAAGAAGCGATCTAGCCTATCAACTTGAGCTCCCTTCCAACTTCGCCAATGTTCATGATGTGTTTCATGTGTCACAACTCCGCAAGTGCTTCAAGACACCTGAACGCATGATTCCGTTTGAAGAGATTGATCTTCAACAAGACTTGTCTTACCGAGAGCACCCAGTTGCGATTCTCGAAGAAACCGAGCGCAAGACCCGCAACAAGTCCATCAAATTCTTGAAAGTCAAGTGGTCACACCATAAAGACCGAGAAGCTACGTGGGAACAAGAAATCACCTTCGTTCCGAGTACCCTTCCTTCTTCCAGTCCTAGATCTCGGGACGAGATCTTTTTGTAGTAGAGGAGAGTTTGTAATGCCTCGGATGTAATACTTTCCCTTTTGGGCAATATATATATCTCTGGCTTCATCAATTCCATTCTGGGTTCTTCGTCCTTCGGGTTTTCGTCGTTTTGTTGTGTGCATGTGTGGCATTCATTCATATCATGTAGTCATGTGCATTGCATTACTTTTGTGTTGTCGTTTGCATCCGGTCCCACTCGTTCCTTTCCGTTGTCCGTTTTGAGTTCCGGAGCTCTCTCACGTGTCCGTGGCATCTCCTAGGCCTACTTTTGTGTTTGGCCGTGTAACATTTCCGTTTTGGCGTGAGACTTGTCATGTGTTGTTGTTTTGGTGTGTGTAACCCGCCTGTCAAATCTCGTCGCGTTTGGAGTTCGTTTCCTACTCCAACAGTTATTCTCGTGGGCTGAAAGTACCTCCTCTTTGAGGCCCAAGACACCCCTCCAACAGCCCACCAAACCAACCCAAACCCCTCCCTTCATCTAGGCCATCCAATTGTGATCGTGTGGCCAAAAACCTCACCTCATTTGGACAACCCTAGCTCCTTGTGCCTATATAAACGTCCATCTCCCCCAATTTTTGCGATTGAAACCTTAATGCTTCCACAGTTCACCGCCGGTGCTTCCACCGTTGATCCGCGGTGCTTCCACCGTTGAAAATCCGTGCTTCCGACGTCCCAGGAAACCGTGTTTCCTTCCTCAGCCGTCGTGCTTCCATAGTTAGTCGCCGTTGCTTCCACTCTGACAAGCGGGCCCGAGCCGAGCCTTCTTCAACCACGCCGGCGCCGCTGCCTCTCCATCTCCACGCCGGCGCCGCCGCCTCCCGCCTCCACACTGGCGCCGCCCTCTCCATCTCCACGCCGGCGCCGCCCTCTCCATCTCCACGACGGCGCCGCTCCTGTCCCCCGCCGACCGCCGCCTCCCGGCCGGGGCGCTCAGGCCGCCGGCCCCGCCAGCCTCCCGCCGCCGCCTGAGATCGGGGGAGCAGGGAGCTCCTCCCGATCCGGTCAGCTGGGCCCTAGCGGGTCGTTGACCCCGCGCGCCTGATCGGCGCCAGGTGGGCCGGATCCCGGCCCGATCCGCTCCGATCCAGCCCGTGGACCCGCTCCGCGTTTTCCAGCCCGTTTGACTTCGTTGACCCGGAGGTTGCCTCTTTTTCTCTAAGTCCCCCAGATTTCTATTATCTGATGCTGTTTTGCAACGTGGATAACTTTATGTTCGATGGTCCGATTTGAGCAAATGATATGCCAAAATGATCGTGGAGACTTGTACTACGTTTTGTCCATTGTGCCATGCATGTTTGAGGTCATCTAGATGTCTTAATCTTCAGGAGAAGAGTGCTACTTGTTATAAACTGATGTTAGTAGTTGTTTTCATGCCATCTTTGCAATGTGATAACTTGGTGCATGTTTATCCAAATGATGCAAATGATATGTCCACATGTTCGTCTTGAGATGCTCTACATGTTTATTGCTTTAGCTTGCATGATAGATATCATCTTGCCATGTTTATCCCCTTTGCAAAGTGCTATGTGGCTGTTATGTCGTTAAACTTGTTACGAGATGCCTCGTAGAGGAGCTCGTTGCTATTGATGTGGTTGTCCCCTTGATGCATGCTTAGATGTTTTGGACTCCCCATCATGTGGACTTTGCTGTGGTGCTTACCACTTGTCTTGATATGCCTTGAGGTGACTTAAACTTGCTCTCAAAGATGCCATGATGTTACTACTGTTTTAACACTTAGTGAAATTTCACTAAGTCTGGAATCTGTAATTTCCAGATGCCATGTTTGCTTGTTGTTCTAGGCCAACCCATGATAGTTTTGGGATGACTCTTGATGACTCCTTGTTGTATAAGTTGTTGGCTATCCATTCATGCTCTCACATGCTTATTTGAGTGGCTGTAGCATATTTAACTCTTGCTCCCAAGTTGCAACAAATTACTGCTGTCAGGTTTTTGTTGTCAAGTTCAATATGTCATAGCTTGTTGCTATTGATCCATGGCTCCTTTGGGGATGCTCCAATGGAATTGTTTGCTGTAGGATATGTCTACTTTATGTCCATGCTCCTTGCCATGATGTTTGAGTGTTGTAGGCCATTTATCTCTTGCCCCGAAATTGCTATGTGGCTGTTATTTTCAGATTGTGCATGTTTATTGTTTCGGGTGTAACTTTTAGTCCGTTGCTCCGTTTTGAGCAAGTCCTATATGTAACTTGTGTGTTTTTGCATGTAGATTCATAATATCCTATTGTTATCATGTTTTGAAGCATTTTGCTTGATGCATATTGTTGTGCTGTAACACTGTGCTTCCTAAGTAGACTTTGTGTGCTTCCATAGTGCATCTGTTTTGCTTCCATAGTGCATCAGTCATGCATCCAGTAATTTTTCTGCGCATTGCATCTTGTTTGATTCGTTGCCTTGTGTTCTTGTGTTTGAGTAGAGCCGTAAGCTGAGACCGAGTATGAGTACGAGCACGAGGTTACTACCGAGGTTGAGAACGAGGACCCCTCTTACGATCCCATCGGCAACTCTTCAGGCAAGATGACCGAACCCCGATAACATTACTATCTTTGCCTATTGCTAGAAGTCCCGATCTATAGTTTTGCCTCGATGCCCATGTTTTTCATGTCAGCCTCCTATTGTATCCATGAACCTGTTTAACCACCCTACCTATGTAAACCGTTGAATGGCTAAGTACGCTTCGCTCAGCCCCTCTTATAGCATTGTTAGCTGCAGGTGAAGATTGAAGATTCTTGCTTCTTGTTGAAGCTTATTGGGATATCACACTATATTAATTATTAAATGAAATCATCTATATATTGGTAATGGGTGGAAGGCTAAGGCTTTTTCTTGGTGATTTGTTCCACTCATGCCGCCTTAGGAACCGTATAAACCGGTGTTATGTTCCTTGATTATGCGTTCCTCACACGGTTGGGGTTATGGGACCCCCTCGATAAACCGCTAAGTACTAAGTCTTTTCCAGTAAGTCCCAACATTGGTACTATTTGCCTAATAACTAAAAACTTGCATAGGGAGTAATTAACCCTCTTCTTAATCAACAACCCCGGGCCAGTGCTCCACATGAGTGTTGGTCCGAAATGAGCAGACTGCGGGGCCACCTCAAGGGAACTCGAGGTCTGGTAAAAACCCGTAGGATGACTTATCCGGTCGTGGCCTGAGACGAGATACGCGCGGCTACTATCAGGGTGTCAGCACGCCGGGAGGATTTGCTAGATTAGCCTTACCTTAGTCGGAGTATCTTGAGCACGGATTCCGAGAATACTCGGGCCTTCCCACCTTGGAGTTGCGACTCCGCGGATCGTGGGCTTGTCATGGGCCAAGTTGGAACACCCCTGCAGGGTTTTGAACTTTCGAAAGCCGTGCCCGCGGTTATGTGGCAGATGGGAGCTTGTTAATATCCGGTTGTAGAAAACTTGACACCATGTTCCAATACACTACCAGCGTGAGTACCGTGACAGTCATTTTCCGAAAGGGATTCGGGAAGTGAACACAGTGGGGTTATGTTTGACTTGCTTTAGTTAGGATCACTTCGTGATCATCTCTCGACCGAGGCACCTTCTCTTCTCGCTCTCTTTTATGTAAGCTAGGCTAGTGCTGCTGCAACCTCTTGTTCTTTGTTCAGCCTTGTTCCACACCCAAGGCTGGGATAGTCGTGTTACCCGGGAACGGGATTGCTGAGTCCTTTGTGGCTCACTGTTACTTCAACACACCAGATGCATGTACGATGGTGAGCTACACAAGCGATGGCACTGAGCTAGACTGGGAGTACGACGAGGAGCGTAGCCGTTACTATGTGAACTATCCAGTTGATCAGTAGAGCTTCTACTAGGATTTGATTCAGACCCGTGGTTTAATGTTATGTTTGGTATCTTGTCATTTGGATCTTTACCCTTAGATGGGTTGTGATGTTTATCTGAATGATGTTTGAACTTGTAATGTAATTTTGTGACGTGGCGAGTGTAAGCCAACTATCTTTTCAGTTTTCCATCCCTATTTTTACATGAGATGTGCAAAGGTACCAAACTTGCGATCATTCCAGAATGGGCTTATATCTTTAAGTCGTGCCTCGACACGTAGGAGATATAGTCCCATCCTGGGCATTACACAAGAACAACTCAAGAATCCGGCCAAGATTATTTGCTTCAAGTGAAAAATTGAAGGGTATCATGTTAGATCTTTCCCGTTGAAGAAGAAGATCATTAGTGACAAGCAACAAGGGAAGATGCCACAAGTTCAATCCCGTGCTCAACCACAAGTTGAAGAAAGGCCACTTCCCAAGAAGATTCAAGTTAATGCTTCTCATGTTGAGAAATCAAGTGAGAAGAAAGTGAAGAGTAAACGTTGCTACTTATGTCGTGAGAAAGGTCATGTAATTTCTTCATGCACCAGTGGTAACTTATCCAACCCAATTATTATTGATGATATCTATTCTCTTGAGAAGGATAATGTTGGCCATGCGTTTGCCAAGTTTGTTGGTACTCAAAGTGGTGTCAAGAAAAGAACCATTTGGGTAGCCAAGCCTATTGTGACTAACCTCTTAGGACCCTACTTGGTTGGGGACCAACAAGCTCAAACTTGATCAATAGGTGTTGTTGAAGGGCACTGGAGACTTTGCTACATTATGAAGAATTAAGGAGACTTCATCATTCATATTTTCTCAAGCCAAATTTGGATTATCAAGTTTCTATCTTATATCCAATGTTCCTCCTTGCGGTAACTCCTTCTTAAATGGTTTACATTGAAAGTTACTTGCCCCTTAGCATGTTGTGGTTTTGTACCTTGCATCTGCTTGTATATGTTGTGCTTCCTATTGGTGTTTTGGAAACGGGAATACCCAGACTTGCCTGCCTGCGGCCCGTGACGCGGCTCCATCAATGGCCTAGTACGGCCCGACTTCAGCAACCACAGCTCAAGATCCTCGCGAGGGGCCAAGACTCGCTAGGAGGACGATAGCAAGACCTCCCTGGGGGCAGTCTCTCTAGGCTGGCTCCCGAGGAGCGGAGATATCTATGCAAGGTGCACCTCGCGAGGTTCGCGTGACGTGAGCCATGACGTCCAAGGCCAGGTGGGCGCCAGCGGGCGTAGTGTACCAGTTTCCTCTTTGGTGCTAAGGGGCAAGCACAGGTGCGAAGTCCCGAGGAATCAAGCTAAGGTTTCCATATCAGTGCAACAAGACCAAGGACCGTCAAGACGGAAGAATGGAGGTCATCGTGGAGCCCAGCGCGGCGTCACCACCACATCCTTTGGCAGGCGAAGACTACTTTTGTCAAGATAACTTGTACTAGCCGTTCCCCTTCAAGTTTGGCCATTGTGGGATCACTTCCCGTCGATATTTGGGGAGAGGACCAAGGCCACTATAAATAGGACCTAGCCACCACCCTAGAGGGGGATCAGATCCATCCCACCCTGACCATACCACAAGCTCATTCGAGCCCAAGAACACCTCTCCTCCGGAGGCTGTTCATCCATTGTACTAGTTCATCCTCAGGCCCACGAGGCAATCCACCACACACACTAGGGTAGGGTATTACACCACAAGGTGGCCCGAACCAATATAATTCTCGGTGTCCCTTGTTCTTTTAGTTCGTCGAGCTAGGTTGTGGAATCGTAGGGCGAACACGCTAGGGAGAGAGTGTTCTTCGTGCGCACCCTAGAGTTCGAACCTCTCAAGGGTTTGCGGAACCCGAAATCTGACACTTCCAATTTGCTTTTCTTGAGAAATCAAGTATGTGTATGTTGGTTTGCACATCATGTATGTGTGTGTCGTGTCTTGAGCCTTTTTGCATCTTGTTTGTATCTTAGTTGGCTCTTGTGAGAGATTAATGGTTCATCCCATTTTGGGGGGGGGTGATGTGCTTTGTGCACCTCACAATCCTATAAACGTGTGTACATGAGGAATACAATCTAGTATTGATATTACAAGATTATCTAGTCTCTATGTGGTATGTCTTCTCATTGGAAAATCAACTTCTATTTGGTCCATTAATTATCTCTTATTGGTTCTTTTTTGCCTCTTGTTAAGTTTTTCATTGGTATCACATTATGGGGGAGTAATATGCTATGTGTATATTACAAGCCTGGAAAATGTGTACATTTGAGATATTGTCACCTAGAGTTGTTATTGTAAATTATCTTGTTCCTAGGTGGCTGATGTCGCTTAAAGCTACGTCGCTTTTCCCCAAAGAGGAAGGGATGATGCAGCACAGCGGTGGTAGGTATTTCCGTCGTATGTTAAACCAAGGTTATCGAATCAGTAGGAGAACCGATAAACACAATGTAAACAACACCTGCACACAAATAACAACTTCTCGCAACACGACATGTTAAACGGGTTGCCAATCACTTTCGGGGTACGGCGCCTCAAGATAGGCAAAATGGAAGTGATGAATTTGTAGTAGATTGGTAGATCGAACGCCAAATAAACAAATAAGAATAAATTGCAGCAAGGTATTTTTGTATTTTTGGTTTAATAAATCTGAAAATAAATGCAAGGAAAAAGTAGATCACAAAGGCAAATACTCCCTCCGTTCCTAAATGTAAGTCTTTTTAGAGATTCCACTACAAATTACATACGGATGTATATAGACATATTTTAGAGTGTAGGTTCACTCATTTTGTTCCGTATGTAGTCCATATTGGAATCTCTGAAAAGACTAATATTTAGGAACGGAGGGAGTATATGAGAAACAAGACCCGGGGGCCGTAGGTTTCACTAGTGGCTTCTCTAGAGAAAAATAGCAAACGGTGGGTAGACAATTTTTTGTTGGGCAATTGATAGAACCTCAAATAATTATGACGATATCCAGGCAATGATCATTACATTGGCATCACGTCCAAGATTAGTAGACCGACTCCTGTCTGCATCTACTACTAATACTCCACACATCGACCGCTATCCAGCATGCATCTAGTGTATTAAGTTCGTGCAAAAACAGAGTAATGCATTATGAATGATGACATGATGTAGACAAGATCCGTTTACCTATGGCGTTAGATATGGATCTCATCGTTTTATCCTTAGTGGCAACGATACATACATGTCGGTTTCCTTTCTGTCACTGGGATCAAGCACCGTAAGATCGGATCCACTACCGGGCACCTCTTCCCATTGCAAGATAAATAGATCAAGTTGGCCAAACAAAACCCAAATATCAGAGAAGAAATACGAGGCTATAAGAGATCATGCATATAAGAGATCAAAGAAACTCAAATAACTTTCATGGATATAAAAAGATAGATCTGGCCATAAACTCAAAGTTCATCGGATCCCAACAAACACACCGCAAAAAGAGTTACAACATATGGATCTCCGACAGACCATTGTATTGATAATCAAGAGAGAGAGAGAGAGAGAGGAAGCCATCTAGCTACTAACTACGGACCCGTAGGTCTACAAAGAACTACTCACGCATCATCTGAGAGGCACCAATGGAAGTGGCGAACCCCTCCGTGATGGTGTCTAGATAGGATCTGGTGGTTCTGGAGTATGCGGTGGCTGGATGAATATTTCGTCTACTCCCCTAGGGTTTCTGGAATATTGTGGTATTTATAGAGCAAAGAGGTGGTGCGGGAGGCCACCGAGGTGGGCACAGCCCACCTGGGTGTGCCAGGGGGGCCTGATGCGCCCTGGTGGGTTGTGCCTGAAGGAAATATGCCCTAGAGGCAATAATAAAGTTGTTATTTATATTTCCATATACATCATGATAAATGTATTTTATTCATGCTAGAATTGTATTAACCGGAAACTTGATACAAGTGTGAATACATAGACGAAACAAAGTGTCCCTAGTATGCCTCTACTAGACTAGCTCGTTAATCAAAGATGGTTATGTTTCCTAACCATAGACATGAGTTGTCATTTGATCAATGGTATCACATCATTAGGAGAATGATGTGATGGACAAGACCCATCCATTATCTTAGCAACTTCATCGTTTAGTTTTTTCCCTATTGCTTTCTTCATGACTTATACATGTTCCTATGACTATGAGATTATGCAACTCCCGAATACCGGAGGAACACCTTGTGTCCTATCAAAGATCACAATGTAACTGGGTGATTATAAAGATGCTCTACAGGTGTATCCGAAGGTGTTTGTGGTGTTGGCATAGATCGAGAATAGGATTTGTCACTCCAAGTGTGGGAGAGGTATCTTTGGGCCCTCTCGGTAATACACATCATAATAAGCCTTGCAAGCAAACGACTAATGAGTTAGTCACGAGATGATGTATTATGGAACGAGTAAAGAGACTTGCCGATGACGAGATTGTACTAGGTATGATGATACCGACGATCGAATCTCGGGCAAGTAACATACCGATGACAAAGGGAACAACGTACGTTGTTATGCGGTTTGACCGATAAAGATCTTCGTAGAATATGTGGGAGTGCTACGTCTTGAGCTTGCGTTGTTTTCCCTTGAAGAGGAAATGGTGATGTAGCACAGTAGCGTGAGTATTTCCCTCTGTTTTTGAGAACCAAGGTATCAATCCAGTAGGAGACTACACGCGAGTCCCTCGTACCTCCACAAACAAATAAGAACCTTGCTACCAACGCGATAAAGGGGTTGTCAATCCCTTCTCGGCCACTTGCAAAAGTGAGATCTGATAGAGATAATAAGATATATATTTTTGGTATTTTTGTTTTAAAGATTGAAAGCAAAGATTGCAAAATAGAACTAAAGTTAAGATAAATAGTTGATGGAAGATTGATATGACGGAAGATAGACCCCGGGGCCATAGGTTTCACTAGTGGCTTCTCTCAAGATAGCAGATTTCTACGGTGGGTGAACAAATTACTATCGAACAATTGATAGAAAAGCGCATAGTTATGAGAATATCTAGGCATGATCATTGTATATAGGCATCACGTCCGTGACAAGCAGACCAAAATGATTCTACATCTACTACTATTACTCCACACATCGACCACTATCCAGCATGCATCTAGAGTATTAAGTTCATAAGAACAGAGTAACGCTTTAAGCAAGATGACATGATGTAGAGGGATAAAATCATGCAATATGATATAAACCCCATCTTTTTATCCTCGATGGCAACAATACAATACGTGCCTTACTGCCCATGCTGTCACTGGGAAAGGACACCGCAAGATTGAACCCAAAGGTAAGCACTCCTCCCACTGCAAGAAAGATCAATCTAGTAGGCCAAACCAAACTGACAATTCGAAGAGGCTTGCAAAGATATTTAAATCATGCATAAAAGATTTCAGAGAATAATCAAATATTGTTCATAGATAATCTTGATCATAAACCCACAATTCATCGGATCTCGACGAACACACCGCAAAAAGAATTACATCAAATAGATCTCCAAGAAGATCGAGGAGAACTTTGTATTGAGATCAAAAGAGAGAGAAGAAGCCATCTAGCTAATAACTATGGACCCGAAGGTCTGTGGTAAACTACTCACAACTCATCGGAGAGGCTATGGTGTTGATGTAGAAGCCCTCGGTGATCGATTCCCCCACCAGTGGAGCTCCGGAACAGGCCCCAAGATGGTATATTACGAGTACAGAAGGTTGCGGCAGTGGAATTAGGGTTTGGTGGTGCTCTCAGATGTTTTCAGGGTATATGGATATATATATATAGGAGGAAGAGGCATGTCGGTGGAGCTATGGGGGGCCACGAGGGTGGGGGGCACGCCCCCCTGCCTCGTGGACACCCCGTGGCTTCCCTGGTGTGTACTCCAAGTCTTTTGGGTTGCATTTGTTCCAAAAACGATCCTCTCGAAGGTTTCATTCCATTTGGACTCCGTTTGATATTCCTTTTCTACGAAACACTGAAATAGGCAAAAAAAACAGCAATTTGCACTGGGCCTTGGGTTAGTAGGTTAGTCCCAAAAATAATATAAAAGTGTATAATAAAGCCCATTTAACATCCAAAACAGTTAATATAATAGCATGGAACAATAAAAAATTAAATATGCGTTGGAGATGTATCAAGCATCCCCAAGCTTAATTCCTGCTCGTCCTCGAGTAGGTAAATGATAAAAACAGAATTTTTGATGTGAAATGCTACCCAACAAAATTATCAATGTAATTTTCTTTATTGTGGCATGAATGTTCAGATTCGAAAGATTCAAGACAAAAGTTTAATATTGACATAAGAATAATAATACTTCAAGCATACTAACAAAGCAATTATGTCTTCTCAAAATAACATGGCCAAAAAAAATTCATCCCTACAAAATCATATAGTTTGGCTATGTTCCATCTTCGTCACACAAAATACTCAAATCATGCACAACCCTGGTTTCAGCCAAGCAATTGTTTCATACTTAATTTTTTTTCAAACTTTTTCAACTTTCACGCAATACATGAGCGTGAGCCATGGATATAGCACTATAGGTGGAATAGAGTGGTGGTTCTGGAGAAGACAAAAAAGGAAGATGGTCTCACATCAACTAGGCGTATCAATGGGCTATGGAGATACCCATCAATAGATAACAATGTGAGTGAGTAGGGATTACCATGCAACAGATGCACTAGAGCTATAAATGTATTAAATCTCAACAAAAGAAACTAAGTGGGTGTGCATCCAACTTGCTTGCTCATGAAGACCTAGGGCATTTGAGGAAGCCCATCGTTGGAATATACAAGCCAAGTTCTATAATGAAAATTCCCACTAGTATATGAAAGTGACAAAACAAGAGACTCTCTCATGGTGCTACTTTGAAGCACAAGTGTGGAAAAAATAGTAGCATTGTCCCATTTTTCTTTTCTTTTTCTTTTTCTTTTTCTTTTTTGGGCCTTTCTTTTTTTTCTTTGTCCTTTCCTTCTTTTTTTATTTGGGACAATGCTCTAATAATGATGATCATCACACTTCTATTTATTTACAACTCATAGATTACAACTCGATACTAGAACAAAATATGACTCTATATGAATGCCTCCGGTGGTGTACCGGGATGTGCAATGAATCAAGAGTGACATGTATGAAAAATTATGCATGGTGGCCTTGCCACAAATACGATGTCAACTACATGATCATGCATGGAAATATGACAATGATGAAGCGTGTCATAGTAAACAGAACGGTGGAAAGTTGCATGGCAATATATCTCGGAATGGCTATGGAAATGCCATAATAGGTAGGGTATGGTGGCTGTCTTGAGGAAAGTGTATGGTGGGTGTATGGTACCGGCGAAAGTTGCGTGGTACAAGAGAGGCTAGCAATGTGGAAGGGTGAGAGTGCGTATAATCCATGGACTCAACATTAGTCATAAAGAACTCACATACTTATTGCAAAAATCTACAAGTCATCAAAACAAAGTACTACACGCATGCTCCTAGGGGAAGGGTTGGTACGAGATAACCATCGCGCGATCCCGACCTCCACACAAAGGATGACAATCAATGAAATACCTCATGCTTCAAATTTGTCACACAAGGGTTACGATACGTGCATGCTACGAGACTTGCAAACCTCAACACAAGTATTTATCAAATTCACAACTACTCTACTAGCATTACTCTAATATCACCATCCTCATATCTCAAAACAATCATCAAGTAGCAAACTTCTCATAGTATTCAATGCACTTTATATGAAAGTTTTTATTATACCCATCTTGGATGCCCATCATATTAGGACTAATTTTATAACTAAAGCAAATTACCATGCTGTTCTAAAAGACTCTCAAAATAATAAGTGAAGCATGTGAGTTCAATAATTTCTATAAGATAAAACCACCATCGTTGTAATGCCTAGGATGCGACTATGTCTCCTACGTGTCGAGGCATGACTTAAAGACATAAGCGCATTCTCGAATGATCTCAAGTATGGTATCTTTGCACATCTCATTTAAAAGTTTAGGGATGAAATTGTAAAAGATAGTTGGCTTACACTCGCCACGTCACCCAATGAATACAATAACATAAAATCATCCGAATAACACAGGGTCCACCTACGGATGAAATCCAAACGATAAAGATACCATAAACACAAGACCTGATCGCCCCTAGTAGGAACGACTACAGATCGTCGGGATACAAAACATAGTAACGACCACGCTCTTCATCGAACTCCCAATGAAGTTCGAATCCATCTCCTGCATCGTTCTCGGCGTACCTGCATCTGGTGTGTGTAGTAAACTGTGAGCCACAAGGACTCAGCAATCCCATTCCCGGGTATCAAAACTAACAAAGCCTTAGGTGTGGAAGGATAAATAAAGTGTTTGCAGCAAGCTCTAAGCAACTAGCTTACGAGTCCAGAGCGAGAAGAGAGTATGTGCCAACGATCGCCAAGTTGATCAAGAAGTGATCCTAGCTACTCACGGTCAAACATAACCCCACCGTGTTCACTTCCTGAAGCCCTTCGGAAAAAGACCATCACGGTTACTCACACAGGTAGTGTATTCTTATGAATATGGTATCAAGTTATGTACAGCCGGATATTAACAAATTCCCATCTGCCACATAACCACGGGCACGGATTTCGAAAGTTCAAACCCTGCAGGGGTGTCCCAACTTAACCCATCACAAGCTCACGATCTGCGGAGTCGCAACTCCGAAGTGGGAAGACCCTAGTATTCTCAGAATCCCGTGCTCAAGATATTTCGACAAAGGTAAAACTAATCCAGCAAGACCTCCCGATGTGTCGACACCCTGATAGTAGCTGCACGTATCTCGTCTCAGGCCACGACCGGATAGGTCAGCCTACAGATAATACCAGATACCTCGGGTTTCCCCAAGGCGGCCCTGCAGTCTGCCCAGTTTGGACCAACACTCATGAGGAGCACTGGCCCGGGTTGTAAAATTAAGTCCTCGGGGTCCGGAAAGTCCCTATGCAAGTTATTTAGTTATGGAAAATGGTAAAACCAAAGTTGGGCCTTACTGGAAAAGCTTTAAGCAGTGCTAATTATCAAGGGGGGCCGATAAACCCCAACCTTGTTAGGAACGCAAAAACAAGGAACATAACAGCGGTTTATCAGGCCCTAAGGTGGCATAAGTGGAACAAAACACCAAGCAGAAGGCCAAGCCTTCCACCCATTGCCAATATATATGTGCATTGATTAACATAGATACATATTGTGTTATCCCCAAAAAACAAGTTCACCACGGAGCGATCTTCAATCTTCACCTGCAACTAGCAACGCTATAAGAGGGGCTGAGCAAAGCGTACTTAGCCAATCAACGGTTTTGCTAGGAAGGCGGTTAGAGTGTTTCATGGCAACAATAGGAGCCTGACAAACAGGAATAAGCGTCGAAGCATAGCTAAAGAGCGAGACAACTAGCATAGGCAAAGATAGAGGTGATATCGGGGAACGGCCATCTTGCCTGGTAAGTCATCGGTGGGATGGAAAGATGGCTCCTCAAACTCAGTCTCGACAAGATACTCGAACTCCGTATGGGCTCTCGGCTCTACCCAACACAAGAGCACAACAACGGCACACTATCAAACACGGTGCAATGCACATCAACATGATGCAAGACATGTCATGAAATGCAGGTATGATGTGTGTATGCATGAGGATGCTCTCGAGCCTAAGGAGAAGGTGATGGAAATGGCTTCATCTTGGGTAACCAAGCAAGCCACTGGATAGAGGGGAAGATTCCGGTTGAAAACGATATAAAGATCACCGGAAACGGATGCACGGTTTGGAAATGACAAGCAGAACAATTTGCAATGCAAAACTGCAGTTATCAGCAACATGGCATCTTTGGAGCAAGAAATAAATATGCTACAACACACAAACATGAAGACGAAAGGCATGGATGTGAAATAAACATGATCCTTAACAAGCATCAACTTAGAGCACACCCAAAAACTTGCTGGAACACAATTAAACAAGCATGGCAAGATGCAATAAGTTTACAGATTTCTCAGACTTGGTGAAAATTACAAGGCATGGCAGAAATTACAACAAGTAGGCATGTTTGCAAGCTTGTGCAACTCAACTCAAAGCACATAATGGCATGTGAATATAACCAACAGCAAGAAGGCATGTTTGTGAAGCTACTCATGGCAAGAACATGGTCATAGGATGCATAGAACACTAGCTATTCACATGGCAAAACTGAACTTGTTGATAACATGCTGACAGAAACATTTTATAGCAACTAGAGGGCCTCGAAAGAGCAAGCTATAGCATGGCATCATGGCAAACAAGAGTATGTATAGCTAGAGCATAAAATATACATCAAGGAACACCCACTGGACAACTCTAACCATGCACAACAATGACGGTGGCATCATGGAAACATGGCATAAACATTAACAGATTCACACCTAGCAGAAATTTAACATCACGATGACATGTTAACAAGCTTGTTGCACTCATCTTAAGACATATCATGGCATTAAAATGAATCTATCATATAGAGCACATTCCAAAGAGCAAAACTCATGTTGACACCTAACTCATATGACACATGGATTAATATACACAAGCAAGACAAAACATCATCTCATAACAAGTTCAGAAACTTATCAGCCAAATGCACTTATGCAACAGAGATAAACATGGCATAATGCATCATATCATGCAAGCAAAAACATCCATCTTGAAGAGCGTCACAAGACGAATATCTGGACATATCATTCACTCCATTCGGACCAACATGCACAAAATTACTAGCTCACGGACATGCCAACAAATTTACAAAGACAACAAGTGCTGAAACAGTTTCATCATGAAGCACTCTTGCCACGAAGATTAAGCCAACTAGATGATCCCTATCATGCATGAAACTGATGCTAACATGAAGAGCACAATGAGGCGAACATTTTGGTATATCATATGCGCAAAACGGAGCACCGAGCACAAAGTTACCACATGATGAAGGAGGCAATAAATTTACACGGATCTGGGACTTGGTGGATTTTTACCCTCTGAAAAGTCAACGGGACAGGACGGAGCGGGTTGACGGGATCCGGACGGAGCGGAATGATGTTTGGTTGGCGAACTGGTGGCTCTGATCCACCCTCCTGGTGGATCCAGATCTGGCCGGAGTTGGAGCGGGCTCGCCGGAGACGGCGGCCGGCGAGGAGGCACGGTGGCCGGAGGAGCTTGGAGGCGGCGGGGGAGCTCGGTGTCGGCGGCGGCCGATGACGCGGCGGCGGCGGTGAGGCGCGCCGGCCGGGGCGCGCGGGGAGCTCAGAGGGAGACGCGGCGGTGGGGAGTGGGCGGCATGGCGGCGGTGACCCGACGCGGGCCGAGCGCACCGGCGGTCGGAGGAGCGGGCGTTGGGTCGGCGCTCGGAGGCGGCGGCGGATGCGCGGGCCAGGCGGGCCGCGCGCGGGCCCTGCTGGCCGCGGGAGGCGAGGGATGTGGGGCGGTGCGGTGACGAATGGCAGCCTGCCATGTGGCGGCGCGGAGGACGACGGACACGTCCGGCGGCGGAGTGGACGTGTCCAGCGCGCGGAGGAAAGAGGAGCTAGGGTTTGATCCGGATTTCGGGGGAAGTGGGCTTATTTATAGATTCTGGGAGCTAGGAGTGTCCAAATGAGGTGCGGTTTTTGCCCACACGATCATGATCCGATGACCGAGAGGATGGGGGTGGTTGTGCTAGGTTAGTGGGCTGTTGTGGAGGGGTGTTGGGCCAAAGAAAGATGAGCTTTTAACCCATGAGGTTAACCGTTGGAGTATCAAACGACCTCCAAACACGACGAAACTTGACAGGTGGTCTCCACGTACTAAAACAACAACGTATGACAAGTCTCACGTCATTCCGAGAACGTTCTACGCCCACAAACGAGAGAAGGACTCGGAGGTGCTACGGGCACATGTGTGAGTGTCGGGACTCGAAACAGACAACGGGAAGAGATGAGCATGACCGGGTGCAAGACAACACGAATGCAATGCAATGCACATGATGACATGACATGGATGACATGCACACACGCACACGAAAAAACCCGAAGAAACCCGAAATGAAGGAAGAGCCCAGAATGGAATTGATTAGTCAATGAAGATTATATTGCCATAAATGAAATTGTTACATCCGGGGCGTTACAAACTCTCCTCCACTACAAAAAGATCTCGTCCCAAGATCTAGGACTGAAAGAAAGCGGGATACTCACAATGGAGATGATCTTCTCGTTCCCATGTAGCTTCTCGGTCGGTATGGTGTGACCATTTCACTTTCAAGAATTTGATGGACTTGTTGCGGGTCTTGCGCTCAGTTTCTTCAAGAATAGCAACGGGGTGCTCACGATAAGACAAGTCTTCCTGAAGATCAATCTCTTCGAAAGGAATGGTGCGTTAAGGCGTCTTGAAGCACTTGCGGAGTTGTGACACGTGAAACACATCGTGCACATTTGCAAAGTTGGAGGGAGGCTCGATTTGGTAGGCTAGATCGCCTCTCTTGCCAAGAATCTTGAAAGGACCAACGTATCTTGGAGCAAGCTTACCCTTGATACCGAACCTCTGAGTGCCCTTCATGGGAGAAACACGGAGATAGACATGATCTCCAATGTCGAAAGCCAAGTCACGATGCTTGCCGTCATAGTAGCTCTCTAGACGCGATTGCGCGGCCTTGAGATTATCACGTATGACTTTGCACATTTCTCCGGCTTCTGAGATCAAATCATTTCCAAGGAGTTGACGTTCACCAGTCTCGGACCAGTTGAGAGGGGTACGACACTTTCTGCCATAGAGGATTTCAAACGGAGCTTTGCCTGCACTTGCTTGGAAGCTGTTGTTGTAGGAGAATTCGGCAAATGGAAGGCAATCTTCCCATTTCATACCGAAGGAGATGACACAAGCTCTCAACATATCTTCAAGGATTTGGTTCACTCTCTCGACTTAACCACTAGTCTGAGGGTGAAACGCAGTGTTGAAGCGAATCTTGGTGCCCATGGCTGACTGAAAGGAATCCCAGAACTTGGAAGAGAACAAGCTTCCACGGTCTGAGGAGATGACTTCAGGGATGCCATGCAAAGAGACAATTCTGGAGGTGTACAGCTCTACCAGTTGAGCTGCGTTGATGGATTCTTTGACCGGAAGAAAATGAGCCACTTTAGTTAGCTTGTCAATCACCACAAAGATAGCATCATTTCCTCTCTTGGACTTGGGAAAACCGGTGACGAAATCCATCTCAATGTGATCAAATTTCCACTCGGGAATAGGAAGAGGTTGAAGGAGTCCGGCTGGACGTTGATGCTCTGCCTTCACTCTTCTGCAAACATCACACTCGTTCACGAATTGAGCAATTTCTCTTTTCATGTGAGTCCACCACATAAGCGCATTCTGGAATGATCTCAAGTATGGTATCTTTGCACATCCCATGTAAAAGTTTTGGGATGAAATTGTAAAAGATAGTTGGCTTACACTCGCCACGTCACCCAATGAATACAATAACATACAATCATCCGAATAACACAGGGTCCGCCTACGGACGAAATCCAAACGAGAAAGATACCATAAACACAAGACCTGTTCGCCCCTAGTAGGAACCACTACCGATCGTTGGGATACAAAACATAGTAACGACCACACTCTTCATCGAACTCCCAATGAAGTTCTGATCCATCTCCTGCATCGCTCTCGGCGGTACCTTCATCTGGTGTGTGTAGTAAACTGTGAGCCACAAGGACTCAACAATCCCATTCCCAGATATCAAAACTAACAAAGCCTTAGGTGTGAAGGGTAAATAAAGTGTTTGCAGCAAGCTCTAAGCAACTAGCTTACGAGTCCAGCCGAGAAGAAAGTATGTGCCAACGAAAGCCAAGTTGATCAAGAAGTGATCCTAGCTACTCACGGTCAAACATAACCCCACCGTGTTCACTTCCCGAAGCCCTTCAGAAAGAGACCATCACGGTTACTCACACAGGTAGTGTATTCTTATGAATATGGTGTCAAGTTATCTACAACCGGATATTAACAAATTCCCATCTGCCACATAACCGCGGGCACGGCTTTCGAAAATTCAAACCCTGCAGGGGTGTCCCAACTTAGCCCATCACAAGCTCACGATCTGCGGAGTCGCAACTCCAAAGTGGGAAGACCCGAGTATTATCGGAATCCCGTGTTCAAGATATTTCGACAAAGGTAAAACTAATCCAACAAGACCTCCCAGCGTGCCGACACCCTGATAGTAGCCATGTGTATATCGTCTCAGGCCACGACCAGATAGGTCAGCCTACAGGTAATACCAGATACCTCGGGTTTCCCCAAGGCGGCCCTGCAGTCTACCCAGTTTGGACCGACACTCATGAGGAGCACTGGCCCGGGTTGTAAACTTAAGTCCTCGCGGTCCGAAAAGTCCTATGCAAGTTATTTAGTTTTGGCAAATGGTAAAACCAAAGTTGGGCCTTGCTGGAAAAGCTTTAAGCAGTGCGAATTATCAAGGGGGGCCCATAAACCCCAACCGTGTTAGGAACGCAAAATCAAGGAACATAACAACGGTTTATCGGGTCCTAAGGTGGCATGAGTGGAACAAAACACCAAGCAGAAGGCCAAGCCTTCCACCCATTGCCAATATATATGTGCATTGATTAACATAGATTTATATTGTGTTATCCCCAAAAAACAAGTTCATCACGGAGTAATCTTCAATCTTCACATGCAACTAGCAACGCTATAAAAGGGGCTGAGCAAAGCGTACTTAGCCAATCAACGGTTTTGCTAGGAAGGTGGTTAAAGTGTTTCATGGCAACAATAGGAGGCTGACAAACAGGAATAGACGTCGAGGCATAGCTAAAGAGCGAGACAAATAGCATAGGCAAATATAGAGGTGATATCGGGGAACGGTCATCTCGCCTGGTAAGTCGTCGGTGGGATGGAAAGACGACACCTCAAACTCAGTCTCGACAAGATCCTCGAACTCGTTATCGGCTCCCAGCTCTACCCAACACAAGAGCACAACACCGCACAATATCAAACACGGTGCAATGCACAATCAACATGATGCAAGACATGTCATGAAATGCAGGTATGATGTGCATATGCATGAGGATGCTCTCGAGCCTAAGGAGAAGGTGATGGAAATGGCTTCATCTTGGGTAACCAAGCAAGCCACTGGATAGAGGGGAAGATTCCGGTTGAAAACGATATAAAGATCACCGGAAACGGATGCACGGTTTGCAAATGACAAGCAAAACAATATGCAATGCAAAACTGCAGTTATCAGCAACATGGCATCTTTGGAGCAAGAAATAAATATGCTATAGCACACAAACATGAAGACAAAAGGCATGGATGTGAAATAGACATGATACTTAACAAGCATGAACTTAGAGCACACCCAAAAACTTGCTGGAACACAATTAAACAAGCATGGCAAGATGCAATAAGTTTACAGATTTCTCAGACTTGGTGAAAATTACAAGGCATGCAAGAAATTACAACAAGTAGGCATGTTTGCAATCTTGTGCAACTCAACTCAAAGCATATAATGGCATGTGAATATAACCAACAGCAAGAAGGCATGTTTGTGAAGCTACTCATGGCAAGAACATGGTCATAGGATGCATAGAACACTAGCTATTCACATGGCAAAACTGAACTTGTTGATAACATGCTGATAGAAACATTTTATAGCAACTAGAGGGCCTCCAAAGAGCAAGCTACAACATGGCATCATGGCAAACAAGAGTATGTAAAGCTAGAGCATAACATATAAATCAAGGAACACCCACTAGACAACTCTAACCATGCACAACAATGACGGTGGCATCATGGAAACATGGCATAAACATTAACAGATTCACACCTAGCAGAAATTTAACATCACGGTGACATGTTAACAAGCTTGTTGCACTCATCTCAAGACATATCATGGCATGAAAATGAATCTATCATGTAGAGCACATTCCAAAGAGCAAAACTCATGTTGACACCTAGCTCATATGACACATGGATTAATATACACAAGCAAGACAAAA
This sequence comes from Secale cereale, assembly GCA_902687465.1. Lineage (NCBI taxonomy): Eukaryota > Viridiplantae > Streptophyta > Magnoliopsida > Poales > Poaceae > Secale > Secale cereale. The sequence continues at coordinate 492,929,052 of LR738711.1, read as the reverse complement.
CATCATCTCATAACAGGTTCAGAAACTTATCAGCAAAATGCACTTATGCAACAGAGATAAACATGGCATAATGCATCATATCATGCAAGCAAATACATCCATCTTGAAGAGCGTCACAAGACGAACATCTGGACATATCATTCACACCATTCGGACCAACATGCACAAAGTTACTAGCTCACGAACATGCCAACAAATTTACACAGACAACAAGTGCTAAAACAATTTCATCACGAAACACTCTTCCATGAAGATTAAGCCAACTAGATGATCCCTATCATGCATGAAACTTATGCTAACATGAAGAGCACGATGAGGCGAACATTTTGGTATATCATATGCGCAAAACGGAGCACCGAGCACAAAGTTACCACATGATGAAGGAGGCAATAAATTTACACGGATCTGGGACTTAGTGGATTTTTACCCTCTGAAAAGTCAACGGGACAGGACGGAGCGGGATGACGGGATCCGGGCGGAGCGGGATGGCATTTGGTTGGCAAACTGGTGGCTCTGATCCACCCTCCTGGTGGATTCAGATCTGGCCGGAGTTGGAGCGGGCTCGCCGAAGACGGCAGCCGGCGAGGAGGCGCGGTGGCCGGAGGAGCTTGGAGGCGGCGGGGGAGCTCGGTGTCGGCGGTGGCCGGTGACGCGGAGGCGGCGGCGGCGGTGAGGCGCGCCGGCCGGGGCGCGCAGGGAGCTCGGAGGGAGGCGCGGCGGCGGGGACCGGGCGGCACGGCGGCGGTGACCCGGCGCGGGCCGAGTGCGCAGGTGGTCGGAGGAGCGGGCGTTGGGTCGGCGCTCGGAGGCGACGGCGGATGCGCGGGCCAGGCGGGCCGCGGGAGGCGCGGGGATGTGGGGCGGCGCGGTGACGAATGGTAGCCTGCCATGTGGCGGCGTGGAGGAGGACGAACACGTCCGGCGGCGAAGTGGACGTGTCCAGCGCGCGGAGGAGGAAGGAGCTAGGGTTTGATCCGGATTTCGGGGGAGGTGGGCTTATTTATAGATTCTGGGAGCTAAGAGTGTCCAAATGAGGTGCGGTTTTCGCCCACACGATCATGATCCGACGATCGACAGGATTGGGGTGGTTGTGCTAGGTTAGTGTGCTGTTGTGGAGGGGTGTTGGGCCAAAACAAAGAGGAGCTTTTAACCCACGAGGTTAACCGTTGGAGTATCAAACAACCTCCAAACACGATGAAACTTGACAGGCGGTCTCCACGTACTAAAACAACAACGCACGACAAGTCTCACCTCATTCCGATAACGTTCTACGCCCACAAACGAAAGAAGGACTCGGAGGTGCCACGGGCACGTGTGTGAGTGTCGGAACTCGAAACAGACAATGGGAAGAGACGAGCATGACCGGGTGCAAGACAACACGAATGCAATGCAATGCACATGATGACATGACATGGATGACATGCACACACGCACACGAAAAAACCGAAGAAACCCGAAATGAAGGAAGAGCCCAGAATGGAATTGATTAGTCACCGAAGATTATATTGCCATAAATGGAATTGTTACATCCGGGGCGTTAAAATCGTGCTCTAAAAATATATAAGTGAAGCACTAGAGCAAAACTATCTAGCTCAAAAGATATAAGTGAAGCACATAGAGTATTCTCATAAATTCCAATTCATGTGTATCTCTCTCAAAAGTTGTGTACAGCAAGGATGATTGTGGTAAACTAAAAAAGGAAAGACTCAAATCATACATGACGCTCCAAGCAAAACACATATCATGTGGTGAATAAAAATATAGTCTCAAGTAAAGTTATCGATAGACGAAGACGAAAGAGGGGATGCCTTCCCGGGGCATCCCCAAGCTTAGGCTTTTGTTTGTACTTGAATTTTACCTTGGGGTGACTTGGGCATCCCCAAGCTTAGTCTCTTGCCACTCTTTGTTCCATAGTCCATCGAATCCTTACCAAAAAACTTGAAAACTTCACAACACAAAACTTAGCAAAAAAAATCTCGTGAGCTCCGTTAGTATAAGAAAACAAACCACCACTTTAAGGTACTGTAATGAACTCATTCTTTATTTATATTGGTGTTAAACCTACTGTATTCCAACTTCTCTATGATTCATACCCCCCGATACTACTCATAGATTCATCAAAATAAGCAAACAACACAGGAAAAAAGAATCTAACAAAAACAGAACATTCTGTAGCAATCTGTAACTTTCGAATACTTCTGTAACTCTATTTTTTTGAAATAAATTGGTATACGTGAGGAATTTTTCTATTAATCATCTGCAAAAAGAATCAACTTAAAAGCACTCTCCAGTAAAAAATGGCAGCTAATCTCGTGAGCGCAAACGTTTCTGTTTTTTACAGCAAGATCGCAAGGACTTCACCCAAGTCTTCCCAAAGGTTCTACTTGGCACAAACACTAATTAAAACACAAAACCACATCTAACCATAAGCTAGATGAATTATTTATTACTAAACAAAAGTAAAAGCAAGGAAAATAAAATTGGGTTGCCTCCCAACAAGCTCTTGCTTTATAGCCATTAAGATCGGCTTGAGATTTCAATGATGCTCACATGAAAGATAAGAATTGAAGCAAAAAAAGAGCATCATAAAGCATGTGAAAATCGCATCTAAGTCTGACATACTTCCTATGCATAGTCATTTTATAGGAAAACAAATTAGCAAAACAAGCAAGATCTAACATATGGAAGGAAGAAGAAAGAAACAAGATCAATCTCAACATGAAGAGAGGTAATTTAGTAACATGAAGATTTCTGCAACCATATTTTCCTCTCTCATAATAATTGCATGTAGGATCATAAGAAAATTCAACAATATAGCTATCACAAAACATATTCTCAACACGATCCACATGCATACGAAGTTGACACTCTTCCAAATAGTGGGATCAACATTAACTAAAGTCATGACCTCTCCAAACCTACTTTTATCAAAAAATTCATAAGATTGAACATTCTCCAAATATGTGGGATCTAAAGTTAACACTCTTCCAAACCCACTTTCAATAATATTGCAAACACTATTATCAATCTCATATTCATCATGGGGCTTAAATAAATTTTCAAGATCAAAAGAAGAATCACCCCAATCATGATCATTGCAACAAATAGTGGTCATAGCAAAACTAGCATCCCCAAGCTTAGGGTTTTGCATATTATTAACACAATTTACATCAAGAGAATTTATAATAACATCATTGCAATCATGCTTTTTATCAAAGGAACTATCAAGTATGGGTGCAATAGCAACGATCTCAGGTTTAACATAAGGAACTATGGCAAATTCATCTTCATAAATATTGGCATCATGGCCACAAGAATAGAAAGAGTCATGTTCATCAAGGGATACTTCAATCAAATCATCAGAATCAAAATTATCTATAGGTTCATGCATATCATTATTTTCTTCCAAAGCAGCAGTCATTCTTTGAATAAATTCTTTGACATAGATATTATGAGCATAGTTTTCAAAGCAATATTTAAGTATGTCAAAATTTTCAGATTCGTAGAAACTAATATCATACTTTTCAATCAAAGAAGCAACTTCATAAGCACCCTTAAAAGCAACAAATTCTTCAATTTGTTCGATATCGTAGTAACTATAAACACCCTTTGCATATAAAGATAAGAATTCATTATCATTAAACCCACATAGGTAGGGGAGGTGTTTTTTAGGGTTCTTAGAGCAACAAGTAAAATCACAAATTTCACAAAGATTGCAAGCAAAACACATCAATCTATTTATTAGATCCCATAAGAGTCTCCCTTTTTCAGACAAACGGTGACGGACAAAATGAGCATGCTCATCTAAAGATTTCCCATCAACTAGGCTAGTTGGGGTTTCAGCACGAGCGCATAAGGATCGAAGATGATCCAAGTAGAACACTTTAAGTAGATCCATATCAATAGATTTTTAACAAGCAAAGATGCAAGCAAATAGAAGGCACATGGCAACACAAGCAAACAAAAAGGCGAACGGAAAAGAGGGCGAATAAAACGACAAAGGTGAAGTGGGGGAGAGGAAAACGAGAGGCAAATGGCAAATAATGTAATGTGGGGGATAAGTGTTTGTGATGGGTACTTGGTATATGACTTTTGCGTAGATCTCCCCGGCAACGGCGCCAGAAATTCTTCTTGCTACCTCTTGAGCTTGTGTTGTTTTTGCCTTGAAGAGGAAAGGGTAATGCAACACAGTAGCGTAAGTATTTCCCTCAGTTTTTTAGAACCAATGTATCAATCTAGTAGGAGACTACACGCAAGTCCCACGTACCTACACAAACAAATAAGAACCTTGCAACCAACGCGATAAAGGGGTTGTCAATCCCTTCTCGTCCACTTACAAAAGTGAGATCTGATAGAGATAATAAGATAAATGTTTTTGGTATTTTTGTTATAAAGATTGAAAGTAAAGATTGCAAAACAAAAGTAAAGTAAAGATAAATAGTTAATGGAAGATTGATATGATGGAAGATAGACCCGGGGGCTATAGGTTTCCCTAGTGGCTTCTCTCAAGATAGCAGATTTCTACCGTGGGTGAACAAATTACTGTCGAGCAATTGATAGAGAAGTGCATAGTTATGAGAATATCTAGGCATGATCATTGTATATAGGCATCACGTCCGTGACAACTAGACCGAAACGATTCTGCATATACTACTATTACTCGACACATCGACCGCTATCCAGCATGCACCTAGAGTATTAAGTTCATAAGAACAGAGTAACGCTTTAAGCAAGATGACATGATGTAGAGGGATAAACTCATGCAGTATGATATAAACCCCGTCTTTTTATCCTCGATGAGAACAATACAATACGTGCCTTGCTGCCCCTGCTGTCATTGGGTAAGGACACCGCAAGATTGAACCCAAAGCTAAGCACTTCTCCCATTGCAAGAAAGATCAATCTAGTAGGCCAAACCAAACTGATAATTCGAAGAGACTTGAAAATATATTTAAATCACGCATAAAAGATTTTAGGGAAGAATCAAATATTGTTCATAGATAATCTTGATCATAAACCCACAATTCATCGGATCTCGACAAACACACCGCAAAAAGAATTACATCAAATAGATCTCCAAGAAGATCGAGGAGAACTTTGTATTGAGATCCAAAGAGAGAGAAGAAGCCATCTAGCTAATAACTATGGACCCGAAGGTTTGTGGTAAACTACTCACAACTCATCGGAGAGGCTATAGTGTTGATGTAGAAGCCCTCCGTGATCGATTCCCCCTCCGGTGGAGCTCCGGAATAGGCCCCAAGATGGGATCTGACGGGTACAGAAGGTTGTTGCGATGGAATTAGGGTTTCGTGGTGCTCTCAGATGTTTTCAGGGTACATGGATATATATAGGAGGAAGAGGCATGTCGGTGGAGCTACGGGGGGCGCCATGAGGGTGGGGGTGCGCCTACCCCCCTGGGCACGCCCCCTGCCACGTGGCCACCTCGTGGCTTCCCTGGTGTGTACTCCAAGTCTTTTGGGTTGCGTTTGTTCCAAAAACGATCCTCCCAAGGTTTCACTCCATTTGGACTCCGCTTGATCCTTTTCTACAGAACACTCAAATAGGAAAATAATAGCAATTTGCACTGGGCCTTGGGTTAGTAGGTTAGTCCCAAAAATATTATAAAAGTGTATAATAAAGCCCATTAAACAGCCAAAACAGATAATATAATAGCATGGAACAATCAAAAATTGTAGATACGTTGGAGACGTATCAGGGAGCCAATATGAACATCCAGGTTCCGCTATTGGTTACTGACCGGAGATGAGTCTCGGTCATGTCTACATAGTTCTCGAACCCGTAGGGTCCGCACGCTTAACATTCGATGACGATCGTTATTATGAGTTTATGTGTTTTGATGCACCAAAGGTAGTTTGGAGTCCTGGATTTGATCACGGACATGATGAGGAGTCTCGAAATGGTCGACACATAAATATTGATATATTGGAAGGTTATATTCAGACATCGGAAGGGTTCCGGGGGTCACCGGATAAATACCAGAGTACCGGGAGGTTACCGGAACCCCCCGGGGGAGCTAATTTGAAAGAAATATGCCCTAGAGGCAATAATAAAGGGGGTTTTTACATCTGTGCCCCTGATTCCTTAGTTCTACTCATCCATCCCCACGCTCTTAACTTTTGCTCAGTTTTCCCCACTCCCTTGCCCGAAACCCTCAGAAGAGGTCATAACGGATGTCGCCGTCGGGTCAGTGCTTTGACCGTTAACTCTGATGAGTGGGGCCGCGTTGGGGTGTAGCTGTTCTACTGTTGGGCCATGGTTTCGTTGGGCCGTCCCTTCTATTAAACGTATGCGCGCGTCGCCACGACAGAAGCCTGCTATGCATGCACCCAACAAGCCTGCCTGCATGCGTCGATGCGCCGACCGAGCCTGCATGCGCCGACCGAGCCTACATGCACTGATGCGTGCCGCCCCGATGCACAGACCGAGCCGCTTTTGTGCACGCCAGCCGCCATGGATGCAGTGACGGTCGCTGCCGCTGGTTCCTCTCTTCTCGCACACTTGTCTCCTCGATTTAGAACCCGTTTTGCTACGACAAATAAATTGAACAAATATGATGTGGCTGCATGCACTAACTAGGTGACTACATATTTGTGGCTTGTGTAAGAAAAGAAGGGTTCATTGTGGCTGCATGCACTAGGTGGTTACTAACAAAGAGAGCTTTCTAAGAAAACAATGAACATACATGTAGATAGGGCTATCAAGCCCATATCACGATCACATAGTTGAAACCAGGAGGAACATCATAATAGAATAGATAGAAAACTTAATAATAGAACTTGATAAAAGGGCCAACAAGCCCATAGCATCTCTCACATAGTTCAATGGGATTACAACTTAACATAACATAGACAAAAAAATAGATAGAGGGTTTAGAACCCTAGACGATGCCTTCTCCACCTCGCTCCTTCTCCGGGCGCCCTTCACTGCTCCTCCGGGGCGTTGTTGATGGGGTACGGAAGAGTGTGCATGCGGGACACGGTGGGGAAGATGTTGGTGTACTCCGTGAACATGTTGTGGGTGGTGTAAGCGATGAACTCACAGCCACACCAAAACACCCGGCCGAGGAGGTAGAAGGCGTTGAATGTGTTGGTGAGGTGGGCAAGGAGAGCAACCACCACCCCGTTTTGGACAACCTCCTCGACACGGAACATCCTTGGAGATCCCCGCGGGAGGTGGTGGTAGCCGGACGCGAGGAAGAACTCGGTGAAGTTACTTGCGGTCCTCCACCTTGATATTGCCCACACACGTAGTGTGCGCTCAACGTACACGCCAGGAGGGTAGAGCTTCTCCGGCACGGTGGGTGGGAAGTGGTAGGTTGGTCCGGTGTACTGCATGGCTGAGGATGTGCTAGAAGAAGGAGAAGTGGTCGAAGAGCAAGAAGGGCAGACAGCAGAGAGGATGTGAGATGGATGAGGGATGGCAGAGGCAGAGGGTGGCTTAAATAGCCATAGTGCTACGTGTTATTTGGCCGTGGCAATAACGGGGTCAAACGTGAAGTAACCCATTTTCAAACCTACCGCAACATCGGGAGTGTACACACGTGGGAAATGGTGGTTTGAAAAAGAAGAAGTAAAATAAGCTAATTGCACGCGTGGGAATCAGTGGTCATATATATTATAGGAAAGAGACAAATTTTGAATAGTTTGTGGCCATTTTGCAGGATAAAAATAAATTTGTCCCTTAAAAATAGGTCATTTTCTACGCAATGTCAATTGATTTCAAACGATGCAAAAATACACAGCCAACACGTTCACAAAAAAACAGAGCAAATGATGCAAAAATACAGAGCCGACACGTTAACAAAAAATAGAGCAAACGACGCAAAAATACAGAGCCAGCACATTCACAAAAAACAGAGCAAACGATGCAAAAAATGATGCAAATCGACGGCCCAACCAGAGCTTGGTTTCCTTTTGGGACCAATAACAACGTTTTTTTTCACGGAGTCAGTGGTGGGCGAGCAGCCGAGCACAACGAATAGGATCGCCTCTCGCGGATCACCCCACGATCCAACGATGCGGATCCGTCCTTGTGATCGAACGGCGCGGAGCCTGCACACAGCCAGCTCACCTAGTTCCTTCTAGAAGCCCAGATCTGAGGGTCGTTGCTTGGCGCGAGGGTATGATCGGACGGCTGACGTTGGGAGCTAGGGTTAGGCGAAACCCCGCAGGGTTTAGAGGGGTTTTGAGCTGGTCAACGGGGTTTCGAAGGCTTTGACTGAGCATAACTAATTTAAAAAAATTGGAAAAATATGAAACCTTCGCCGTTCGTCGTTTTATAAGACACACTAACGAGGAAAAATACTAAACTTGGTCTATGGTCATTTTCATGAAAAACCCTAGCTGGCACGATCGAGGTCAAATGAGCACCATTAATTGAAAAAAATCAAAAAAATATAAAACCTACGCACAATGTTCTCTTATGTGACATGTTACCAACCGAAAATCATAAACTTGGTCTATGGTCATTTTCATGAGAAAACCTTCACACATATGAGCTATCACCTGCATGATTTTATAGAGTTCAAGGAAAGGAGGTGGTGTTACCTTCTGTTTTTGAAAAATTAAAAAAATCAAAAAAATCACTAAACCTTTGTTTTAAAGTGAATAAGAAGGATATGAAGTTAGTTTTCCATTTTATTATTTTAAATGTGTTTTTAATAGTTTTTGTATTAAAGCGCGATTACAAATGGGCTGTTTTCCCTCGCGTGGGAGCTTATTTGGAGCACATTTCTCAAATTCAAATTTCTTTGACCTCCTCTAAATCACCTCAAATTTTGCACACATGATCTCCTACACAAATATAGATAGTTGATAATACATCTTCATTAAAATGTTGTTTTTTCCTCTTTTATTGGAATATTTGATAAAAGGGAACCCTTGATAAAATGATGGATTGCAGCATATTTGCAGCATATGTGTGATCATTGCAGCACCTGGACTTTCAAAACACTGAAACAAATCATAGCAGATAAATTTACAAACACAAAAATACCCAACATAGATAGCCACATGCATATAAAATTCATGAAACCACCAAAAGTTAACCCACAAACATGGGGCCCCACAAACATAGTTCACCAACATAGTTCAGAAAACAACACAAAGTACTTAAAACACATCAGGGAAGGGGAGATAGGACTTTGGCTAGGGCAGCATGCTGCCCCATGATCTTGTAGTCCTTGCCGTGGATGGCCACATCTTCTGCATGAGCTAGAAGGTGAGCGAAGCGGCCGGACTTTGGCTTTGTCTTGGTGGTGCAGTAGGGGCAGCGCCAAGTTTTGGTCATGCTCTTGTAGTAGTAACCCACGCCCTTGACCCTGATCTTCTCGTCTTCCTTCTCTTTGAAGGAGGTGAAGTTGTCACGGTCCACATCCACATCTTCCCCAGAGACATACTGCACACACGAATGAATTAAATTAGTACATTATAGATTCATGGGAATAATCCATGTCAACGAACTAAATGAACAATCTAAATCTCAAGTAGGCTTACCTCATACTCTTTGTCGTCACCGTACGCTGGATCGTACGGGTCTTCAAGAGTATAGTCTATCTTGCTCTTCTCCCCCAACCATCATCCTCCTGAATATACAATTACATCCATCACTAGTAAATACATAGGGCTAATATACTATGATCCTATTCGCATTTTCCATTGTCATGCACACACATTGAACAGCAAAGCTAATATAACTACATATTAAAATTTAGATATGCACACTTGATCATAGGGCTAATATACTACGATTCTATTGCATTTTCCATTGTCATGCACACACATTGAACAACAGAGATAATATAAATACATATTGTGGACATATTGTGAACGACAGAGCTAATATAACTTGAATCAAATAACTTCTTAATCAATCTAATAAGCCCCAATCTGTTCACAACATTTAGCATTTTTGCAACGAATCTAATAAGCATAAAAAACAAGTCTAATAAGCATGATAGCATTAGAAAACCCAATCTGTGAGCACTAAAAACAAATCTAATAAGCATCATAGCATTAAAAAAACAATCTGTTCACAACATCTAGCATTTTTGCAACGAATTTATCCAAATCTAAAAACCCCAATCATTGCATCACCTAAAATCATAGTTCACAACCTCTAGCTAGCATTTATCCAACAAACCCTAGTGCAAAAACCCCCATCCCCCCAACCCATACAAAAAACCCCGGCCCATCCGTCAAACCAACTACTCTAACCATCTGAACTACCGTATGAATCCACAATCTAACCAATGCAACCAACTCTACAATCTAATATCCTAAAGCAAAGCAAGTGCAAATACATCCTGCTCCTCGCCAGACTACGCCGCTCATCGCCGTCACCTTCTGCGCTAAGGCGGATCCCGCCACCTCCTTTCCCACATCTGCAACGGTTATGAGTTTCCACGCACCGCCGTGGACGACGCTGACATCCGTGGTCACTGCGCCCTGCTGCTTCACCACTTCTCCGGCCGTTGTGCGGCGTCGCCACGAGCTTTGTCCATCGGATAGATGGAGGCGATGAAGGTGAGGAAGAGGATACTGTGGGGGAGAGGGAGACGGTGCGGTGGAGGCAGTGGTGGTGAGCGAGACGACGCTGGTGGGGGAGAGCAAGACGATGCGGCAGGGAGGGGATTTGGGGGAAATGGTAGGGGCGATGGAGGTGGTTGCCCCTCTTTGTATGATGGGAAGTCTCGGGCATGTCCACTGACACGTGCTACCCCACGATCGCGCACGACCGCGCTCTTGCATGCGCCCACCCCCAATGCGGCCCCACTCGTCAGAGTAAACAGTCAAATGTATTGACCCGACGGCAACGTCCGTTATAACCTGTTTTGAGGGTTTCGGGCTAGGGAGTGGGGAAAAGTGAGCAAAAGTTAATAGAGTGGGGATGAATGAGTAGAGCTAAGGAACCAGGGGCATAGAAATAAAAATCCCATAATAAAGTAGTTATTTGTATTTCCTTATATCATGATAAATGTTTATTATTCATGCTAGAATTGTATTAACCGGAAACTTAGTACATGTGTGAATACATAGACAAAACAGAGTGTCCCTAGTATGCCTCTACTAGACTAGCTCATTGATCAAAGATGGTTATGTTTCCTAGCCATAGACATGAGTTGTCATTTGATCAATGGGATCACATCATTAGGAGACTGATGCGATGGACAAGACCCATCCCTTAGCTTAGAAACTTGATCGTTTAGTTTTACGGCTAGCTTTCTTCATGACTTATACATGTTCCTATGACTATGAGATTATGCAACTCCCGAATACCGGAGGAACACCTTGTGTGCTATCAACCGTCACAACGTAACTGGGTGATTATAAAGATGCTCTACATGTGTCTCCGAAGGTATTTGTGGTGTTGGCATAGATCAAGAATAGGATTTGTCACTTCGAGTGTCGGAGAGGTATCTCTGGGCCCTCTCTGTAATACACATCATAATAAGCCTTGCAAGCAAACGACTAATGAGTTAGTCACAAGATGATGTATTACAGAACGAGTAAAGAGACTTTCCGGTAACGAGATTGAACTAGGTATGATGATACCGATGATCGAATCTCGGGCAAGTAAAATACCGATGACAAAAGGAAAAACGTATGTTGTTATACGGTTTGACCGATAAAGATCTTCATAGAATATGTAGGAACCAATATGAGCATCGGGGCTCCGCTATTGGTTATTGACCGAAGATGAGTCTCGGTCATGTCTACATAGTTCTCGAACCCGTAGGGTCCGCACGCTTAACGTTCGATGACGATCGGTATAATGAGTTTATGAGTTTTGATGTACCGAAGGTAGTTCGGAGTCCCGGATGTGATCACGGACATGACGAGGAGTCTCGAAATGTTCGAGACATAAAGATTAATATATTGGATGACTATATTCGGACACCGGATGAGTTCCGGGGGTCACCGGATATTTATCGGAGTGCGAGGGGTTTATCAGAACCCCCGAGGGGATTATTGGGCCTACATGGGCCATAGGGAAAAGGGGAGGCAGCCCACAAGGGGCAGACGCGCCCCCTCCCGATAGGGAGTCCGGATTGGACTAGGGAGGGGGGCGCGCCCCCCTTTCCTTCTCCTCTTCCCTCTCCTTCCTTCCCCCTTCCTCCTCCTAGTTGGACTAGGAAAGGAGGAGTCCTACTCCTACTAGGAGGAGGAATCCCCCCTCTCCTTGGCCTGCCTAGGGCCGGCTGGCCTCCCCCTTGCTCCTTTATATACAGGGGTAGGGGGCACCCTAGAACACACAAGCAACATTGTTTTATCCATGTGCGGTGCCCCCCTCCACAGAAACACACCTCGGTCATATCGTTGCAGTGCTTAGGCGAAGCCCTGCGTCGGTAACTTCATCATCTCCATCACCACGCCGTCAGGCTGACGAAACTCTCCTGTGACGCTCAACTGGAACAAGAGATCGTGGGACGTCATCGAGCTGAACGTATGCTGAACATGGAGGTGCCGTACGTTCGGTGCTTGGATCAGTTGAATCACGAAGACGTTCGACTACATCAACCGCGTCACTAGACGCTTCCGCTTTCGGTCTACGAGGGTACGTAGACACACTCTCCCCTCTCGTTTCTATGCTTCTAGTAGATAGATCTTGCGTGATCGTAGGATTTTTTTTTGAAATACTACGTTCCCCAACAGTGGCATCATGACCAGGTCTATGCGTAGATGATATGCACGAGTAGAACACAATGGGTTGTGCGCGATGATAGTCATACTGCTTACCAGCAAGTCATACTTTGATTCGGCGGTATTGTGAGATGAAGCGGCCTGGACCGACATTACTCGTACGCTTATGCGAGACTGGTTTCACCGTTACGAGCACTCGTTGCTTAAAGGTGACTGGCGGGTGTCTGTCTCTCTCACTTTCGTTGAATCGAGTGTGGCTACGCCCGGTCCTTGTGAAGGTTAAAACAACACATACTTGACGAAAAATCATTGTGGTTTTTGTATGTGTAGGTAAGAACAATTCTTGCTAAGCCTGTAGCAGCCACATAAAACTTGCAACAACAAAGTAGAGGACGTCTAACTTGTTTTTCCAGGACATGTTGTGATGGGATATGGTCAAAACATGATGAGTTATACGTTATTGTATGAGATGATCATGTTTTGTAAATTATCGGCAACCGACAGGAATCTTATGGTTGTCTCTTTATTGTATGAATTGCGAAGTCCATGTAATTGCTTTACTTCATCACTATGAGGTAGCGATAGTAGGAGTAGCAATAGTTGGCGAGACGACCACGACGCTACGATGAAGATCATGGTGTCAAGCCGGTGACGATGGAGATCATGACGATGCTTTGGAGATGGAGATCAAAAGCACAAGAAGATGATGGCCATATCATGTCACATATTTTGATTGCATGTGATGTTTATCTTATTATGCTTCTTATTTTTCTTAGTACGGCGGTAGCATTATAAGATGATCCCTTACAGAATTTCAAGGTACAGGTGTTCTCCCTGAGTATGCACCATTGCGAAAGTTCGTCGTGCCGAGACACCATGTGATGATCAGGTGTGATAAGTTCTATGTTGAAATACAACGGGTGTAAGAAAATTTTGCACATGCAGAATACTCAGGTTAAACTTGACCAGCCTGGCATCTACAGACATGGCCTCGGAACACTAGAGACCGAAAGCTTGAGTGTGAATCATATAGTAGATATGATCAACATAAGATGTTCACCATTGAAAGCTAGTCCATCTCACGTGATGATCGGACATGGTTTAGTTGATTTGGATCACGTGATCATTTATATGACTAGAGGGATGTATATCTAAGTGGGAGTTATTTAGTAATATGATTAATTGAACTTTAATTTATCATGAACTTAGTCCTGATAGTTTTTTGCATATCTATGTTGTTGTAAATCAATGGCCGTGCTACCATTCCCTTGAATTTTAATGCGTTCCTAGAGAAAGCTAAGTTGAAAGATGATGGTGGCAACTACATAGACTGGGTCCGTAACTTGAGGATTATCCTCATTGCTGCATAGAAGAATTATGTCCTGGAAGCACCGCTTGGTGACAGGCCTGCTGCAGGAGCAACTCTGAACATTATGAACGTATGGCAAGCTCGTTCTGATGACTACTCGATAGTTCAGTGTGCCATGCTTTACGGCTCAGAATCGGGACTTCAACGACATTTTGAACGTCATGGAGCATATGAGATGTTCCAAGAGTGGAAGGTAATATTTCAAGCAAATGCCCGAATTGAGAGATATGAAGTCCCCAATAAGTTCTATAGCTGCAAGATGGAGGAGAACATTTCTATCAGTGAACACTTGCTTAGAATGTCTGGGTACTACAATCATATGACTCAACTAGGTTGCAAAGTTGACGAAGATAGTGTTATTGATAGAGTTCTTCAATCACTGCCACCAAGCTATAAAGTCTTCGTGATGAACTATAACATGCAAGGCATGCAGAAGACAATTCCCGAGATCTTCACTATGCTCAAAGCTGCGAAGGTAGAAATCAAAAAGGAGCATCAAGTGTTGATGGTTAACAAGACCACTAGTTTCAAGAAAAAAGGCAAGGGAAAGAAAGGGAACTTCAAGAAGAATAGCAAGACAGTTGCTACTCCCGCGAAGAAACCCAAGTCTGGAGCCAAGCCTGAAACTGAGTGCTTCTACTGCAAAGGGACTGGACACTAGAAGCGAAACTGCCCCAAGTATTTGGCAAATAAGAATGATGGCAAAGTGAATAAAGCTATATTTCATATACATGTTATTGATGTGTACCTTACTAATGCTTGTAGTAGCACCCGGGTATTTGATACTGGTTCGGTTGCTAATATTTGTAACTCGAAACAAGGGCTACGGATTAAACGAAGATTAGCTAAGGATGAGGTGACGATGCACGTGGGAAATGGTTCCAAAGTCGATGTGATCACCATCGGCATGCTACCTCTACATCTACCATCGGGAGTAGTTTTAGACCTAAATTATTATTATTTGGTGCCATCGTTGAGCATGAACATTATATCTGGATCTTGTTTGTTGCGAGATGGTTATTCATTTAAATCAGAGAATAATGGTTGTTCTATTTATATGAGTAATATCTTTTATGGTCATGCACCCTTGAAGAGTGGTCTATTCTTGTTAGATCTCGATCATAGTGATACACATATTCGTAATATTGAAGCCAAAAGATGCAAGGTTGATAATGATAGTGCAACTTATTTGTGGCACTGCCGTTTAGGTCATATTGGTGTAAAGTGCATTAAGAAACTCCATGTTGATGGACTTTTGGAATCACTTGATTATGAATCACTTGGTGCTTGCGAACCATGCCTCATGGGCAAGATGACTAAGACTCCGTTCTCCGAAACAATGGAGCGAGCAACAGATTTGTTGGAAATCATGCATATTGATGTATGTGGACCGATGAGTGTTGAGGCTCGCGGTGGGTATCGTTATTTTCTGACCTTCACTGATGATTTGAACAGATATGGGTTTATCTTCTTGATGAAACACAAGTTTAAAACATTTGAAAAGTTCAAAGAATTTCAGAGTGAAGTAGAGAATCATCGTAACAAGAAAATAAAGTTTCTACGATCTGATCATGAAGGCAAATATTTGAGTCACAAGTTTGGTCTTCATTTGAAACAATGTGGAATAATTTCATAACTCATGCCACCCGGAACACCATAGCGTAATGTTGTGTTCGAACGTCGTAACAGTACTTTATTAGATATGGTACGATCTCTGATGTCTCTTACCGATTTACCACTATCGTTTTGGGGTTATGCTTTAGAGACAGCTGCATTCACGTTAAATAGGGCGCCATCCAAATTCGTTGAGACAACACCTTATGAACTGTGGTTTGGCAAGAAACCAAAGTTGTCGTTTCTTAAAGTTTGGGGCTGCAAGGCCTATGTGAAAAAGCTTCAACCTGATAAAGTAGTTATTTGTATTTCCTTATATCATGATAAATGTTTATTATTCATGCTAGACTTGTGTTAACCGGAAACTTAGTACATGTGTGAATACATAGACAAAACAGAGTGTCCCTAGTATGCCTCTACTAGACTAGCTCATTGATCAAAGATGGTTATGTTTCCTAGCCATAGACATGATTTGTCATTTGATCAACGAGATCACATCATTAGGAGAATGATGTGATGGACAAGACCCATCCGTTAGCTTAGCAACTTCATCGTTTAGTTTTACTGCTATTGCTTTCTTCATGACTTATACATGTTCCTATGACTATGAGATTATGCAACTCCCGAATACCGAAGGAACACCTTGTGTGCTATCAATCGTCACAATGTAACTGGGTGATTATAAAGATGCTCTACAGGTGTCTCCGAAGG
This sequence comes from Secale cereale, assembly GCA_902687465.1. Classification (NCBI taxonomy): domain Eukaryota; kingdom Viridiplantae; phylum Streptophyta; class Magnoliopsida; order Poales; family Poaceae; genus Secale; species Secale cereale. The sequence continues at coordinate 492,912,696 of LR738711.1, read as the reverse complement.
TATTTGTGGTGTTGGCATAGATCCAGAATAGGATTTGTCACTCCGAGTGTCGGAGAGGTATCTCTGGGCCCTCTCGGTAATACACATCATAATAAGCCTTGCAAGCAAACGTCTAATGAGTTAGTCACGAGATGATGTATTACGGAATGAGTAAAAATACTTGCCAATAACGAGATTGAACTAGCTATGATGATACCAACGATCGAATCTCGGGCAAGTAACATACCGATGACAAAAGGAACAACGTATGTTGTTATGCGGTTTGACCGATAAATATCTTCATAGAATATGTAGGAACCAATATGAGCATCCGGGTTCCGCTTTTGGTTATTGACCTAAGATGAGTCGCGGTCATGTCTACATAGTTCTCAAACACATAGGGTCCGCACGCTTAACGTTCGATGACGATCGATATTATGATTTTATGAGTTTTGATGTACCGAAGGTAGTTCGGAGTCTCGGATGTGATCACGGACATGACGAGGAGTCTCGGAATGTCTGAGACATAAAGATTAATATATTGGATGACTATATTCGGACACCGGATGAGTTCCGGGGGTCACCGGATATTTATCGGAGTGCCCGAGAGTTATCAGAACCCCCCGGGGGACTATTGGGCCTACATGGGCTAGAGGGAAAAGGGGAGGCAGCCCACAAGGGGCAGCCACGCCCCCTCCCTATAGGGAGTCCGAATCAGACTAGGGAGGGGGGCACGCCCCTCCTTTCCTTCTCCTCTTCCCTCTCCTTCCTCCCCCTTCCTCCTCCTAGTTGGACTAGGAAAGGAGGAGTCCTACTCCTACTAGGAGGAGGACTCCTCCATCTCCTTGGCGCGCCTAGGGCCGGCCGGCCTCCCCCCTTGCTCCTTTATATACAGGGGTAGGGGGCACCCTATTACACACAAGCAATATTGTTTTAGCCGTGTGTGATGCCCCCCTCCACAGAAACACACCTCGGTCATATCATTGTAGTGCTTAGGCAAAGCCCTGCGTCGGTAACTTCATCATCTCCGTCACCATGCCGTCGTGCTGACGAAACTCTCCCGTGATGCTCAACTAGATCAAGAGCTCGTGGGACGTCTTTGAGCTGAATGTGTGCTGAACGCGGAGGTGTCATACATTCGGTGCTTGGATCGGTTGAATCGCGAAGACGTTCGACTACATCAACCGTGTCACTAGACGCTTCCGCTTTCGGTCTACGAGGGTACCTAGACACACTCTCCCCTCTCGTTGCTACGCTTCTAGTAGATAGATCTTGCGTGATCGTAGAATTTTTTTGAAATACTACATTCCCCAACATAATGGGCCTTAGTGGGCTTTATGGGAGAGAGAGAGAGAGGGGCTGGCTAGGGCTGGGCCGCGCGCCCTGCAAGCCTAGTCCGAATTGGACTAGGGGGAGGAGCGGCGCCCCCTCCTTCCTTATCCTCCTCTCCTTCCCTTCCCCCTTCTCCTACTCCTACTAGGAAAGGGGAGTCCTACTCCTAGTGGGAGTAGGACTCCCCCCTTGGCGCGCCCTCCTCCTAGGCTGGCCGCCGAGTCCCTCTCCCTCCTTTATATACGTGGGGAGGGCACCCCTTGGAGAAACAAGTTGATTTCCTAGCCGTGTGCGGTGCCCCCCTCCACACTTACACACCTCGGCCATATTGTTGTAGTGCTTAGGTGAAGCCCTGTGCCGGTAACTTCATCATCACCGTCACCACGCCGTCGTGCTGATGAAACTCTCCCGCGACACTCAACTAGATCAGGAGTTCGTGGGACGTCATCGAGCTGAACATGTGCTGAACGCGGAGGTGCCGTACGTTTAGTGCTTGGATCGGTTGGATCGCGAAGACGTTCGACTACATCAACCGCATTACTAAACGCTTCTGCTTTCAGTCTACGAGGGTACGTGGACACACTCTCCCGCTCGTTGATATGCTTCTCCTAGATAGATCTTGCGTGATCGTAGGAAAATTTTGAAATACTACGTTCCCCAATAGTGGTATCATGAGCCAGGTCTACGCGTAGATGATATGCACGAGAAGAACACAATGAGTTGTGGGCGATAATAGTCATACTGCTTACCAGATGTCATACTTTGATTCGGCGGTATTGTGAGATGAAGCGGCCCGGACTGACATTACGCGTACGCTTATGCGAGACTGGTTTTTCCGCTACGAGCACTCGTTGCTTAAAGGTGACTGGCGGGTGTCTGTCTCTCTCGCTTTAGTTGAATCGATTGTGACTACGCCCGGTCCTTGTGAAGGTTAAAACAGCACACTTGACGAAAAGTCGTTGTGGTTCTGTATGCGTAGGTAAGAACGGCTCTTGCTAAGCCCATAGCAGCCACGTAAAACTTGCAACAACAAAGTAGAGGACGTCTAAATTGTTTTGGAAGGGCATGTTGTGATGTGATATGGCAAGACATGGTGAGTTACACGTTATTGTATGAGATGATCATGTTTTGTAAATTATCGGCAACCGGCAGGAGCCTTATGGTTGTCTCTTTATTGTATGAATTGTGAAGGCCATGTAATTGCTTTACTTTATCACTATGAGTTAGCGATAGTAGTAGTAGCAATAGTTGGCGAGACGACCACGATGCTACAATGAAGATCATGGTGTCAAGTCGGTAACGATGGAGATCATGACGATGCTTTGGAGATGGAGATTAAAAGCACAAGATGATGATGGCCATATCATGTCACATATTTTGATTGCATGTGATGTTTATCTTATTATACTTCTTATTTTTCTTAGTACGGCGGTAGCATTATAAGATGATCCCTTACAAAAAGAATCAAGGTACAAGTGTTCTCCCGGAGTATGCACCATTGTGAAAGTTCGTCGTGCCGAGACACCATGTGATGATCGGGTGTGATAAGCTCTACGTTCAAATACAACAGGTGTAAGAAAGTTTTGCACGTGCAGAATACTCGAGTTTGACGGGCCTAATATGTACAAACATGGCCTCAGAACACTTGAGACCGAAAGGTCGAGCGTGAATCATATAGTAGATATGATCAACATAAGATGTTGACCATTGAAAACTACTCCATCTCATATGATGATCGGACATGGTTTAGCTGATTTGGATCACGTGATCATTTAGATGACTAGAGGGATGTCTATCTCAGTGGGAGTTCTTTAGTAATATGAGTAATTGAACTATAATTTATCACGAACTTAGTCCTGATAGTTTTTGCATATCTATGTTGTTGTAGATCAATTGCATGTGCTACCGTTCCCTTGAATTTTAATGCATTCCTAGAGAAAACTAAGTTGAAAGATGATGGTAGCAATTATATGGACTGGGTACATAACTTGAGGATTATGCGCATTGCTGCACAGAAGAATTATTTCCTTGAAAGCACCGTTAGGTGACAATCCCCCTCCCGCTAATGTAGACGCTTTGAACATCTGGCAAACGCGGTCTGATGACTACTCGATAGTTCAGTGTGCCATGCTTTACGGCTTACAATCGGGACTTCGAAGATGTTTTGAACGTCATGGAGCATATGAGATGTTCCAAGAGTTGAAGTTAATATTTCAAGCAAATGCCCGAATTGAGAGATAGAAGTCTCCAATAAGTTCTATAGTTGCAAGATGGAGGAGAACAGTCCTATCAATGAACACTTATTAGAATGTCTGGGTACTACAATCACATGACTCAACTTAGTTGCAAAGTTGACGAAGATAGTATTATTGATAGAGTTCTTCAATCACTACCACCAAGCTATAAAGGCTTCATGATGAACTATAATATGCAAGGGATGTAGAAGACAATTCCCAAGCTCTTCGCTATGCTCAAAGCTGCGGAGGTAGAAATCGAAAAGGAGCATCGAGTGTTGATGGTTAACATTACCACTAGTTTCAAGAAAAAGGGCAAGGGAAAGAAGGGGAACTTCAAGAAGAATAGCAAGACAGTTGCTACTCCTGCGAAGAAACCCAAGTCTGGAGCCAAGCCTGAAACTGAGTGCTTCTACTGCAAAGGGACAAGACACTGGAAGCGGAACTGCCCAAAGTATTTGGCGGATAAGAAGGATGGCAAAGTGAACAAAGGTATATTTGATATACATGTTATTGATGTGTACCTTACTAATGCTCGTAGTAGCACTTGGGTATTTGATACTGGTTCGGTTGCTAATATTGGTAACTCGAAACAGGGGCTACAGATTAAACGAAGATTAGCTAAGGACGAGGTGACGATGCGCGTCGGAAATGGTTCCAAAGTCGATGTGATCGCCGTCGGCACGCTACCTCTACATCTACCTTCGGGATTAGTGTTAGACCTAAATAATTGTTATTTGGTGCCAGCGTTGAGCATGAACATTATATCTGGATCTTGTTTGTTGCGAGATAGTTATTATTTAAATCAGAGAATAACCGTTGTTCTATTTATATGAGTAATATCTTTTGTGGCCATGCACCCTTGAAAAGTGTTCTATTCTTGTTGGATCTCGATCGTAGTGATACACATATTCATAATATTGAAGCCAAAAGATGCAAAGTTGATAATGATATATAGTGCAACTTATTTGTGGCACTGTCGTTTAGGTCATATTGGTGTAAAGCGCATGAAGAAACTCCATGCTGATGGACTTTTGGAATCACTTGATTAGGAATCACTTGGTGCGTCCGAACCATGCCTCATGGGCAAGATGAGTAAAACTTCGTTCTCTGGAACAATGGTGCGAGCAACTGATTTGTTGGAAATTATACATACTGATGTGTGTGGACCGATGAGTGTTGAATCTCACGGCGGGTATCGCTATTTTCTGACCTCCACTGATGATTTGAGCAGATATGGGTATATCTACTTGATGAAGCACAAGTCTAAAACATTTGAAAAGTTCAAAGAATTGAAGAGTGAAGTGGAGAATCATCGTAACAAGAAAATAAAGTTTCTACGATCTGATCACGGAGGCAAATATCTGAGTTACGAGTTTTGTCTTCATTTGAAACAATGTGGAATAGTTTCACACCTCATGCCACCAGGAACACCACAGCGTAATGGTGTGTCCGAACATCGTAACCGTACTTTATTAGATATGGTGCGATCTATGTGACGCCCCGAGACCGATGCGCCAGGTGTCAGCCAGTTATTCATCGTCATTGCCATGTCTTTTACTTGCTTGAGCATATTGTCATGTTTCTTGTGTTGTTTTTATGTGCTTCCTACCTTGTCATGCATTGCTTCCTGTATAGACTTTTCATGCATCATACCTTGCCATGTATTGCATCATATATAGATTGTGTTGTTTTTCTGTGCTTCCTACCTTGCCATGTTGTGCTTCCTGTATAGACTTGTAGTGCATCCTATATAGAACTGTCTGCATCATACTTGGTTGAGCATATTGTCATGATTCTTGTGTTGTGTGTTTACCGTAATGCTTGCTTCTTCTCGTTAGTGCTTGTTCCATTGCGATCGTGAGGATTCGTTCGTCTACCCATGGTTCTTCTTCAAGGCTTCTTCTCCGTCTTCTTCATGGATCCGTTCTTCCTTGCGGTATCTCAGGCAAGATGGCCATCACCTTGGATACCTTTACTATCATTGCCATGCTAGCTGTCGCGATGCTATCGTTATATGTCGCGCTACCCATCATTTATGTCAGCCTCTCCTTGTTGCCATGAAACCTCTAACCTTTGAAACCTTCCTAGCACAAACCATTATTTGGCTATGTTACCCTCTTGCTCAGCCCCTCTTATAGCGTTGTTAGTTGCAGGTTCAGCCGAGAATGATGCAGGAGCTGGTTCAAGTACTTCAGTGGGAGTTCGATGAAGAGCGTAGACGTATGTATGTGACGTTTTCGACGATCAGTAGTGGCTTCTACTAGGGGCGATTCGGACCTGTGGCTTCATGTTTTTGGTTTCTTTCTTTTGGATCTTCGCCCGTAGTCGGGTTGTGATGTTTTGGATGATGATTTGCTTATGTAATGTATTGTGTGACGTGGCGATTGTAAGCCAACTATCCTTTTGCAATTTCATCCCTATTTTTACATGAGTCGTGCAAAGATACCAAACTTGAGATCATTCCAGAATGGGCTTATACCTTTAAGTTGTGCCTCGACACGTAGGAGGTATAGTCTCATCCTGGGCACTAGAATCTATGATGTCTTTTTTACCGATTTACCACTATTGTTTTGGGGTTATGCTTTAGAGACAGCTGCATTCACGTTAAATTGGGCACCATCTAAATCCATTGAGACGACGCCTTATGAACTGTGGTTTGGCAAGAAACCCAAGTTGTCGTTTCTTAAAGTTTGGGGCTGTGATGCTTATGTGAAAAATCTTCAACATGATAAGCTCGAACGCAAGTCGGAGAAATGTGTCTTCATAGGATACCGAAAGGAAACTGTTGGGTACACATTCTATCACAGATCTGAAGGCAATATATTCGTTGCTAAGAATGGATCCTTTCTAGAGAAGGAGTTTCTCTCGAAAGAAGTGAGTGGGAGGAAAGTGGAACTTGATGAGGTAATTGTATCTTCTCCCGAATTGGAAAGTAGTACATCACTGTAACTAGTTCCAGTGATTCCTACACCAATCAGCGAGGAAGCTAATGATGATGATCATGAAACTTCATATCAAGTTACTATTGAACCTGGTAGCTCAACCAGAGTGCGTTCCACGCCACAGTGGTACGGTAACCCAGTTCTGGAAGTCATGTTACTAGACCATGATGAACCTACGAACTATGAGGAAGCGATGATGAGCCCAGATTCCACAAAATGGCTTGAGGCCATGAAATTTGAGATGGGATCCATGTACGAGAACAAAGTGTGGACTTTGATTAACTTGCCCGATGATTGGCAAGCCATTGAAAATAAATGGATCTTTAAGAGGAAGACTGACGTCGATGGTAATGTTACTGTCTACAATGCTCGACTTGTTGCAAAAGGTTTTCGACAAGTTCAAGGAGTTGTCTACGATGAGACTTTCTTACCCGTAGCGATGCTTAAGTTTGTCCGAATCATGTTAGCAATTGCCGCATTTTATGATTATGAAATCTCGCAAATGGATGTCAAAACTGCATTCTTTAATGGATACCTCAAAGAGGAGTTGTATATGATGCAACTAGAAGGTTTTGTCGATCCTAAAGGTGCTAACAAAGTGTGCAAGCTCCAGCGATCCATCTATGGACTAGTGAAGCATATCGGAGTTGGAATATACGCTTTGATGAGGTGAACAAAGCATATGGTTTTATAAAGACTTTGGAGAAGCCTGTATTTACAGGAAAGTGAGTGGGAGCTTTGTAGCAACTCTGATATTATATGTGGATGACATATTGTTGATTGGAAATGATATAGAACTTCTGGATGGCATAGAAGGATACTTGAATAAGAATTTTTCAATGAAAGACCTCGGTGAAGCTGCTTATATATTGGGCATCAAGATCTATAGAGATATATCAAGACGCTTAATTGGACTTTCACAAAGCACATACCTTTATAAAGTTTTGAAGAAGTTCAAAATGGATCAGTCAAAGAAAGGGTTCTTGCCCGTGTTACAAGGTGTGAAGTTGAGTAAGACTCAATGCCCGACCACTGCAGAAGATAGAGAGAAAATGGAAGTCATTCCCTATGCCTCAGCCATAGGATCTATCATGTATGCAATGTTGTGTACCAGTCCAAATGTGTGCCATGCTATAAGTTTAGCATGGAGGTACCAAAGTAATCCACAGTGGATCACTGGACAATGGTCAAGAACATCCTGAAGTACCTGAAAAGGACAAAGGATATGTTTCTCGTTTATGGAGGTGACAAAGAGCTCGTCGTAAACGGTTACGTCGATTCAAGCTTGGACACTAATCCCGATGACTCTAAGCCACAAACCGGATATGTATTTTTATGAACAGTGGAGCTGTCAGTTGGTGCAGTTCCCAGCAGAGCGTCATGGAGGGATCTACATGTGAAGCGGAGTACATAGCTATTTCGGAAGCAGCAAATGAAGGTGTCTGGATGAAGGAGTTCATATCCGATCTAGGTGTAATACCTAGTGCATCGAGTCCAATAAAAATCTTTTGTGACAACACTGGAGCAACAGCCTTGGTGAAGGAATCCTGGTTTCACAAGAGAACCAAGCACATCAAGAGACGCTTCAATTCCATCCGCGATCAAGTCAAGGAGGGAGACATAGAAATTTGCAAGATACATACGGATCTGAATGTCGCAGACCTATTTACTAAGCCTCTACCAAGAGCAAAACATGATCAGCACCAAGAGTCCACGGGAGTTAGAATCATTACAATGTAATCTAGATTATTGACTCTAGTGCAAGTGGGAGACTAAAGGAAATATGCCCTAGAGGCAATAATAAAGTTGTTATTTATATTTTCTTATACATCATGATAAATGTCTTTTATTCATGCTAGAATTGTATTAGAGATGGCACATACAAATTTTCTTAGAATGGCAAGGGAATACCGCATATAGGTAGGTATGGTGGACTCATGTGGCAAAACTGGGATAAAGCATTTTGGATGCACAAGTAGAGATCATACTTAGTGCAAAATGAAGGCTAGCAAAAGACTGGGAAGCGACCAACCATGAAACGAATAATCTCGTAAGCGAACATTAAGCATAAATAACACCGAATAATGCACCCCAAGTAGGATATAATTTCATAGCATAATTATTGACTTCCGTGCTTGAATAGAGAATCACAAACTTTAACACGAATATTCTTACTAAAGTATAATTACTCATTAACATGACTCACATATCATATCATCATGTCTCAAATCTATTACAAGGAATCAAGTTTATTTTGTCCAATGATCTTCAAGAAAGTTTTTACTATATCCTTCTTGGATATCTATCACTTTGGGACTAATTTTCTTGTGTTGCTTTTTATAAGCTCAAACAAATATAAGTGAAGATCATGAGCATAACAAATTTTCTTTCTTTCTCTCAAAATAATTTCAGTGAAGCAAGAGTGAATTTCTTCAAAATTTTACTAACTCTCAAATACATCTAAGTGAAGCAAGAGAGCATTTCTTCAAAAATACTATACTACCCAGTATGCGACTATGTCTCCCACGTGTCGAGGCACGACTTAAAGACATAAGCACATACTAGAATGATCTCAAGTATGGTATCTTTGCACAACTCATGTAAAAGCAGGGATGAAAGTGTAAAATGGTAGTTGGCTTACACTCGCCACGTCACACAATAAAAAACATTAACATACATCATCCAAATAACATCAGAGTCCGACTACGGACGAAATCTAAACGAAAAGATACCATAAAACAACACAAGGCCCGGATCATCCTAGTAGGAGCCACTACTGATCGTCGGGATAAGACACATAGTAACGTCCATGCTCTTCATCGAACTCCCAGTACAGCTCTGAACCACCACCTGTGTAGTTCTCAACGGTACCTGCATCTGGTTTGTGTTGAATCTGTGAGCCACAAAGGACTCAGCAATCCCGTTCCCGGGTAACAAGAATATCAAAGCCTTAGGTGTGGAAAAGGCTTAAAACAAGGTTGCAGCAGCACTAAGCACTAGCTTACGAGTTTAGAGCGAGAAGAGAACAAGTGCCAACGATCGCCAAGTTGATCAAGAAGTGATCCTAACTACTCATGTTCAAACATAACCCCGTCGTGTTCACTTCCCGAACCCCTTCGGAAAGAGACCGTCGCGGTTACTCACGCAGGTAGTGTATTCAAGAACATGATGTCAAGTTATCTACAACCAGATATTAACAAATTCCCATCTGCCACATAACTACGGCACGTCTTTCGAAAGATCAAACCCTGTAGGGGTGTCCCAACTTAGCCCATCACAAGCTCACGATCTGCGGAGTCGCAACTCCAAGGTGGGAAGACCCGAGAATTCTCGGAATCCCGTGCTCAAGATATTCCGACAAAGGTAAAACTAATCCAGCAAGACCTCCCGGCATGCCGACACCCTGACAGTAGCCGCGCGTATCTAGTCTCAGGCCACGACTAGATGGAACATCCTACATGTGTATTCCAGCCCTCGAGTTTCCCTGAGGTGGCCCCGCAGGCTGCCCAGTTTGGACCAACACTCATGAGGAGCACTGGCCCAGGGTTGTTAATTAAGATCTCGGGTTTGCAATGCCCTATGCAAGTTTTAGTTATTAGGCAAATGTAAAACCAATGTTGGGCCTTGCTGGAAAAGCTTTAGCACTGAGCGGGTTATCAAGGGGGGCCCATAAACCCCAACCGTGTTAGGGACGCAAAATCAAGGAACATAACACCGGTTTATTGGTTCCTAGGGTGGTATGAGTGGAACAAAACACCAAGCAAGAGGCTTAGCCTTCTACCCATTACCAATATATAGGTGATTTAGTTTAACAGATTATATATTGTGATATCCCAACAACAACTTCATCACGAAGCAAGAATCTTCACATCTTCACCTGCAACTAACAATGCTATAAGAGGGGCTGAGCGATGCATACTTAGCCAAACAACGGTTTGCTAGGAGGGTGGTTAGAGAGTTTCATGGCAACAATAGGAGGGCTGACAAACAGGAATAGACATCGAGGCGATATCTAAAGAGCAAGACATCTAGCATAGGCAAAGATAGTAGTGATATCTGGGTATGGTCATCTTGCATGTTGATTCCATGGAGGGATCGTAACCTTTCTCCTCAAACTCAGCCTCGGTAGGAACCTCGTACTCCGAATCATCATCGGGCTCTAACCAACACAACAAGCAACACCGGAACAACAATCAATCACCATGCAATGCTCAACCACATGATGCATGATCATGATGCATATGGACATGAATAGATATGATGCATGGCCTAGGGACACAAGTGTGCAATAGCATCATAGCAAAACAAGATCACCCACATGAAAGAAAACAAGCAAAAGAACAAAACTATCAAGGTTATGTAGATTATTCAAACAAGCACCCAACAAGTTAAAGGAGTTGGTTAACATGGCAAGGGTGCAACTAGGTCTACAGCAACATGCTAGCATATTTAAATGGGCTGGAAATAACCAACAACAATTTCCAGAAACTCCCATAATTAATTAAATGCATTTTGGACAGATCTGAGAAACTTTTCTTTTAAAGTTGTTAAACATGCAAAACAACAGCACCACATTATTCTACACATTTTTCCAGCCCAAATTCATATAAAGTTTGATAAATTTGGAGTTGTAGTTATTTAGTTATGATTTTTACAAGTTTAAGCATATATAACACAAGAATAATTCAAATAGCAATTTAAATGTTTTTAAACATGGCAACCAACAGCATATTAATAATCTACATGAAAAACTGAGCAAGTTTCATATATAACTCAACCCCAACAGATGCATATATCACCAGATATTAAATAAACAAGGAATATGCAGAAAAAGAAAAAAGAAAAAGAAAAACAGAAAAGAAAATAGGCGCAAAGGGTCAAAAGTGATCCAGGCCTATTCTAGCCGCAGCCACTGACCTGTGGGGTCAGTGCGCCGATGTGGCAGCGGCTGGGAGCGCGTGTGGGCGTGCAGCGAGCGGTGAGGCTGGCAGGTGGGGCCTGCCTGTCAATCTCACGCGAGGCAAAAAAGGGGGGATAAATCCCACTGCCCCCGGCTGGATTCGAACTCTGGTCTCGCGGCTAACTGACGAAGGAGCTAGCCACTAGGCTAGAGAGGTGTTCTTGACAGAACACATGCGCATAGCTAGAAGATATAACTGAAGAAGCTAGAGGCAGGTGAAAGCAGAGGCTCGTCGGAGCTGCTCCGGCGACCTAAAGGGACGGCGGAGGGGTGCGGGCAGTTCCTGGGGGAACGCCGCATCAACTCCATGCGCTTGCGGCACCTAGCACGCACTACATTGACGGCGACGAGCTCCCATCAAATCGGCGGCGGCGGAGCTCTATGCGACAAGCAAGGGCCTAGGCGGGTCGGCAACGAGCTGCGGGCGTGTGGGATCGTGTGGCGGAGTGGCTACGAATCCAGAGCAGCGAAGCGCAAGCCTACGGCGACTAGCTGAAGCACGCGATAGCTGCAGGTTCAGAACGACGGGGGCACCGAGAGCACGACGAAGACATGGCTACGGCGACCTAAGCACATGACCACAGGCAATGCAGAAGAAGCAGGGAGGAGTGGGGAGTACCTCCTTACCCTAGGACAAGAAGGTGTCGACAGAGACACGCCGGAGAGGAGGAAGACGGCTCTGAATCTTGGCGCAGTCGCTGTTCGTCGACGACGGAGAGGAAGCAGACGGCGTGGGCGTCGGGCTGATCGTCCTGGGCCCTGGATCTACTCCAGAACGGCTCGGGGAGGTGTGCGCTTGCTCGTGGACGACGGCGAGGAGGCCGACGACATCTCTACGCTGGAGACGAGCTCGGGATTGGGCCGGCCATGGCCAGCGGTGCGGGTGTGCGGAGAGCGCTTACCTGGGCGGCACGTGAGGGAAAGAGGGAGGAGGAGGAGGAGACCTAGGGCTGCGGCTGCTCGGGTTTAAAAAGGGGGGCACCGATTGCGTGGCCTCGACGTCCGTGATCATGGCGCGACGGCGAGCATGCGCAACAGAGTGACGGAGGAAGTTGGTGAAGAGGGGGGGTGAGAGCCTGACGTGTGGGACCGTGCGGGAAAAAGAGGACGGCACGACTGCGAGCACGCTGGCGCTGGTTGGGCCGCTGCGGGAGAGAAGAAGTGGGCCGAGGGGCTGCTGCGGAGGAGGGCTGGGCCTGGTTGAGGAGGGAGGTGGCCCAAGCCACTGCTACTGCTGCTATCTCCTTTCTTTTCTATTTTTCTTCAAACAGAAAATGAAAAGAAAAGTGCAGGCTCAAAGGAAAAAAGTTAGGAGTTAAATAAAATATCCCCATGCTCCTGGATTTATGCCCTATTTAATAAAATTGGTTTGGACATTTTTGGAGGTAGAAAAATAAAAGGAGTTTGAATATGGTTCAAACTCTTGTCATTTTTTAACCCAACCAAATCACTTCTAAATGGGGCATGGCTTTGCATGATGGCACATGACATAGCAACAGAGAAAAAGGGGAGGAGTTGAACATTAATAGGATGGCTAGATCACTTGCAAAAATAAGTAAAGAAAGGAAGAAAAGGAGGTAAGAGAAGAGGTGAAGGAGAAGGAGGGGCCTAGGGTTTTGGCATGCATGGCTAGGCACCAACACTCACACAACATCAGCAAGGTGGCCTCACAACACTAACAAAACAAGTAAGAAACTAGGATGACTAAGATGCCATGATGATGAAGAAATGCATGGATGCAAAAATAAAATAAAATGACAATGCAAAATAAAATAAGCTCAAATGACAAGAACCCCCAAGGATAAGGACAAGGATCAAATTGAGATTGCTTTATTGCCATTATTGGAAAGTATCACATATGGGGTGTTACAAATACTAAGCACACTGTGCTCAAAAAGATATAAGTGATGCACTATAGCAAGTCCTAGCTCATAAAAGATTTAACTGAAGGATAGAGAGCAAATTTAACAAGTCATAATATAATTTTGGCTCTCTCAAATTGGTGTGTCCAGCAAGGATTGATAACTTAAAACACAAAATAAATCAAGCAAAGACACATATCATACAAGATGCTCCAAGCAAAACACATATCATGTGACGAATAAATATATAGCCTCGAGTAAAATACCGATAGTTGTTAGAAGAAAGAGGGGATGCCACTCGGGGGCATCCCCAAGCTTTGTTGGTTGATCATTCTTGGATAATAGCTTGGGATGCCGGGGCATCCCAAGCTTAGGCTCTTCTATCCATCTTTCATCCGTCATAAGATAACCCAAAACTTGAAAACTTCAATCACACAAAACTCAACAAAACCTTCCTGGGATCCGTTAGTATAAGAAAGCAAACCACTACTATAAGTGATGTATCAAACCAATTCATATTTTTTGTATTATATATACTATATTCCAACTTTTCTATGACAAAAACTCATGAAATAAAATCATAGAGCCATCAAAATAAGCACACAACACAAAGAAAACAGAATATGTCAAAAACAGAATAGTCTGTAGTAATCTGGAAGTTTCGAATACTTTTGGAACTCTAAAAATCTTGAAAAATAGGGCCACATGGGAAATTTGTATATTAATCTTCTGCAAAAAGAATTGGCATTTTATCACGTCCTGGTGATTTTTAACAATTATTTTCGTGAGCACAAAGTTTCTGTCTTTTTCAGCAAGATCAAACAACTATCACCCAACATAACCCTAAGGCTTTGCTTGGCACAAAGCTTCATTCAAACCAAAAAAACACATCTAATCAGATGCATTAAAGGGTTTTTCCACAAGAACAAAAAATAAAAATCAAAAGTTTATTTTATTCGTTGGGTTGCCTCCCAACAAGCTATTTCTTTATAGCCATTAAGATAGGCTTGGAATTCAATGATGCTCACATGAAAGACAAGAATTGAAGCACAAAGAGAGCATCATAAAATATGTGACAAACACATTTAAGTCTAACATACTTCCTATGCATAGAAATTTTATAAGGAAACAAATTATCAAGACAAGAAATGTCTAGCATATGCAAAGGAGAGGAATAAAACATTGAAAATCTCAACATAAAGAGAGGTGATTTAGTAACATGAAAAATTCTAGAACCATATTTTCCTCTCTCATAATAATTACATGTAGGATCCTACTCAAATTCAACAATATAGCAATCGTATAAAATTTTCTTTTCATGATCCACATGCGTAAAAGTCTTATAATCTTCCAAGATAGTGGGACTAACATCAAATAAAGTCATGACCTCTCCAAACCCACTTTCAATATTATCGCAAACATATTCATCATGAGGCTTAAATAAATTTTCAAGACCGTAACAAGAATCACCCCAATCATGATCATTGCAATAAGTAGAAGATATATCAAAATTAGCACCCCCAAGCTTGGGGTTTTGCATATTACTAGCATAATTGACATTAATAGAATTTATTATAACACCATTGCAATCATGCTTTTCAAACAATGAGCTATCATGAATCACTTCATAAATTTCTTCTTTTATCACCTCATCACAATTATCAGATTCATGAATCTCAAGCAAAACTTCATAAAGATAATCTAGTGCGCTCAATTCACTAGCAATTGGTTCAACATAATTAGATCTAAAAAGATTGGCAAGTGGATGAGGATCCATGAACGCTTTCCTTACGATTTCCAATAAAATACCCAATTATACCGAACAACCAAGCAAAGTAACCAAGTAAGAAATAGGGGCAAACAAAAATAGATCTGACGAGAAAACGACAAACGAAAAAGAGGGCGAATAAAAACGGCAAATTTTTGTGAAGTGGGGGAGATGAAAATGGGAGGCAAATGGAAAATAATGTAAATTGCGAGGAGATGAGATTTGTGATTAGGAACCTGGTATATGTTGAAGGTGCTCCCAGCAACAGTGCCAAAAAATTCCTTTTGATGTCGCTTAAAGCTACGTCAGTTTTTCCCCGAAGAGGAAGGGATGATGCAGCACAACGGTCGTAGGTATTTCCCTCAGATGTGAAACCAAGGTTATCGAATTAGTAGGAGAACCAAGCAGCACAACGTAAAAATCACCTGCACACAAATAACAACTTCTCGAAACCCGACATGTTAAAGGGGTTGTCAATCCCTTTCGAGGTACGGCGCCTCAAGATAGGCAAAATGGATGTGAGGAATTTGTAGTAGGTTGGTAGATCGAATGCCAAATAAAATAAATTAGAATAAATTGCAGCAAGGTATTTTTGTATTTTTTGTTTAATAGATCTGAAAATAAATGCAAGCATAAAGTAGATCGCAAAGGCAAATATATGAGAAAGAAGACCCGGAGGCCGTAGGTTTCACTAGTGGCTTCTCTCCACAAAAATAGCAAACGGTGGGTAGACAAATTACTGTTGGGAAATTGATAGAACCTCAAATAATTATGACGATATCCAGGAAATGATCATTACATAGGCATCACGTGCAAGATTAGTAGACCATCATGCATGCATCTACTACTATTACTCCACACATCGACCACTATCCATTATGCATCTAGTGTATTAAGTTCATGGAAAAATGGAGTAATGCATTAAGAACGATGAAATGATGTAGACAAGATCCGTTTATCTATGGCGTTAGATATGGATCTTCTCGTTTTATCCTTAGTGGCAACGATACATACGTGTATGTTCCCTTTCTGTCACTGGGATCAAGCACCGTAAAATCAAACCCACTACCGGGCACCTCTTCCCATTGCAAGATAAATAGATCAAGTTGGCCAAACAAAACCCAATATCGGAGAAGACATACGAGGCTATAAGAGATCATGCATATAAGAGATCAAAGAAACTCAAATAACTTTCATGGATATAAAAAGATAGACCCGATCATAAACTCAAAGTTCATCGGATCCCAACAAACACACCGCAAAAAGAGTTACATCATATGGATCTCCAAGAGACTAGTGTACTGATAATCAAGAGAGAGAGAGAGAGAGAGAGAGAGAGAGAGAGAGAGAGGAAGCCCTCTAGCTACTAACTACGGCCCCGTAGGTCTACAAAGAACTACGCACGCATCGTCGGAGAGGCACCAATGGAAGTGGTGAACCCCTCCGTGATGGTGTCTAGATTGGATCTGGTGGTTCTGGGCTCTGCGGTGGCTGGATGAATATTTCGTCGACTCCCCTAGGATTACTGGAATATTTTGGTATTTATAGAGCAAAGAGGCGATGCGGGAGGCCACCGAGGTGGGCACAACCCACGTGGGTGCGCCAGGGGGCCTCGTGCGCCCTGGTGGGTTGTGCCCCCCTCGGGGCACCCCCAGGTGTTGCCTTGGCCCATCAGGTGTCTTCTGGCCTATAAAAATTCTCGAAAAAGTTTCGTGGTGTTTGGGCTCCATTTGATATTGATTTCCTGCGATGTAGAAAACATGCAGGAAACAACAACTGGCACTTGGCACTATGTCAATAGGTTAGTACCAAAAAATGATATAAAATGACTATAAAATGATTGTAAAATATCCAAGAATGATAATATAACAGCATGGAACAATCAAAAATTATAGATACGTTGGAGATGTATCAGTGGCATGTTAGCTCTAGAAGTTACAAATTTCACTTTGTGTTTGGTGTGAATATGATGTTGGATATTTTTGCAATCTATCACTGTGAATTATTTCCAAATACCTCTTGTCTTTGAAAATTGGTAATATTTTATGTAGTGGAAATTATTGATCATTTTTAGATTGTCTTTTGGTTTTATTTATCTCTTGCCAAGATTGTGTCAGCTCCCATTGCCTTCCGTGCCACTTGTGGATCTTGTTGTTGTATTGATTTGGTCAAGTGTTTTCTAGATATAGTGAAAGTGGTGATTCTACCTTGTGCATTTTGTATTCAAATGCAAATTCTCTTTAAATGCACATTTCTTGTGGGAGCTATCCTATTTTTGATAGAACACTCATCTTGTGATCCATATCAAGTGTGTGTTGATGGAAGGCAAGCCGTTTCTTTTTGGTACTTTGTGCCATCATGAAACTTTGCAGATGGGTTGGTTTGTTCGAAACCATCCTCTCTTTTGGGAGTTCGATATCTTTCCTTTTGTGGGTATTAATGGATGTATCATTCCTTGATGTATCTTTTACATAGATATCTTCCAAGTGATGATTTGTCCATTTGGTATCCTATTTTCACTTGGTATTTCTTTTCCATATGGTTTCGGTTCTTGAAAGTTTCAAGCATGCATAGTTACTTCATGTATTTTCTTTGGCATGCTTTATTTCTTTGACCCAATATATAGGGGAAACTCCGCCTAGTCTCAATTTCGATGAGATGTGCATGAAATTCATTTTCATATATATATGCACATATGTATGTGGAGTTGTCATATATATTGGTGCTTCTGAATCTTTGGTCCCAATGAGTTTGGGTATCATTTTGTTTGTGTTGTTGGGGATGCATTGGATGCTCGGCTCACTCACGAGGAAGGTGTTGTCGCCATGTGCTTTCTGGAGTCAAGCTAGGATGATCAATGAATTGCTATCTACCTTCAATTGGTATTTCTACATCCTTCCAATGCTATCTCGGTAACAACTATTTATTCATGCATTTGTTTATTGCATTCAACCTTGTGTAGGTTGCATCGTGGCATGAATCTCTTGATTCATTCTTGTGATACTTGTTTCCTTTTTCAAAGAATCCCAACAATGATCTCTTGTTGCTAGTTGTGATGTCTTTGATGTTTGTGTGGTTGGAATTCATTTATATACAACAAGACCATATCTAGCCATGTGTTATGCTTCAAGCAAATATCTTATTTGTATATGTATGACTCTTGTGGATATCTTATTCTTGCCTCTTTGTAACTAGTTCGTGTGTACATCCTTCTTTGAGGATTGATATCATCATTATTTTCATCTACCTATAATCTTATACACTTGAGAGAAATTACATATCTAGAAGATATCCATTTCTTTCACGTCCACCTTGTCTCTCTTGTATTATATATTTGGTGGCTCCGTGAAAGCTTTTGCCTTGAGTGCGGATCTTATCTTGTTGCATCTTGATGCACTCTTGTGTGGTGAAGATTATTTTTCCTCATGATTGTCTTGATGAGGCTTTGCCATTTCGATTGGTATCCCTCCTCTTGACAAAGCTATCATTTTATTTCTTCACCATGGGTTGTCACACGTATTGGTTATTCTTTTTGCATATTGAGTGTGCTTGTGAAACCCTTTACTTGATGTATGTGGGAAGGACATGTCATGCACCTTGTATCTCAACTATTCAAGACTATGTTGATGCTCAAAGCTCATCCTTATATTAGTATTCTCAAGTGCTTTGCCATGACTCACACAAATCGTTTTGGTTGAGCCTATTTCTAAGTTGCCTCTTTTGCTTGTTGCTCACCCATTTGTTTGATTGCTTGTGCTAGGCTTAGTTTCCTACATGCCCGCTTGCACTCATTGTGAGTTTCTATTGATTTTGGGGGCTGGTGATTTTATTTTGTGCACGTTGTATCCAAATACAAAATTAAACAATGCACAAATCATGGGGAGCTTCTCTATGTTCTTTAGAACACTCTGATGCTCATATCATATATCTTTTTTTCGTGTGGCTCATAGGATCTTTGGTCTAGTTGGTTCAACCGGTATCTTTCGGTAGCTTGTTTCAATTGATATCTTTTGATTGCGTGATTGCTTGTTTCTCTCTTTGTTATGTCTTTGTGGCATATCATCCTTTAGCAATCTTTGGATCCTAGATATAGTTTGTCTTCCTCCAAGTATGTATCTTTGGATATGTGTGCATTCCACTCTTTTGCGAAACACACATTTTTTTGGAGGAGCACATTTTATATTGGTCTTCTTAGCTTTTCATCCATTTTGGCAATCGATGCCAATGGGGGAGAAGTTTCAGAGAATTTTGTGGAAAAGTTTAGAGAGTCATCTCTTCTTGCTTTGGTTTTGTTCCTAAGCATTTGCATCTTATATGCATGCATTATTGGTTGTTGCATTGCATGATAATGCATAATTCCTTGTATAAACTCTCTTGGAAGTGATTGTCATCAATTACCAAAATAGGGAGATTGAAAGAACATGCGGTGCGCCCATGTTTGGTTTTGGTAATTGATGACAATATCTATGGACTAATGGTTTCCTTGAGTTATATTTGAAGGATTTGTCCAAAGAATTTTCTTGAAGTCCATGTGTTGGTTTCAAGGAGTTTATGAGTTGACCAAGGTGCTATTAAGGATTATCCAAAGATTGCTCATGTGAGTGTTGAGCTTATTGCAAGCATGTCTTGAAGAAGAAGAAGAGTGTGTGATCATTCACGTTTATCTTCAAGACATCATCCAAATGAAGAAAGTTGGAAAGGTTCAAGGTTGATCAAGACTAAGTACGGAGAGTGATTCAAGTTGATCAACACACAAAGTGTATAAGATGTACCAAGAGGGATCAAGCAATCCCATGGTACGGTAAGCATTGTCAATCACGCTTTGTGTACTAACCCATGGTCTTCGTGAGAGTTCTTTATGGGGTTAGGTTGCAGTGTGCAAGTTCTAGTGGATCATCACGAAGAGATCATATGCTTGAAGCTTGTTGTCCATTGTGGTGGCAATGGACTTGTGAAGATGTGCCAAAGAGTGGCTCACCCATAGTGGAGTATGGGGAGCAATCAACTAGTCTTCACCGAGCCAATGCAATCAAGAAAGTTGATCCAACTTGAGGAAGTCAAGATCGTCATAATCTAGCTCAAGTGGACTTTGTGCAAGGCAAAAGTTTGCCCCTGATAGACTTTCTATTTTACCGATCTCATGGTGGTACTTGGAAGACCGGGTTATAGGATCGATTGACGTACTATCAAGGGGGGATCTCAAGTGAGTAGCTTGACCGTATCATTCGTAGAGAGCTCAAACCATTGCATCATTGCATCATCTTTCTTGGTTCTTGTTTGTTTTTCTTCCTTGTGAGATTTGGAGCTTTTGGTCATCTTCATGACAAGCTCAAGTTCATCGAAAACGGAGTTCACATGCATATTCTATGATGTTTTCGATGTTGGAGGTTATCCCGGTTCTTCTTGGTTGGAGGTTTCTCTCATCTATATCTTAGGGCCAGTTCTTTTGGTGGCTCAAAAAATAAGCCGCCTCCTCCCCAGCTTTCCCCATAAGCCGTCTCCCTCATTCATTGAGGCTTATAAACTAGTTATGGGATAACTAATTTAGAAGCCTCAACAAATTTAGTGAGCGGCTTATTTTTTAAGCTAGGGAGAGGCGGCTTATTTTTTAAGCCGCCCGAAAGAACTGGCCCTTAGGCATACCTCCCCTGCTTCTTCTCATTATAACCATTTGATGTTTGGATGCTACTCATCGTCATCTATCCAACAAGCTTGAGTTTTCTCAATTCGGAGTTCACTTGCGGAAGTATTGACAGTTCAGGCTTTATTGCATCCTTTGTTTTCTCTGTTGTGTTCTTGATAGCCTCAAGCGGTAGTACTGCTCTCTCGAGCGATACTACCGCTTGTAAGCGGCAGTATCGCGACCATGTGCCGCGCATAGTACCGTTGCTTTTGGGGATGCGATTTTTCGTGTCCGGTTTCGTGGTAGTTGAGCGGTAGTACCGCTTATAAGCGGTACTACCTCTCCCCACGAGCGGTAGTACCTCTTATAAGTGGTTAGCGGTACTATCTCTCCTCACGAGCAGTAGTACCGCTTATAAGTGGTAAGAGGTACTACCTCTCTGGCAGAACTACAGCTCCTGTTTTTCTCTCTCGATGCGCTGTTTTGACCATGCTAAGCGGTAGTACCGCTCCTCCAAGCGGTAGTACCGCTTGTGCACGACCTGAGTGCATAACAGTTGGTTTCGGGGGTGCCTATAAAAGGGGGTCTTCTTCCCCAATGAACCTTATCCCTTGAACTCGTGTTTTCCCCCATTGTTGACCTTCTTCGAGCTTGCTATCTCTCAATCCCTCCATGGATTCTTGCTAGTTTTGGGTGGGGAAGAGAGAGGAGATCTAGATCTATGTTTCCACCAAACACTTTCTCCTCTATGTGAGGGGAGCCCTTTGGATCTAGATCTTGGAGTTCTTCGTGTTCTCTTCTTTGTTCTTCCTCTCATTTTCCTCCCTAGCATTAGTTGCTTTGGTGGGATTTGGGAGAGAAGGACTTGGGCACTCAGTGTGCCCTTGCCATTGCATTTGGTGCATCGGTTTGAGTTCTCCATGGTGATACATGGAAGTTACAAGTTGAGAAGCTTATTACTCTTGGGTGCTTGGGCGCCCTAGACAGTTGAGATCACCTCGGAGCCATATTCCATTGTGGTGAAGCTTCGTGCTATCGTTGGGAGCCTCCAATTAAGTTATGGAGATAGCCCCAACCTTGGTGGTGTTTGGAGCTCAATCATTATGGTGTAAAGCTTCGGGCAAGCGACGAGGTCTCCAATTAGATTGTGAAGATCACCCCGAGCATTTTGTACAGGTTCGGTGAGCGCCCTCAAGGGTCCCTTAGTGGAATCACGACATCTTGCATTGTGCGAGAGTATGAGGAGATTACGGTGGCCCTAGTGGCTTCTTGAGGAGCATTGTGCCTCCACACCGCTCCAAACAGAGATTAGCATCCGCAAGGGTGTGAACTTCGGGATACATCGTTGTCTCCGCGTGCCTCGGTTATCTCTTACCCGAGCCCTTTACTTATGCACTTTACTTTGTGATAGCCATATTGTTTCTTGTCATATATCTTTCTATCACCAAGTAGTTTATCTTGCTTAGCATAAGTTGTTTGTGCATATAGGTGAGCCTAGTTGTTGTAGGTTTTGTGCTTGACAAATTAACCACTAGGTTTATTCCGCATTTGTTCAAACCTAAACCGTAATTATTTAAGAGCGCCTATTCACCCCCTCCCCCCTCCAGGCGACATCCATGATCTTTCAGCGCACACATTTAGGATGGTGTGACACTCTTTATTCCCTGTTTGCTGCAATATGCATAAACACTTGCATCTTAACAGCACATATGTTATGTGTTCTTGTGGTAATCTTAACTCAAAATGGAGGTAATCATGTTATGAATAATGTGTGTAATGTTTACTTACAACACCAATACCTACACTTGTAACTACTTAAGGGATCGTTAATTCGTTTACCAGCCCGTATGGCCATACGAGCAAGAAAGTAACCATTTTGGTTTTAGGGAAAATGCAGAAATCATTGCCTGAACTCCGAAAGGAGTACGACCTTCCAATGGGCATGTTCCCACAAGATCTGACCAATTACGAGTTCGACAAGGAGACAAAGAAGCTCACCGTTCACATCGCGTCAGCGTGCGAGGTCGGTTACAAGGATTTCTCGGTGTTGTGGTTCTTCACCTGCGTGACCGGCAACCTAGGCAAGGGGAAGCTGTCGGAGGTGGAGGGCATCAAGACAAAGATTTGTTAAGATATGTGTATATGTTGTGCGGATAAGGATGCAGAGAGTCCAGGTAGTTAGCTCAACTTGCGTATCAAGTTGTGAAGCCATGAGATTTAGTTTGTTGTAGTCTGTTTGTTAGCTTCTGATTGTGGACGCAACAACCCCCTTGTTATGCATATATATATATATATATATATATATATATATATATATATATATATATATATATATATAGACACACACACACACACAGAGAGAGAGAGAGAGAGGAGCCGGCACCTATTATATGCACGGAGCAAAACACTCTTTCAGTTTTTACATGGTATAAGAGCCTAACCGATCTAGCCATGACTTCCGCTTCAACCTCACCGTCGCTTTCATCCACCACCCTCGCCCTCGGGCAGCAACCGTCTGGCACGTACGGCACCGCCATCTCCATGTTCGCTGGCTCCACCACGTCGGGACTCTTCGCCACTCCGCCAATGGCTCAGATCGACACCGTCAAGCTCAGCCACGACAACTACCTTCTTTGGAAGGCTCAAGTCATCCCCATCCTTCGCGGCCACCAGATGTTGGGCTATGTCGATGGATCGCATCCTGCACCGGCGAGGCTCGTCCCAGAAACAGAGGCGGCCGGCGCGCCGATGGTCGCCAACCCTGCGTACCTCCTGTGGTACACTCGGGATCAGCTGATCCTCTCTTCACTGCTCTCCACGCTGTCACCCGAGGTCGTGTCACGGACCCTCCGGCTGACCTCCTTCGCCGCGGTCTGGACTGCGGTTGAGGGGATGTTTGCGTCGCAGTCGCGCACTCATGTGACGCATATCCGGAGGCTGCTTGCTACAGAAGAAGGATATGAGCAAGGCTGATTACTACGGCCGTCTGAAGTCTCTTGGCGACCAACTGGCAGCCACCGGCAAGCCCCTTACTGATGACGAACTGATGACCTACATGCTGACGGGTCTTGATCAGTTGTATGAGGTCTTCACCACCTCCGTCAATCTGGGCGGAGAGATGTCGCTGGATGAGCTCTATTCACACATGATGGACTATGAAGCAGTCCGAGAGGCGTCCAACACCAGCTATCAGATAATAGCAAACGCTGTTGCACGCGGCAATGGAGGATCAAACCGCGGCGGCAAAAGCCGTAACAACGACGGCCGCGGTGGCTATCCCAACCATGGGGCGCGGAGGCGCTCCCCAATACGGTGCTCCCAGAGGCCATCCAGGAGGAAACGATGGCAGCGGGCAGCGGAACGGGCAGCCCAACGCTGGCGGCTCCAAGCCATTGTGCCAAATCTGCAGCAAGGTGGGTCATGTAGCATACAAGTGCTACAACAGGTACAACGCAGAGTACCAGGGGGTGGATCATCGACAGGAGCAGTCGCGCTTCGCCAACCACATCAATACTGGTCATCAAGCTTTTGATCCCGCATGGTTTGTGGACTCAGGAGCTACTGAGCACATTACCGGCGATCTAGAAAAGCTGCACACCCGTGAGCACTACAACGGCAAGGAACAAGTTTACGTGCCCAATGGATCTGGTATGGAAATCTCTCACGTTGGTGATTCCCGTATGATTATTCTGCATAATCAACCCCTAATCCTAAAAGATGTTCTTCTCGTACCACAAACACACACAAAAATCTTCTATCTGCTCATCGCCTCACAAATGACAGCAATGTTTCCATTGAACTGTTTCCTCATTTTGTTGTTGTTAAGGATCTAGCCATGAGGAGGGTTCTGGCTTGAGGACCGACTAGTGAAGATGGTCTCTACCCAGTTTACATCAGGCATCCAAGGCAACATAGGGCTGCCTTCTCCATCTCCACCAAGCCAAGTCACTCTCGATGGCACCGTCACTTGGGCCATCCGTCTTATGTTATAGTTGATCATGTCCTTATCCATTTTTGTCTCCCTTATGGAGGTAGTTCAAATAAAGCATCAGTGTGTGATACGTGTCAGCAAGGGAAAAGCCATCAGCTACCTTTTCCCCGTTCAAATCGAGTTTCCACTGTTCCTTTAGAACTTGACTTCTCTGATGTGTGGGGACATGATTGTCCCTCATCAGGAGGTTTTAAGTATTACGTGTCTTTCATTGATGGTTTTAGCAAATTCACTTGGCTTTTTTGTCTTCGCAATAAAAAAGATGTTGAGCAAGTTTTTCTTCAGTGGCAAGCTCATGTTGAACGATTATTTTATCGCAAAGTATTGCAACTTCAGTCTGACTGGGCGGGGACGAATACCAAAAGATCCATCCTTTATTCCAGAAGATTGGCATCACACACCATGTCTCCTGTCCTCACACTTACCAACAAAACAGATTTGCCGAGAGGAAACACCGTCATATAGTCGAAACAGGTCTCACCTTATTAGCCCAAGCTTCTATGCCAATCAGATTTTGGGACAAGGCATTCAAGACCGCTTGTTTCTTTATTAATCGTACGCCCAGCAAAACTATTAATATGGAAACACCCCTTGAACGACTCTTCCATGAAAAAACTGATTATTCCTTCCTAAAAACCTTCGGCAGTGCATGTTGGCCTTTTCTTCGGCCATATAATAATCACAAACTTCAATTTTGGTCAAAACGACGCGTTTTTCTTGGCTACGGTATGTTACACAAGGGCTATACGTGTCTCCATGTCTCATCTGGTCGATTTTATATCTCACGTGATGTGGTTTTTGACGAAGATGTCTTCCCTTACTCCGATATAATGCCCCCATCCACACCTTCCTCCTTATATGATCAACTTTTGGTGTCTGCCACATCGTTCCCTTACTCCTCATATTCCAATGATAATGCGGCTAATGATCGGGGTTACCACGCTAGGGATGATTCTTCATCTAATCCTGTTGCACGTGATATGTTTGTTCCTTTGATGTAGGTCGCCACAGATAACGACTGTGCCCCACCTCGTGCGCACGTCGATCGCGCCCGCATGAGCCATGCAGATGATGACGTGGAATCGTGCCAGGCCGAGCCAGCTTCCGAACCAGCCTCTCCGCCTGGGCCACCATCTCCTATTGGGCCTCGCAGCCCACCCGCTCCAGTTGTGGCCCATGAGGCTCCCGACCAAGCGCCTCCCTCTCCTGAGGCAGCCCCTTCGCCGTCGGATGATGCACCACCGCCCGCGGAGCCCCCTCGCTACGCCACCTATCTCCGCGACAATACATGGTGCCCCAAGGTCGCCATCGACGGCACCATCCCCTACAGCTACCCGCACCGCTGCCGACAGGCCTCCCTAACCATCACAGAACCTCACTCCCATCTTGAGGCTGCAACTGATCCGAATTGGTGTCGCTCCATGGATGAGGAATATCAGGCTCTCCTGAATAACCAGACCTGGCACCTGGTTCCGCCTCCATCGCACTGCAATCTCATTGACTGTCGATGGGTCTTCAAGCTTAAACATCATGCAGATGGCACGATAGATCGGTATAAAGCGCGCCTAGTTGCTAAAGGGTACAAGCAACAGTTCGGTGTTGATTATGTTGAAACCTTCAGCCCGATCATCAAACATGCCATGATCCTCCTGGTCCTCTCCCTGGCGCTTTCTCGTGGCTGGTGCCTTCGCCAACTTGACGTTTAGAACGCCTTCTTGCATGGGGTTCTTGAAGAGGATGTCTACATGCGCCAACCCCCTAGATATGTCAATGCCGCTTTTCCTTGTCATATTTGCAAACTGGACAGATCGCTATATGGCCTCAAACAGTCTCCTCGAGCGTGGTTTTCTCGACTCAGTATGAAGCTTCTGTCCCTCAGCTTTCGTGCTTCACGGGCTGATAGCTCGCTCTTCGTCTATGGGCAAGGGGGAGTTTGTATCTACATGCTCATCTATGTTGATGATATCATCTTAGCAAGCTCTTCCACCCGTGCTGCTGAAGAACTCATTGCTGCACTTCGTGCTGCTTTTGCAGTAAAGATCTTGGTGAGCTTCATTATTTCCTAGGGATATAGGTAATACGCTCTCAAGACTCAATCACTCTCAAGCAAGCTAAGTATGCCAGTGATCTACTGAAGAAGGAAGCCATGATGAGTTGCAAGCCAGTTCCAACGCCAATGTGCACCTCCGAAAAGTTGAGTAGAGATGAAGGAAAAAGACTTTCTGATAAAGAAACAATAAGGTTCAGAAGTGTTGTCGGGGCTCTGCAATACTTGACCTTAACTAGGCCAGATATTGCATTTGCGGTGAACAAGGTGTGTCAGTATAAGCACTCGCCTACAGAACAACACTGGGGTGCGGCTAAGCGGATCCTTCGCTATGTCAGAGGAACCATGAACCTTGGTATTAAAATCAAAAAATCGTCTTCGTCCCTGTTGAGTGCTTTTTCGGACGCCGACTGGACAGGATTAGTGGACGATCGACGCAGCACAAGTGGCTTCTTAGTTTTCTATGGTGGCAACCTAGTGTCCTGGAATGCAAGGAAGCAGGCGACAGTGTATCGATCCTCAACTGAAGCAGAGTACAAATCATTGGCCAATGCCACAATGGAGATCATCTGGTTTCAGTCATTACTTCAGGAGCTGGGTGTCAACCAAAAACAGACACCAGTACTTTGGTGTGACAATTTGGGGGCTACATACTTGTCAGACAACCCTGTATTTCATGCTCGAACAAAGCATATCAAAATAGATTTCCATTTTGTTCGAGAAAGGGTGGCTGAGAAGGCATTGCAAAGTCGGTTCGTGTCCACCAATGAACAGCTAGCTGATGGACTAACAAAGCCTATCAACGCACAACAACTCCCGCGACTTTGTAGCGATCTCAATCTTGGAGGATGAGATCAAGGGGGAGTGTTAAGATACATGTATATGTTGTGCACATAAGGATGCAGAGAGTCCAGGTAGTTAGCTAGACTTACGTATCAAGTTTTAAAGCCATGAGATTTAGTTTGTTGTAGTCTGGTTGTTAGCTCCTGATTGTGGACGCAACAACCCCCTTATTATGCATATATATACAGAGGAGCCGGCACCTATTGGATGCACGGAGCAAAACACTCTTTCAGTTTTTACAAGATCCTCATCTGGACCAAGGTGGCCGTCGTGAGGACAGAAGCCTCCAAGGTGCATTTCTGCGCCGACTTGAACAAAACGCGGAATCGCGACTCCTACGAGGTTGTCAGGGATGGTGTTGTGTTTCCATAGACAAGTTCTAGATTAATTTTGGCGCAACTCTGTGTGAAAAGCTTGTACCACTCTGATGATGTTCATCCGTCTTGTGAAAATTAAACATCAAACTAAGTTAACGAAAAAGGGAACCAGTGAAGTCTGATTGAATCCGATAGAGATTAAACACGGTCATTGGGTCATGTATGATGATTATTTGAAGGCACACATCTGCCTGGGTTTGAAGGCATAGTTTTTTCCTTTTCTGGAACCGTTGAAGGCATAGTTGATCCGCAAGTATAGTGCACACGACGAATAGTTGTACTACTATTCAAAACTTCCTATGGGCACGCAGGTTTGGGGGAACCCGTTCTGTTACATACTTTCTTTCTTTTAACCATGTTTCACCAGTCCTTCATCGTCTCTTTTTTTCATCCATGTTTACCTTCGTCTTCCTTGTGACTAGTTTCGTCAAGGTTCATACATATTCGGAACATCATGAATCTGGATCCATATGTTGAGGGTGTCAAGATTCACCATTGTTGGCTTGGTTACTCCATCATAGGGTGTGAGAATGAAGACGTTTCCTTTAAAATTCCGAGACCCATTCTACATCACACGCTGTCAATCTCCAAGAAAAAACTGCAAAGTGTAGAAGTTATCTTCCAAAGGGTGTAACTTACATCATGCGCAATATCCCATGTTGCCCGCATGTTCATGCGACACCAAAACTGACTGTAGGGCCTGTTTATATGAACCTGCACCACTACCATCCATCCCGGGACCTCCGGATGTGCCTCTTTTTCATCAAAGACAATGTCGGCAAGGCCCTCTTGGTGGAGCCCTAACTCGGCCATCATCTCACCACATCTGACGCCGAGTTAGTTCCAGATGCCTCACCATTGTCAACTCCAGAGCCGCAAAGCTTGAACCTAGCCTGAGAAAAACTAGATTGGGCCTTTGAGACGAACCCTAACTCTCTTCTCGCCTCCAGAGAATTGATCAAGCAGGGAAGTGATGCAAGGATCACCCCTTTGTCAACCTAGATCAATCGCAAAGGAGGGATAGGAGGAGGGAAGGTGAAACACTCAATGACGATGAAAAAATCACCCCCAGGAGAAGGAAACCCTAGTTAGAGGGAAAATAAAAGAGTTACCTCACAAAGAAGGAAACCCTAGTTAGAGGGAAAATAAAAAAAATCATCTCTGAAAGAAGGAAACCCTAATTTGAGGGAAATCAAGGCATGTGTGTGCGCTGTCCAATTATCCGTGGAGTTAGGCCTCGGTATGTCTATGACTCTATGGACCCATGATAGTGGAGTTAGGCCTCAGTCTATCTATGATGTCAGGCTGCAGGTGGGACTGTAGTTGGGAGTCCACCATAATCCCACTTAGTCCCGCGGCTGCTTGCTGGGAAGTAGTGGACATCCCACTAAGTGTTTCGTGGATTAAGTGGGCATAAGTGGATTGTAGAAGACATGAAATGATATGTACTATGTGCAGGTTTTGGCTCTTCTGGCGATCATAGACCTCAATGCCTCGTCATCTTTTGCTATTCAGCGTTGCTCCCGCGCGCATGATAGATGAAGGAAATATGCCCTAGAGGCAATAATAAAGTTATTATTTATTTCCTTATATCATGATAAATGTTTATTATTTATGCTAGAATTGTATTAACCAGAAACTTAGTACATGTGTGAATACATAGACAAACAGAGTGTAACTAGTATGCCTCTACTTGACTAGCTCGTTAATCAAAGATGGTTAAGTTTCCAAGCCATAGACATGAGTTGTCATTTGATGAACGGGATCACATCATTACAGAATGATGTGATTGACTTGACCCATTCTGTTAGCTTAGCAACTTGATCTTTTAGTTTTACTGCTATTGCTTTCTTCATGACTTATACATGTTCCTATGACTATGAGATTATGCAACTCCCAAATATCGGAGGAACACCTTGTGTGCTATCAAACGTCACAATGTAACTGGGTAATTATAAAGATGCTCTACAGGTGTCTCCGATGGTGTTTGTTGAGTTGGCATAGATCGAGATTAGGATTTGTCACTCCGATTGTCGGAGAGGTATCTCTGGGCCCTCTCGGTAATGCACATCACTATAAGCCTTGCAAGCAATGTGACTAATGAGTTAGTTGCGGGATGATGCATTACGGAACGAGTAAAGAGACTTGCCGGTAACGAGATTGAACTAGGTATGATGATACCGATGATCCTATCTCGGGCAAGTAACATACCCATGACAAAGGGAACAACATATGTTGGTATGCAATTTGACCGATAAAGATCTTCATAGAATATGTAGGAGCCAATATGAGCATCCAGGTTCCGCTATTGGTTATTGACTGGAGATGTGTCTCGGTCATGTCTATATAGTTCTCGAACCCGTAGGGTCCGCACGCTTAACGTTCAATGATGATTTGTATTATGAGTTATGTGATTTGATGACCGACATTTGTTCGGAGTCCCGGATGATATCACAGACATGACGAACAGTCTCAAAATGATCGAGACGTAAAGATCGATATATTGGAAGGCTATATACGGACATCGGAAAGGTTCCGAGTGATTTGGGTATTTTTCGGAGTACCGGAGAGTTACGGGAATTCGTATTGGGCCTTAATGGGCCATAGGGGAAAGGAGAGAAAGGCCTCAAGGGTGGCCGCACCCCTTCCCCATGGACTGGTCCGAATTGGAATAGGGAAAGGAGGCGCCCCCTTCCTTCCTTCTCCTTCTCCCTTCCCCTTTTCCTATTCCATGTGGGAGGTGGAATCCTAATAGGACTAGGGAGTCCTAGTAGGACTCCACACTTTGGCGCGCCCTATGAGGGCCGGCCTCCTCCTCCCTCCATCCTTTATATACGTGGCCAGGGGCACCCCATGGACACACAAGTTGATTTTAGCCATGTGCGGTGCCCCTCTCCACAGTTACACACCTCGGTCATATCGTTGGAGTGCTTAGGCGATGCCCTGCGCCGGTAGCTTCATCATCACCGTCACCATGCTGTCGTGCTGACGAAACTGTCCCATGATGCTCAACTGGATCAAGAGCTCATGGGACGTCATCGAGCTGAACGTGTGCTAAATACAGAGGTGTGCTTGGATCGGTTGGATCGCGAAGACGTTCGACTACATCAACCGCATCACTAGATGCTTCCACTTTCGGTCTACGAGGGTACGTAGACACACTCTCCTCACTCGTTGCTATGATTCTCCTAGATAGATCTTGCGCGATCGTAGGAAATTTTTGAAATAATACGTTCCCCAATAGTGGCATAATGAGCCAGGTCTATGCGTAGATGATATGCACGAGTAGAACACAATGAGTTGTGGGCGATAATAGTCATACAGCTTACCAGCATGTCATACTTTGATTCGGCGGTATTGTGAGACGAAGCGGCCCGGACCGACATTACGCGTACGCTTACGCGAGACTGGTTTCACCGTTAAGAGCACTCGTTGCTTAAAGGTGACCGGCGGGTGTCTGTCTCTCTCACTTTAGTTGAATCGAGTGTGGCTACGCCCGGTCCTTGTGAAGGTTAAAACAACACACTTGAAGAAAAATCATTGTGGTTTTGTATGCGTAGGTAAGAACGGTTCTTGCTAAGCCCGTAGCAGCCACGTAAAACTTGCAACAACAAAGTAGAGGACGTCTAACTTTTTTTAGCAGGGCATGTTGTGATGTGATATGGTCGAGACGTGATGTGTTATACTTTATTGTATGAGATGATCATTTGTAAATTATCGGCAACCGGTAGGAGCCTTATGGTTGTCTCTTTATAGTATGAATTGCGAAGGCCATGTAATTGATTTACTTTATCACTGTGAGTTAGCGATATTAGTAGTAGCAATAGTTGGCGAGACGACCACGACGCTACCATGAAGATCATGGTGTCTAGCCGGTGACGAGGGAGATCATGACGATGCTTTGGAGATCGAGATCAAAAGCACAAGATGATGATGGCCATATCATGTCACATATTTTGATTGCATGTGATGTTTATCTTATTGTGCTTCTTATTTTGCTTAGTACGGCGGTAGCATTATAAGATGACCCCTTACAAAATTTCAAGGTACAATTATTCTCCCTGAGTACGCACCATTGCGAAAGTTCGTCGTGCCGAGAAACCATGTGATGATCGGGTGTGATAAGCTCTATCAAATACAACGGGTGTAAGACAGTTTTGCACATGCAGAACACTTGGGTTAAACTTGACGAGCCTAGCATGTACAGACATGGTCTCGGAACACTGGAGACCGAAAGGTCGAGCGTGAATCATATAGTAGATATGATCAACATAAGATGTTCACCATTGAAAACTACTCCATCTCACGTGATGATCGGACATGGTTTAGTTGATTTGGATCACGTGATCATTTAGATGACTAGAGGGTTGTCTATCTAAGTGGGAGTTCATTAGTAATATGATTAATTGAACTTTAATTTATCATGAACTTAGTCCTGGTATTATTAGCATATCTATGTTGTAGATCAATAGCTCGCGATGTAGCTCCCCGTTTATTTTTATATGTTCCTAGAGAAATATAAGTTGAAAGATGATAGTAGCAATGATGCGGACTTGTTCCGTGATCTGAGGATTTTCCTGATTGCTGCATAGAAGAATTATGTCCTTGATGCACCGCTAGGTGACAAATCTATTGTAGGAGCAGATGCAGACGTTATGAACTTTTTGACAAAAGCTCTGTATGATGACTACCTGATAGTTTAGTGCACCATGATTTACGGCTTAGAACCGGGACTTCAAAAATGTTTTGAATGCCACGGAGCATATAAGATGTTCTTAAGAGTTGAAATTGGTACTCCCTCCGTTCACTTTTATAAGTCCTTGAAGACATTTCAGGCAGCATGCAAAACAGTTTGTTTTCAGCTGTCTGAAACAACTTATAAAAGAGAACGGAGGGAGTATTTCATACTCATGCCCATATCAAGAGGTATGAGACCTCTGACAAGTACTTTGCCTACAAGGTGGAGGAGAATAGCTCAACCATTGAGCATGTGCTCAGATTGTCTGGGTACCTCAATTGCTTGAATCAAGTGGGAGTTAATCTTCCAGATAAGATCGTAATTGACAAAGTTCTCTAGTCACTATCACCAAGTTACTAGAACTTCATGATGAACTATAATATGCAAGGGATGACGAAAGTAATTTCCGAGCTCTTCGCGATGCTGAAATCAGCGAAGGTAGAAAACAAAAAGAGCATCAAGTGTTGATGGTTAACAAGACCACTAGTTTCAAGAAAAGGGCAAAGGGATAGAAGAGGAACTTCAAGAAGAATGACAAGCAACTTGTCACTCCCGTGAAGAAATCCCAAGCTAAAGTCAAGCCTGAAACTAAGTGCTTCTCCTACAAAGAAAATGGTCACTAGAAGTGGAATTACCCTAGATACTTGGCAGATAATAAGGATGGACAAAGGTATATTTGATATACATATTATTTATGTGCACTTTACTAGTGTTTATGGCAACCCCTCGGTATTTGATACTGGTTCAATTGCTAAGAGTAGTAACTCAAAACGGGAGTTGCAGAATGAACAGAGACTAGTTAAGGGTGAAGTGATGATGTGTGCTGGATGTGGTTCCAAGATTGATATGATCATCATCGCACACACCCTATACTTTTGGGATTAGTGTTGAACCTAAATAAATGTTGTTTGGTGTTTGCGTTGAGCATGAATATGATTTGATCATGTTTGTTGCAATACGGTTATTCATTTAAAGTCATGGAATAATTGTTGTTCTGTATACATGAATAAACCTTCGATGGTCATACACCGAATGCAAATAGTTTGTTGGATCTCGATCGTAGTAATACACATATTCATAATATTGAAGCCAAAAGATGCAAAGTTAATAATGATAGTGCAACTTATTTGTGGCATTGTCGTTTTGGTCATATTGGTGTAAAGTGCATGAAGAAACTCCATGCTGATGGGCTTTTGGAATCACTTGATTATGAATCACTTGGTGCTTGCGAATCATGCCTCATGGGCAAGATGACTAAAACTCCGTTCTCCGGAACAATGGAGCGAGCAACTGACTTATTGGAAATAATACATACTGATGTATGCGGTCCGGTGAGTGTTGAGGCCCGCGGCGGGTATCGTTATTTTATGACCTTCACAGATGATTTGAGAAGATATGGGTATATCTACTTGATGAAACATAAGTCTGAAACATTTGAAAAGTTCAAAGAATTTCAGAGTGAAGTGGAAAATCATCGTAACAAGAAAATAAAAGTTTCTACGATCTGATCACGGAGGCGAATATTTGAAGTTACGAGTTTGGCCTTCATTTAAAACAATGTGAAATAGTTTCACAACTCATGCCACCTGGAACACCACAACGTAATGGTGTGTCCGAACATCGTAACCACACTTTATTAGATATGGTGCGATCTATGATGTCTCTTACCGATTTACCACTATCGTTTTGGGGTTATGCATTAGAGACAGCTGCATTCACGTTAAATAGGGCACCATCTAAATCCGTTGAGACGACGCCTTATGAACTGTCGTTTGGCAAGAAACCAAAGTTGTTGTTTCTTAAAGTTTGGGGCTACGATGCTTATGTGAAAAAACTTCAACCTGATAAGCTCGAACCCAAATCGGAGAAATGTGTCTTCCTAGAATACCCAAAGGAAACTGTTGGGGTACACCTTCTATCACAGATCCAAAGGCAAGATATTCGTTGCTAAAAATGGATACTTTCTAGAGAAGGAGTTTCTTTCGAAAGAAGTGAGTGGGAGGAAAGTGGAACTTAATGAGGTAATTGTACCTTCTCCCCAATTGGAAAGTAGTACATCACATAAACTAGTTCTAGTGATTCCTACACCAATGAGCGAGGAAGCTAATGATGATGATCATGAAACTTCAGATCAAGTGACTACTGAACCTCGTAGGTCAACCAGAGTGCGTTCCGCACCAGAGTGGTACAGTAACCCGGTTCTGGAAGTCATGTTACTAGACCATGATGAACCTGCAAACTATGAGGAAGCGATGATGAGCCCAGATTTCGCAGAATGGCTTGAGGCCATGAAATCTGAGATGGGATCCATGTATGAGAACAAAGTGTGGACTTTCATTGACATGCCCGATGATCGGCAAGCCATTGAAAATAAATGGGTATTTAAGAGGAAGACTGACGCCGATGGTAATGTTACTGTCTACAAAGCTCGACTTGTTGCGAAAGGTTTTCGACAAGTTCAAGGAGTTGACTACGATGAGACTTTCTCACTCATAGCGATGCTTAAAGTCTGTCAGAATCATGTTAGCAATTGCCACATTTTATGAAATATGGCAAATGAATGACAAAACTGTGTTATTTAATCGATTTATTAAAGAAGAGTTGTATATGATGCAACCAGAAGGTTTTATCAATCCTAAAGGTGCTAACAAAATGTGCAGGCTCCAGCGATCCATCTATGGACTGGTGCAAGCATCTCGGAGTTGGAATATACGCTTTGATAAGTTGATCAAAGCATATAGTTTTATACAGACTTGCGGTGAAGCATGTATTTACAAGAAAGTGAGTGGGAGCACTTCAACAATTCTGATATGTATATGTGAATGACATATTGTTGATCGGAAATGATGTAGAATGTTCTAGAAAGCATAAAGGATTGTTTAAAAGATTTGTTTAATAAAATAAAAGATCTCAGTGAAGCTGATTACATATTGGGCACCAAGATCTATAGAGATAGATTAAGGGCCAGTTCTTTTGGTTGGCTTAAAAAGTAAGCTGCCTCTCCCCAGCTTAAAAATAAGCCGCTCCAAAAATTTGTTGAGGCTTCTAAATTAGTAATGCCATAACTAGGATAGAAGCCCCAATGAATGAGGGAAGCATCTTATGGAAAAAGCTGGGGAGGAGGTGGCTTATTTTTTAAGCCGCTAAAAGAACTGGCCCTAAGACGCTTGATAAGATTTTCAATGAGTACATACCTTAATAAGATTTTGAAGAAGTTCAAAATGGATCAGTCAAAGAAGGAGTTCTTGCCTGGGTTGTAAGGTATGAAGTTGAGTAAGACTCAAAACCCGACCACAACAGAAGATAGAGAAAGAATGAAAGACATTCCCTATGCCTCGGCCATAGGTTCTATAAAGTATGCTATGCTATGAACGAGACCTATTGTGTACCTCGCCATGAGTTTGGTAAGAGGGTACAATAGTGATCCAGGAGTGGATCACTGGATAGCGGTCAAAATTATCATTAGTGGAATAAGGAAATATTTCTCGGTTATGGAGGTGATAAAGAGTTCGTCGTATATAGTTACGTCGATGCAAGCTTTGACACCGATCTGGATGACTCCGAGTCTCGATCTGGACACATATTGAAAGTGGGAGCATTTAGCTAGAGTAGCTCCGTGCAGAGCATTGTAGACATAGAAATGTGCAAAATACATACGGATCTGAATATGGCAGACCCATTGACTAAACCTCTCACACAAGCAAAACATGATCACACCTTAGTACTCTTTGGGTGTTGATCACATGGTGATGTGAACTAGATTATTGACTCTAGTAAACCTTTTGGGTACTGGTCACATGGCGATGTGAACTATAAAGTGTTAAATCACATGAGGATGTGAACTATTGGTGTTAAATCACATGGTGATGTGAACTAGATTATTGACTCTAGTGCAAGTGGGAGACTGAAGGAAATATGCCCTAGAGGCAATAATAAAGTTATTATTTATTTCCTTATATCATGATAAATGTTTATTATTCATGCTAGAATTGTATTAACCGGAAACTTAGTACATGTGTGAATACATAGACAAACAAAGTGTCACTAGTACGCCTCTACTTGACTAGCTCGTTAATCAAAGATGGTCAAGTTTCCTAGCCATAGACATGAGTTTTCATTTAATGAACGGGATCACATCATTAGAGAATGATGTGATTGACTTGACCCATTCCGTTAGCTTAGCAACTTGATCGTTTAGTTTTACTGCTATTGCTTTCTTCATGACTTATACATGTTCCTATGACTATGAGATTATGCAACTCCCGAATATCGGAGGAACACCTTGTGTGCTATCAAACGTCACAACG
This sequence comes from Secale cereale, assembly GCA_902687465.1. Lineage (NCBI taxonomy): Eukaryota > Viridiplantae > Streptophyta > Magnoliopsida > Poales > Poaceae > Secale > Secale cereale. The sequence goes on along the minus strand of LR738711.1, from coordinate 492,875,690 downwards.
TAACTGGGTGATTATAAAGATGCTCTATAGGTGTCTCCGATGGTGTTTGTTGAGTTGGTATAGATAGAGATTAGGATTTGTCACTCCGATTGTCGAAGAGGTATCTCTGGGCCCTCTCGGTAATGCACATCACTATAAGCCTTGCAAGCAATGTGACTAATGAGTTAGTTGCGGGATGGTGCATTACAGAATGAGTAAAGAGACTTGCCGGTAACGATATTTAACTAGGTATGATGATACCGACGATCGAATCACGGGCAAGTAACATACCGATGACAAAGGGAACAACATATGTTGTTATGCGGTTTGACCGATAAAGATCTTCATAGAATATGTAGGAGCCAATATGAGCATCCAGGTTCCGCTATTGGTTATTGACCAGAGATGGGTCTCGGTCATGTCTACATAGTTCTCGAACCCGTAGGGTCCGCACGCTTAACGTTCGATGACGATTTGTATTATGAGTTATGTGATTTGATGACCGACGTTTGTTCGAAGTCCCGGATGATATCACGGACATGACGAACAGTCTTGAAATGGTCGAGATGTAAAGATTGATATATTGGAAGGCTATATTCGGACATCGAAACGAGTGATTCGGGTATTTTTCGAAGTACCGGAGAGTTACGGGAATTCGTATTGGGCCTTAATGGGCCATACGGGAAAGGAGAGAAAGGCCTCAAGGGTGGCCGCACCCCTTCCCCATGGACTGGTCCGAATTGGACTAGGGAAAGGGGGTGCCCCCTTCCTTCCTTCTCCTTCTCCCTTCCCCTTTTCCTATTCCATGTGGGAGGTGGAATCCTACTCGGACTAGGGAGTCCTAGTAGGACTCCGCACTTTGGCGCGCCCTATGAGGGCCGGCCTCCTCCTCCCTCCATCCTTTATATACGTGTCCAGGGGGCACCCCATGGACACACAAGTTGATTTTAGCCGTGTGCGGTGCCCCTCCCCACGGTTACATACCTCGGTCATATCGTTGTAGTGCTTAGGCGAAGCCCTGCGCCGGTAGCTTCATCATCACCATCACCACGCCGTCGTGCTAACGAAACTCTCCCGCGACGCTCAACTAGATCAAGAGCTCGTGGGACGTCATCGAGCTGAACGTGTGCTGAACGCGGAGGTGCCGTATGTTCGGTGCATGGATCAGTTGGATCGTGAAGACGTTCGACTACATCAACTGCGTCACTAGGTGCTTCCGCTTTCGGTCTATGAGGGTATGTACACACACTCTCCCCACTCGTTGTTATGCTTCTCCTAGATATATCTTGCGTGATCATAGGAAATTTTTGAAATACTACATTCCCCAATAACAGAGCCACGACTCGGATGACGGCTTCACCTACAGCTCCCGCATCCGCCCGGACGTCGAGTGCAGCGGTGAGGAGGCTGCCTTGCTGCTCCTCCTCTCCCTGCTCATCCTCGGGCTGCCGCCACCGCCGCCGTCCGTGGCCGAACGAGCCTGCCTGCTCAAGGCCTTGCTGGCGTCGGTGTAGTATCTCCTGCTCGTGCCAAGGATCGACATGCCCAGCCTGGGGCCGCCGGGACTCGACCACTCCTTTGTCACTGCCGCTCATCTTGTCCTTGTGCCAGTGCAACGGCTCGCTGCTTCGTAGCCCGAGCTCCTTCACCAGGACGTCGCCCATCATGGTGCTCCGGCGAGGAGGGGAGGTGCGCGTGGCCCGTGGGCGAGCCGGGCTCCACGGGAACCCGCACAGCACCGGCTTGACGCACCAGGGAAAGAGCACTGTGAACCCTGTAACACCCCGAGAATCCTACTACAGTAATCTCACCCTAATGATGCCATGTCACCATGCTTACTAAGCTAATTATCACTTGATGAAAAACCAAAGTCAAATTCAAATTCAAATGATAAGTAAATTTCAGATTTCTCAAACATGAAAACAAAAATGTTCATCATGTGACAAATAATCCTTTGTTAGTATTGGTGGTGGACTAACAATTTTTGCAAAAGGTTTAAATGCCCTAAGCTATTTGAAGCAGAGGTTTTAAAAGAAACAAAAGCAAAATAGAAATTACAAAAAGGTTAAAAGGCCTAAACTGTTATTGTTCAAGTGGGCTCTAGTGTGCACATGGCCCAGCCCACCTCCACCTCATCCCTTCCCTCTGTACAGGAGATAGGGAGGGCGTGGCACGCATCCACGGCGCCATGGCCATGGATGGCCGCCACGAGCCCCCTCCCCCTAGGCCTATAAGGATGCCTCCTCGTCCCCTGGCAAACCCTAGCTTAGCCATTCCCCCCTCGCGCCGCCTTCTTCTTCCTCGTGCACGGCCGAGCCACCATCGCCATGGAACTCCTCACTCGCGTGCTCTCCGGCTACCCGGCGCCCTAGGGCTATGCCAGCGAGCTCCATCGTCAACCACTTCTTCGACTACAACCCGAGCTCGAGCCGAGGAGCGCTGCATCGCCGGATCTCCCGCCGTCTTCCCCAACTCGGGCACCGCATCACATCATCGTCGCTCGTCGCCAGATGCCGCAGCTCTGAGCCTTCCCCGACCCCCTCGAGCTCGCCAACGACTTCCCAGTGAGCACCTCCACCGATTTTTTTTCCTTCCCTAGTCGAGCCCGTCGCCGTAGACGCCATGTACCACCACGGCTGAGCTCTCTGGAGAACCACGGTCATCTGCACACGCGTGCCTGCTCCCCACCCCGCTCCCTCGTCCCGCGTGCCTCCTCCTCGCCCCGCTCACTTGCTAGCCACCGCTGCAGCCGCTCGCTGCTCCGTCCGACCTCTGCCGCAGCTACAGGCTCCCTCGCCCACGGCCACGCGCCAGACGCAGCAGCCCTTGTCGCCGCTCCTGCGGCCGGCCCTCCTCCGGTCGTCCTTGTTTGCCGCCGCCCCGAGCGCGCTGCACCACGCCGGTCGACCGCGCCCACCAGCAACGACCTCCGGCACCCGATGCGGGCGCCGCATAGCTCCCACGCGCCTGCCCCTTTTTCACTCGCCGTCGCCAGGGCTGCCTTGCTGCCTCGACCACTCCCCGCTATGCTCCCAACCGCACCGCCTGATACGTCCAAAACGTATCTATAATTTTTTCTTGCTCCATGCCACTTTTGGGTGATATTGCTATGATATTCATACACTTCCATACACTTTTGATCATATTTGGACTAACTTACTAATCCAGTGCACCCCAGTGCCAGTTTCTGTTTTCGGCTGTTTTTGTATTTCAGGTTTTCACGTTACGAGAACTGCCAGGAAAAATCCAGAAAAATTATATAAAAAATCAGCGTTCTGGAAACTACCGTGCGTCCGAAGGGCAGCCGGGGGGGCCACCAGGGCTCCAGGCGCCCTGGCGGCGCCCCCCCCCTGGGCCTCGCAGGGGGGCGCCTGGGCCCCACAAAGCTTCCCCGATGCTCCCCTTTGGCATATATTTAAAGCGTCCTCCGAAACCCTCAGAACAGGAACTCTTTTCGCGATCCCATCTCTGTTCCGCCGCCGCCGCCGCCGCTTCCAAGATCGGGAGCACCAGGAGAACTCTTCCCGGCACCCTGCCGGAGGGGAGGATCACCACCGGGAGCTTCTCCACCACCATGGACGCCTCCGGGATGACTTGTGAGTAGTCTCCCTTGGACCATGAGTCCATGACCAGTAGCTATGTGATGTTCTCCTCCCGTTCTTGTGCTTCACTAATTAGTCCTCGTGAGCTGCCCTACATGATCGAGGCACTTATGTAATCCTTATGCTGTTGCTATGTTGAGTTTGCTGGGATCCGATGGATTATGGGATTATGTTCAGATTGATCTTGAGTAATATATTTGATCTACCTCTTTTATATTTATGTTCATAAGTAATTCGTGCATGTTCTCCGTTGTTATTTATTGCTTTGGCCAAGTAATACGTAGTGACTCCAAGAGGGAACGTTATGCTCGATTGTGGGTTCATGCCCCTCGATGACTAGCTTGAGTGACAGAAACATGAGTCTAGGGGATGTGCTGTTGCCACAAGGGGGAAAACAACGGTGCTTGTGCCCGCGGGTGCAAGGATTGTTTACTTTACGCAAAGTTCTTTTAATGCAGTTGTCTGTTGCATTGAGTTTACACTATGGGTGGGGCTCGCAACTTAATACCAGCGAGATGTTCTGGATAGATATCTCAAGGGGGGTGATTAGTAGTAGATATTGATGGATTTTGGTCTACTTACTTTGGCGTACCGCCCATGCTTTGAACCTCAACCTTTCTGCAATGTAGTCAGCATTGGTTTGCGTTCGTGGTCCTATCAATTGCCCAGCTGTAATTCGTTTACCTCACATAGTTGTTTTATCGTCTTTTGGGAGAGAGACATCACTAGTGAACATCATGAGACTCCGGTCCATATTACCATCATTGATCACATCCGCTATTTACTTTTCGCTATTATTTACTATTGCAAAACATTATCTATCACTACTATCATTTGCTTTTAATCCCTTGTGAACTACAAGGCCGGAGGGATTGACAACCTCTTTGTACTCGTTGGGAGCAAAGTTATTTGTATCTGTGTGCAGGTCCACGTTGATTGCTAATACGTGCCGTTAGCAGTTGACACCTACTTGTTGAACCTAGGAGTCTCTGGGGATTCGATCCTTGGCATCTTTGCTAAGGGAAAACACTTCTATATACTGCATCTTACACCTTCCACTTGGGGTAACCAACGAGGGGTTCGAGGCCCATCAAGGAGTATTTTCTGGCACCGTTGCCGGGGACTCCACTCTTCAGGATAGGGGAGTTGCACGCTATCTTTTATCTTTGCTTTTAGTCTTGTTAGTTTACCTTTCAGTTTTTGCTTTAGTACCTTTTATCGAAAATCACAAAAATAGTTATCTTGCTTGCTTGCTACTATGGGTTCCACCGAGAACACCAAGTTGTGTGACTTCACTAGTCACAACAACGATGCCCTTATCAGCACACCTATCACTACACCTGCCACTTCAGCACCTTCATATGAAATTAAACCTGCTTTACTGAACTTATTCATGAAAGATCAATTCTCCGGTGCTGGAGATGATGCTGCTTTACACTTAAACAACTTTGTTGAACTTTGTGATATGCAAAAGTACCAAGAAATAGATGGTAATATTGTTAAGCTTAAGCTTTTTCCTTTCTCCTTGAGAGGAGGAGCTAAAATTTGGTTTCAGTCTTTGCCTAGAAATAGCATAGATTCATGGGACAAGTGCAAAGATGTTTTTATCGGAAAATACTATCCACCTGCTAAAATTATCCAACTTAGAAGTAACATAATGAATTTTAAACAATTGGATAATGAACATGTTGCCCAAGCTTGGGAACGTATGAAATCTCTTATCAAGAACTGCCCTACTCATGGTTTGACTACTTGGATGGTTATCCAAACTTTTTATGCAGGCTTGAACTTTACCTCGCGGAACTTGTTAGATTCGGCCGCGGGAGGAACTTTTATGTCAACTACACTTGGTGCTACCACAAAGCTTCTCGATGAGATGATGACCAACTATTCCCAATGGCACACCGAACGCGCTCCAACAGGTAGGAAGGTAAACTCTGTCGAGGAGATTTCCTCCTTAAATGAAAAAGTTGACTTGATCATGTCTCTACTTTCGAATCAATCTACTGTTGATCCTCGTGATGTTCCTTTAAATTCTTTGATTGCTCAAGAACAAGTAGATGTGAATTTTATCTCTAGAAACAATTTTAACAACAATGCTTATAGGAGTAACTTTGGTAACAATCCTAGACCGTTCCCCTCTAATTCTTATGGGAACAACAATGCTTATCCTAGTACCAAGAACTCCACTACTGAACTAGAGATTATGCTTAAAGATTTCATCACTACCCAAAAAGCCTTTAATAAGAGTGTAGAAGAAAAACTACATAAACTAGAAGATCTTTCTTTTAAGGTAGACCATTTAGCCAATGAGGTAAAATTGCTAAATATTAAAACTTCTCCTCTTGAGGAGAGGGAAGTCATTCCTATTAATGCTACTCAAGTGCAAATTAATGAAAATATTAGGATGATGGCTAAACTTAAAGAAAGATGGGCTAGAGAAAGGGAGGAAGAGGATAGAATTAGGAGCCTTCCTACCCACCACACTGTTGCTACTATCAAAGTTGTTGAGGATATCCAAACTCTTAGCACCCAATGTACTCCTGGTCCCAATGGACCTATTAATGGTGATGCTATGACTATAGAAACTACCAAACATGTGAACCTAAAGGACACCAACACCACTTTACTTGATGCTCGTGACCTTGATTTTGATAATTGCACTCTTACCGAAGTTATTGATTTCCTTCACAAGATGTCTAGAGACCCCCGCACTAGCATGCTTAATCTTGCCTTCACAGAGCATATCACTAATGCTCTCATCAAAGCTAGGGAGGAGAAACTTAGAGTAGAAGCCTCCATACCTAGAAAGCTAGAAGATGGTTGGGATCCTATGATAAAAATTAAATTGAATGACTTCTCTTGCTATGCATTATGTGATGTTGGAGCTAGTACCTCTGTTATGCCCAAAAGACTATATGATATGCTTAAATTAAAACCTTATGATTCTTGTTCTTTTGGTGTTCGTCTCGTTGATTCTTCCATAAAGAAACCTTTGGGGAGGATCGACGATATTCTTATCGTTGTCAATGATAATTATGTTCCCGTTGATTTTACTATTATGGATATTGAATGTGATCCTTCATGTCCAATTATTTTGGGACGTCCCTTTTTACGCACCGTTGGTGCTATCTTTGACATTAAAGAGGGTAATATAAAATTTCAGTTTCCTCTCAAGAAAGGGATGGAACACTTCCCTCGAAAGAAGATCAAGTTACCTTTTGAGTCCGTTGTACGGGCCAGCTATTCTTTTACTCTTGCTAAAACTTGATCTATATGCATTATGCCTAGCTTAAAGGCATAAAAGAAAGCGCTTTTGGGAGGCAGCCCACATGAATAATTTTTTTGCTTTTGTTGTGTCTTGATGTTGTATACTGCTGTAGCATCATCATTGTATCTTTGCTTTTCATATTTGTGCCAAGTATAGCCTCTGATTGCTAGAAAGTTCAAAAGTTGTGAGGTGCTGTCCAGGAAACAGATTCTGTCCTTGGATAGAAAAATTCGTATAAAATCACCAGATCATCTTTTTGGTCTGAATTTTTTCGAAAGCGTTCTCTATATAATTTTATTTCGTGCGTATGTTCTGAGTTTTTTTATTTGAGTTGCAGAAGTGCCCCGAACAAATCAATTACTACCTGCTGTTCTGTTTTTCACAGATTCTGTCCTGTTTTGCCTTTCCTTCATTTTGCAAACCAAGAGCTTGCTTTTTCTTTGCAAAAACCTTTTGGCAATCTTGAGAAATAGTAGACCTTCAAGAATATCTTTATTTCCAGCAAGGTATAATTATTTTATTAAGGGTACTAACCTCGCTAATCAGATTATGATGAGTTATGTATGAAGGGAGTTTTCAAGTGTGCGAGGGAAGATGATAAAAAGATTCAGGAGTGTCAAGCGCTCAAGCTTGGGGATGCCCCCATGCACCCCCAAGAAATATTCAAGGAGACTCAAGCGTCTAAGCTTGGGGATGCCCCCGTGCATCCCCTTCTCCATCAACATTATCAGTTCGTCTTTCGTTCCACTATATTTTTATCACTTCATGTGTTAAGTGCTATGCTTGGAGCGTCTTGCTTTTAGTTTTCTTTTTAGTTTTTCATAACGAGTCGGAACTCAGCATTCTTTATGTGGGAGAGAAACACGCTCCACTTCTACCTAGAACATAACATAGAATTTTCATGTCTATCTTTGCTGTGTGTGTTCTTTGTCTTTTAATAGCTACTATCATGCTCTGCTCTTAGTATTCATGCTTATCTTTTCAAAGAGCTTTTGTTTAGTTGGTTGCTTGAACTCTCTTTAATTATCATGCTCACCTTATTAGGAGAGTTTGCTTCCGTTGCATTGGTTAATGAGTCTATGATAAATATGCTACGTGCATAATGGTGCTTAGTAGTTCAGGTTTTCTTATGGTCAGTCTCAAATAGCTGGCGGATTCCCAATGTGTTATTGGAGTACCAACTTGATTTGTTTGCCGATGATGTGGTATGGTTTAGTAATATCTTCCTTCGAGAATTTATTTTGATTGACTTGGCGTATGCTCACGCATATTTAAGACTGTAAAGAAAGTCTGTCAAGCCTTGATGATCTTTTATTTCTGAGTAGCGATATAACTTCCATGCCTGATTCAATATTGCTTTGTCGCTCTGCATGATTATGACCGTCATTGCTCTCTTAGTTGGTCGCTCCCAGTCTTTTGCTAACCTCCACCTGTACTAAGCAGACTAACCTTGCAATACATAGCTCATGGGAAAGTAGCTTAAAAACTACTGTGGTAAAGAATATGTTGCCTATGTATCTTATTTCTTATAAGTTGCTTGCTGAGCGGTAACCATGTTTCTGGGGACGCCATCAACTGTCACACTTTTGTTGAATATCATGTGAGTTGCTATGCATGGTCGTCTTGTCTGAAGTAAGGGTGATTTGCCATGGGTTGAATGAGTATGCATATTGTTAGAGAAGAACATTGGGCCGCCAACCAAAGCCATGTATCATGGTGGAAGTTTTAGCTTGGACATTAATCCTCAATCTCTTATGAGAATATGCTTATGCATTTAAGAGGAGTCCATCATCTATTTTCTATGTTGTCCCGGTATGGATGTCCTCAAGTTGAGATCTATCAAAAACGAGAAATCAAATGCGATTTATCTCCTTGGACCTTTGTACAGGTGGCATAGAGGTACCCCTTTGTGACACTTGGTTGAAACATATGTAATGCAATGATAACCCACGGAAATCCGAGCTAACTAGGACAAGGTGCGAGCACTATTGGTATTCGATGCATGAGGCTTGCAACTTATAGGATGTCTTATGCATGACACATATGAAGTACTACTACCGTTGACAAAATTGCTTCCATGTTTTCAAAATAAAAAACTCTAGCACATAACCATTCTTTTACTTTTATGTTGAGTCTCCACCTTCTTTTAAAAGCACCAACTACTAAGAGCATGATTGTCATTCTGAGTGTAATGTGCATTGTCCCAAAGTAGCATTGTCTTTTGCATGATTGTGATATCGTTTATTTTGAAATCATTGTATCTAGTCATCACTTAAACCTTGAAGGTGCCCCTGCATTTATGTTTTGCTTCACTAAAGGGGGCAAGCTAGATATCACTTTATCATATTTGCACATCATGTTCATTGCAAATCTATTTGATGCTTCAATGTCATGTTGTAAAACTTTCAGTCATTTGTGATTTTCTCATGAGGCAACTTAATTACTATAGAATCATTGTCTCAGTAAGCTTTTGTCATATGACTATGAATAAGTCCTATATGGTTAATAGCATGTCACCACATAAATTATTCTTGTTATCATTTACCTACTCGAGGACGAGCAGGAATTAAGCTTGGGGATGTTGATACGTCCAAAACATATCTATAATTTCTGCTTGCTCCATGCCACTTTTGGGTGATATTGCTATGATATTCATACACTTCCATACACTTTTGATCATATTTGGACTAACTTACTAATCCAGTGCACCCCAGTGCCAGTTTCTGTTTTCGGCTGTTTTTGTATTTCAGGTTTTCACGTTACGAGAACTGCCAGGAAAAATCCAGAAAAATTATATAAAAAATCAGCGTTACGGAAACTACTGTGCGTCCGAAGGGCAGCCGGGGGGGGCACCAGGGCTCCAGGCGCCCTGGCGGCGCCCCCCCCCCCCGGGCCGCGCCGGGGGGGCGCCTGGGCCCCCCGAAGCTTCCCCGATGCTCCCCTTTGGCATATATTTAAAGCGTCCTCCGAAACCCTCAGAACAGGAACTCTTTTCGCGATCCCATCTCTGTTCCGCCGCCGCCGCCGCTTCCAAGATCGGGAGCACCAGGAGAACTCTTCCCGGCACCCTGTCGGAGGGGAGGATCACCACCGGGAGCTTCTCCACCACCATGGACGCCTCCCGGATGACTCGTGAGTAGTCTCCCTTGGACCATGAGTCCATGACCAGTAGCTATGTGATGTTCTCCTCCCGTTCTTGTGCTTCACTAATTAGTCCTCGTGAGCTGCCCTACATGATCGAGGCACATATGTAATCCTTATGTTGTTGCTATGTTGAGTTTGCTGGGATCCGATGGATTATGGGATTATGTTCAGATTGATCTTGAGTAATATATTTGATCTACCTCTTTTATATTTATGTTCATAAGTAATTCTTGCATGTTCTCCGTTGTTATTTATTGCTTTGGCCAAGTAATACGTAGTGACTCCAAGAGGGAACGTTATGCTCGATTGTGGGTTCATGCCCCTTGATGACTAGCTTGAGTGACAGAAACATGAGTCTAGGGGATGTGCTGTTGCCACAAGGGGGAAAACAACGGTGCTTGTGCCCGCGGGTGCAAGGATTGTTTACTTTACGCAAAGTTCTTTTAATGCAGTTGTCTGTTGCATTGAGTTTACACTATGGGTGGGGCTCGCAACTTAATACCAGCGAGATGTTTTGGATAGATATCTCAAGGTGGATGATTAGTAGTAGATATTGATGGATTTCGGTCTACTTACTTTGGCGTACCGCCCATGCTTTGAACCTCAACCTTTCTGCAATGTAGTCAGCATTGATTTGCGTTCGTGGTCCTGTCAATTGCCCAGCTGTAATTCGTTTACCTCACATAGCTGTTTTATCGTCTTTTGGGAGAGAGACATCACTAGTGAACATCATGAGACTCCGGTCCATATTACCATCATTGATCACATCCGCTATTTACTTTTTGCTATTATTTACTATTGCAAAACATTATCTATCACTACTATCATTTGCTTTTAATCCTTTGTGAACTACAAGGCCGGAGGGATTGACAACCTCTCTGTACTCGTTGGGAGCAAAGTTATTTGTATCTGTGTGCAGGTCCACGTTGATTGCTAATACGCGCCGTTAGCAGTTGACACCTACTTGTTGAACCTAGGAGTCTCTAGGGATTCGATCCTTGGCATCTTTGCTAAGGGAAAACACTTCTATATACTGCATCTTACACCTTCCACTTGGGGTAACCAACGAGGGGTTCGAGGCCCATCACCGCCACAGCTGGCCTGTTGCCGCTGCAGCTCGCCGACCCTGCCTCCCACTTCCGGCCGAGCCGTGCCCCGCCGGCTTCCCGCCGTGGCCACCGGCGAATCCCGCCACGGCGCCGGCCGCCGAGGCCCCTTCCGCGCCCGCCCTCGCCTCTTATTGGCCTCGGGTGCGGGCGCCAGCACCCGAGCGCCCAGAACCCCTCTACCCGCCCCGCTTTGGCCCTATGGGCCACTGACCATGGGGCCCAGCCCCCCCCCCCCAAAATATTTTTTTACAGAATAATTAATTAATTAATTTAATTAACCTTGCTTAATCAACTTAATTACGTAATTAATCTTAACTAAAACTATTAGGTTATACTAAGGTCAATGACAGATGGGGCCCACTACTCAGTTCGACCAGTCAACGGTCATCGTTGACCACTGACTTCATGATGATGTCAGGCTGACGTCACTTTTCCTTTTTGAATCAATATTAATTTCAGAATATTCTTTAGACCTTTAGAAAATCATATAGAATAATCCGTAACTCAGATGAAAATGTTTTATATATGAAAATCGCTCAGAACGACGAGACGAATCCGAATATGTGGTCCGCTCGTCCGCCACACATCTCTATCTTACCGAACCTGCAACTTTCCCCTGTGATTCATCTGTCCGAAAAAGCCAAACTTCGGGAATACTTTCCCGGATGTTACCCCCCTTCTTCGGTATCGTGTAGCACCGCGTTAGAGCACCCTAGCACTACGTGTTGACATGTCGTGCTTCTCTGTTGCATCTGTTTGCTTTATATTTACTATTTCTTCCCCCTCTTCTCTCCGGTAGACCCCGAGACCGATGATGCCCCGGTGATCGACTACGGTGTTGACGACCCCTCCTTCTTGCCAGAGCAACCAGGCAAGCCAACACCCCTTTGATCATTCCGATATCGCCCATTCCCTTCTTTCTTATGCTTGCATTAGAACTGCTACTGCTTTTTGTATGATCCTATTCTGATGCATAGCCTGTTGTTGATACTGCTTTCATACCTTACATGTTTATAATAAACTGCTTAGTATAGGCTGGTTAGAGATCCACCAGTGACCCCCTACCTTGTCCCGACTGCCCCGCTGGATTAGCAGAAGACCCGGTCAACGGGATCGAAGACCAGGACCCGGTACCGCACATCACTTTCCCCTTAGTTGCTCGACACTACTGGTTTACTATCGAGTGCCGAGGGTGAGACCTCATCAGCACTTTTGATGTTAACCTTGTAGGTTAGTTCATCGGTTGTGGTCATCGAGGGTGATTCCTCTTTCTCCACTCTCAATAACGACACTGTTGTGCAACTCCTCAAGAGTGGACCTCGAGGGTGACTCCTCTTTTGTTCACCTTCACGATAAACATCAGGTGGTATTCCATCGAGGGTGATTTCCTCAGGTTTCCCTTTGGTGTTAGACACACAGTTACTTTGGTTACTATGACTTTACACTGAACCTAGTTATTAAAGATGGGTTGACCCTGAGGGGTACCCGCGTGAGCTTAATTGCGAGTGATGTGTAGTCGGGTTGACCTAGAAGGTGCCCGCGAGATAATTACGAGGCGTGGCCGGGCACTCGCCTTTGCCGCAAGTCCTCGAGATGGGGCGATGGGGTCACATGTTCGTGAGTCTCTGCTCGTTACCACGCGTTCCCAAGACACTAAACGGTTTGGATATTTGATCCAAGGGGCCTCTGGCCTGATAGCGCTAACCATCACGTGGGCATAGTATGGGCGTTCTATGTCGTATGCATCAGCCGAAGCTTAACTGACGTCATTGCGACTGAGCGGCGCGCGCCGGGTTGGACTGCGTAAGCACCTACCTTTTTAAGGAGGTTGCCAGGTCTGCTCACCGGCCGCGTACGCAACGTGCAGGAGTTCCCGGGGCGATTGGCCCATGACCCCTGGAGGCATAGGGTTTAGTCCGGCATGCATGACCTCTCTATTAAGCCTAGGTCGGTTTGCGGCGTATTGTTTGGCCGAGGGCGGGCATGACCTGATGGTGTGTCTGGTCGGAGTTAAGCAAGCGTGATGGGTAAGTTGGTGCACCCCTGCAGGGAACAAAACATCTATCGATAGCCTGTCCTACAGAAACGGACACTTGGAGTTGTATCCTGATCGCTACAACTAGAACTGGATGTTGAGGCATTGTTTGGATATGTTGCTTCGGGAGTCGAGAAAGGATCCCGGAGCGTTGGAACAACAACATAAATATGACTTATGTTATACTACTCTACTTCCCCCTCTTGCTGCAAGGCGGTGGTTTCCAGAAGATGCTAGTCTTCGATAGGGCTAGCTTCTCCCCCCTCTTATTCTGGCATTCTGTAGCTTAGTCCACAGATACTACCCTTTTCATTGATACCGATGCATATGTAGTGTAGATCCTTGCTTGCGAGTACTTTGGATGAGTACTCACGGTTCCTTTGCGCCCCCTTTCCCCCCTTCTTTCTTCTTGCTGGTTGATGCAACCAGATGGTGGAGTCCAGGAGCCAGATGCCACCTTGACGACTACTACTACCCAGACAAAGCCTACTACTACGTGGAGACAGCTGACGACCAAGAGTAGTTAGGAGGTCCCAGGCAGGAGGCCTTGCCTTTTCGATCGTGTTGTTTTTGTGCTAGCTTCTTAAGGCAAACTTGTTTAACTTATGTCTGTACTCAGATATTGTTGCTTCCGCTGACTCTTGTGTTTTCGAGCTTATGTATTCGATCCCTCGAGGCCCCTGGCTTGTAATATAAAGCTTGTATTATTTTATTTGTGTCTAGAGTTGTGTTGTGATATCTTCCAATGAGTCCTTGATCTTGGTCGTACACATTTGCGTGCATGATTAGTTTACTGTCGAATCGGGGGCGTCACAAGTTGGTATCAGAGATGACTGCCTGTAGGAATCCCCCTTTCCAACTCCTTGGTCGAAGTTGAGTCTAGTCTTTGAAAAATTGTTTTACTAACTTGGTTGTGTGGCTTACGGGCCCACGTCGCCAATTGGGTGGTATTAGGATCTTTTATTCCTTGTCTTTACTCTGGGATTATGTTCTCTCTTCTATTCGGGTTAAATGATTTTGCTAAAATCTAACTTTAGGTTCTCGAAAATACTTCCTCCCGGAGAGTCCCTTCAGTCAAGATGGTCGCCCACTTCATCAGAAGATTTTGGAGATAATATTCGATGATTTTCCAAGACCCTTGTGCCCTTCGCCATTGCAATTACATATCACCAATAAATCCCTAAGGATAGCTGCATACACTTGTTGTCCATACCTTCATTTCAATTGATCTTGTTATTACAAGATACCCGGAAATCCTTCGAATATTCCGAGAATCCTTTATGCCCGCGCAGCTCCTTTTCCCGCATGAATACATGTATGAATAATGCCTCACACTCACTGGGGATTCGTTCATCCCCAGTTGTTCATGCGTTTCACCGAGGTCTTCGAAACGCTACTCAATCTTCCAAAATCCTCAGCAACCTATTGCTCTAGAAAGTCTTACCAAGGTCTTCGAAACGCTACTCAATCTTCCAAAATCCTCGGCAACCTATTGCTCTAGAAAGTCTTATCTGCTTGCATTATGGTTAATTCCATAATGTATATCAATATTCGTTAAAATCCTTTGTGATTGACTTTCTGATCTTATTGATTCAATAGGTTGCAAATACTCGCAATCATCGGTCAAACTAGAATTCGTTCTACCAGCTCAGACATCATTTTGAATATGAGCTGGTTCTCGACCAATCAAATTGTTGTCCCTTGCACCCCTAAGTCATTTCAACTTCCCCATCCTTAATTAGAGTGGTTGCTTCTGATCGCTTGATTTGGTAATCATAACTCCTTTGCATTTGAGTTTTGAATTAGTCAGTTGTTTCTATAAAATAATCTCTCTATATTCTTTCTTCTTCTGGTTGAGTACCGATGCTCACATCAGATCCCTTGTAGACCACCGGACCCTTTGTTGGATTTTATCCGACAACGTCCTTCATATTCAAATACCTTGTGAGTTCTGCGGTGCTATATAATGCCTTGGGTAAAATATATCATCTGCTTTCTCAACCATGCTCTGCCTTCGAGCTTGTATAATTTGCTCCTGTAGTTTGCGTAGTATGAGTCTAAGATGCCACGATGGGTTGAACTTATGCCTTCCTTAATCTGTGCAAACCCGAAAGTTTTCCAAGGTTCATACTCCTCTAGTAATTCACCAGGCAAGTCTTCACAATCAATTCATTTTTAATAGAGCAGTCAATGAAAGCTTATGCATTGAAGAAGTGGGAGTCAACCTTGAACTTTCTGTTCGTGCCCATGGACACGATGAAGATCTTATTATTAAAGCTTCTCTTAAATTAATTATCCCCTTGATATAAGTTCATCTTATATCTGGGAACTGGCCTTTTTCAATCGTGGTTCCGACCATGTTCTCCATTAAATACCATTTCTCGTGCAAGTTTAAGCACTTGTCTCCTACTGAGCAATACCCCCAGCCCAACCTCTACTTTGAGCTGTCGTCGAGTATTACCCCTCTGGTATCTCGAGTTTATCACGGAACTGCATAGCTTCTTATGAGTTCTTCATTAAGTGTTACATTTTCATTGACTGTAATTTTTCTCGGGTTCTGAGATGTTTGACACTCAAGGACCCCGATAAGTGAATCAATTCCACACTTCGATTCAATAAATCTAAGTAATCTCCATTGCTTATGAGTTTATTAATTCTTCTAATCGTATCTAGCCTGATCGGCTATATCATTATCGTGCAACTTTTTAACTGTGCTACCTGGTCCTTCCAGGAGCACCATTTCGACAATGAGCTAAGCTTACGCAAATCTTCCTCGGCATATCATTTCGCCTTGAACAACTAGCTTGATTTCAAGTTTGTATTGTACTAGTAGTTTCTATAACCTTTCGCTCCATCATTCATTTGACTTGATATCATCGCCGATCGATTACATCCTAATTAAATCTCTCAATAATTGTGTCGTGATCATCATCAACAATGATTTGCCTTCTTCCAAGTTGTGAATCGAATTCATGATGGGAAATACCATCCTTTCCCCTTGAGGATTTGTGTTAACATCGACAACATTCTTGCATTCCCTCTAACACAAACTTGTTCTTGTATTGTGTTATACCTTGAGTTCCTTGTTATCCGACTTATGATATGCTCTACCTTGGAGTACTACCATCTTTCATGTCAAGAATTTCGTGAGAATTTCACCACCCCTTATGAATTCTTCATACAAGTAATACTTCTCGCCATCCTCATTCGCTCCCTGGTCATCGTATTGTTTCTAACCGGAAACCCAACAATTGAAGTATGACGTGCGAATCCAAAACTTCTAGCAAACCGAATGCTTTGAAGTGAATGGTCGATAGTTTCATTCCAACCCTTCTGGTTATTAAACCTCCATGCTAACATCGATCTTGCTACTTAGTATGTATTTCCAGGTGCATTTCGTTCAGTACTTAATTGTGGGTGTTCTCCACGAACACACTTCATTATATATCCTGGTGTATCCAAAGTCTGATCTTTACCCAATGACCATGTTGGTGCTATCTCGAAGCATGTCGGTGGTACTCCGAAGATCCACAAGAACATTGTAAGCGGAAGGCTAAATGTTTCTTGATCAACTATCCAATCATTGTGTGGGTACATATCATAACTTCTTACCCCTTTTATCTATATGGTCATGACTCTGATATCCTGACACGTGTAAGGGCATATTTAGCCCGATGGTGTTTTGGTGATTGATGACAATGCTTTTGCGGACTAATCGTGTACTCTAAGTTTTTCAGAGATTCATTCTTTGGCACGAGACGATTATATGCACTCGGTGTTTGATTCAAGACGGTGTAGCTCTTTTCGTTTCTTTGTTGGTGGAATAGTTTCGTAGGGGTCACCGTACTATCAAGAGGGGGTCCGCTTTGGTAAGGTTAGGGTGGAATCAACACGTACACTTCCTTATCGCACCCACCATACCTTCCCGCCTCAATGGAGTTCTACTTTCCCCCTTCTTTGCTTTTCCTGGCCCCAGCGGTAGTACCGCGGGCCTCAGCGGTAGTACCGCCTAAGGGCCTCAAGCGGTAGTACCGCTCCACTAAGCAGTAGTATCTCTTGTAGCACTCTGCGGCAGTACCGCTGCAGCTCCGTATTACTACGGCCTCGACTCGAGAGCGCTTTTTCTCGTGTCGGGTTTTGCGGCACTAGAAGCGGTAGTAGTGGCGGTAGTACCGCTCCCAGCGGTAGTACCGCCCTGCATCCACGGTAGTGCCGCTCTGGGTCCGAGCCCCCTTGCGCGGAAGTACTGCTAAGGGAAAATGGTAGTACTGCTTGATAAGCGGTAGTACCGCTCACTCAAGCGGTAGTACCGCTCTCTGCGGGGATGAGTGAGGGGGTAACGGTTGGATTGTTCCCCCCACTATATAAAGGCATCTTCTTCTTCCTTGTTGACCTACCTCTTCCCCTAAATACTCCATTGTTGCTCCAAGCTCCATTTTCGCCCGATCTCTCTCCCTAGCCTATCAAACTTGTTGATTTGCTCGAGATTGCTTGAGAAGGCATCGATCTACACTTCCACCAAGAGATATTTGATCCCCCCCCCCAATAATCCCTAGCGGATCTTGTTACTCTTGGGTGTTTGAGCACCCTAGACGGTTGAGGTCACCTCGGAGCCATATTCCATTGTGGTGAAGCTTCGTGGTGTCGTTGGTAGCCTCCAATTCGGTTGTGGAGATAGCCCCAACCTTGTTTGTAAAGGTTCGGCTGCCGCCTTCAAGGGCACCACTAGTGGAATCACGGCACCTTGCATTGTGTGTGGGCGTGAGGAGAATACGGTGGCCCTAGTGGCTTCTTGGGGAGCATTGTGCCTCCACACCGCTCCAACGGAGATGTACTTCCCCTCAAAGGGAAGGAACTTCGGTAACACATCCTCGTCTTCACTGGTTCCACTTGTGGTTACTTCTTTCCTTTACTTGTGCAAGCTTTACTTGTTTATCTTACATAGCTTGCTTGTGAGGTTGTTATCTTTGCTTCCTATAAGTTGTCTCCATCGTAGCATATCTAGACAACTTACTTTGTCGCTCAATTTAAAGTGGTTAAGAAAAGTTAAAAAATTGTTAGTTGCCTATTCACCCCCCCCCCCTCTAGTCAACCATATCGATCCTTTCAATTGGTATCTGAGCCTCGTCTCTTTTTAAGGACTTTACCGTCCAAAGAGTATGGGTGACAACGTAGTCGAGACGGAGGAACATTCCGGTGGAACTCCGTCCTTGCCTACGTCCGATGGGGAAGCCTCGATCTCTCGTGAGGAGTTCAATGTGGCTATGACCACATTGAAAGAATCACTGGCGACCGAGGTCAAAGGCATGTTTAAAGATTTGCTTGAGGGGCTTAAATTATCCACCACACCGTTGGAAGTGGTTCGTCCCGCTACCATCGTGTCAGAGGCTACTCCCGACAAGGGAGAAGCTAGTAGTGAACAAGCCCCGATTACTAAGAATGGGAATGGGATCTTTGCCTACTCCGCTCCTCCTACTCACTATGGAGAACCCGTTCCCACACCTCATTTAAATTCTGTTGGGCCTCCTCCTAAGTTTATAAAAAATTCAGATTTTGCTACTTGGATGTTTCGCTTCAAACGTCATTTAAATCATTGCTCTACTAATCTTTGGAGAATCATTGAGCAAGGTTTTTATCCACATGATCCCGACAACTTAACTCCGAGAGAAGCTGTGGATCATCAATTCAATGAGTTCGTTCTTTGCATACTTCAAGATGCTATCCCTCCCGAAGACATTGCACATCTTCGACCCTTCACTGTGGCCAAGGAAGCTTGGGAGCATGTTGGCACCATGTACAAGGGGAGCGCTAGCATTCAACGCTCAAACTAT
The DNA here is from genome assembly GCA_902687465.1 of Secale cereale. NCBI lineage: Eukaryota > Viridiplantae > Streptophyta > Magnoliopsida > Poales > Poaceae > Secale > Secale cereale. Next base: position 492,856,719 of record LR738711.1, on the reverse strand, counting down.
GAAGTTGTGCATGATTAAACCAATGAGTTTGCTATGATCGAAGAAGAAGATCCTCGTCAACTTTATCGGAGATTAACCACTCTTGCGGTCTCTCTTCGAGATCATGGGAGTAAGGACACGGATGACAATTGGATCAAGCGCAAGTTTCTCAAGGCCATGATGCCCTACCATAAGGCCATGTCCTCCGTCATTCGCCAAAGACCGGACTTCCACCACTTGTCATCAAATGAAGTGTTGGATGAGTTCGTTGCTATGAGGATCTTGGACAAGACCGCCGACAATGCGGTGTTAAGAGCTGAACGATCAAAGAAGCCTAACCTTGCCTTGAAGGCCAAGGCTTGTGTGGAAGAAGAGGGGGGGAGGATGATGATGAGAGTTGCCCCGAGGACACCAAATATGCCTATCATGAGGACATGGCTCTGGCTTCACGGCAATTTTGGGGCAACAAGCAGAACACGAGGCCCAACTTCAACAAGAACAACTCAAGTGGGAACAAGGTCAAGCAACGAGTGATGACATGCTTCAACTGTGGAAATGTAAGCCACTTCGTTGCGGATTGCCCATATGAGAAAAGAGAAGACTTTGGAGGCAAGCTTATCCGGAAGGACAAGGCCAAGTCTTATCCCAACAAGAACAACTTCAACAAGAAGACTCCTCCCAAAGGGTTGGTGGCCCAAGAAGAATATGTTGAGGATGATGATAATGATGAAGATGATGAGATGGTCACCATGGCCACAATTGCTATTGCTACTACTCCACACACATCTCTCTTCGACTCTCCAAATGATAACATCACCGCCAAGTGTCTCATGGCTAAGGCCACCAACAAGGTAACTCCGAACATCAACACTACCATCATCTCTAATCCTTCATTAACGGATTGTATAGATGAGAGTGAGGGAGCCAAGGAGGAAGAGAATGAGTTTGAGTTGTTTATGAGCAAACTCAAGGGCAAACCCAAGAAGCATTTTGTTGCTCTCTTGGAACAACTCGGTGAGGCCAATGACATGATCGAGGCTCACGAGGAGACCATTGCTAAAATGGATGGACATAGTCGAGACTATGCCGATGAAATATCGGATCTCTCTAATGCTCTAGAGGAAGAGCGTGGTCTTCGTTTGGCTCTTGAGGAGTCACACAACGATGATCATGCTAAATTAAAGAAAGATCTCGATTATGCTTTAGTTGTCTCTCGTATGCTTAACTCCGAGAAGGCAAAACTTGGGGTTGACCATGCTAGACTCAAGGAGGAGTTTGTTACACTTGACAAGGCTCACAAGGCCTTGAAAGGTATGCATGCTTCTCTCAAGGAGTCTCATGATCAACTCCAAGTTTCGCTAACCAAGGAAAAGGCCATCTTTCCTCGCATGGTTTTGATTGATAATGCAAATGCTACTAACCCATGTTGCGAGCATGTGCATCTTGTTGAAGAAAATGCCAAGTTGAAGAAGCAACTTGAGAAAGGCCTTGTGACATGCATACAAGGTGAGAAGAACCTCAATAATCTTTTGAGCAATCAAAAGGAGGTTGTGGCAAAGGAAGGAATTGGGTTTGTTCCTAAGCCCAAGATGAAGAAGAATGACAAGACCAAGCTACCTCCCCCTCTCCGACAAACCTTTGTGAAAGAGGGAGAGGGCGCCTCTAAGAAGAAGAACAATGTGAAGGGTGGTGGGGTCAATAAAAACCCCACCATACCATCAAACACAGCCGGCGACTTTAATCCTTCATATGTCTTATGTCGTGCTAGTGATGGTCAAGTCTTTGCTAAATTTGTTGGTTCTTCTTATGAGTACATTGAATGGTCTATTTGGGTTCCTAAGACCCTTGTTACTAACCTCAATGGACCCATTAACAAATGGGTACCTAAATCCAAGCATTGATCTCTTGTAGGAGTTTGCTTCCGGTGGGGGATCATGGTTGCTCGATAGTGGAGCCACAAATCATATGACCGGAAGCAAAGACTTGGTGGTGGACGTGCATCTAGGATCATCTATGGCCACCAACGTCGAATGGGGTGATGCTTCTTCTAAGGTATTGGGGCTTGGCAAGGTTGTTGTCTCTCATGATCTCACGATCGAGAAAGTCATGCTTGCTGAGTCCCTTGCATATAATTTACTTTCTGTTCGCCAACTTGCACTCATGGGCTTTGCTACATTCTTTGATATTGATACCGTGGCCCTCTTGTGGAGCAAGACTCTTAAAGTAGCCTATATTGGACATGTCGAGAATGGTCTTTATGTGGTTAACTTCTCGAAGCAACCCACTAAGACCGCGACATGCCTAATGGCTAAAGTTGATGTGGGATGGCTTTGGCATCGCCGGTTAGCCCATGTTAATATCAGATCTTTGCAAAGTCTTCTCAAGGGGGACCATGTCCGTGGACTAACAAATGTTAGCTTTGCCAAAGATCGTGCTTGCAGGGCTTGCATTGAAGGAAAGTTACATGAGACGGCTCACCCTCCCACGACTATCATCTACTCAAAAAGACCCCTAGAGCTCCTTCACATGGATCTCTTTGGGCCTCCATCTTAATAGTCTTGGGGGTAGAAAGTATTGCTTGGTAATTGTGGATGATTATTCAAGATACACCTGGGTATACTTCTTCAAGAAGAAGAGTGAGACCCAACAAACCGTCATCAACTTTGCAAATGAAGCTCAACGACAACATGAAGCAAAGATTTTGATGATCCGAAGTGACAACGGCACCGAGTTCAAGAACTACACCTTGGATGAGTTTCTTAGTGATGAGGGGATCAAACATCAATATGCAGCACCCTATACCCCTCAACAAAACGGTGTAGCGGAGAGAAAGAACCGGACACTGATGGACGCGACAAGGACCATGATGGCAGAATTCAAATCTCCATACAACTTTTGGGCCCAAGACATCAACACCGCTTGTCATGCATCCAATCGAATCTATCTCCGCAAAGGCTTGAACAAAACTCCATATGAGATACTTACCGGTAACAAGCCCAATCTCAAGTACTTTCGGGTGTTCGGGTGTAAGTGTTTCATCCTCAAGAAAGGTGTTCGTTTGTCTAAATTTTAATCTAGAGCTCATGAGGGCATATTTGTTGGTTATGCTACAAACTCTCATGCTTACCGTGTCCTCAACAAGTCCAATGGACTCATTGAGGAGACGAGTAACGTAGAGTTTGATGAGAATAACGGCTCCCAAGTGGATAAAACTGGTACTTGTGATGTAGGTGATGAAATTCCTCCCCAAGCCATAAGAAGAATGGGTGTTGGATATATCCTACCCATTGAGGAACCCCTTGTGGCCAAAGGAGAAGGACAATGTTCCACTAAAGTGGAACCATCACCAACCAAAGAACCACACGCTTCCGAAGAACAAAGTGAAGGCCCTCAACCGGACGAACAAGGCCAAGTGCAAGATAAATCACAAGATGGTGGGAAGCCACCAAATGATGCACAAGGCCAAGTTCTATCCTCTGAGCAAGATCAAGATCAAGAGGAAGCTCAAGATCAAGATCAAGCTCCTGACGTCGCTCAAGATGATCAACTCAGTGCTCCTCAATTATCTCTTGAAGAGCAATTGGAGCGTCGTGCTGCAAAAGTTGCCTCCAGGCTTGCTTCCAGAGAACATCACATGGAGAATATTCTTGGAAGCATCAAAAGGGGGGTAAGCACTCGTAGACAATTAGCAAACAATTGTTCTCATCAAGCTTTTGTCTCCTGTGTTGAACCTCAGAAGGTCTATGAGGCGCTCGAAGACCCTGATTGGCTTAATGCCATGAATGAAGAACTCCACAACTTCGAGCGTAACAAAGTATGGCGTCTGGTGCCGAGGCCAAAGGAGAACCATAATTTCATTGGAACCAAGTGGATCTTTAAGAATAAGTAAGATGCTCACGGCATTGTCATCCGCAACAAGGCGCGTCTGGTGGCTCAAGGCTACTCCCAAGTCGAGGGTATCGACTACGGTGAAACCTTTGCCCCTGTTGCTCGCCTTGAATCTATTCGTTTGTTGCTTGCCTATGCTTCTCATCATAATTTTAAGCTACAACAAATGGATGTGAAAAGTGCATTTCTTAATGGTCCTATTAATGAGTTGGTGTATGTTAAACAACCCCCGGGGTTTGAGGACCCCAAGTTCCCCAATCACGTGTATCAACTCGATAAGGCACTCTATGGCCTTAAACAAGCCCCGCGTGCATGGTATGAGCATCTTACCGAGTTGTTACAAGATCGTGGGTTTGAAATTGGGAAAATCGACCCCACTCTTTTTACTAAGAAGGTCAAAGGGGAGTTGTTTGTCTGCCACCTATATGTTGATGATATTATCTTTGGTTCTCCTAACAAAGCTTTCAATGATGAGTTCGCCGCACTCATGACCACACATTTTGAGATGTCCATGATGGGAGAGTTGAAGTACTTCCTTGGGTTTGAGATCAAGCAAAGAAGAGAAGGAATCTTCATCAAACAATCCAAGTATACTCAAGACATGCTCAAGAGGTTTAATCTAAGTGATGTCAAGACGGCTACTACTCCAATGCCAACCAAGTGCCAACTTGACATTGATCCCAATGTTAAATCCGTGGATCAAAAGGTATATCATTCTATGATTGGATCCTTGCTTTACCTTTGTGCATCTAGACCGGATATTATGTTGAGTGTGGGAATCTGTGCATGGTTTCAAGCCTCACCTAAGGAAAGTCACTTTGTGGCAGTCAAGCGAATCTTTTGATATTTGGCTCATACCCCAAACTTTGGCTTATGGTACCCAAGAGGAGCAAACTTCAACCTTGTAGGTTTCTCTGATTCGGACTGGGCAGGAGACAAAGTGGATAGGAAGTCCACTTTCGGAGGGTGCCAATTTCTCGGTTGCTCTCTGGTAAGTTGGTCATCCAAAAAGCAAAGTTGTGTGTCTCTCTCGTCCACCGAAGCAGAGTATGTGGCACCTGGCAGTTGTTGTGCTCAACTCCTATGGATGAGGCAAACTTTATAGGATTACAGTGTCACTTGTGACAAAGTGCCTCTTTGGTGTGACAATGAAAGTGCCATCAAGATTTCTCTCAACCCGGTGCAACACTTCAAGACAAAGCATATAGAGATTCGGTATCACTTCATCCGGGATCATATACGGCAAGGAGAGATCGAGCTTCACTATGTCAACACTCATGATAACCTTGAAGATATCTTCACAAAGCCTTTGGATGAAGCAAGATTTCGTGAGTTAAGGCATGAGCTAAATATCATTGATTTGAGCAATGTGGCTTGAGCACGTGCACACCCCACCATACTCTTCATATTGTCTAATCTAGGTGTAGACATGGACATAGGGGGAGTGTTGTTCTCTCAATGAACTCTCTCTCCCCCCATTATGCATAAATTGATCAAGTCTTTCACATTAACCATCTTTGATGGTACTTGTGCTTCAAGGACGAGTTTTGGTCATGGGCCCAAGGTTAAAATCTCCACGGCGCCATACCTCTTGACTCAAACATAGGTGGCTTCGGCCACCGCCCTCTCTTGAAGAGGGGTTTCTTGTCTCTTGCTAGTGTGTGTTTGTTCTGTCTTGGTTTTCCTTGCCTTTGTGTCCTCCTTTTTGAGCTAAGCCTTGTAGTATAGTTGCCGTGGCGTGCTGGGCGGTACTACCGCTGGTGGTGCGCGGTACTACCGCTTATAAGCGGTACTACCTCCCCCCAGCGCGGTACTACCGCTGCGGGCAGGACCAGGTGGTTATATCGGGGCAGGGGGAGGTTTCTCTCCCCCATACCCATTCGCTCGCCCCTTTCGTTCCTCGTGCTCTCTCCAGCAGTTCTTCGCCGTGGGAGGGCTCCGGCGGATCTCCTTCCCCGGGGCGTTCCTCTCCAATTCCTTCGGTGGAGTCGATCCCCACCTAGTTCTCTTGCCATGGATGCCGGTATTGCCCCCGTTCCTTCTCTCCTTTTGTCTCGTTTTCAGATCTTGTGTTTTAGGGGCAATAGTGGTTGCATCTCTAGATTTTTGGCTAAATCTAGGCTTGAGTAGGTTGGAGAAGGCAACTAGACTGTCTAGATTAGAGTATGGTAGGAATATTTTCGAATTTGACACGCCGGTAGTGCCGGATCTGACCATGGTAGTAGGGAACTGTTGTTCCCCCGCCTCGAGCGGTACTACCGCTCTCTTGGAGCGGTACTACCGCTTGGGCGGTACTACCGCTTACAGGTCACGGTACTATCGCTGCCTGCCAAGTTCAACCATGTTTTTTCCATTCTTTGATCTCCTTTTGTTGTGCTTGTTGGCGTATGCTCGTTCTTTCTGGTTGGTTCGCGTGTTTCTGTGTTTGGTTCCAGGTGATGAACATCGTGAGCATCAAGATCGTCGTATCAACCCCAATCGTGCCACCTCGAAGCGCTACCGCACATCTGAGTCTGCAGGAGGTTCATCTAGTGCTCCACCTCCACCTCAACTCAAGAAGAAGTCCATGTCGAAGCCAAAGGGCAAAACTGTGACCCAACTGAGTGGCAAAGAATTCTGGGCAAGGCATCGCCGCAATCCCTATGAAGTAGATCAAGAACACAATTTGGTCAACCGTCCGTTCTGGAACCGCTTTCAGTTTGCCATCTACTTTGATGTGATCAAGGCAAAGAAGAATCTCTTTGTCAGTGTTCGCTCCATCGACAAGGATTACCTGGAGAAGGATCCTGAGTATTTTGGCGATGCTCTTCAGATGTGCTCTTAGCTTAACATTCTCCAGATCATTCAGTTCAACAAGGATTTTGATGCAGATCTTGTGGCTCAATTCTATGCCACTATCCATCTAGGGACTGATGAGGACAGGACTCTGACATGGATGACCAATGGCAAATTGCTTTATGTCAAGTGGAAGGCTTTCATGGAGTTACTTGGGGTGGAAGACCATGGGCTTGAGACTGCTGTTGGCTTTCGTCCTCATCGCAACACTACCTCCACCCACAAGCAAGCTCTCTGGCCCTACTGCACTGGTCCACCCTGAAACTAAGAAGGTAACATATGAGCTGTCTGCCTATCTGGATATCCTTCACCGCATCTTCCGTGAGACCCTCTTCCCTCGATTTGGGAATCAGGATATGGTTCACTCCTATCTTGTGGACATGCTTCTCTTTTGCCAGCATGAGCTAGAGAAGAAAACTGGTGAGTCCCTGGATATCTCTCATGTGATGTGGTCTGAACTCTTATATGCCATCTCTGAGCGCAAGTGCCTGGTCTATGGACCATTCATCATGCTGTTAATTGAGAAGGCTTGGATCATATCTATCCCAACGTTTTTCTTGAAACTGGAGAATTGGTGTCTCATGAAATCAAGCGTCTGAGGAGGAAGGACAACTGGGGCACTCAGGCACCCAAATCTGGGGGTACATCCTCTGCTGCTGCTATGGAGACTGAGGAGGCTGAGGCTGAGGCTGATGATGATGATGACTATGAGCCATCTGGTGCAGAGCCCTCATGGGCAAAGAAGCTCAAGCTGAAGATGAAGAAGCTGTTTTTCATGGAGTCTCACAGTCAGTACATGACTCATGTGGCAGAGAAGAAGGCCAGGGGACGTCACAAGGAGCTCATGAATCAGTTGGGTGCGACTGTGGCCAGTGGTTCTGAGGAACAGATCACCGAGGAGGAAGAGTAGATTCAGCAGCATTGCCCATGGACAGATTCCGACGCCGAGCAGTTTCCGGTCGACGACGACGGTGCAGATGACCCCGCTGGGATTTGATGTTCGAGACCTTCACCTGCTCTCACCTAGAGCCGTAGCTTAGCTCTCTGCCCTTTTGGTGTCTCGATGCCAAAGGGGGAGAGAGTTTAGGGATTTGTGCCGTTACCTTTGTGTTCTTGTCTTTGTGCTTTCTCGTCTTTTTCTTTGGTTGGTTTTCGTGAGACCTAAGTTCCCGACATATGGTGTGAGACATATGCTACCTATGCTACCTTCCTTTATCTTATCTATGTACCTTGGTACTCTATAGCGTGCATGCTTATCCTGTTATTTACTATGCTCTCATATATCATGCTTAGGTTGTTGGTCTCTAAAATATAGGGGGAGTGTTGATCCTACTATGTGTGCCGTGCAGTCCAAAGCACTTATCTAGATAACACACATCTAGGGGGACCCGTCTATATTTTAGGGGTATAGGTTTTGCGCTTACTGTATGTCTTTACTCTTTTTGTGCAAATCCCGTATTGTCATCAATCCACCAAAAAGGGGGAGATTGTAAGGGCATATTTAGCCCGATGGTGTTTTGGTGATTGATGACAATGCTTTTGCGGACTAATCGTGTACTCTAAGTTTTTCAGAGATTCATTCTTTGGCACGAGACGATTATATCCCCTCGGTGTTCGATTCAAGACGGTGTAGCTCTTTTCGTTTCTTTGTTGGTGGACTAGTTTCGTAGGGGTCACCGTACTATAAAGAGGGGATCCGCTTTGGTAAGGTTAGGCTGGAATCAACACATACACTTCCTCATCGCACCCACCATACCTTCCCGCCTCAATGGAGTTCTACTTTCCCCCTTCTCTACTTTTCCTGGCCCCAGCGGTAGTACCGCGGGCCTCAGCGGTAGTACCGCCTAAGTGCCTCAAGCGGTAGTACCGCTCCACTGAGCGGTAGTACCGCTTGTAGCACTCTGCGGCAGTACCGCTGCAGCTCCGTATTACTACCGCCTCGACTCGAGAGCGCTTTTTCTCGTGTCGGGTTTTGCGGCACTAGAAGCGGTAGTAGTGGCGGTAGTACCGCTCCCAGCGGTAGTACCGCCCTGCATCCACGGTAGTACCGCTCTGGGTCCCAGCCCAATTGCGCGGCAGTACCGCTAAGGGAAAACGGTAGTACCGCTCACTCAAGCGGTAGTACCGCTCTCTGCGGGGCTGAGTGAGGGGGTAACGGTTGGATTGTTCCCCCCACTATATAAAGGCATCTTCTTCTTCCTTGTTGACCTACCTCTTCCCCCAAATACTCCATTGTTGCTCCAAGCTCCATTTTCGCCCGATCTCTCTCCCTAGCCTATCAAACTTGTTGATTTGCTCGGGATTGCTTGAGAAGGCATCGATCTACACTTCCACCAAGAGATATTTGATTCCCCCCACTAATCCCTAGCGGATCTTGTTACTCTTGGGTTTTTGAGCACCCTAGACGGTTGAGGTCACCTCGGAGCCATATTCCATTGTGGTGAAGCTTCGTGGTGTCGTTGGGAGCCTCCAATTCGGTTGTGGAGATAGCCCCAACCTTGTTTGTAAAGGTTCGGTTGCCGCCTTCAAGGGCACCACTAGTGGAATCACGGAACCTTGCATTGTGTGAGGGCGTGAGGAGAATACGGTGGCCCTAGTGGCTTCTTGGGGAGCATTGTGCCTCCACACCGCTCCAACGGAGACGTACTTCCCCTCAAAGGGAAGGAACTTCGGTAACACATCCTTGTCTTCACCGGTTCCACTTGTGGTTACTTCTTTCCTTTACTTGTGCAAGCTTTACTTGTTTATCTTACATAGCTTGCTTGTGAGGTTGTTATGTTTGCTTCCTATAAGTTGTCTCCATCGTAGCATATCTAGACAACTTACTTTGTCGCTCAATTTAAAGTGGTTAAGAAAAGTTAAAAAATTGTTAGTTGCCTATTCACCCCCCCCTCTAGTCAACCATGTCGATCCTTTCAACACGTATATCATGCCGTGCTTAATCTTGGGAATGATATACTCCTATTCATTGTGTTTAAACACATTTTCCTTTCCATTTGTTTGTTTAACCTTAATTTGATCGACATATAATCTAAGCACTAATAATTTTCTATTTATGTAATCACCTTGGTGTACAACTCTCTCAGTGAGACCCAGTTACTATTGTTGATAACATTTGGTAACCACCGATGGACGAGAACTTTGCCTATTGGTCTGCCTCCTTTCAACGAGCAGGAAAATGGTTCTCATTGTCCCTCGCCCTTGGTACCAACGTTGTTGCCACCATAACTGACAAGCTACCCTCTGACATGCCTTGCTACCTTGATCGTACAAGACGTCACCGCCCTTCCTGCTGTTAACCCACATGGTGGGCCCATAACCCACAGTTCCCCAGGATCAAAACCTGACTCTCGTGTACACCCCCCGTTTCCAAGGTTATTCCTCACGCTTGGCTTCGTGTGCAATTCGGGAGCCACCTTCCTAGTGATCTATTCTTGTATCAGACGTAATACTCATTCTCATTACTCTTGACCCCTTTCACACCTTGTTTTAGGCAACGACGATTGTCTATCCACTTGAAAGCTCTTATGATATGTTCTTACTTTGCTCACGATGAGCTTCATTTGTTCAAATCGAGAGATAATCATGTGTTCATTATTGGGATACCCCCCCCCCCCAAATGATATTTTCCCCTGTAACATTCTACAATTGTAGAGCTTCCCCTTAACTATTTGTAAGTACGATGTAGTTCCCGAAGAATGGGTGACAACTTCTTCATGAAGCTTTGGAATAAAGAATTGAAGATATCAACAAAAGGGAATAACATCTTTGAGAAGATACGTTAGAATATCGTAACCAGAACTTGCCCCTACTTTACCTCGTAAATCTCGGGATGAGATTTCTTATAGTGGAGGAGTTTTGTAACACCCCGAGAATCCTACTACAGTAATCTCACCCTAATGATGCCATGTCACCATGCTTACTAAGCTAATTATCACTTGATAAAACACCAAAGTCAAATTCAAATTCAAATGATAAGTAAATTTTTAAGATTTCTCAAATATGAATACAAAAATGTTCATCATGTGACAAATAATCTTTTGTTAGTATTGGTGGTGGACTAACAATTGTTGCAAAAGGTTTAAATGCCCTAAGCTATTTGAAGCAGAGGTTTTAAAAGAAACAAAAGCAAAATAGAAATTACAAAAAGGTTAAAAGGCCTAAACTTTTATTGTTCAAGTGGGCTCTAGTGTGCACATGGCCCAGCCCACCTCCACCTCATCCCTTCCCTCTGTACAGGAGACAGGGAGGGCGTGCCACGCATCCACGGCGCCATGGCCATGGATGGCCGCCACGAGTCCCCTCGCCCTAGGCCTATAAGGATTGTTGGGGAACGTAGTATTTTAAAATTTTCCTACGATCATGCAAGATCTATCTACCAGATGCATAACAACGAGAGGGAAGAGTGTGTCTACGTACCCTCGTAGACCGGAAGCGGAAGCGTCAAGTGACGCGGTTGATGTAGTCGAACTTCTTCGCGATTCAACCGATCAAGCACCGAACGTACGGCACCTCCGCGTTCAGCACACGTTCAGCTTGATGACGTCCCACGAGCTCTTGATCCAGTTGAGCTTCACGGGAGAGTTTCGTCAGCACGACGGCGTGGTGACGGATATGATGTATTCATCGGCGCAGGGCTTCGCCTAAGTACCGCGATGGTATGACCGAGGTGTGTTTCTGTGGAGGGGGGCACCGCACACGGCTGGAACAATTCAACTTGTGTGTCTTTGGGTGCCCCCCCTGCCCCCGTATATAAAGGAGCAAGGGGGGAGGCCGGCCGGCCCTTGTTTGGTGCGGCTAGGGGTGCAATCCTACTAGGAATAGGATTGCAATCCTATTCCTAGTAGGAATCACCAAAGAAGGAAGAGAGGGAAAGGAAAAGAGGGAGAGGTGGCGCCCCCCCAATCCTAGTCCAACTAGGAACCCTAGGTGGGGCGCCGGCCAGCCCTATGGGCTGCCTCTCTCTTTCCCTTAAGGCCCACCATGGACCATCCCCTTCGTAGGGGGTTCCGGTAACCCCCTCCGGCAATCCCGTTAAATCCGAAACTTTTCCGGAACACTTCCGGTGTCCGAATATAGTCGTCCAATATATCAATCTTTATGTCTCGGACATTCCGAGACTCCTCGTCATGTCCGTGATCTCATCCGGGACTCTGAACTACGTTCGGTACATCAAAACTCATAAACTCATAATACTGATCGTCATCAAACGTTAAGCGTGCGGACCCTACGGGTTCGAGAACTATGTAGACATGACCGAGACTCATCTCCGGTCAATAACCAATAGCGGAACCTGGATGTTCATATTGGCTCCTACATATTCTACGAAGATCTTTTATCGGTCAAAACCGCATAACAACATACGTTGTTCCTTTTGTCATCGGTATGTTACTTGTCCGAGATTCGATCGTCGGTATCTCTATACCTAGTTCAATCTCGTTACTGGCAAGTCTCTTTACTCGTTCTGTAACACATCATCTCGTGACTAACTTATTAGTCTTTTGCTTGCAAGGCTTATTGTGATGTGTGTTACCGAGAGGGCCCAGAGATACCTCTCCGACACTCGGAGTGACAAATCCTAATCTTGATCTATGCCAACACCACGAATACTTTCGGAGACACCTGTAGAGCATCTTTATGATCACCCAGTTACGTTGTGACGTTTGATAGCACACAAGGTGTTCCTACGGTATTCGGGAGTTGCATAATCTCATAGTCATAGGAACATGTATAAGTCATGAAGAAAGCAATAGCAGTAAAACTAAACGATCATAGTGCTATGCTAACGGATGGGTCTTGTCCATCACATCATTCTCCTAATGATGTGATCCCGTTGATCAAATGACAACTCATGTCTATGGCTAGGAAACATAACCATCTTTGATCAATGAGCTAGTCTAGTAGAGGCATACTAGGGACATACTGTTTTGTCTATGTATCCACACATGTACTAAGTTTCCGGTTAATACAATTCTAGGATGAATAAAAGACATTTATCATGATATAAGGAAATATAAATAACAACTTTATTATTGCCTCTAGGGCATATTTCCTTCAGTCTCCCACTTTCACTAGAGTCAATAATCTAGCTCACATCGCCATGTGATTTAATACCGATAGTTCACATCGTTATGTGAATAACACCCATAGTTCACATCGCCATGTGACCAACACCCAAAGGGTTTACTAGAGTCAATAATCTAGTTCACATCGCTATGTGATTAATACCCAAGAGTAATAAGGTGTGATCATGTTTTGCTTGTGAGAGAAGTTTTAGTCAACGGGTCTGTCACATTCAGATCTGTATGTATTTTGCAAATTTCTATGTCTACAATGCTCTGCATAGAGCTACTCTAGCTAATTGCTCCCACTTTCAATATGCATCCAGATTGATACTTAGAGCCATCTGGATTTAGTGTCAAAGCTTGCATCGGCGTAACCCTTTACGACGAACTCTTTATCACCTCCATAATCGAAAAACATTTCCTTAGTCATCCAGTTGCTAAGGATAATTTTGACCGCTGTACAGTGATCTACTCCTGGATCACTATTGTACCCCCTTGACAAACTCATGGCAAGGTACACAACATGTTTGGTACACAGCATGGCATACTTTATAGAACCTATGGCTGAGGCATAGGGAATGACTTTCATTCTCTCTATATTTTTCTGCCGTGGTCTGGCTTTGAGTCTTACTCAACTTCACACCTTACAAATCAGGCAAGAACTCCTTCTTTGACTGATCCATTTTGAACTACTTCAAAATCTTATCAAGGTATGTACTTATCGAAAGTCTTATCAAGCGTCTTGATCTATCTCTATAGATCTTGATGCCCAATATGTAAGCAGCTTCACCAAGGTTTTTCTTTGAAAAAACTCCTTTCAAACACTCCTTTATGCTTTCCAGAAAATTCTACATCATTTCTGATCGACAATATGTCATTCACATATACTTATCAGAAAGGTTGTAGTGCTCCCACTCACTTCTTGTAAATACAGGCTTCACCGTAAGTCTGTATAAATATATATGCTTTGATCAACTTATCAAAGCGTATATTCCAACTCCGAGATGCTTGCACCAGTCCATAGATGGATCGCTGGAGCTTGCACATTTTGTTAGCACCTTTAGGATTGACAAAACCTTCGGGTTGCATCATATACAAGTCTTCTTTAATAAATCCATTAAAGAATGCAGTTTTGTTATCCATTTGCCAGATTTCATAAAATGCGGCAATTACTAACATGATTCAGACAGACTTAAGCATCTCTACGGGTGAGAAAGTCTCATCGTAGTCAACTCCTTGAACTTGTCGAAACCCTTTCGCAATAAGTCGAGCTTTGTAAACAGTAACATTACCGTTTGCGTCAGTCTTCCCCTTGAAGATCCATTTATTTTCGATGGCCTGCCGATCATCGGGCAAGTCAACCAAAGTCCATACTTTGTTCTCATACATGGATCCCATCTCAGATTTCATGGCCTCAAGCCATTTTGCAGAATCTCGGCTCATCATCGCTTCTTCATAGTTCGTAGGTTCATCATGGTCTAGTAACATGATTTCCAGAACTGGGTTGCCGTACCACTCTGGTGCGGAACGTACTCTGGTTGATCTACGACGTTCAGCAGAAACTTGATCTGAAGTTTCATGATCATCATCATTAACTTCTTCACTAATTGGTGTAGGAATCACTGGAACTAGTTTCTGTGATGTTCCACTTTCCAATTCGGGAGAAGGTACAATTACCTCATCAAGTTCTACTTTCCTCCCACTCACTTCTTTCAAGAGAAACTCCTTCTCTAGAAAGGATCCATTCTTAGCAACAAAGACCTTGCCTTCGGATCTGTGATAGAAGGTGTACCCCATAGTTTCTTTTGGGTATCCTATGAAGATTTACTTCTCCGATTTGGGTTCGAGCTTATCATGTTGAAACTTTTTCACATAAGCATCGCAGTCCCAAACTTAAAAAAAATGACAGCTTAGGTTTCTCGTCAAACCACAGTTCATACGGTGTCATCTCCACGGATTTAGATGGTGCCCTATTTAACGTGAATGTAGCTGTCTCTAATGCATAACCCCAAAAGCAATAGTGGTAGATCGGTAAGAGACATCATCGATCGCACCATATCTAATAAAGTACGGTTATGACGTTCGGACACACCATTACACTGTGGTGTTCCAGGTGGCGTGCGTAGTGAAACTATTTCACATTGTTTTTACTGAAGGCCGAACTCGCTAACTCAAATATTTTACCTCTACGATCATATCGTAGAAACTCTTATTCTCTTGTTACGATGATTCTCCACTTCACTCTGAAATTCTTTGAACTTTTCAAATGTTTCAGACTTGTGCTTCATTAAGTAGATATGCCCATATCTGCTCAAATCATCAGTGAAGGTCAGAAAATAACGATTCCCGCCGTGAGCTTCAACACTCATTGGTCTGCATACATCAGTATGTATGATTTCCAACAACTCTGTTGCTCGCTCCACAGTTCCGGAGAACGGAGTTTTAGTCATCTTGCCCATGAGGCATGGTTCGCAAGCACCAAGTGATTCATAATCAAGTGATTCCAAAAAGTCCATCACTATGGAGTTTCTTCATGCGCTTTACACCAATATGACCTAAACATCAGTGCCACAAATAAGTTGCACTATCATTATTAACCTTGCATCTTTTGGCTTCAATATTATGAATATGTGTATCACACGATCGAGATCCATCAAACTATTTTCATTGGGTGTATGACCATAGAAGGTTTTATTCATGTAAACAGAACAACAATTATTCTCAAACTTACATGAATAACCATATTGCAATAAACATGATCAAATCATATTCATGCTCAACACAAACACCAAATAACACTTATTTAGGTTCAACACTAATCCCGAAAGTATAGGGAGTGTGCGATGATGATCATATCAATCTTGGAACTGATTCCAATACACATCGTCACTTCATCCTTTAACTAGTTTCTGTTCATTATGCAACTCCCATTTCGAGTTACTACTCTTTAGCAACTGAACCAGTATCAAATACCGAGGGGTTGCTATGAACACTAGTAAAATACACATCAATAATCTGTATATCAAATATACCTTTGTTCACTTTGCCATCCTTCTTATCCGCCAAGTATCTAGGGCAGTTCCACTTCCAGTGACCATTTCCTTTGCAATAGAAGCACTTAGTTTCAGGCTTGAGTTTTAGCTTTGGGTTTCTTCACGGGAGTGACAACTTGCTTGTCATTCTTCTTGAAGTTCCCCTTCTATCCCTTTGCCCTTTACTTGAAACAAGTGGTCTTGTTAACCATCAACACTTGATGCTTTTTCATGATTTCTACCATTGCCGACTTCAGCATTGCGAAGAGCTCGGGAATTCCTTTCGTTATCCCTTGCATATTATAGTTCATCACGAAGTTCTACTAACTTGGTGATAGTGACTAGAGAACTTTGTCAATTACTATCTTATCTGGAAGATTAACTCCCACTTGATTCAAGTAATTGTAGTACCCAGACAATCTGAGCACATGCTCACTGGTTGAGCTATTCTCCTCCATCTTGTAGGCAAAGTACTGTCAGAAGTCTTATACCTCTCGACACGGGCATGAGTATGAAATACTAATTTCAACTCTTGGAACATCTTATATGCTCCGTGGCGTTCAAAACGTTTTTGAAGTCCCGGTTCTAAGCCATAAAGCATGGTGCACTTAAACTATCAAGTAGTCATCATACCGAGCTTTTGTCAAAACGTTCATAACGTCTACATCTGTTCCTGCAATAGGTATGTCACCTAGCGGTGCATCAAGGACATAATTCTCTGTGCAGCAATGAGGATAATCCTCACATCACGGAACAATTCCGCATCATTGCTACTGACATCTTTCAACTTAGTTTTCTCTAGGAACATATAAAAAATAAACGGGGAGCAACATCGCGAGCTATTGATCTACAACATAGATATGCTAATACTACGAGGACTAAGTTCATGACAAATTAAAGTTCAATTTAATCATATTACTTAAGAACTCCCACTTAGATAGACATCCCTCTAGTCATCTAAATGATCACATGATCCAAATCAACTAAACCATGTCCGATCATCACGTGAGATGGAGTAGTTTCAATGGTGAACATCTTATGTTGATCATATCTACTATATGATTCACGCTCGACCTTTCGGTCTCCACTGTTCCGAGGCCATATCTGCATATGCTAGGCTCGTCAAGTTTAACTCGAGTATTCTGCGTGTGCAAAACTGGCTTACACCCGTTGTATTTGAACGTAGAGCTTATCACACCCGATCATCACGTGGTGTCTCGGCACGACGAACTTTCGCAACGGTGCATACTCAGGGAGAACACTTATACCTTGAAATTTAGTAAGGGATCATCTTATAATGCTACCGTCGTTCTAAGCAAAATAAGAAGCATAATAAGATAAACATCACATGCAATCAAAATATGTGACATGATATGGCCATCATCATCTTGTGCTTTTGATCTCCATCTCCAAAGCACCGTCATGATCACCTTCGTCACCGGCGCGACACCTTGATCTCCATCGTAGCATCGTTGTCGTCTCGCCAACTATTGCTTCTACGACTATCGCTACCGCTTAGTGATAAAGTAAAGCAATTACATGGCGATTGCATTTCATACAATAAAGCGACAACCATATGGCTCCTGCCAGTTGCCGATAACTTTACAAAACATGATCATCTCATACAAAACCGTATAACTCATCATGTCTTGACCATATCACATCACAACATGCCCTGCAAAAACAAGTTAGACGTCCTCTACTTTGTTGTTGCATGTTTTACGTGGCTGCTACGGGCTTAGCAAGAACCGTTCTTACCTACGCATACAAATCCACAACGATGTTTCGTCAAGTATGTGCTGTTTTAACCTTCACAAGGACCGGGCATAGCCACACTTGATTCAGCTAAAGTGAGAGAGACAGACACCCGCCAGTCACCTTTAAGCAACGAGTGCTCGTAACGGTGAAACCAGTCTCGCGTAAGCGTACGCGTAATGTCGGTCCGGGCCGCTTCATCTCACAATACCGCCGAAGCAAAGTATGACATGCTGGTAAGCAGTATGACTAGTATCGCCCACAACTCATTGTGTTCTACTCGTGCATATCATCTACGCATAGACCTGGCTCATGATGCCACTGTTGGGGAACGTAGTATTTTAAAATTTTCCTACGATCACGCAAGATCTATCTACCAGATGCATAACAACGAGAGGGAAGAGTGTGTCTACGTACCCTCATAGACCGGAAGCGGAAGCGTCAAGTGACGCGGTTGATGTGGTCGAACTTCTTCGCGATTCAATCGATCAAGCACCGAACGTACGGCACCTCCGCGTTCAGCACACGTTCAGCTTGATGACGTCCCACGAGCTCTTGATCCAGTTGAGCTTCACGGGAGAGTTTCGTCAGCACGACGGCGTGGTGACGGATATGATGTATTCACCGGCGCAGGGCTTCGCCTAAGCACCGCGACGGTATGACCGAGGTGTGTTTCTGTGGAGGGGGGCACCGCACACGGCTGGAACAATTCAACTTGTGTGTCTTTGGGTGCCCCCCTGCCCCCATATATAAAGGAGCAAGGGGGGAGGCCGGCCGGCCCTTGTTTGGTGCGGCTAGGGGTGCAATCCTACTAGGAATAGGATTGCAATCCTATTCCTAGTAGGAATCACCAAAGAAGGAAGAGAGGGAAAGGAAAAGAGGGAGAGGTGGCGCCCCCCCCCCCCAATCCTAGTCCAACTAGGAACCCTAGGTGGGGCGCCGGCCAGCCCTATGGGCTGCCTCTCTCTTTCCCTTAAGGCCCACCATGGACCATCCCCTTCGTAGGGGGTTCCGGTAACCCCCTCCGGCAATCCCGTTAAATCCGAAACTTTTCCGGAACACTTCCGGTGTCCGAATATAGTCGTCCAATATATCAATCTTTATGTCTCGGACATTCCATGACTCCTCGTCATGTCCGTGATCTCATCCGGGACTCTGAACTACCTTCGGTACATCAAAACTCATAAACTCATAATACCGATCGTCATCAAACGTTAAGCGTGCGGACCCTACGGGTTCGAGAACTATGTAGACATGACCGAGACTCATCTCCGGTCAATAACCAATAGCGGAACCTGGATGTTCATATTGGCTCCTACATATTCTACGAAGATCTCAAAACCGCATAACAACATACGTTGTTCCTTTTGTCATCGGTATGTTACTTGTCCGAGATTCGATCGTCGGTATCTCTATACCTAGTTCAATCTCGTTACTGGCAAGTCTCTTTACTCGTTCCGTAACACATCATCTCGTGACTAACTTATTAGTCGTTTGCTTGCAAGGCTTATTGTGATGTGTGTTACCGAGAGGGCCCAGAGATACCTCTCCGACACTCGGAGTGACAAATCCTAATCTTGATCTATGCCAACACCACGAATACTTTCGGAGACACCTGTAGAGCATCTTTATGATCACCCAGTTACGTTGTGACGTTTGATAGCACACAAGGTGTTTCTACGGTATTCAGGAGTTGCATAATCTCATAGTCATAGGAACATGTATAAGTCATGAAGAAAGCAATAGCAGTAAAACTAAACGATCATACTGCTATGCTAACGGATGGGTCTTGTCCATCACATCATTCTCCTAATGATGTGATCCCGTTGATCAAATGACAACTCATGTCTATGGCTAGGAAACATAACCATCTTTGATCAATGAGCTAGTCTAGTAGAGGCATACTAGGGACATACTGTTTTGTCTATGTATCCACACATGTACTAAGTTTCCGGTTAATACAATTCTAGCATGAATAAAAGACATTTATCATGATATAAGGAAATATAATTAACAACTTTATTATTGCCTCTAGGGCATATTTCCGTCAAGGATGCCTCCTCGTCCCTTGGCAAACCCTAGCTTAGCCATTCCCCCCTCGCGCCGCCTTCTTCTTCCTCGCGCACGGCCGAGCCACCATCGCCATGGAACTCCTCGCTCACGTGCTCTCCGGCCACCCGGCGCCCTAGGGCTATGCCAGCGAGCTCCATCATCAACCCCTTCTTCGAATACAACCCAAGCTCGAGGCGAGGAGCGCTGCATCGCCGGATCTCTCTCCGTCTTCCCCAACTCGGGCACCGCATCACATCATCGTCGCTCGTCGCCAGATGTCGTAGCTCTGAGCCCTCCCCGACCGCCTCGAGCTCGCCAACGACTTCCAAGTGAGCACCTCCACCGATTTTTTTCCTTCCCTAGTCGAGCCCGTCACTGTAGACGCCATGTACCACCGCGGCTGAGCTCTTTGGAGCACCACGGTCATCTGCACGCGCGTGCCTGCTCCCCACCCCGCTCCCTCGTCTTGCATGCCTCCTCCTCGCCCCGCTCACTTGCTAGCCACCGCTGCAGCCGCTCGCTGCTCCGTCCGCCCTCTGCCGCAGCTACCGGCTCCCTCGCCCGCGGCCACGCGCCAGACGCGGCAGCCCTTGTCGCCGCTCCTGCGGCCGCCCCTCCTCCGGTCGTCCTTGTTTGCCGCCGCCCCGAGCGCGCTACACCGCGTCGGTCGACCGTGCCCACCGGCAACGACCTCCAGCGCCCGACGCCGGCGCCGCACGGCTCCCAGGCGCCTGCCCCTTTTTCACTCGCCGTCGCCAGGGCTGCCTTGCTGCGTCGACCACTCCCCGCTCTGCTCCCAACCGCACCGCCACAGCTGGCCTGCTGCCGCTGTAGCTCGCCGACCCTGCCTCCCACTTCCGGCCGAGCCGAGCCCCGCGACTTCCCGCCGTGGCCGCCGGCGAATCCCGCTAGTGCGCCGGTCGCCGAGGCCCCGTCCGCGCCCGCCCTCGCCTCTGATTGGCCTCGGGTGCGGGCGCTAGCACCCGATCGCCCGGAACCCCTATACCCGCCCTGCTTTGCCCCTATGGGCCACTGACCGTGGGGCCCAGCCCCCCCAAAAAATATATTTTTACAGAATAATTAATTAATTAATTAAATTAACCTTGCTTAATTAACTAAATTACATAATTAGTCTTAACTAAAACTATTAGGTTATACTAAGGTCAATGACAGATGGGGCCCACTACTCAGTTCGACCAGTCAACGGTCATCGTTGACCACTGACTTCATGATGACGTCAGGCTGACGTCACTTTTCCTTTTTGAATTAATATTAATTTCTGAATATTCTTTAACCCTTTAGAAAATCATATCGAATAATCCGTAACTCGGATGAAAATGTTTTATATATGAAAATTGCTCAGAACGACGAGACGAATCCGAATACGTGGTCCGCTCGTCCGCCACACATCTCTATCTTACCAAACCTGCAACTTTCCCCTCCGATTCATCTGTCCGAAAAAGCGAAACTTCGGGAATACTTTCCCGGATGTTACCCCCCTTCGTCGGTATCGTGTAGCACCGCGTTAGAGAACCCAGCACTGCGTGTTGACATGTCGTGCTTCTCTGTTTCATCTGTTTGCTTTATATTTACTGTTTCTTCCCCCTCTTATCTCTGGTAGACCCCGAGACCGATGATGCCCCAGTGATCGACTACGGTGTTGACGACCCCTTCTTCTTGCCAGAGCAACTACGCAAGCCAACCCCCCTTTGATCATTCCGATATCGCCCATTCCCTTCTTTCTTATGCTTGCATTAGAACTGCTACTGCTTTTTGTATGATCCTATTCTGATGCATAGCCTGTTGTTGATACTGCTTTCATACCTTACAAGTTTATACTAAACTGCTTAGTATAGGCTGGTTAGAGATCCACCAGTGACCCCCTACCTTGTCCCGACTGCCCCGCTGGATTATCAGAAGACCTGATCAACGGGATCGAAGACCAGGACCCGGCACCGCACATCACTTTCCCCTTAGTTGCTCGACACTACTGGGTTACTATCGAGTGCCGAGGGTGAGACCTCATCAGCACTTCTGATGTTAACCTTGTAGGTTAGTTCATCGGTTGTGGTCATCGAGCGTGATTCCTCTTTCTCCGCTCTCAATAACGACACTGTCGTGCAACTCCTCAAGAGTGGACCTCGAGGGTGACTCCTCTTTTGTTCACATTGACGATAAACATCAGGTGGTATTCCATCGAGGGTGATTTCCTCAGGTTTCCCTTTGGTGTTAGACACACAGTTACTTTGGTTACTATGACTTTACACTGAACCTAGTTACTAAAGACGGGTCGACCCTGAGGGGTACCCGCGTGAGCTTAATTGCGAGTGATGTGTAGTCGGGTTGACCTGGAAGGTGCCCGCGAGATAATTACGAGGCGTGGCCGGGCACTCGCCTTTGCCGCAAGTCCTCGAGACGGGGCGATGGGGTCACATGTTTGTGAGTCTCTGCTCGTTACCGCGCGTTCCCAAGACACTAAACGGTTTGGATATTTGATCCAAGGGGCCTCTGGCCTGATAGCGCTAACCATCACGTGGGCATAGTATGGGCGTTCTGTGTCGTATGCATCAGCCGAAGCTTAACTGACGTCATTGCGACTGAGCGGCGCGCGCCGGGTTGGACTGCGTAAGCACCTACCTTTTTAAGGAGGTTGCCCAGGTCTGCTCACCGACCGCGTACGCAACGTGCAGGAGTTCCCGGGGCAATTGGCCCATGACCCCTGGGGGTATAGGGTTTAGTCCGACGTGCATGACCTCTCTATTAAGCCTAGGTCGGGTTGCGGCGTATTGTTTGGCCGAGGGCGGGCATGACCTGATGGTGTGTCCGGCCGGAGTTAAGCAAGCGTGATGGGTAAGTTGGTGCACCCCTGCAGGGAAGAAAACATCTATCGATAGCTTGTCCTATGGTAACGGACACTTGGAGTTGTATCCCCATCGCTACAACTAGAACTGGATGTTGAGGCATTGTTTGGATATGTTGCTTCGGGAGTCGAGAAAGGATCCCGGAGCATTGGAACAACAACATAAATATGACTTATGCTATACTACTCTACTTCCCCCTCTTGCTGCAAGACGGTGGTTTCCAGAAGATGCTAGTCTTCGATAGGGCTAGCTTCTCCCCCTCTTATTCTGGCATTCTGCAGCTTAGTCCACAGATACTACCCTTTTCATTGATACCGATGCATATGTAGTGTAGATCCTTGCTTGCGAGTACTTTGAATGAGTACTCACAGTTGCTTTGCGCCCCCTTTCCCCCCTTCTTTCTTCTTGCTGGTTGATGCAACCAGATGGTGGAGTCCAGGAGCCAGATGCCACCTTGACGACTGCTACTACCCACACAAAGCCTACTACTAAGTGGAGATAGCTGACGACCAGGAGTAGTTAGGAGGTCCCAGGCAGGAGGCCTTGCCTTTTCGATCGTGTTGTTTTTGTGCTAGCCTTCTTAAGGCAAACTTGTTTAACTTATGTTTGTACTCAGATATTGTTGCTTCCGCTGACTCTTGTGTTTTCGAGCTTATGTATTCGATCCCTCGAGGCCCTTGGCTTGTAATATAAAGCTTGTATTATTTTATTTGTGTCTAGAGTTGTGTTGTGATATCTTCCAGTGAGTCCTTGATCTTGGTCGTACACATTTGCGTGCATGATTAGTTTACGGTCAAATCGGGGGCGTCACAAACCCGTATGACCTCGGAGGCATCTCGTCGCCTCGCGCCTCCTCCTCGTGGCGCCACGCTATCTCCTGCGGCGGCGTGCCATTCTGTAAGCACCACTGTGCTCACGGCAGGAGTTGCCAAGGCGAGCGGGCGCAAGCGAAGCAACAAGGAGGTGGCACCAGTACGCGGGTGTGTTTGAATTTGACTGGTGTGGTGTGGGTTGTGAGCCTTGTAAAGGTAGTGGGTCGTGGGCCGTGTAAGCCCGAGTGGCACTCGTGGGTATATAAGCGATTCGAGCCACAGTGGATAGGCATCGAAGAATTTGAAATAGAATATTCTGAGCCACGGGTTCCTCTTCCTCCTCTCGCTGCCTTCTCCTAGCTTCTTATCCCCTCTCGCTCGCTTCCTGAGCTCTTCCCCAACCCTCTCTCGCCGTCGATGAACCTGGCCGACCCCTAGGTCGTGACAATCTGGTATCATAGATTTCGATCCTCTCCGCCATGCCACGCCCGAATTTTTTTTCCGTCTCGTACCCAGCAAATCCGAGGCGACGGTAGCGGATCACCCTAGGGTTTGATCTGTGTAATTCCTGACCTGAGATGGGTTGATTCGGGGGAAATTGGCAACCACGACGACATTCAATCCCAACCAGCAGTTGCGCTTCATCCCGGACGAGATGGAGGCATTCCAGGAAAGGATGCTGAAGGAATTCGCAGAGCTCCATGCCGCGTAGAGCAAGCTTGCCGTCGCCGACCGAATCAGCGCGCAGTTAGAAGCCCTCGACACCAAGCTGAGCGAGCAGGCCGCTCGTCTCAGTCAGGTACAAGTCAAGGTGGATCTCTCATGCAACACCCTCGGGCAGGTGCAGCAGAGTCAAGCCCATGCGGCGCAGCTGAACAAGCAACATTGAGCACCTGAGGTTTCGTCTCCGACAGCTTCTGAGGTTTCCGATGGCATCCTTGGCGCATGGCCGCAGTCAGTCGGTCGTCCACCTCCACGGCCAATTCAGGTACCTGAAATGTTTCCAGTTCTACAACAGCATATGCTTCCTGTGGTGGATGAGAGCATGGGCATGAGGCAGTGGATGCCCAAAATGTATTTCCCTAAGTTCGATGGAACAGATGTGTGGATCTGGTTGGACAAATGTGATGCATTTTTCAGGTTATATCATATACCAGACAGTTTCAAGGTCACATATGCGTCTCTGTATTTGTCTGATAATGCGGCTCGTTGGTACCAGGCGTTTAAACAGTCTGGAGAGTTTCATACTTGGGAGCAGTTATGTCAGGCGATTCTCCTCGAGTTTGATGTGGATGTATACATGCAGAAGATGAAGGAACTGATGTTGTTGAAACAGGTGCACACCGTGGAAGAATATAAGCAGCAATTTCTGCAACTTGTGTACACTGTGCTGCTCTATGAACCTATGATCAGTGACACTTTCCTGGTTACACGGTTCATACTGGGTCTCAAGGACGAGCTCAGATGTGCAGTGGAGTTTCAGATACCTAGTACAGTGCAGATGGCAGCATTATATGCGTCAGTTCAGGAAGGACTATTGTCACAGAGCAAGGTTACAAAGACCAGTTCCTTTCGCAACTCATATACCAAGGGTGATTCCAAACCTCAACTGGCCACGGGTGAATTGTGGAAGGCCAAACAGCTCAAAGAGTATAGGCGTGCAAATGGCCTATGCTAAAAATGTGGGGAGAAATTTCTTCCTGGACACTTATGTAGTCAGCCTGCAGCTCCAACAGGTCAACTGAAAGCAGCTGAAGTAGTAGACCCACATGAGATTATATCTGATGCAGTTTTGGATGCCTTAGTCACTGGAGTACCTAAGGAATGTGCCACTATTTCATCCGCTGCTTTGTTAGGGGCACAACACCCAAAAACAATTCAGTTGAGGGCCTTAGTGGGCAATCGGGTTGTGCTTATTCTGATTGACTCAGGCAGTACTCACACTTTTGTGGATCAGGCACTGCTAAGCAGGATTTCAGTTACTACCAAGCAGTTACTAGTTCCACTCCAAGTTACGGTAGCTAATTGCCACATTGTGCAGTGCACAAAGATTGTCCCTCAATTGACTTGGTGGTTGCAAGGGCACAGTTTCACTAATCCAATGCAAGTGTTTCCTCTGGGAGGGCATGATATCATTTTAGGCATGGATTGGTTGGAACGGTGGGGAGTCATGAAATGTCATTGGGCAGAAAAGTGGATACAATTCCAACATGAAGGAAAGGAGGTCAAACTGCAGGGAGTGTTACCTGTGCAGCAGGAAGTACTGAAGGAAGTGTTAGTGGACCAATTACTGAAATGGGAAAAAGGAAACGATGTATGGGCTACTGCCATACTAAATCACATAGTGATGGCACCTGTTGTTGACATTCCCCCTGCTGTTCAGCATCTGTTGGATAAAAATCAAAATGTATTTCAGGAACCCAAGACACTGCCACCTCACAGACAATTTGATCATGCTATTCATCTTGTTCCTGATGTTGTACCAGTAAACTGTCGACCATACAGATATTCTCCACAACAAAAAGATGAAATAGAAAAACAAGTGTCAGAAATGTTACAAACTAGACTGATCACACCCAGTATTATCCCTTTTGCTTCTCATGTACTATTGGTAAAGAAGAAAGATGGAACATGGAGGTTTTGTGTGGATTATAGGAGTCTCAATGCACTGACAATCAAGAATAAGTTTCATCTGCCAGTGATTGATGAGTTACTGGATGAGTTAGGGGGCACTAAATGGTTCTCTAAACTTGATCTCAGGGCTGACTATAACCAGATCAGAATGAAAGAGGAAGGTGAGTTCAAGACTGCTTTCAAAACACATCATGGACAGTTTCAATTCAGAGTTGTTCCTTTTGGGTTGGCTACTACTCCTGGCACCTTTCAGTGTGTAACAAACTTTATATTTGCACGGCCTAACAGAAAATATGTGCTAGTCTTTATAGATGACATTTTAGTGTTCAGCCACACTTTTGAGGAACATTTGGAGCACCTGCAGTCAGTATTTGACATTCTGAAAGAGCATCAGCTGTTTGTAAAGCAGAGCAAGTGTGCCTTTGCTCAGCAGTCCATGGAATATTTGGGGCATATCATATCTGACAAAGGAGTAGCCACTGACCCAGCTAAAACAGATGCTATGTTACAGTGGCCAGTACCATCCACCATCACTGAGTTGATGGGATTTTTGGGACTGACTGGCTATTACAGAAAGTTTGTGAGAAACTATGGACTGGTAGCTAAACCACTTACAGATTTGCTTAAGAAACAAGCCTTTGTGTGGTCTGAATCAGCCCAACAAGCTTTTCAGTTGCTCAAGCAAGCAATGACAACTACTCATGTTCTAGTCCTACCTGATTTCGAATAAACATTCAGAGTGAAAACTGATGCTTCCAACACTGGAATTGGAGCTGTGCTAACTCAGGAGGGTCATCCAGTTGCATTTTACAGCAAGGCCTTGGGGATAGCTAGTCAGAAGACATCCATCTAGGAGGGAGTTTTTGGCTATAATAATGGCTATTGACAGGTGGAGATCCTAGTTGTCCAGAGCACCATTTGTTATAAAGACTGATCATCAGAGCTTGTGTCATTTGGGAGATCAAAACCTAACTTCAGATCTGCAAACAAAAGCTATGACTAAGTTGGTGGGTCTCCAGTTCACTATTCAATATAAGAAAGGAGTGGAGAACTGTAACACCCCAAATTTTTGGGTTTGGTTTTTCTTCCAAAACTTTTGGTCTTTTGGAAGGGGTTGTTTGATCTTCTCTTGAAACCCCTTTTAAAATCTCTCCTGGCCAAAGTTGTGTGTTTTTCTCAAGCTTGGTTTTTGGGTCTTGAAATATTCTTCTGGTGTTAGCTCAACACAAGTCTTTTTCTTAGAGATTTGGTTGATTCTTCTCCTTCTTGATTTAAACTCCATAGGTTTAACCTTGGGCTTATCTTCCTCTCCAACCTTCATCTTGCCATGACCCCAACAGAAATATTTCTCTCCAAGACCCCCTCCACACCTTAAGACAAGTCTCTCACCAATTCCAGTAAGTTTTGACCTTATTGGAATTTTCCTCTATTTATTTTACTCCAAAAACTATTTCTGTCTTTTTAGTGGACCTTGGTGATTTACAAAGGAACCACCATATCCATCTTGTTGTTTGTTTCCAAACTAACTTCCCTAGTTAGTCCTAGGTACCCACAACCTAGATCCATCTTGTTTCACTGGTCCACAGTTCAAAATTTTCAAATTTCAACTGCTGCAAGTTTGGACCAGATTTGCAAAATTTGGTGAAATTCATATGTATCTTCTTCCAAAAATTCTGTGAAAATTCAGGCAGCCTCTAGATGCATCAAGAGGCCACTCCACCAAATATCAGCCCCAGAAACATTTCCCACATGCCATAATCATTTCATCGAACACCTGGCATGCACTGTGCTGTCAGGTTCAGAAAACTGCTAACTGAAGATGTCGACAGTGCAGTTCGTCAGTTCGTCAGAACCGCGGCGATAATCTCGCCAATACCTGCCTTGGACCGATGCACACTGCACCTCCTGCTTATCCAACGCGCCACACGCTTGCTTGGCCGCTTCTGGGCGTTGGTGGCGCCCTGGCCCGACCACGCCGGCGACTTCCACGGCAACAGAACCGCCTGTGGCGGCTGGCAGACTTCATCCTGCAGCTCGACGCCGTTTGGCGCCGCCCAAGTCACCCCAGCGCTCCGCGTGGCCTTCTCCACTGCCAGCGCACGCCTGCAGCACCGTCGCCGTGGCCTGGCGCACATAGAGCGCGTTCTCTGCCGCCGACGTGCCGCATGGCCGTTCCGACGGGGGCAGCCCGTAATCCTCCCTCCCCTGCTGAGTTAGGCACGGGAGTGGAACCAGTGCACCTCCTAGTCGATGCTCAAGCCTCTAAACCCGCCGTCCAGCCACTGCATCGCCGTAATTGCTCGCCGGACTTATCCCGTTCACGGCAACCGCCTCGGGCCGGCTATATAAAGCACCCCCGAGCTCGTTCTCGAGCCCGCACACCTCCACCACCTCCCTAGACCGCGCCCAGCCTCTAGAAGAGCCTCGACGGGCCCTTCTTCTCCAACTCCGGCCAACTCCTTACGCCTCGGGCTCCAGCACCGTTCTCTCCGGTGTGAACTCCTCCGCCGCCCTGGACTCGAGCGTAGCACCCTGGCACCTACCTAAACCTAACCCCCACTCCAATTTGACCCCAGAGATCCTCTCCCACGAGGCCCACGACCACCCGAGACGCCGTCCGCCGGAGACAGGGTCGCCGTCGACGTGGGGCTCGCCGACGCTCAACTCCACCACCAATCGTCGCGGAAGATCACCGAGAAGCTGTACGTACCACTCCCCTCCCCTAACTCGTCGTGGATCGGCGCCGGCGACCACCGCAGCACCGGCGCCGGCGCGACTCTGTCTCGGAATTCAAACCCGACAAGTGGGACCCCTCGTCAGCCTCTCATCTCTCTCCGAACCATTTTTCTGGAAAGTGCCTTCGGGCGAAGTACGTTTCCTTCTTCGGTTGGCGTACTGCGTACCGGTTCGCTTTTCTGTTTTCTGTTCTTGCCCCTGGAATTTTTCTGTTTCATTACAGATGAGTCCCTGGACAGAAACTCTAATATCTTTTTAACTAAAGATGATTTTGAGTTGATTCCTTTTCTGTCCTCTTTAGTTTTCTGTCTAGTTTTTTTTTCATATTTATGTGAAAAAATTTGGAGCAACTTTATTTGCACACGCGGTATTTATGTTAGTATCCGGTTGTTTGAATACGTAGATACTGAAGGACGTGACGGAGCCGCGAACCTCACCGAGTTAGACTCCGACTACTCCGAACCAGGCAAGCATGTTTGAACCTTTGATATGATGGATGTGTTGCATGTTTGCTCAAGTAGTTCTTTTCATAAGCATGGTCATATAAGCATTCGATTATGGTTATATTTCATGCAAGCAAGCTTCGGGTGAGCCCCGAATGATAATGGTTGAACCACCTCGATCATGTAGTGACATGATGGGTAGTATACTGGTATTGTTGGAGCATGCCAGCAGTTGGTTAACTTAGTATCAACGGAGATCATGTCGTGATCCCGTTCATTTCCTTTTTGGTACTATCATAGGCCGTCTGTCAGGATTGCGGTCTAGTCAGTTGTAAACCACTTACCGAGTACACACCAAGTAGAGGGGCCGGGATGAGGGTTCCATGGCCTTGGATTAAAGACCGCCATCCGGTCAGGGGGCAAGGGTGTTTCCGGTTGGGACCGAGAGGGGGGCACCCCTTAGAGCGCGCATATATAAATTTGATCCCATGCTATTCGAGGTTGTAGCCTCCCCGTCTTAAAGTTTTTTCTCAACGTTGTCTCGGATGATTCCGGACAGCAGGATGTGAAACGGGTGTGTACTGGTCAGTTGGGTTTCTACTAAAACACCATAGACGGAACTAGTCCCTATGGCTAGTAGAATCCGTTGGCTATGATTTAATAGTACAAGCTCTGTAGAGTTAAATCCTTCAAGTAGCCATGTTTATGGCCTAGGGTCAATCTTGGTGTCAACCCGGTGACCGTCCTTGGTAAACTCTTGATAGTAATAAGAGCAGTGATTTATGTCAAGTTCATTTGGTAGATGAACTCACCCATTACCTCGGTACTGATTTATTTCCTGAAGTATTGCACCGTTCATTGATGTTATTTATAAGCCCTTTACGTGATGTCGCTCAGACGTCCGACTGAGGCATTTTTGTTATTTATAAGCCCTTTATGTGATGTCGCTCAGACGTCCGACTGTGGCATTCTTGTTATTTATTCCCGGTATAAGCCCTTTATGTGATGTCGCTCAGACGTTCGACTGTGGCATTCTTGTTATTTATTCCCGGTATAAGCCCTTTATGTGATGTCGCTCAGACGTCCGACTGTGGCATTCTTGTTA
>LR738711.1:492681804-492826500 GCA_902687465.1 Secale cereale | reverse complement strand
TCTTGTTATTTATTTCCGATATAAGCCCTTTATGTGATGTCGCTCAGACGTCCGACTGTGGCATTCTTGTTAATTATAAGCCCTTTATGTGATGTTGCTCAGACGTCCGACTGTGGCATTCTTGTTATTTATAAGCCCTTTATGTGATGTCGCTCAGACGTCCGACTGAGGCATTCTTGTTATTTATTTTCACTAAAAGCCCTTTATGTGGTGTCGTTCAGACGCCCGACTGCGGCATGTTTCCATTTTATTCATTCCTCACGAGGCGTCACTCAGACACTCGTTTGGTTCCTTCTATTTATTTACTTACAACGCAGGGATATATTTGTCCGGTTGCATTTTGTTAGAATACTCACATGCATCATGTTGGCATTTATTATATCTTAAGTCCGAACTGTCTTGCGAGTACATTCAAAGTACTCACCTGGCTTGTTGATTTGGCCAGATGTGGACGAAGGCGATCTCATGGATGAAGAGTTCGATAGCGAGTCCGACGTCTAGTGGAGTCCCAGTCAGTCTCTTGCGATCCTGGAATTGATCACTGTGATATAACCGCTTCCGCCTACCACCAAATAAATTCATCGGGTCTCACTCCGACACTCAATGGACTGTATTATATTGGAGTCACGTCACCCATTTCGATGTGACATAACCACCACTTTTTATTACGAGTCGGTAGTATGCCACCCTGCCATTGTGTCATATCCGCCTTTATGTGCTATATTGGCGTACTTGTAATAAATTGTTGAGCCACTTCAGCTCAACCTTGTATAATTATTTAGTATCCTGGAATTCTGTATCAAGGAATTGCCCATCAGCAAGAAATATTTTTCCTTGCTGGTTTAATAAACGGTCGGTCTTTCGGTAATTATTTTACTGAAGGGACGGTCTTGACAACCTTGGTATCAGAGCTAGGCTGACTGTAGGAAGCCACTAGGTGCGCTCGCTAATCGGTTATTAGAGAATAATTGCTATTCAGCATTTTACATCTGTAGCAATTTTCTGTTGGTCATCATAAATTTATGACTTGACTATTCGGAATTTTTGTCTACTTTTGTAGATGGCCAGCAACAACTATGATGCATAGGTATTCGCCAACATTCCTGAGGGGTTTGTCAAGCTCCTCTTCGCCATCACCAAAGTCGCGATTGGGACATCAACCCGTCCAGAGTTTACTCTCTACCGTCACAAGCTCAACGACAGCGTGTCAATGCACCAGGCCGTGGTGCACTTCAAGGGAGGGCGTTCTGAAGCGCGCCGCCTCCGAATTGTGGGCAGGGCCATGCCTACGGAGAGGCATGCCATGCAAATGGCTGCCCGTGAGGCGATAGCTCGTCTCCGGGACATCCTTCCATCAATGAAGACTCATCGCTACCGTTACCTCCCATGCCACGTGCCCTACACTTGCCACTATGCATTTGCTTGCGCAAATGGGGAGCGTGATGAAGCCATTGAATCAATGGTTGAATACCTCAAGGCACTTGAGGCAGCCTTTGATAATCTTGTGGACGACTTGGTGGATTCTCGTATGGAATTGGTCCAAAGTGGCTCCGCCAACAGGAGGGAGCTACTCCATACAGCACCACCAATGACATTTGTCTCGTCCGCCGCATTGTCACATCCCTAGTCAGTGCCTGCATTAGGACTAGCTAGAGTGTGCATCATGTTTACTTTTCAAAGAAACTTGAAATGGGAATGACAGAAACCCCAGCACCCCTCTTCTAACAACTAGGGTTTAATAAAATCTTTTCCAATGTACCCAAAATGCCCTTCAAAAATGTTCATCATTTCTGCCTTGGTCTTAAACCTCTGCCAAAAATGGTGCACAATTTTCTAGGACATCCAAGGTCTCTGGATTAAATCATATGGTATTTGCATTTGGGCATTTAAATGCTATAAAATATTTTGTGTGACCAAATAATCATAAACTAAAATGTTCCATGTTGTTCATATTATATACAGTGGGCATGACTAGTTTTATGAGCTATAAAAATGTTCTGGCATTTTAAATAATTCAACAAAGTTGCAAAAGAAATGAAACAGAAAGAAATAGAAAAAAGGAGTGAGAGAAAGGGTTACCTGACGCCCAACCGGCCCACCTGCCGGCCCAGCCCAGCCGCCGCTCCAGCGAGCTGCTTGGCTCGGCCAGGCAGGCAGGCAGGTGCTCGACGGCGGCCGCAGCACGCGCCACGCAGCTGCCCGCCGCCCTGCTTCCTCCCCTCGCCGCTCTGGAGGCTTGGACCGGTCATCCACTCCCTCCCCGAGCTCGCCGACACGCTCACTTCTCCCCAGCTCCTCTCCTTCGCCCTCCCCGCACCATGGCCGACGCCGCCGTGCTCGCGCCGTTGTGGTAGCCGCGTCCACCGTCGTCCCTGAGCCCTATCGTCGTGTCCGTCGTCTCCGCCGTCCTCGACTACATCGAGCAGGCCGAACCCCGAGCGCTCGCCCGCCCTGGAGATGCCCCCGACCCCTTCTTCCCCAACTCCGGCCGCGGAGATCCCCCTCGCCGTTCCGCTCAGCTCCGAACGTCCCCAAGCTCACTTCGGTGTCTTCCGCAACCGCTGTGAGCCCAGCTTCGTTCTCTCCCTCTCCGTTGGCTCTCTCCTACACTGAACGCACCGCACGTAGCTCACCTGCACGCGCCGCCGCGGAGCTCTTCGCCGACGAGGCTCCGTCCATCTAATGGTCCGGCCACCGTGCCCTTCAGCTTCATCGTTCCGCGTAGATGCTGTAGGACCACTCCACGCACCTCTACGAGCACCGCACCGTTGTTTTCGACCTCGCCCGAACTCCGGCAGCCGCTGGACTCGTCGCCGGCGTCGATTCCGGCGACCCTGAGGCCAGCCACCACCACCACTCAACGTGGCTCACTCCCAGCTAGCCGTAGGTGTGCTCCGCCGTCGTTTTGGCAGCCGGAGCACAAAACCCGCACCTCACCGCCGCGTTTGGCCTCGCCGGCGGCTAAACGCCGGCGAGTTGGCCCTGTTTGACCAAGGGTTTGACCCCCCTCGGTCACTGACATGTGGGCCCTGCCTGCTAGTCAAACCTAGTTTAGTGTTTAATTTAATTCTAATTAGTTAATTAACTAACTGTGACACTGACCAGTGGGTCCCACTGGTCAGGTTTGACCTGGGCCGCCCTGTTGACTGGCTGACGTCAGCATGATGTCATGCTGACGCAGTAAAGGATTTTCTGGGATTTTTAGATTTAAAAACAATTCAGGAAATTCCAGAAAATGTTGTAAACTTCAAAAAATCATATAAATTCAACAATAGCTCAGATGGAAAAGATTTATATATGAAAATTGATCAGAAAAATCCAATCTTTCCAATGGCACTGGTTTCATGCATGTTTGAGCAAGTTAACCTTGTTGTATACATTAAAACATGACAATGCATTTAATTAAATAATAGTTTGAGTTTCAATTTGAATCTTTAATTCAAATGGGCTCAAACCCTTCTGGTTATAGTTGCATTAGCCCAAAACACATGCATCTTGCCATATCATGAGCATGCATCATATTGTTGCATTTGTTTGTTTATTGATTGTATCGCCGGTATTCTCCGTGTTAGGTCCTGCTCCCGAGGATACTTCTGCGTATCCAGCTGAAGAGCAGTACCCGACAACCACTCTGTCAGGCAAGCAATCATTGATCATTCCGATACAAACCCATCTTCTCGCTCCTGCTCTCTTTTACTGCATTAAGGCAACAGCGTGTGAACTGCTACTTGCTGCGGTAGTTGAACCCTATTCCCTTGCATGACCTGTCATTGCCACAGTAAATAGTTGAAACCCACTAGCATGTGTAGGAGTTGATTGAGCCATGTGATGTGTGATCCACCATGCTATTTGTTTATGTTGCCTGCTATGCTTAGAGTTGTGTCAGGTCTGGTTCATCTGGGTGATGGATCAGAGTGAAATGATCATTCCGGTAAAGAGAAGGAAGTGTGGAATATGTTTGGTAAAGGTATCGATGAAAGGCCATGTAGGAGTACATGGTGGGTTGTTTCATTGGAATCGTCCATAGGACCCGAGATCTGTATGTGTGATTCAAGTTACAGTTACTACCATGCATTGGGCCCTGAAATATGACCCCGCTCGACTTATCGACTGCCATGTTCTCTGTCCAGGAGTTCCAACTAGTTTCTGGTGTTTGTAGTTTACTGGTGGTCGTGCACAGCGCTGACCCTCGGGGTGGGCTGTGATGCGACAGGTACGTGGCACGGTGTACCGGTTGCCCGTTTGGTGACTCGGGAACCCTGTACACATCGTTTGGGGCCGTGAGCGACACCCCGGCCGGATCTCCCCATGGATGGAACCCAAATAGGCGATAAACCTGGACGAGAGACTTGAGTGGTTCGTTAGGTCGTGGTCTACACCCACGTCGGCTTTCGCTTGAAGTCTGCCGAGCACATGTCGTGTGCATACGCTAAGTGGTGAAAACATGTGTGAAGAAGTACACCCCTGCAGGGTTACCAATCTATTCGAATAGCCATTGTTAGCGGTACGGACTACTTGGTTACTCTTACAGCTCATAGACAAGTTGATGGATACTACTAAAAGCCTCAAGACAAGTGTGAGTGCCGTGGATGGCCCTTCCGTAGGATGACGGAAGAGGATCCTCGGTGGTGTATTGTTGTGGTGAGTAGAGGACTCGTGTACGTAGTAATATGTTGCAATCCGTTGAGAGTTGTGGAATAGGTTAGCCAAGAATCAAAGCTGGCTTTCTACTATGAAATCCACTGCCCCCCTGTTGATAATGTTGCATGTATAATAGGTTCTGTTGTAAGACCTGCTGAGTACCTTTGTACTCATGTTTGCTTAATAACTGTTGCAGAGAAGAACCCTGCCCCTTCTGATGGGTTCTACATAGACGTTGACGTCGACGAGTAGCTTTTCACCCAGACGGAGATCTGGAGCTTGTGAAGGGCCTTGTAGATAGTCAGGCTACATCAAGCCTGTTTTGTTTTCTAAGTTGTCTGTACCCAGACATGTAGCTTCCGCTTGTGCTTGTATGACTGTATGACTTGACTGTTGGGTCATGTGACCCCTACCTGTATGGATATGTTATGTATGGCTCTTGGAGCCTCTTAAATAAAGTACCTTGAGTCATAGAGTTATGTTGTGATGCAATGTTGTATTTGCACATATTGAGCATATTGTGTGTATGATTGAAATGCTTGGTATGTGTGGGATCCGACACCTAGTTGTTTTCCTTTGGTAGCCTATCTTACAGGGAAATGCCTCCTAGTGCTTCCAATGAGCCTTGGTAGCTTGCTACTGCTCGGAACACGTAGGCTGGCCGGCATGTGTCCTTCTTCGTTCCTGTGTCTGTCCCTTAGGGGAAATGTCACGCGTTGTTCCTTTAAGTCCATGTAGCTTGCTACGACTTGGGTTCATACGTTGATGACCGACACGTTCGTTGCTGGGTCATGGATGCATGTCTCTGTAATTTAGTGCCACCTCTGGTTTATAACTAGCCATGTCGGCCCGGGTTCTCTGTCATATGGATGCTAGCGACACTGTCATATACGTGTGCCAAAATGCGCAAACGGTCCCGGGCCAGGTAAGGTGGCACCCGTGGAGTTACCGTGCGTGAGGCCGCAAAGTGATATGACGTGTTACAGCTAGATCGGTGTGACTTAGGATCGGGGTCCTGACAGCGTTGGCATTAGAGCTGGACTGCCTGTAGGTTTCTCATGCCAAACTGGTTGATGTTGAGTCTAGAAAAATTCTTAGTTATATGTAGGGGAATTGATTGTGGGAGGGAACGTAAGGCTCTTTTTACTCCTTTACCTTATGCCCTTCTGATCTGAGTCAGTCTATTCTTTCCACGGGGATTTAGGACTAGGCCTCTTATCCTTACTAGGTTCACGTGTTACTAATCTGTAGACTCTTAGGATTGTTGGTTTCAAGGCTCAGTTCAGTTTCTCCCTTTTAGTATGATGATTATTGGACCTGGAACCTTGATATGAAATTGTTGAGTGGCTATGCTATCATTTGTATGATGTCTCAAATCTTTGTTGAGCATTTACAGTTGTTATGCTGCCCGATTTCTTCCAGAAACACTAATGCCTTCGCATTACTTCGTGTTTCAGATGTCTGGCCGCACGCCTCACCAAGTGGTTCGTTTGACTCGGTGCATTAATGTGCCCGGTCACACGGCCATTCTAGTCCGTGTGCTGACTGAGACCGGTTACCGCTGGTATCCCGAGTACACCGTGGAGGAGCAGTACCGGGATTTCAATCAGAGTCAGTATTTCTGCACAGTCCGAATATGCCCCTCATATCCCAGAGCTAACGACCCCATCCATTGGTCTTATGGACTCGGGGTTACTATCGAGATGGCAGTGCAGGATGCCGCCTATTCGATGATGACCATTCTCCGGGCTAGGCATGCCCTGTTGCTGAACACTGAGTTCTGTTACATGCCAGCCTCACTTCCCGGAGAGGAAGGCTACTACACTGGTCTGTATACTGATGGTGCTCATGAAGAGCCACTGCTTCAGACTACTGTTCAGATGCTGGAGGATAGGGACCGTGAGGTCCGTGCCCTCCGAATGGAGCTGTATAACACTTGAGCCGCCCACTGGACTACTTTGACACGGCTTGCACCTGCTGTGCACGCCGGATATCTGGATATGCGGGATTTGTACCCCGTGCAGACTCGTTTGCCTGATCGCATGGATTGGCGTGACGTTGGGGGTATTACACCTCCACGTGGGCGTCGGTTACCACCAGCATCAGGTCCAAGGCCACATCCATGTCCCTATGGTCCACAGCGTTCGAGTGCTCGAGAGTTTGAAGATCCATCTGTTCCACTTCCAGGCTACGGTGGTAATCTTTACGAAGATTACTACGGAAATGTCTGAGCTAGACCGTGGCAGTAGTAGTATTGTAGTAGTTGTATTTCCA
Organism: Secale cereale; assembly: GCA_902687465.1. Taxonomy (NCBI): domain Eukaryota; kingdom Viridiplantae; phylum Streptophyta; class Magnoliopsida; order Poales; family Poaceae; genus Secale; species Secale cereale. The sequence goes on along the minus strand of LR738711.1, from coordinate 492,819,585 downwards.
CAGTCCTGCGCGTCTTGTGGAATATGACTTAGTGTGTACTGAGCTCCGGAGGTGTAGTTAAATAATGTATAGGAGCTTGGAATGCCTCTGATGGGATGTATCGTCTTTCACCGCAGTTGTACTTTAGCCTTGGCTTGTACTAAACTATGTATGGTGTGTATGACCACTGGTGTATATATAGCAGTTTCTATATTACCATGTCGTACGGATGAACATCTCTGCATTCCGTGTCATCCATTACATTCTGCACTTCTATGTCAAGTTTTTGCCATCCTTGTCTAAACCGTTGTTTTGTTTTCCTAGGATGGTCAACACTCGCAACACTCCTGCTGCTCAGGAGCAGGGTGAGGCTAGTGGGGCTAGAGATGGGAATCTGCCCCAGCCACCCTCCTTGGCTGAAGTTATGCTCGAGGCAGAATGGAACAAGAGAGAGACCAACCGTCTGCTGGAACGCATAGAGCAGAACACTGGGTTCCGCCAGAGGAATGACGTGGTGTCGATCAATGACTTTATCAAGATGTGCCCACCGAAGTTCCACCATGTAATGCCCCAGATGTAATACTTTCCCTTTTGGGTATATAATATATCTCCGGCTTCGTCTATTTCCATTTCGGGTTCTTTGTCTTTCGGGCTTTCGTCGTTTTGTTGTGTGAGTGTGTGGCATTCATTCATATCATGTAGACATGTGCATCGCATTGCATTTGTGTTGTGGGTTGCATCCGGTTCGTCGTGTTTCTTCCCGTTGTCCGTTTCGCATTCCGGAGCTCCCTCACGTGTCCGTGACGTCCCGTAGGCCTACTTTGTTGTTCGGGCGTTTTTCGTTACCGGTGTGCCGCGAGGTTGTTGTGTGTGTTGTTGTTTTGTTGTGTGCAACCCGCCTCTCAAATCTCGTCTCGTTTGGACTCCGTTGACTTTTCCATCCGTTGTTCGTGTGGGTCCAAAGTGCCTTCACTTCGTGTCCCAGAAACACCCCTGCTGCAGTCTGTTATCTCCGTCTAGGCCCTTTTATCTATCCCCGCGATCGGATCCGTCGGATCGCGATCGGAGGGCTCCTAGCGCCCCTAAATCCCCTCCTAACCCTAAAAACTGCTACATATAGACCCCCCTAGTCTATTTTGGCATCTATAGCTTCTTCCTCCTCTCTCCCCCTAAAATTGTGGATCCAACCAACCCCCTCTCTGCCTTTTGGGAGCTCCTTCCCGGATCCCGAGGAGGCCAGCCGCCAGATCCATCCGATCGAGCCAGCGCTAGCGCCGCTGGGATCCAGTTTCCCTCGACGCCAGGTCAACCGTCGCAACGATCGCAGACCGAGCCGCCGCGGCCTTCCCTCGTCGCCCGCCTTCCCCACTTCACCGCGCCAGGCCCATCGCTGCAGATCCGCCAGGCCCGGGAGGACCACTTCACCGCCGGGCCTCCCTCCCGCGGCGCGTCAGCACCACCTCCCGCGCCAGGCGACTCCGGGCCGCGCCAAGGCCCATCGCTGCAGGGCGCCGTCCCTCCAACGCTAGCCGCCGCCCCAGGTCGCGCGCGCCGCACGGGCCCAGTCCCTCCGCTTCCCAGGCCGGCTCGCCTCTCCGCCGTGGGCCTCCGCCCCGAGCCGGGCACCGCGGGCCGCCGCCCAGGGCCGCCTCGCCTCGCCTCGCCCGGGCCTCTTCCTCCTCCCGCCTGGGCCAGATCCGCCGCGCCGGCCCATCCCCGTTTTTTTTTCAGATCTGGATCTGAGAACTGAGGTTGAACCCTAATTCCTCTAAGTCCCTGATCTGTCAGTCTGATATGCTAACTTTGAACTGCTCTAACTTTGTGCCTGTTGCTCCGTTTTGCGCGTGTAGCATGTCCAGATGTTCGTGGAGATGTGCTCTACGTTTTACCTGTTGTTGTCATGCATGTTAGATGTCATCTTGACACTTGTTTTGTTGTTGCAAGAGTGCATCATGATATAAACTGCTGTTATGTGTTATTTTTTGTGCCACCTTTGACATGTGATATCTTTTAGCTCGTTTGTCCAAACGATGCAAATGACATGTCCACGTGTTCGTCTTGCCACGAACTACGTGTTGTGTGTGATAGGTTGCATGGTAGATTTATTGTTTCCTTGTTATCATCGTTGCAAAGTGCCATGTTCATATGTGGTGTTTTCACTTGTTATGAAATGCCATCTTGTTGAGCTCATTGTAATCGGTGTGTTCACCTCTTTGAAGCATGCTTGTGTGTTTCGGGATCACCTTCATGTGTATGTTGATGAGGTGCTTACCCTTTGCCATGTTTAGTTTCGAGGTGACTTAAACATGCTCTTTTGTGTGCTATGATGATATTCCTGTTTTGGGACTTAGTGAAATTTCACTAAGTCTGAAATCTGTAACGTTCCGATGCCATATTCGTGTGATGTTCTAGGACAAAGCATGTTAGTTTTGGGGTGGATTTTGATTGTTCCTTGTATTATATATTATTGTCTTTCCATTCATGTCCTCACATGTCCATTTGAGTGGCTGTAGCATGTTTATCTTTTGCTCTAAAGTTTCAATAAAATTCTGCTGCCAGAATTTTATTGCAAAGTTCAATATGTCCAAGATCATTGCTATTGATCCGTGACTCCGTTGGGGGTGCACTTTGGACCTAGTTGCTGTACTATATATCTAGTTTGTGTTCAAGTCCTTTGCCATGCTTTTTGGGTGCTGTAGCTTAATTATTTTGAGCTCCAAAGTTGCTATGTTGCTGTAATTTTCAGCTTTCGCTCAAATCTTGTTTCGGGCATAACTTTTAGCCCGTAACTCCGATTTCAGCGAATCTTATATCAAACTTGGGTGATTTTCTGTGTAGATTAATAATATCAGATTGTTATCTTGTTTTGAGGTGTTTTGCTTGAGTGGTGTTTTCCGTGCTCCATGTACATCCTTAGTGCATCCATCATGCATTCATGTTTCCGAGTGCGCATTGCATCTTGTTGATTGGTGCTTGGTGTGTTTGTTTTTGTTTAGAGCCGGAAGCTGAGAACGAGTACGAGGTTGAGCAAGAGTTTTCCAACGAGGTTGAGCACGAGGACCCTTCTTACGATCCGAACGACTTCTCTTCAGGCAAGATGACCGAACCCCGATAACATTACTATCTTTGCCTATTGCTAGTAGTCTCGATCTATAGTTTTGCCTCGATGCCCATGTTCTTCTTGTCAGCCTCCTACTTGTAACCACTTGCCATGTTTAACCACCCTACCTATGCAAACCGTTGCTTGGCTAAGTACGCTTCGCTCAGCCCTTCTTATAGCGTTGCTAGTTGCAGGTGAAGTGAAGATGCTTGCTCCATGTTGAAGTTTGGTTGGGTTATATCACACTATATAAATGCTTTATTTGAAATCATCTATATATTGGCAAGGGTGGAAGGCTAAGCCTTTCGCTTGGTGATTTGTTCCACTCATGCCGTTAGGATCCGTATAAGCCGGTATTATGTTCCTTGATTATGCGTTCCTAACACGGTTGGGGTGTATGGGACCCCCTCGATAAACCGCTAAGTGCTAAGTCTTTTCCAGCAAGTCCCAACATTTGGTACTATTTGCCTCATAATAACAACTTAAATAGTTAATTAAATTGCATAGGGGGTCATGTCCCCGAGGATTCTTAATTCAACATAGCAGGGGGGGCCAGTGCCGATGGTGTTGGTCCCAAACGGGGAGTCTGCGGGAACCACCACGGGGAAACTCAAGGATTGGGTCCTGTAGAATCGCCCATCCGGTCGTGGCCTGAGACTAGATACGCGCGGCTACTATCAGGGTGTCGGCACGCCGGGAGGATTTGCTGGATTAGCCTTACCTTAGCTCGGTATATCTTGAGCTCGGGATTCCGAGGATACTCGGGTCTTCCCACTTTGGAGTTGCGACTCCGCGGATCGTGGGCTTGTAATGGGTCAAGTTGGTACACCCCTGCAGGGTTTGAACTTTCGAAAGCCGTGCCCGCGGTTATGTGGCAGATGGGAGCTTGTTAATTCCGGTTGTAGATAACTTGACACAATGATACTAATACACTACCAGCGTGTGTTCCGTGACTGTCAATTTCCGAATAGGGATTCGGGAGTTGAACACGGAGGGGTTATGATTGTGAGCTTGTAGCTAGGATCACTTCGTGATCACTTCTCGCCGATGCCTTCTCTTCTCGCTCTCACTTGCGTAAGTTAGATGCTAGTTGCTGCTGCAGACTTGTTCTTTCTTCAGCCCTTTTCCCTCACCTAAAGGCTTAAATAGTTCTGTTACCCGGGAACGGGATTGCTGAGTCCTCTGTGGCTCACAGTTACTTCACACCAGATGCAGGTCCAGCTGTGAGCTATCCAGGTGATGGCACCGAGCTGGATTGGGAGTACGACGAGGAGCGTAGTCGTTACTACGTGCGCTACCCGGACGATCAGTAGTGGAGTCTCTTACTAGGATTCGATCCGCCTGTGGTTTATTTATCTGAGTTTGGTACTTTGACATTTGGCTTTTGCCCTTAGAGGGTTGTAGTGCTCTTATTGTATGATGTTTGAGACTTGTACTGTAATTCTGTGACGTGGCGAGTGTAAGCCAACTATTTTCAGTTTACTATCCCTCTTTTACATGAGTTGTGCAAAGATTACCAAACTTGAGATCATTCTAGGATGGACTTATGCCTTTAAGTCGTGCCTCGACACGTAGGAGGTATAACTCCATCCTGGGCATTACAAGTTGGTATTCAGAGCCTTCTCCGACCTAGGAGCCCCCACTGTTTGATCGAACCGTTGACGGTTGAGTCTAGGCACACACTGAAAACTTTTGAGTCCTATATTATATCGGAGAGTAGGATTTCTTTGCTTCTCATCCCTTTTCTCTCTGGTGAGGACTCCTGACGTCTACTCTTGTCTCTCCTATCTTCAAAATTTGCACAAAATTTTTTTTTTACGAATCCCGCGAGTATTCTGGGATTGTTTCGATGTTCTTGTGACAAGGATATTGTTCCCGATGCCTCCTGTTACCGAGGAGTTGAGCTTCGGGGTATCATTGTAACAAGCATATCGCGACAGTACTAAATACTTAAGACGGCCGACATCGAAAATCTCCCCTATACGGCCAGTGGCAAGATAACCCCGACATCACCCAGTACTGGGGAGGTAGTTCGGGAGTATTGCCATAGCTTGTTATAGTGGATGCTTTTCGAAGGTCCGAGGTACACAGTTTCCGAGAAAGACTGGTTATGTGTTGAAGGATGGATACACCTGGATGTAGGTTAGAGTTGATTGCGCGGTGCTTCCCGTGTATCCCCAACACCTGATTGCATAACTGGAATCTTTCGGAAAACTATAGGTGGGTTTTATCCAGTACATCGTAGGCATTCTTCCAACGAATGCAGGTTAGTGAGTTCGGGGTTCGACATTGAGTGAAGGAGTTATATGACCGAGGTTACTATCAGGAGTTGCATCTTAAAGGGTCCTTGGCTATGCTGATCCGGGGATTGCAAAACCTTTTCGTAACGCGTTCATATGCTTTCAGCACAAAGATGTTAGAACGAAACTCCTCTCTTGTGTTTGTTCCTTTCCGTACCTTGTTGTTTTTCTTATTTTTCCTTTTGATCCCTATGTGGCTTCTCGTGAAGACTGATGTTATCAATTAACTGAGAAATATCATTCGTTCCTCTTGTTCGGATGATTTCATTCGTTCTTATTGTTCGAATGATTATTGTGAAGACTTGTTGCAATTCATTCCATTGATTCAGCTTATTCCTTTTGTCAATCAATTGCTGATTCGTGGTCATCTCTTACAGGATGGCTCCGAAAAAGGTTCCGAATGCCAACCCAGAGGTGGAAGAGGTCCCAGAGCATCCTCCTTCCCCTCCTCCTCCGCCTGAGGCTTGGAGAGCAATTATGCAGACTACTGCTCAGAACACTCAGTTGATGATGCAGATGATGCAACAAATGCAAGCTATGCAAGCTAATCAAGCTAATCAGGGCGTTCCAATGAACCAAGGCAACTTCTTCCAGCAGTACCATGCTACCCTCAACCAGTTCTTGGCCAACAATCCTAAAGCTTTCAGTTACTGTGTCGACCCTCTTGATGCTGAAGATTGGCTAACCGATATCAAGAAGCATTTTGAGTGCAGTAACGTGAAAGAAGATGACTATGTGAAGTTTGCAGCCTTCCAACTGAAAGATCAAGCAGCTGATTGGTGGCAGCAGTACAAAGACTCAAGGCCGGGTCAAGTGATCTCGTGGGAGAATTTCTGCAAGGATTTCCGCTCGCATCACATTCCTACAAGTGTTATCGAGGGTATGCGTGAGCAATTCCGCAACCTCAAGCAGGGCTCCATGTCAGTCTATCAGTATAATGTCAAGTTCCAAAACCTCGCTCGCTATGCAAAGCAAGACATTCCTGATGCAAAGAGCAAAATCTATCAGTTCCGTGGAGGTCTCAAAGATGAACTTCAGCTTGCTCTCACTTTGTTCGAGCCAGACGAATTCGATAAGTTCTATAACATGGCTTTGAAACAAGAAGCAGCTCAGCTTAAGATGGAGGCTTCTAAGAAGAGAATTCGAGATGCTGTTCACTCTTCCTCATCGTCTCAGATGGTTTCAAAACAACAGAAATTCTGGCTTCCTCCTCCTCCAGTGATTCGAGCTCCTTACAACAACTCCAACAACAAGAACTCTAGTGGTCGTGGTTTCTCCCACCCACCCAACTCCAACAAGCAGTCCAAGCAGCAGTTCCAAGCTCCAAGACTTAATGCTCCTCCTACCCGTCCGCTCTCTGAGGTGACTTGCTACAAGTGTGGCCAGAAGGGTCATTATTCCAACAAGTGCAACAACCCAAGGCGCCTTCCGCCTCCCCCTCCTGTCGGTACCGCTATGGTCAAGCATGATCCAAAGGCAGCAAGGGTTAATCTGATGAATGCAGCACAAGCGGAGGCTTCTTCTGATGTCATTTTGGGTAACCTTTCCGTGAACTCTTTTCCAGCTAAAGTGTTATTTGATTCGGGTGCATCATGCTCTTTCATGTCTCAACCATTCGCATCCAAGCACGATATTGTCACTTCAAATTTGCCTCAGAAGTTGCAAGTTGTTTCTCCGGGCAAGATTATGACTTCTAGTGTTTATGCTCCGGATGTTTCTATTCGCTTGGGAGATTATCGTTTTCTGGCTAAACCGGTGGTTCTTGGTCATTCTGATATTGACCTCATTCTCGGAATGGATTGGCTTTCTCAGCATGATGCTCACATTGATTGTGCTCAAAAGGAAGTCAAATTGACTCATTCTGATGAAGATGTGATTATCTTCGCCTCCAGGGATAATACTATTCGGCTTTTCTCTCTCAATGATAAGGGTGAAATTAATGCCATAGAGCAAATTCCAGTGGTGAACGAATATCAAGACGTCTTTCCAGAAGATCTTCCAGGCATGCCTCCACACCGTCAGGTGGAGTTTGTCATTGAACTCGAGCCGGGCACCGAACCTGCTTGCCGGCGTCCATACAAGCTCTCTCCGGATGAATTGAAGGAATTGAAGAAGCAGCTTGATAAGCAGGAGAGTATGGGTCTCATCAGACCGAGTACATCTCCGTGGGGCTGTGGTGTCTTATTTGTCAAGAAGAAAGATGGCACGGAGCGTCTCTGTGTTGACTACCGGCCATTGAACAAGAAGACGATTAAGAACAAGTATCCGCTCCCCAACATCAATGAACTCTTTGAGCAGCTCAAAGGAGCTAAAGTATTCTCTAAGCTTGACCTCCGAATGGGCTATCATCAAATTCGCATTCGCGAGGAAGACATTCCCAAGACGGCCTTCAGAACGAGCTACGGTTCATACGAGTATACCGTCATGTCCTTCGGTCTCGCCAATGCTCCTCCTACCTTTTCAAGGATGATGCATTACATCTTCAACCCCTATACTGGCGAGTTTGTGCTTGTGTATCTGGATGATATTCTGGTGTTTTCCAAGAATGAAGAAGATCACGAAAAGCACTTGCGTCTGGTTCTTGATCGACTCCGAGAGCATAAATTCTATGCCAAGTTCTCAAAGTGCGAGTTTTGGCTCGATAAGGTTTTGTACCTGGGCCACATTATCTCAGCTGACGGTATTGCGGTTAATCCCGAGAAAGTTGAAGCAATTGTCAACTGGGAAGCTCCTCAGAACGTCAAGCAACTCCGTAGTTTTCTGGGTCTTGCCAGCTATTGCAGAAGGTTTGTGGAGAACTTCTCCAAGATTGCCAAGCCTCTTTCCAACCTGCTTCAGAAGAATGTCAAATACTTTTGGTCTCCCGAGTGTGAAGTGGCTTTCAAAACCCTCAAAGAGAAGCTTGTCTCTGCTCCAGTTCTGACTCCTCCAGATGAAACCAAGCCATATGAAGTGTTCTGTGACGCTTCTCTTCAAGGTCTTGGTGGTGTGCTTATGCAAGATAAGAAAATTGTGGCATATACTTCTCGGCAGCTCAAGCCCAGTGAGAAGAACTATCCCACACATGATCTCGAGCTAGCAGCTGTGGTACATGCTATGATTACGTGGAGACATCTGTTGTTGGGCAGAAAGGTCGACATCTTCACTGATCACAAGAGCTTGAAGTACATCTTCACACAGCCGCATCTGAACCTCCGCCAGACTCGTTGGGTCGAGATGATCCAAGAGTACAACCCCAGCATTGAATACACTCCAGGCAAGGCGAATGTGATTGCAGATGCTTTGAGCAGAAAGGCATATTGCAACAGCCTTCTTATCAAGCCATACCAGCCTGAGCTTTGTGAAGCATTCAGGAAGCTCAACCTTCAAGTTGTTCCGCAGGGTTTTCTTGCAAATCTCCAAATTGCTCCTACCTAGGAAGATCAAGTCCGTGAGGCCCAGCTCAGTGATACCATGGTGAAGAAGGTGAAACATGGGATTGCAAAGGGCACTCCAAAATACAAGTGCTTCCGTGTTGATGAGAGAGATACCTTGTTCTTCGAGGACAGACTCGTTGTTCCCAAAGGTGTTCTCAGGAAGCTCATAATGGAAGAAGCTCATGACTCTCTCCTTTCCATTCATCCTGGCAGTTCCAAGATGTACCAAGATCTCAAGCAGTCTTACTGGTGGACACGCATGAAAAGGGAAATTGCCCAATTCGTGAACGAATGTGATGTATGCAGAAGAGTGAAAGCAGAACATCAACGTCCAGCCGGTCTTCTCCGACCTCTTCCTATTCCTGAGTGGAAGTTCGACCACATTGAAATGGACTTCGTCACTGGCTTCCCTAAATCCAAGCGAGGCAATGATGCTATCTTTGTGGTGATTGACAAGCTTACCAAAGTCGCTCACTTTCTTCCAGTCAAAGAATCAATCAATGCAGCTCAACTTGCAGAGCTGTACACTTCCAGAATTGTGTCCCTACATGGCATTCCTCAAGTGATATCCTCAGACCGTGGCAGCTTGTTCACATCAAGGTTCTGGGACTCCTTTCAGTCCGCCATGGGCACGAAGATCAGGTTCAGCACTGCCTTTCACCCTCAGACCAGTGGTCAAGTCGAGCGTGTGAATCAGATCCTAGAAGATATGCTCAGAGCCTGTGTCATCTCCTTCGGCATGAAATGGGAAGACTGTCTTCCATTTGCCGAGTTCTCTTACAACAACAGCTTTCAAGCAAGTGCAGGCAAAGCACCGTTTGAAATTCTCTATGGCAGAAAGTGTCGTACCCCTCTCAACTGGTCTGAAACAGGTGAACGCCAACTTCTTGGCAATGGTTTGATCTCTGAAGCCGAAGAAATGTGCAAAGTCATACGTGAGAATCTCAAGGCCGCTCAGTCGCGTCAGAAGAGCTACTATGACGGAAAGCATCGTGATTTGGCTTTCGACATCGGTGATCATGTCTATCTCCGAGTTTCTCCGATGAAAGGAACCCAAAGATTCGGTATCAAAGGAAAACTTGCTCCTAGATACGTCGGGCCTTTCAAGATTCTTGGCAAAAGAGGCGATCTAGCCTATCAGCTCGAGCTCCCTTCCAACTTTGCAAATGTTCATGATGTCTTTCATGTGTCTCAACTTCGCAAATGCTTCAAGGCACCTGAGCGCATGATTCCGTTTGAGGAGATTGATCTTCAACAAGACCTTTCCTACCGAGAGCATCCAGTTGCCATTCTCGAAGAAACCGAACGCAAGACTTGCAACAAGTCCATCAAGTTTCTGAAAGTCAAGTGGTCACATCACACAGACCGAGAAGCTACCTGGGAACGAGAAGATCATCTTCGTTCCGAGTACCCTTCTTTTTTCCAGTCCTAGATCTCGGGACGAGATCTTTTTGTAGTAGAGGAGAGTTTGTAATGCCCCGGATGTAATACTTTCCCTTTTGGGTATATAATATATCTCCGGCTTCGTCTATTTCCATTTCGGGTTCTTTGTCTTTCGGGCTTTCGTCGTTTTGTTGTGTGAGTGTGTGGCATTCATTCATATCATGTAGACATGTGCATCGCATTGCATTTGTGTTGTGGGTTGCATCCGGTTCGTCGTGTTTCTTCCCGTTGTCCGTTTCGCATTCCGGAGCTCCCTCACGTGTTCGTGACGTCCCGTAGGCCTACTTTGTTGTTCGAGCGTTATTCGTTACCGGTGTGCCGCGAGGTTGTTGTGTGTGTTGTTGTTTTGTTGTGTGCAACCCGCCTCTCAAATCTCGTCTCGTTTGGACTCCGTTGACTTTTCCATCCGTTGTTCGTGTGGGTCCAAATTGCCTTCACTTCGTGTCCCAGAAACACCCCTGCTGCAGTCTGTTATCTCCGTCTAGGCCCTTTTATCTATCCCCGCGATCGGATCCGTCGGATCGCGATCGGAGGGCTCCTAGCGCCCCTAAATCCCCTCCTAACCCTAAAAACTGCTACATATAGACCCCCCCCTAGTCTATTTTGGCATCTATAGCTTCTTCCTCCTCTCTCCCCCTAAAATTGTGGATCCAACCAACCCCCTCTCTGCCTTTTGGGAGCTCCTTCCCGGATCCCGAGGAGGCCAGCCGCCAGATCCATCCGATCGAGCCAGCGCTAGCGCCGCTGGGATCCAGTTTCCCTCGACGCCAGGTCAACCGTCGCAACGATCGCAGACCGAGCCGCCGCGGCCTTCCCTCGTCGCCCGCCTTCCCCACTTCACCGCGCCAGGCCCATCGCTGCAGATCCGCCAGGCCCGGGAGGACCACTTCACCGCCGGGCCTCCCTCCCGCGGCGCGTCAGCACCACCTCCCGCGCCAGGTGACTCCGGGCCGCGCCAAGGCCCATCGCTGCAGGGCGCCGTCCCTCCGACGCTAGCCGCCGCCCCAGGTCGCGCGCGCCGCACGGGCCCAGTCCCTCCGCTTCCCAGGCCGGCTCGCCTCTCCGCCGTGGGCCTCCGCCCCGAGCCGGGCACCGCGGGCCGCCGCCCAGGGCCGCCTCGCCTCGCCTCGCCCGGGCCTCTTCCTCCTCCCGCCTGGGCCAGATCCGCCGCGCCGGCCCATCCCCGTTTTTTTTTCAGATCTGGATCTGAGAACTGAGGTTGAACCCTAATTCCTCTAAGTCCCTGATCTGTCAGTCTGATATGCTAACTTTGAACTGCTCTAACTTTGTGCCTGTTGCTCCGTTTTGCGCGTGTAGCATGTCCAGATGTTCGTGGAGATGTGCTCTACGTTTTACCTGTTGTTGTCATGCATGTTAGATGTCATCTTGACACTTGTTTTGCTGTTGCAAGAGTGCATCATGATATAAACTGCTGTTATGTGTTATTTTTTGTGCCACCTTTGACATGTGATATCTTTTAGCTCGTTTGTCCAAACGATGCAAATGACATGTCCACGTGTTCGTCTTGCCACGAACTACGTGTTGTGTGTGATAGGTTGCATGGTAGATTTATTGTTTCCTTGTTATCATCGTTGCAAAGTGCCATGTTCATATGTGGTGTTTTCACTTGTTATGAAATGCCATCTTGTTGAGCTCGTTGTAATCGGTGTGTTCACCTCTTTGAAGCATGCTTGTGTGTTTCGGGATCACCTTCATGTGTATGTTGATGAGGTGCTTACCCTTTGCCATGTTTAGTTTCGAGGTGACTTAAACATGCTCTTTTGTGTGCTATGATGATATTGCTGTTTTGGGACTTAGTGAAATTTCACTAAGTCTGAAATCTGTAACGTTCCGATGCCATGTTCGTGTGATGTTCTAGGACAAAGCATGTTAGTTTTGGGGTGGATTTTGATTGTTCCTTGTAGTATATATTATTGTATTTCCATTCATGTCCTCACATGTCCATTTGAGTGGCTGTAGCATGTTTATCTTTTGCTCTAAAGTTTCAATAAAATTCTGCTGCCAGAATTTTATTGCAAAGTTCAATATGTCCAAGATCATTTCTATTGATCCGTGACTCCGTTGGGGGTGCACTTTGGACCTAGTTGCTGTACTATATATCTAGTTTGTGTTCAAGTCCTTTGCCATGCTTTTTGGGTGCTGTAGCTTAATTATTTTGAGCTCCAAAGTTGCTATGTTGCTGTAATTTTCAGCTTTCGCTCAAATCTTGTTTCGGGCATAACTTTTAGCCCGTAACTCCGATTTCAGTGAATCTTATATCAAACTTGGGTGATTTTCTGTGTAGATTAATAATATCAGATTGTTATCTTGTTTTGAGGTGTTTTGCTTGAGTGGTGTTTTCCGTGCTCCATGTGCATCCTTAGTGCATCCATCATGCATCCATGTTTCCGAGTGCGCATTGCATCTTGTTGATTGGTGCTTGGTGTGTTTGTTTTTGTTTAGAGCCGGAAGCTGAGAACGAGTACGAGGTTGAGCACGAGTTTTCCAACGAGGTTGAGCACGAGGACCCTTCTTACGATCCGAACGACTTCTCTTCAGGCAAGATGACCGAACCCCGATAACATTACTATCTTTGCCTATTGCTAGTAGTCTCGATCTATAGTTTTGCCTCGATGCCCATGTTCTTCTTGTCAGCCTCCTACTTGTAACCAATTGCCATGTTTAACCACCCTACCTATGCAAACCGTTGCTTGGCTAAGTACGCTTCGCTCAGCCCTTCTTATAGCGTTGCTAGTTGCAGGTGAAGTGAAGATGCTTGCTCCATGTTGAAGTTTGGTTGGGTTATATCACACTATATAAATGCTTTATTTGAAATCATCTATATATTGGCAAGGGTGGAAGGCTAAGCCTTTCGCTTGGTGATTTGTTCCACTCATGCCGTTAGGATCCGTATAAGCCGGTATTATGTTCCTTGATTATGCGTTCCTAACACGGTTGGGGTGTATGGGACCCCCTCGATAAACCTCTAAGTGCTAAGTCTTTTCCAGCAAGTCCCAGCATTTGGTACTATTTGCCTCATAATAACAACTTAAATAGTTAATTAAATTGCATAGGGGGTCATGTCCCCGAGGATTCTTAATTCAACATAGCAGGGGGGCCAGTGCCGATGGTGTTGGTCCCAAACGGGGAGTCTGCGGGAACCACCACGGGGAAACTCGAGGATTGGGTCCTGTAGAATCGCCCATCCGGTCGTGGCCTGAGACTAGATACGCGCGGCTACTATCAGGGTGTCGGCACGCCGGGAGGATTTGCTGGATTAGCCTTACCTTAGCTCGGTATATCTTGAGCACGGGATTCCGAGGATACTCGGGTCTTCCCACTTTGGAGTTGCGACTCCGCGGATCGTGGGCTTGTAATGGGTCAAGTTGGAACACCCCTGCAGGTTTGAACTTTCGAAAGCCGTGCCCGCGGTTATGTGGCAGATGGGAGCTTGTTAATTCCGGTTGTAGATAACTTGACACAATGATACTAATACACTACCAGCGTGTGTTCCGTGACTGTCAATTTCCGAATAGGGATTCGGGAGTTGAACACGGAGGGGTTATGATTGTGAGCTTGTAGCTAGGATCACTTCGTGATCACTTCTCGCCGATGCCTTCTCTTCTCGCTCTCACTTGCGTAAGTTAGATGCTAGTTGCTGCTGCAGACTTGTTCTTTCTTCAGCCCTTTTCCCTCACCTAAAGGCTTAAATAGTTCTGTCACCCGGGAACGGGATTGCTGAGTCCTATGTGGCTCACAGTTACTTCACACCAGATGCAGGTCCAGCTGTGAGCTATCCAGGTGATGGCACCGAGCTGGATTGGGAGTACGACGAGGAGCGTAGTCGTTACTACGTGCGCTACCCGGACGATCAGTAGTGGAGTCTCTTACTAGGATTCGATCCGCCTGTGGTTTATTTATCTGAGTTTGGTACTTTGACATTTGGCTTTTGCCCTTAGAGGGTTGTAGTGCTCTTATTGTATGATGTTTGAGACTTGTACTGTAATTCTGTGACGTGGCGAGTGTAAGCCAACTATTTTCAGTTTACTATCCCTCTTTTACATGAGTTGTGCAAAGATTACCAAACTTGAGATCATTCTAGGATGGACTTATGCCTTTAAGTCGTGCCTCGACACGTAGGAGGTATAACTCCATCCTGGGCATTACACACCACTCCACTGAACCCCTGGATGCGGATGACTGGCTTCGTAGTATCACCCACAAGCTACACTCTACCCGTGTGGCCGAAGCTGACAAGGTTACCTACGCCGCCTACCATCTTGAGGGCCCTGCCAGTCTATGGTGGGAGAACTTTGAAGCTATGCGTCCTGCTGACCAAATCACTACTTGGGTTGAGTTCAGTGAGGCATTCCGTGAACATCACATTCCGGAAGGTCTCATGGATCGCAAGCAGGAGGAATTCTGCAATTTCACCAAGGGCCGGTTAACTGTGGATGGCTATAGTCGCGAGTTTGGCAACTTGGCACGCTATGCACCTGAGGAAGTATCAACCAATGCCAAGAAGCAGGCGAGGTTCCGCAAGGGACTCAGCTCTGAACTCCGCCGAGATCTACGTCTGCACGAGTGCACCTCCTTCCAGAAGCTGGTAAACAAAGCTATCAGTGCTGAAATGGGCCAGACCGATTTCAAAGCCACACGCAAGCATCCACGTGACTTTGGTTCCTCATCCGGCTCTGGCTCTCACAAGCGCCGTGTGTGGGTTCGTAACACTGCTCTACCACCCAAGTACACATCGAGGCCATCCTATGAGGCGCCTCGCCCAACTCAACAGTATGCACCTGCCAAGACATATGGAGGACCACCTACCAACTTTGCTCCACGCACTGGCACTGTGACATGCTTCAAGTGTGGAGAACCGAGGCACTACATGTGTGAGTGTCCTCGGAACCAACCAGGAAAACCCGTTGGCCGTGGTAAGCCAACCGGCAAGGTGAACTATGTCAAGCCAATCCCCACTGCACGTGGTCATGTCAACTATGTCTCTGCTGAGGAAGCTTATGAGGATCCTAACGTCGTCCTTGGTACGCTTCTCGTTAACTGCCATCCGGCATCTGTTCTTTTCGATACTGGAGCATCCCATTCATTCATATCCGAGAGCTATGCTCGAATGCACAACATGACTTTTTGTGACATGCCTACTTCCATGGTTATTCAAACTCCTGGTTCAAAATGGCAAACCTCTAGGGTAAGCCATGGAAATGAAATCCTTGTCGATAGACTTGTTTTCCTTGCATCACTAATCGCTCTCAAGTCCTCGGACATAAACATCATTTTGGGTATGGATTGGATGACAACCCATTATGCCAAGATTGATTGCTATACTAGGACCGTTCAACTTACACACCCATCCGGCAAGATAGTCAATGTCTTGACCCGAATGGCTGAGTGTCAGCTCTACTCTCTTAATGCCAGCCCTCTAGCAGAACTCGAAGATATCCCGGTAGTCCGTGACTTTCCGGATGTCTTTCCAGAAGAACTGCCAGGAGTTCCACCTGACAGAGATGTCGAGTTCGTGATAGATCTTATCCCTCGAACTGTCCCAATCTCTAGGAGACCTTATAAGATGGCACCCCTAGAATTAGCTGAGCTTAAGAAACAACTTGATGAGTCCTTGCAAAAGGGTTTCATCCGTCCTAGTTCTTCCCCTTGGGCTTGTCCCGTCCTCTTCATCAAGAAGAAGGATGGAACGGAGCGGATGGTTGTAGATTACCGACCTATCAATCTGGTCACCATAAAGAACAAGTATCCGCTCCCCAGGATCAACGACCTGTATGATCAGCTCGCTGGATCCTTGGTCTTCTCTAAGATGGATTTGAGGTTAGGCTACCATCAAATCAAAATCAAGAACGGGGACATTCCTAAAACGGCTTTTGTTACTCGTTATGGCCAATACGAGTACACCGTCATGTCCTTCGGATTAACCAATGCCCCAGCCACCTTCTCCCGGCTAATGAATTCTATATTCATGGAGTATTTGGATAAATTCGTCGTGGTATACCTCGATGATATACTCATCTACTCCAAGAATAAGAAAGATCATGCTGAGCATCTAAGGCTGGTATTGACGAAACTTCGAGAGCACCGCCTTTATGCCAAATTCTCAAAATGTGAATTCTGTTTGCCGGAAGTGACCTATCTAGGTCATGTGATCTCTGGCAAGGGTATTGTTGTCAATCCCGAGTGAGTTCAAGCCGTCCTTGATTGGACTCCCCCTGAATCGGTCAAGCAAGTGAGGAGTTTCCTTGGCTTAGCGAGCTATTGCCGACGCTTCGTCGAGAATTTCTCCAAGGTTGCAAAACCTCTAACTGAACTCCTCAAGAAAGATAAAAAGTTTGAGTGGACCCCACAGTGCGAGTCCAGTTTTCAGGAACTGAAAAGACGCCTGACATCTGCACCCGTACTGGTACCACCAGACTTTTCCAAGGATTTTATAATCTACTGCGACGCCTCACGACAAGGACTAGGTTGCATACTCATGCAAGATCGTCAAGTGATTGTGTAGGATCGAAAGTATGTCTAGAGGGGGGGTGATTAGACTACTTGACAATATAAAAATTCTGCCTTTAGATCATGAACAGTTTTTGGCAGTTTCACAATAATGATCAACACAAGTATCACCCTACACATGCAATTCTAGAGTATAAGCAGCGGAAAGTAAATTGCACATGTAGTAAAGGGAGGTGGAGAAGATCAAACGCAGTTTGGAGACACGGAGATTTTTGTCGTGGTTCCGATAGGTGGTGCTATCGTACATCCACGTTGATGGAGACTTCAACCCACGGAGGGTAACGGCTGCGCGAGTCCACGGAGGGCTCCACCCACGAAGGGTCCACGAAGAAGCAACCTTGTCTATTCCATCATGGCCTACGCCCACGGAGGACTAGCCTTACTCGGGGTAGATCTTCACGAAGTAGGCGATCTCCTTGCCCTTACAAACTTCTTGGTTCAACTCCACATCTCGAAGACGGAGGCTCCCAAGCGACACCTAACCAATCTAGGAGGCACCACCCTCCAAAAGGTAATAGATGTTGTTGATGATGATGAACTCCTTGCTCTTGTGCTTCAAATGATAATCTCCCCAACACTCAACTCTCCTCACTGATTTGGTTGTGGTGGAAGAAAGGATTGAGTGGAAAGCAACTTGGGAAGGCTAGAAATCAAGTTTCATATGGTAGGAATGGAATGACTTGATCTCAACACAAGGGTAGGTGGTTCTCTTCTCAGAAAGTGTATGGTAGGAGTGGTAGACTTTCTGATGGCTCTCTCCACGAATGAAGAGGGGGTGGAGGGGTATATATAGCCTCCACACAAAATCCAACCGTTACACACATAATTGAGCAATCTCGGTGAGACCGAAGTGAAAACTCGGTCAGACCGAAAGTTCAAATATAGTGAACGTTGGGGTTTTCGGTGGGACCGAAAATACCATCTCGGTGTGTCCGATATGAGTCAAAGGTAGGAGCTTGCCATTCTCGGTGGGACCGAAATTAACAACTCGGATATTCCGATATGATGTCAATTGGTTACGGAAGGTTGGCAGTCCAGTTTCGGTGAGACCGAACTCAAAATCGGATGGACCGAAATTTCTAGGGTTTGGAAAATAACTGAGGTGGTTCATCTCGGTGGGACTGAGTTGGAAGAATCGGTTTGTCCGAGATTACTTATGAGTGTGTTAAGTAGTGAAAGTTGCTGATAGTTGAAGGAGCTAAATCACTAAGCACTTGAGCAACCAGATCATCAACACAACCTCATCCCCTTTTAATAGTATTGGCTTTTCCTATGGACTCAATGTGATCTTTGATCACTAAACCAAAAATGGAGTCTTGAGCTTTTGCCAATGCTTGTCTTAGCATTTTGAGGGGTCCACTTCTTCAGACATTTCCATACCCATATCATCGAACTTCTCTGAAATGATTCTCAAGTAAATATTAGTTCAATGATATATATGTTGTTATTAATTACCAAAACCACCCGGGGATTAGTTGCACTTTCAATCTCTCCCTTTTTGGTAATTGATGACAACATATAGATCAAAGCTTCGACAAAAGATATAATCAATGAATAATATCGTTGCTTTGAGAAGTATGTGATAAACAAGAGCTCCCCCTAAATTTGTGCATTATTTAAAATTTGCGTTTGAATGCAAATGCACAATCGATTAGGATTATGGGTCACTCTTCCATGTCACATACATCTTGGTGGAGCGCACAAAATGATAAGAATGAATAACATGCACTCAATCACCAAGACAAGAGTAAATAGCCATACAATAAGGAATAGCATATGATAAGCATTAAGCACACATTAAAGCATAGTATGACCAAGCACTCATTAAGGTAGCATCAAACGTAGTAGCAAGCACACTGAAAGTATCGAAAGACCAAAAGAACCAAATGTATCTCAAAGAAAACCGGCAAAAGAACGAAAGAGCACTCTCTCTCTCGAAGCCCTATGATCTATACAATTTCTCCCCCTTTGGCAGTCCAGTTTTCAGGAACTGAAAAGACGCCTGACATCTGCACCCGTACTGGTACAACCAGACTTTTCCAAGGATTTTATAATCTACTGCGACGCCTCACGACAAGGACTAGGTTGCATACTAATGCAAGATCGTCAAGTGATTGTGTAGGATCGAAAGTATGTCTAGAGGGGGGGGTGATTAGACTACTTGACAATATAAAAATTCTGCCTTTAGATCATGAACAGTTTTTGGCAGTTTCACAATAATGATCAACACAAGTATCACCCTACACATGCAATTCTAGAGTATAAGCAGCGGAAAGTAAATTGCACATGTAGTAAAGGGAGGTGGAGAAGATCAAACGCAGTTTGGAGACACGGAGATTTTTGTCGTGGTTCCGATAGGTGGTGCTATCGTACATCCACGTTGATGGAGACTTCAACCCACGGAGGGTAACGGCTGCGCGAGTCCACGGAGGGCTCCACCCATGAAGGGTCCACGAAGAAGCAACCTTGTCTATTCCATCATGGCCTACGCCCACGGAGGACTAGCCTTACTCGGGGTAGATCTTCACGAAGTAGGCGATCTCCTTGCCCTTACAAACTTCTTGGTTCAACTCCACATCTCGAAGACGAAGGCTCCCAAGCGACACCTAACCAATCTAGGAGGCACCACCCTCCAAAAGGTAATAGTTGTTGTTGATGATGATGAACTCCTTGCTCTTGTGCTTCAAATGATAATCTCCCCAACACTCAACTCTCCTCACTGATATGGCTGTGGTGGAAGAAAGGATTGAGTGGAAAGCAACTTGGGAAGGCTAGAAATCAAGTTTCATATGGTAGGAATGGAATAACTTGATCTCAACACAAGGGTAGGTAGTTCTCTTCTCAGAAAGTGTAAGGTAGGAGTGGTAGTACTTTCTGATGGCTCTCTCTCCACGAATGAAGAGGGGGTGGAGGGGTATATATAGCCTCCACACAAAATCCAACCGTTACACACATAATTGAGCAATCTCGGTGAGACCGAAGTGAAAACTCGGTCAGACCGAAAGTTCAAATATAGTGAACGTTGGGGTTTTCGGTGGGACCGAAAATACCATCTCGGTGTGTCCGATATGAGTCAAAGGTAGGAGCTTGCCATTCTCGGCGGGACCGAAATTAACAACTCGGATATTCCGATATGATGTCAATTGGTTACAGAAGGTTGGCAGTCCAGTTTCGGTGAGACCGAACTCAAAATCGGATGGACCGAAATTTCTAGGGTTTGGAAAATAACTGAGGTGGTTCATCTCGGTGGGACTGAGTTGGAAGAATCGGTTTGTCCGAGATTACTTATGAGTGTGTTAAGTAGTGAAAGTTGCTGATAGTTGAAGGAGCTAAATCACTAAGCACTTGAGCAACCAGATCATCAACACAACCTCATCCCCTTTTAATAGTATTGGCTTTTCCTATGGACTCAATGTGATCTTTGATCACTAAACCAAAAATGGAGTCTTGAGCTTTTGCCAATGCTTGTCTTAGCATTTTGAGGGGTCCACTTCTTCAGACATTTCCATACCCATATCATCGAACTTCTCTGAAATGATTCTCAAGTAAATATTAGTTCAATGATATATATATTGTTATTAATTACCAAAACCACCCGGGGATTAGTTGCACTTTCAATCTCCCCCTTTTTGGTAATTGATGACAACATATAGATCAAAGCTTCGACAAAAGATATAATCAATGAATAATATCGTCGCTTTGAGAAGTATGTGATAAACAAGAGCTCCCCCTAAATTTGTGCATTATTTAAAATTTGCGTTTGAATGCAAATGCACAATCGATTAGGATTATGGGTCACTCTTCCATGTCACATACATCTTGGTGGAGCGCACAAAATGATAAGAATGAATAACATGCACTCAATCACCAAGACAAGAGTAAATAGCCATACAATAAGGAATAGCATATGATAAGCATTAAGCACACATTAAAGCATAGTATGACCAAGCACTCATTAAGGTAGCATCAAACGTAGTAGCAAGCACACTGAAAGTATCGAAAGACCAAAAGAACCAAATGTATCTCAAAGAAAACCGGCAAAAGAACGAAAGAGCACTCTGTCTCTCGAAGCCCTATGATCTATACAATTTCTCCCCCTTTGGCAACAAGTTACCAAAAAGTTCGAAAAGGTATAGATCTAAGCGTCACTGTGGGCTCTGCTGGCGGCTCCCGTCTGGGTAGATGTCGGAGTAGAAAAGACGGCATCGGCGAAGACTTCTGTTGATGTCTGCGCTGGAGGAGTGGATGCTGGAGCTGGAGTAACTGCTGGAGCTGTAGCTGGTGCTGAAGAGGTAGCCCTGGAGTCAGTCACTGGGATAGCTGCAGATCGGGATCCTCTGGGAACCTGAGCAGTCTGGCGATGAGAGTCCTGGACTAGATCATCCTGCATGAGCTCTGCTCTCTCCTGCCTTGCTTCCTCCATGTCTGCCTCAAGCTTGTTGACGGACACCTGAATCTCAGTCAGCTTCACGTCCAGAGCGTGGATCTTGTCCTCAACAATCCTCTCTAGGCTTTCCTGAGATTGTTCAATGCTGGCCAGGCGTTGTTCAATCCTCTGGGTAGCTTCAAGAATCTGCTCTCCGAAGCTCTTTGGTTTAGCTGCTGCTGCTGCTGCCTCTTTGTCAGCTTTGGCTTTCTTTGCAGCTTCAATTTTGGCTTGTCCTTCAACTGAGGTTGGATCCTCCTCATCCATCACAACAACGTTGTCCTCATGCTCTGGCTGCAGTGGCAAGTGCTTCCTATCCAACATGAATTTGCCCGTGCCAAACTTGGCATTGATGAGCATCTGAATCTACGGGGCAAATCCACACGACCTCTTCTGGTCAGCTGCAGTCCTCTTAATGGTCTCTACCATTAAGTCCATCACCTTGAAAGGTGCCTTCTCATCAAGAATGTGCAGCATGTTGATAGAATAGCCTCGAATCATGCTGTGGTCTCCAGACTTGGGCATCAATGTATGCCTCAAAATAGTGTTTGTGGTGGTCAGACCTGCCTGGAGATAGTACACTGAGCCAAGCTTCCACCCTTCCAAATCAGCAGCGGGGATCTCCTTGTACATGTTCTTCATGGAATCATGGCTCTTCTTAGGAATCCCATAGACATCAATGTCGTCCTCTCTCTGCACTGGAGCATTCAGAAGTTCTGCCCATTCTTCAACAGACAAAGAAAACCTTTGACCTTCAGTCATCCAGGTGATCTTGCCATCAGGATAGAAGTGGGCTGTGGCGTAGAACTGCATGATCATCTCGTCATTCCAATCTGTCAGCTCCTGACCCACAAAATCAGCAACTCCACATGCAGTGAAGCTCTCATGCACATGGGGAAAAAAGTCTCGGTGCTCTTCACTGTCAATGTACTTCCAGTCAACATACCTGGTGTCTGCAACAATAGGCTTCTTATCCATCAGCACGGTCTCATAGAAGTCCTACTGCTCTCTGGTGTGGAATATGGGGTCCACAGCAGTCCTTCTCCTCACGGCATATGGATCAGACTGTCTCCATAGCCTGAGACCTCTATCCTTCCTTGCCTTCATATCCTCGGCTTGAGGATGAGCATCGTTGTGGAGCGGCAACTTAGGACGGAGCTTCAGCAACACATGTTCTTCTTCTGACTCAGACGGTGGCATCTCACCTTTGTTCTTCTCAGAAGCTGGAATGCTCCTGGTTGTCCTCTTGGGCTTGGCTGGAGCTGCCTTGGCTTGAGCAGGCTTCTTGGGCTTAGAAGTGGCTTGAGCCCTAATAGCATCACCCATGAACTTAGCCTTCTGAGGAGGAGGCTGGGGTGCATCTTCTTCTTCTTCTTCAGCAGCAGCATCAACATGAGGTTCAGCATATACTACCCTCTTCCTCTTGGAAGTTTTCTTCACCTTACTTGGAGCTGGCTCTTCCAAGTTTAGCTTCTTTGCAACAGCTGACTGCTTGACCTTGCTGGTGCCTTTCTTTGACTGCTGCCCTTGGAGTTCTTTGGCAACAACATTCCTCTTGGGCTTGGAGGTAACTTCCTCAGCAACGAAGTCAGAGTCCTCATCATCTGAATTTCTCTTCTTTCTGGTTCTGGTGGCTGCAGGAGGCAAACCACTAGGGGTGCTCCTCTCACCATCATCACTGGAACTACTAGCCTCAGGACTAGTATCTGCCTCTGGAATCTCTGCAAACGGTGATTCGGACCTGTTCTGGCTGTCACTGACATCTGACATGGCTGACAACCTGTGAAAAGATAAGGTATAGGCAGAGTAGAAGAGTTATCACAACTGCAGAGGTTTTTGCAAAAAAAAATGAGTTCAAATCTTAGTTTTGAGTTTTCACAGAATGCATTTCGGTCAAACCGATTTTCAGTTTCGGTGAATACGAAGTGTATAACAGAAACCTACACACCACTTTCGGTCAGACCGAAATGGGTTTCGGTCCTACCGAAACACTAGGGTTTCACTGAGACTCTACATCGGTCACACCGATTTGCACGAATCGGTTAGACCGAACGGTGCAGTGCAATGGCCAGAGGCCAAATCGATCATTCCGAGTTTTCAAAATCGGTTTCACCGAGATGTGTTCCGTGGAAACCTAAACCTAAGAATTTCGCTCGAAACTAAAAGGATCTGATCTGATGTTTAAGGAATATCTCAAATGTGGATAGATTCATGGCAAACCAATCGTGCAAGAATCTGATGGGGAGCACGAGAGGGATCGGGACTCACCCTAACTTGGTGGAGTCCCTCTACGGCGGCAACGGCGCGGAGAAGATTACCGTTGACGGCGGCGGAGACCTGCGGCGAGGGCGCACAGGCGACGACGGCGACGATCCGAAGACCAGGGCGACGGCAGCAGGGGACTTGGGGGCGAAACGGTTTGAAGAAGTAATCGCGCGCAGCCCTCAGGTATATATATCCCCATGCTGTCGGTGGGACCGAGTTGAAAAACTCGGTGACACCGAAATGGCTAACTGCTGTGCAGTTACACATATCGGTCACGCCGAGATTTTGAACTCGGTTTCACCGAGATGAAACCTAGATCAGTCTAAGCGTTTCGGTTGGACCGAGATGGAGAAGTCGGTCAGACCGAAATGGACTTAGAAGGTTTTGGAAGTCAGCCTTAGACGGATCGGTGGCTCCGAGTGCTCCTCACTCGGAGGGTCCGAAAATGACTTGTTCAAAGTTGTGATATGAGCATGAATAGAATTTGAGACAAGAAAGCATAGATAGCTAGGGAAGGTGCTTAGGCATTCTTGTCCATCCATTTGGCCAGAAAAGATCAAAACAATCAAAACAACAAATGGATGTCCTTGAATGGATGAAATCATGCATTCAACATGCTCACACAATAAGATAGCAACTGAAATATCTGTCAAACATGCACAACCAATACTCTAGCTACTAGCACACAATTTGTCGATGACTAGGTCATCTATATATGAGTATATTGACTTAGGAGCCAAATGAGAACATTTGATCATAGGTCATACTCATCGTTTAAGCACAAGTGGGGTTACCACTTTTACATAAAGCATTTATGTGTTCACATCATTTGGAGATGCTTTAGCTCAATTTTTAGAGCAAAGCTCCCCCTAGATGTGAGAACCCCTTTTAAAGGGTCAAACTAACCTTGGGTTGTCGTAGAAGACTTCATGTAGATGTTGAAGATGTGGATGCTCAATGTTGATGTAGATCATCAAGAGTTGGGAACTATCCTTTGGATTAGGGCACTTTCAATACCTACATGGGTTAGTCCCACAAGGAACAAACAAGGATATCCATAGACATAGATTGAAGTTCACAAAAGATGATGTCCATGAAAGCAATGATTACCTTGTCCCTTGACTTACCAACAAGAGGGTTTGTGACTCCATGAACTAGTGCATGATGTGGAAGTTGATTGCACAAGTTTTTGCCAAAATGAATATGAGTGAAGTATGTTGGCGGAGTCACCCTCAAAAACCTTCTAGTTCTTCTTCTTTGGGATCCACATCATCTTGATGGGAATCCTTGGGGTTGTAGTTGAGCTTGATGAAGTAGAACTTGATGTGTCCTTGGGAACCCACTTGACCATGGCTTGAGGTGCTTCAATGAATGCATCAATCTCCTCTTGAAGCTTGTCCTTGGCCTTTAGCTTGTGGTCTTGTGGTGGAAGGTCATCTTGAGCTTGTTCCACATTGGAAGAAGTAGGATCATACTTCTCCTTTTGTGAAACAAACTGTGGAGTAGGGTATTGACCTTCTTCCCACTCAACACCTTCGGCGTTGAACTTTCGCTCAAAACCAATCCCTTGATTCTTCCGGTGCCTTCCTTGTTTGCGAACAATCTCCTCAAAGTTCTTGCTCCCGGCAAGACTCTTGTAGACACCTTTCTCTATGATTTCCTTCAATAAGCTATTTTCTTGCTCAAGTGTAACTTGGCTTGAAACATTGTTAGTGGAATCAAGAGAACTACTAGAAGCAACAATATTGGATTTAACATTGTTATTGTTACTACTAGAGGAAGAACTTTTCTTATGCTTGTCATGCTTAGTCTTAATAGGTGGCAAGAAATTAGACAAGAGAAGTCGTTTGGCAAGATATGAAGAACTCTTCTTTCGAAGATCGTCATTGATCGCTTTTAGAAACTCATGTTCTTGCTCTAGAGTGAGCTTCTCGAAGCGTAGCTTCTCATGAGATCTTAGGAGCTCTCTATGATCTTCTTGAGTTGTTTCATGAGCTAACTTAAGAGTGTTTAGTTCTTTAGTTAGACGCTCAATCTCCTTCATAGCATTGTCATTCGACTCTTCTCGACAATGAAGACTACTAGCATTTTCATCATTACTAAGCTCACTAGATTTATCATGCAAGAGCTCATCTTCACCAAGCAAGTCATCCTCATCACTATCAAAGTCAATGAATTCAGGGTGTGTTACCTTGGGGCCTTTAGCCATGAAGCATCTTCCAATTCCCTCATTTGGTGAATCAAATAAGTCGTAGGAGTTGGAGTTGGAGGATACGAGTGCAAGTCCGGCAACACCTTCATCTTGACTGTAGTCGGAGTCGGAGTGATAGCTTCCATCGGATTGATTGTCGGAGTCGGAGACGGAGACCCATTCACCTACATGAGCTTGATGTCTTCTTCTTGTGTAGCTCCTTGATGACTTGTCTTTCCTCTCCGAATCCTTGCTTCTCCGAGAGGGTCTTCGTTCATAACGATCATCTCTACTCCTTCTCTCTCTCCGAGGTGACTCATCTCTTGCTCTTCTTCTTGGAGATTCTTCTCTTCTCTTGTGGGGAGCCGTACACTCATTTGAGAAGTGTACGGGTCTTCCACAATTGTAGCAGTTTCGATCACGACTAGAAGATCTCTTTTCATCATATGATCTAGACTTTGAGCTTCTTTCTTTGCCTCTATTCTTGTAGAACTTGTTGAAGTTCTTAACCATTAGGCTTATCTCTTCATTGGAAATTAACTTGTCACTTGAGGTGGTGGGAGCATCACTTGTAGCTTTGTAAGCACCACTTGACTTGTTGTGAAGCTCTTCCTTATCCTTAAGTGTCATCTCATGAGCAACAATTCTTCCAATGACTTCAGTTGGCTTGAGAGTCTTGTAGTTTGGCATCATTTGGATCAAAGTGCACACGGTGTCATATTTTCCATCCAAAGCTCTTAGAATCTTCTTGATGATGAATCGGTCGGTCATTTCTTCGCTTCCTAAGCCGGCAATCTCATTTGTGATGAGAGCAAGCCTAGAGTACATTTCAGCGACTCCTTCACCATCCTTCATCTTGAACTTGTCAAGTTGACCTTGAAGAATATCTAGCTTTGATTCCTTCACAGATTCAGTACCTTCATGCATTTCAACCAAAGTATCCCAAATCTCTTTAGCATTCTCAAGACGGCTGATTTTGTTGAACTCCTCGGGACACAAAGCATTGAAGAGAATGTCACAAGCTTGAGCATTGTTTTGCAACATCCGCAACTCTTCCGGTGTAGCTTCGCGATCCGGAACTTTTCCCTCCTCGAAGAATTCACCTTGCATACCAACACAAATAATGCCCCATGCGGCTGGGTTATGACCAAGAATATGCATTTTCATTTTATGCTTCCAACTAGCAAAATTTGTACCATCAAAGTAAGGACCTCTACGATAATTACCCTCACTAGACGCCATACTCTCCTAGGTTGTGAAACCAAGCTTATGGAGTCCAATGCAATGGAAACCAAAATAATGGAGACCAAAGCTCTGATACCACTTGTAGGATCGAAAGTATGTCTAGAGGGGGGGTGATTAGACTACTTGACAATATAAAAATTCTGCCTTTAGATCATGAACAGTTTTTGGCAGTTTCACAATAATGATCAACACAAGTATCACCCTACACATGCAATTCTAGAGTATAAGCAGCGGAAAGTAAATTGCACATGTAGTAAAGGGAGGTGGAGAAGATCAAACGCAGTTTGGAGACACGGAGATTTTTGTCGTGGTTCCGATAGGTGGTGCTATCGTACA
Source organism: Secale cereale (assembly GCA_902687465.1). Classification (NCBI taxonomy): domain Eukaryota; kingdom Viridiplantae; phylum Streptophyta; class Magnoliopsida; order Poales; family Poaceae; genus Secale; species Secale cereale. Next base: position 492,792,356 of record LR738711.1, on the reverse strand, counting down.
TCCACGTTGATGGAGACTTCAACCCACGGAGGGTAACGGCTGCGCGATTCCACGGAGGGCTCCACCCACGAAGGGTCCACGAAGAAGCAACCTTTTCTATTCCATCATGGCCTACGCCCACGGAGGACTAGCCTTACTCGGGGTAGATCTTCACGAAGTAGGCGATCTCCTTGCCCTTACAAACTTCTTGGTTCAACTCCACATCTCGAAGACGGAGGCTCCCAAGCGACACCTAACCAATCTAGGAGGCACCACCCTCCAAAAGGTAATAGATGTTGTTGATGATGATGAACTCCTTGCTCTTGTGCTTCAAATGATAATCTCCCCAACACTCAACTCTCCTCACTGATATGGCTGTGGTGGAAGAAAGGATTGAGTGGAAAGCAACTTGGGAAGGCTAGAAATCAAGTTTCATATGGTAGGAATGGAATAACTTGATCTCAACACAAGGGTAGGTAGTTCTCTTCTCAGAAAGTGTAAGGTAGGAGTGGTAGTACTTTCTGATGGCTCTCTCTCCACGAATGAAGAGGGGGTGAAGGGGTATATATAGCCTCCACACAAAATCCAACCGTTACACACATAATTGAGCAATCTCGGTGAGACCGAAGTGAAAACTCGGTCAGACCAAAAGTTCAAATATAGTGAACGTTGGGGTTTTCGGTGGGACCGAAAATACCATCTCGGTGTGTCCGATATGAGTCAAAGGTAGGAGCTTGCCATTCTCGGTGGGACCGAAATTAACAACTCGGATATTCCGATATGATGTCAATTGGTTACAGAAGGTTGGCAGTCCAGTTTCGGTGAGACCGAACTCAAAATCGGATGGACCGAAATTTCTAGGGTTTGGAAAATAACTGAGGTGGTTCATCTCGGTGGGACTGAGTTGGAAGAATCGGTTTGTCCGAGATTACTTATGAGTGTGTTAAGTAGTGAAAGTTGCTGATAGTTGAAGGAGCTAAATCACTAAGCACTTGAGCAACCAGATCATCAACACAACCTCATCCCCTTTTAATAGTATTGGCTTTTCCTATGGACTCAATGTGATCTTTGATCACTAAACCAAAAATGGAGTCTTGAGCTTTTGCCAATGCTTGTCTTAGCATTTTGAGGGGTCCACTTCTTCAGACATTTCCATGCCCATATCATCGAACTTCTCTGAAATGATTCTCAAGTAAATATTAGTTCAATGATATATATGTTGTTATTAATTACCAAAACCACCCGGGGATTAGTTGCACTTTCAGATTGCTTATGCATCTCGACAGTTGCGTCCACATGAGGATAACTATCCTACCCATGATCTAGAGCTTGCAGCTGTAGTCCACGCACTCAAAACATGGCGACATTACCTTCTTGGTAATCGCTGTGAAATCTTCACTGATCACCAAAGTCTGAAGTACATCTTCACCCAAGCGGACTTGAATCTCAGGCAAAGATGTTGGGTTGAATTGCTCATAGATTACGACCTAGGAATCACTTACACCCCTGGGAAGGCCAATGTCATGGCTGACGCACTAAGTCGTAAGTCTTATTGTACCAACTTGATGTTACAACAAGGGCAACCGCTTCTTTACGAGGAATTTCGTAAGTTTAACCTGCACATTGTTCCTCGAGGATTCCTTTCCACCTTGGTGGTGAGACCTACCCTTATGGATCAAATTATAACTGCCCAGAAGTGTGATAAGGGTATATCCCGACTCCAGGGAAGCATTGCTAGCGGACTCGCTAGAAGCTTCTCTATGGATGATCGAGGTGTTGTCTTCTTCGAGAACCGTTTAGTGATTCCCAAGAACCAGCATCTACGGCAGTTAATCCTTAAGGAGGCTCATGAATCTCCTCTCACGATTCATCCCGGTAGTACCAAATTGTATCAGGACCTACGCCAGAGGTTCTGGTGGACTAGGATGAAGAGAGAAATCGCTCAATTCATTGCTAACTGCGACGTTTGTTGTCGAGTCAAAGCAGAGCTTCAACGGCATGCTGGCACCCTTCAACCTTTAGCTATTCCTGAATGGAAATGGGACAAGGTCGGTATGGACTTCATTACCGGGTTTCCCAGGACCAAAAAAGGGAATAATGCTATCTTCGTCGTTATCGACCGCCTCTCTAAAGTAGCTCATTTCCTACCTATTCGAGAGAGTATAACCGCTAGCCAGCTAGCAGACTTATATATCTCTCGGATAGTATCACTTCATGGTGTGCCGTTGGAGATCAACTCAGACCGTGGAAGTCTTTTCACTTCACGATTTTGGGAAAGTTTCCAGAATGCTATGGGGACTCATCTCTCTTTCAGCACTGCCTTCCATCCCCAGTCAAGTGGTCAAGTGGAACGAGTCAATCAAATTCTGGAAGACATGCTTCGAGCCTCTGTCATCTCTTTCGGTATGGATTGGGAGAAGTGTCTTCCATTTGCCGAATTCGCTTATAACAATAGTTATCAAGCCAGCTTGGGCAAAGCTCCCTTCGAAGTTCTATATGGACGAAGGTGTCGAACACCTCTTAACTGGTCAGAAACCGGGGAAAGACAATTCTTTGGTCCGGATATGATCCAGGAAGCAGAAGAGCAAGTTCGCATCGTTCGTGAGAAATTGAAAACAGCCCAGTCTCGCCAGAAGAGCCAATATGATAGTCATCATAAGGCTGTGACTTTTGAAGTCGGCGATAAGGCTTACCTTCGGGTTACTCCTCTTAAGGGAACCCATCGCTACGGTATCAAAGGCAAGTTGGCCCCTCGTTACATCGGTCCTTTTCGCATTCTTGCCAAACGAGGAGAAGTTGCCTACCAATTGGAACTACCTCCGCACCTCTCCAGAGTTCATGATGTCTTCCACATATCTCAACTCAGGCGTTGCTTCTCGGATCCTATCTGCGGAGTGGACCACGAAACGCTTGATCTCCAGGACAATCTCACATATCGAGAATACCTCGTTCGTATTCTTGATCAAACCGAGCGCACCACTCGGCGTCACAACATCAAGTTTCTCAAGGTTCAATGGTCACATCATTCCGAGAGTGAAGCTACCTGGGAAAGGGAGGATCGTCTTCGACTTGAGTATCCCACCCTCTTTCCGTAGGAACCTGAATCTCGGGACGCGATTCTTTTAAGTGGGGGTGAGTTGTCACATCCCTAGTCAGTGCCTGCATTAGGACTAGCTAGAGTGTGCATTATGTTTACTTTTCAAAGAAACTTGAAATGGGAATGACAGAAACCCCAGCACCCCTCTTCTAACAACTAGGGTTTAATAAAATCTTTTCCAATGTACCCAAAATGCCCTTCAAAAATGTTCATCATTTCTGCCTTGGTCTTAAACCTCTGCCAAAAATGGTGCACAATTTTCTAGGACATCCAAGGTCTCTGGATTAAATCATATGGTATTTGCATTTGGGCATTTAAATGCTATAAAATATTTTGTGTGACCAAATAATCATAAACTAAAATGTTCCATGCTGTTCATATTATATACACTCGGCATGACTAGTTTTATGAGCTATAAAAATGTTCTGGCATTTTAAATAATTCAACAAAGTTGCAAAACAAATGAAACAGAAAGAAATAGAAAAAAAGGAGTGATAGAAAGGGTTACCTGACGCCCAACCGGCCCACCTGCCGGCCCAGCCGATCCGCCGCTCCAGCGAGCTGCTTGGCTCGGCCAGGCAGGCAGGCAGGTGCTCGACGGCGGCCGCAGCACACGCCACGCAGCTGCCCGCCGCCCTGCTTCCTTCCCTCGCCGCTCTGGAGGCTTGGACCGGTCATCCACTCCCTCCCCGAGCTCGCCGACACGCTCACTTCTCCCCAGCTCCTTTCCTTCGCCCTCCCCGCACCATGGCCGACGCCGCCGTGCTCGCGTCGTTGTGGTAGCCGCGTCCACTATCGTCCCTGAGCCCTGTCGTCGTGTCCGTCGTCTCCGCCGTCCTCGACTACATCGAGCAGGCCGAGCCCCGAGCGCTCGCCCGCCCTGGAGACGCCCCCGACCCCTTCTTCCCCAACTCCGGCCGCGGAGATCCCCCTCGCCGTTCCGCTCAGCTCCGACCGTCCCCAAGCTCGCTTCGGTGTCTTCCGCAACCGTTGTGAGCCCAGCTTTGTTCTCCCCCTCTCTGTTGGCTCTCTCCTACACTGAACGCACCGCACGTAGCTCACCTGCACGCGCCGCCACGGAGCTCGTCGCCGACGAGGCTCCGGCCATCTAATGGTCCAGCCACCGTGCCCTTCAGCTTCATCGTTCTGCGTAGATGCTGTAGGACCAATCCACGCACCTCTACGAGCACCGCACCGTTGTTTTCGACCTCGCCCGAACTCCGGCAGCCGCTGGACTCGTCACTGGCGTCGATTCCGGCGACCCTGAGGCCAGCCACCACCACCACTCGACGCGGCTCACTCCCAGCTAGCCGTAGGTGTGCTCCGCCGTCGTTTTGGCAGCCGGAGCACAAAACCCGCACCTCACCGCTGCGTTTGGCCTCGCCAGCGGCTAAACGCCGGTGAGTTGGCCCTGTTTGACCAAGGGTTTTACCCCCTGGGTCACTGACATGTGGGCCCTGCCTGCTAGTCAAACCTAGTTTAGTGTTTAATTTAATTCTAATTAGTTAATTAACTAACTATGACACTGACCAGTGGGTCCCACTGGTCAGGTTTGACCTGGGCCGCCCTGTTGACTGGCTGACGTCAACATGATGTCATGCTGACGCAGTAAAGGATTTTCTGGGATTTTTAGATTTAAAAACAATTCAGGAAATTCCAGAAAATGTTGTAAACTTCAAAAAATCATATAAATTCAACACTAGCTCAGATGGAAAAGATTTTATATGAAAATTGATCAGAAAAATCCAATCTTTCCAATGGCACTGGTTTCATGCATGTTTGAGCAAGTTAACCTTGATGTATTCATTAAAACATGATAATGCATTTAATTAAATAATAGTTTGAGTTTCAATTTGAATCTTTGGTTCAAATGGGCTCAAACCCTTCTGGTTATAGTTGCATTAGCCCAAAACACATGCATCTTGCCATATCATGAGCATGCATCATATTGTTGCATTTGTTTGTTTATTGATTGTATCGCCGGTATTCTCCGTGTTAGGTCCTGCTCTCGAGGATACTTCTGCGTATCCAGCTGAAGAGCAGTACCCGACAACCACTCTGTCAGGCAAGCAATCATTGATCATTCCGATACAAACCCATCTTCTCGCTCCTGCTCTCTTTTACTGCATTAAGGCAACAGCGTGTGAACTGCTACTTGTTGCGGTAGTTGAACCCTATTCCCTTGCATGACCTGTCATTGCCACAGTAAATAGTTGAAACCCACTAGCATGTGTAGGAGTTAATTGAGCCATGTGATGTGTGATCCACCATGCTATTTGTTTATGTTGCCTGCTATGCTTAGAGTTGTGTCAGGTCTGGTTCATCTGGGTGATGGATCAGAGTGAAATGATCATTCCGGTAAAGAGAAGGAAGTGTGGAATATGTTTGGTAAAGGTATCGATGAAAGGCCATGTAGGAGTACATGGTGGGTTGTTTCATTGGAATCGTCCATAGGACCCGAGATCTGTATGTGTGATACAAGTTACAGTTACTACCACACATTGGGCCCTGAAATATGACCCCGCTCGACTTATCGACTGCCATGTTCTCTGTCCAGGAGTTCCAACTAGTTTCTGGTGTTTGTAGTTTACTGGTGGTCGTGCACAGCGCTGACCCTCGGGGTGGGCTGTGATGCGACAGGTACGTGGCACGGTGTACCGGTTGCCCGTTTGGTGACTCGGGAACCCTGTACACATCGTTTGGGGCCGTGAGCGACACCCCGGCCGGATCTCCCCACGGATGGAACCCAAATAGGCGATAAACCTGGACGAGAGACTTGAGTGGTTCGTTAGGTCGTGGTCTACACCCACGTCGGCTTCCGCTTGAAGTCTGTCGAGCACATGTCGTGTGCAGACGCTAAGTGGTGAAAACATGTGTGAAGAAGTACACCCCTGCAGGGTTACCAATCTATTTGAATAGCCATTGTTCGCGGTCCGGACTACTTGGTTACTCTTACAGTTCATAGACAAGTTGATGGATACTACTAAAAGCCTCAAGACAAGTGTGAGTGCCGTGTATGGCCCTTCCGTAGGATGACGGAAGAGGATCCTCGGTGGTGTATTGTTGTGGTGAGTAGAGAACTTGTGTACGTAGTAATATCTTGCAATCCGTTGAGAGTTGTGGAATAGGTTAGCCAAGAGTCAAAGCTGGCTTTCTGTTATGAACTCCACTGCCCCCCTGTTGATAATGTTGCATGTATAATAGGTTCTGTTGTAAGACTTGCTGAGTACCTTTGTACTCATGTTTGCTTAATAACTGTTGTAGAGGAGAACCCTGCCCCTTCTGATGGGTTCTACATAGACGTTGACGTCGACAAGTAGCTTGTCACCCAGACGGAGATCTGGAGCTTGTGAAGGGCCTTGTAGATAGTCAGGCTACATCAAGCCTGTTTTATTTTCTAAGTTGTGTGTACCCAGACATGTAGCTTCCGCTTGTGCTTGTATGACTGTATGACTTGAGTTTTGGGTCAAGTGACCCCTACCTGTATGGATATGTTATGTATGGCTCTTGGAGCCTCTTAAATAAAGTACCTTGAGTCATAGAGTTCTGTTGTGATGCAATGTTGTATTTGCACATATTGAGCATATTGTGTGTATGATTGAAATGCTTGGTATGTGTGGGATCCGACACCTAGTTGTTTTCCTTTGGTAGCCTATCTTACAGGGAAATGCCTCCTAGTGCTTCCAATGAGCCTTGGTAGCTTGCTACTGCTCGGAACACGTAGGCTGGCCGGCATGTGTCCTTCTTCGTTCCTGTGTCTGTCCCTTAGGGGAAATGTCACGCGTTGTTCCTTTAAGTCCATGTAGCTTGCTATGACTTGGGTTCATACATTGATGACCGACACGTTCGTTGCTGGGTCATGGATGCCTGTCTCTGTAATTTAGTGCCACTTCTGGTTTATAACTAGCCATGTCGGCCCGGGTTCTCTGTCATATGGATGCTAGCGACACTGTCATATACGTGTGCCAAAATGCGCAAATGGTCCCGGGCCAGGTAAGGTGGCACCCGTGGGGTTACCGTGCGTGAGGCCGCAAAGTGATATGACGTGTTACAGCTAGATCAGTGTGACTTAGGATCGGGGTCCTGACACGCATCCTATGCACCTTCCATCTTAGCCTCCGCTCGCCGTCTGCCTACCACTGAAGAGTTTGACCAGGTCATTGCTCCTACCCCAGTCAGAGCAGCACCACCTGCCGCGCCTGCATCAACACCTCGTACCCATACTCCTCGCCTAGAGCCTATTAGTGAGGAGGAAGTTGAGTCTCCAGCACCACTGGGCCTTACCCTCGGCAGGCCGAGGGAAATCTTCAACATCTCCGACTAGTGAGCTATTCCGCGACGCACTGTGCTCGCTTGTATTATGTGTGTGTTATGTAAAATAGGTTGATGGGAGTAGTCTGTTTGCGCATCATGTAGAATCTCGGAGGAGTGCACTAGCATAAATAACATGTCAGGATTGTGTACACACATCCTGAGTGGCGTTTGTATAATTAGAACCCGCGTGTAAGATATGTACTAAGCGGTCCTTCTCCGTGCGCAATCCAGCGGTTTATTTTAAAAATCTCTTTGGATCTCGTGTTTTGTTGCTTTTGCAAATCTTGGTTTATTTTGCTGCTCGGTTCTTCTCATGATTTCTGCAATAATACCCCAGAGTAAGAAATGACTCGTCCCTGGACGCGTTCCATGCCAAGTCCGCCAGAAGAAAAATTATGGTACGCAGACAGACAACAATTTCACACAGGGGCAGTCAAGTCAGCAGGGCAGCGAAACAGCATTTTCTCAAGTGTGTCGTCTTTACGAGCAAAGTCAGCAACAGCACCAAGAAATGATGAACCATGTCATTAACATGGGAAATCACCGTGAGCCAAACCAGCAGCACTCAAAATTATCTGAATTCCAAAAGACACGTCCAACAACGTTTTCACACACAGACAAACCTCTTGAGACCTATGATTGGCTTCGAGATATTGAAAGGAAATTAATTGTGGCTCAATGCTCAGACCGTGAAAAGGTACTTTACGCACCACATTATCTTGCTGGAGCAGCCCCGTCGTGGTGGGAAAACTTTCTGCTTATGCACCCCAACATAAATGATATCACCTGGGAAGATTTCAAGAAAGGCTTTCGTGGGGCACACATCCCCAAGAGCATTATGAAGATCAAGAAAAGAGAATTTGATGACCTCAAACAAAGAGGCATGACAGTACCTGAGTACAACAGTCAGTTTACGCAATTATCCCGTTATGCCAACGAAGAGCGTATGACTGAAAACTAGAAGATGGAAAAATTCCAGGACGGACTGGCACCAGCACTAAGATGCCAGTTAGTCGTACACACTTTTCCAGATTTCAAAACACTGGTGGACAAAGCTATTACGTTGGAGAATGAACGTCGCAGTGTGGAAGACATTCGCAAGAGAAAAAGGGATCAGACCAACCACCCTCGTAACAACAGGAATAAGGTAAACTTCCAGAGAAATGGGGCGAACAAACCCATGACAAAAGACGCACGCCCAAGCAAGAATTTTCATGCAAGGGACAAGGATTTCACCTATCGCACTGGTGTTACCTGCTATGCATGTGGAGAAGAGGGACACTATGCTTATCAGTGCCCAAAGCTAAGAAACTCAGCACCGAAGCCTAACAGCAATGGAAACAATTACGCGCCCAAGCGTAACAACTTCAACCCCAATAACAACCACAAGAAAGGCCACCTGAACCATGTGACCATGGAGCAAGCACAGGATGCCCCGGATATCGTACTCGGTACGTTCCCTGTCAACACAATACCTGCCACAGTTTTGTTTGATTCTGGAGCTTCTCATTCGTTCATTTCGAAGAGTTTTGCTTTGCAACACGGTTTTTCAATACTTCCCCTGGGAAAATCAATGACCATCAAGTCCCCCGGAAGTAAGCAGATCACTCATAATTACTGCCAAGGTTTGACAATTGAAATTGAAGGGTTACAGTTTCACGCAAACCTCATCGTATTGGAAAACAAGGGACTGGATGTTATCCTGGGTATGGACTGGCTAACAACCACTAAAGGATTTATAGACTGCTTCAACCGGACTGTGATTCTTACTCATCATTACGGAAAGAAAATAAGAGTCGCAGCTCAAGAAAGGCCAGTATCGCGGCAACCAAAATTAAACAAGGTGGACGCTTCTGAGTTAAGCAAAGTTCCAGTTGTATGTGAATTTCCGGACGTATTTCCCGAGGAGTTATCGGGCATGCCACCAGACAGAGAAATAGAATTCATCATTGAGCTAGCACCTGGAACCACCCCCATATACAAAAAGGCATACAGAATGGCACCATCCGTGTTGGTTGAACTAAAGAAACAAATCAAGGAATTGCTAGACAAAGGATTTATACGGGCCAGCTCCTCACCTTGGGGTTCGCCGGTATTATTTGCCAAAAATAAGGATGGGACTATGAGGTTGTGTATAGACTACCGAGCACTCAACATGGTCACAATCAAGAACAAATATTCGATGCCACGGATAAATGATTTATTTGACCAGCTCGCGCAAGCCAAGGTTTTCTCAAAAGTTGACTTAAGGTCAGGTTATCATCAATTGAAAGTACGAACAGAAGATATCCCGAAAACAGCATTCACTTCCAGATACGAACTTTATGAATTTACAGTAATGCCGTTTGGACTGACCAACGCCCCCGCATATTTCGTCCACCTCATGAACAAAGTATTTATGAAATTCATGGACAAATTTGTGGTGGTATTTATTGATGATATCTTGGTATATTCAAAGACACCGGAAGAACATGTTGAACACCTCCGCATTGTACTGGGAGAGTTAAGGAAACACCAACTCTACGCCAAATTCAGCAAATGTGAATTTTGGTTGAGGCAAGTGGGTTTCCTAGGACACGTATTGACGCAAGAGGGAGTTGCTGTGGACCCAGATAAAGTCAAGGGAGTACTTGGTTGGAAGTCACCAGCCAGTGTAACGGATATACAAAGTTTCCTCAGTATGGCTGGATATTACAGAAGGTTTATTGAAGGATTTTCCACCATAGCCAAACCAATGACACAGTTACCCAAGAAGGATAAGAAATTCGTATGGACCGAAGCATGTGAGAAGAGCTTCCAAGAACTCAAAAAGAAGTTAACAACAGCCCCAGTATTGATTGTACCAGACATACACAAGAGTTTTGAAGTATATTGCGACGCATCCCGAAAAGGCATCGGATGTGTACTAATGCAAGAAGGCAAAGTAGTCGCCTACGCTTCCCGGCAACTGCGAAAACATGAAGAAAATTATCCTACTCACGATTTGGAGTTGGCAGCAGTCATTCATGCACTCAAGGAGTGGAGGCACTTTTTGCTTGGGAATCGCTGTGAAATATATACGGACCATAAGAGTCTCAGATATATTTTCACGCAGCCAGAACTCAACTTACGACAACGACGCTGGCTGGAACTGGTAAAAGATTTTGACGTTGGTATCCACTATCACCCAGGAAAAGAAAACGTAGTAGCGGATGCTCTCAGCCGTAACCCCAGCCCAAACAACGGCCGACTACAGAACCTGAGATCCGAATTTCAGCAAGAATTCGCCAGACTCAACCTAATGATGGACAACGAAGGCGAAGTGTCAAAACTGGAAATACGGCCTACGCTAATAGAACAAATAAAGAAGGCTCGGCATGGACACCCCAGCATCGAAGGGATAAAAAGAAAAGTAAGTCAGGGCAAGGCCTCAGAATTCACCATAGACAGTGAGCGAATATTATGGTTCGGAGACAGACTTTGCGTACCAAATAGCAATGACCTTAAACAGCAAATTCTAGCAGAAAGCCACACTACTCCATACTCAATCCACCCTGGAGGGACAAAAATGTACAAAGACATTCAGGAAAGATTTTGGTGGCACGGCATGAAAAGGGATATAGCCACATATATTGCATGTTGCGATTCATGTCAACGCATTAAAGCCGAGCACCAAAAACCCGCAGGACTCCTACAACCAAACAAGATACCAGAATGGAAGTGGGACGATATAGGGATGGATTTTATTGTTGGACTGCCACGGTCACAGCACGGTAATGATGCCATATGGGTCATCACAGATAGACTGACCAAGGTAGCACACTTCATACCAGTCAAGACAACCCACACCACCCAAAAGCTTGCCAAGCTTTACCTCGCCCGTATAGTATGCCTACATGGGGTTCCAAGGACTATAATATCCGACAGAGGCACTCAGTTCGTCTCCAAATTCTGGGACCGGTTGCAACAAGCCCTCGGAACGCAACTAACGTTCAGTACAGCTTATCACCCCTAGACTGGAGGACAAATGGAATGCGTAAACCAAATACTTGAAGACATGCTAAGGGCATGTGTCCTCACATATGGGACCAGTTGGGAAGCAAGCTTACCATATGCCGAGTTTGCATACAACAATAGTTACCAAGCCAGCCTACAGATGGCACCATTCGAAGCCTTGTACGGACGAAGATGTCGTACGCCATTAAACTGGTCAGAAACAGGGGACAGTCGTATATTCGGCCCAGATATGTTGAAAGAAGCTGAGGAAAGAGTAAAAATGATACGGGATCGACTCAGAACAGCCCAAAGCCGACAGAAGAGCTATTACGATCAAAAGCATCGGGAAATAAGTTTTGAGCCCGGTGAAAACGTATACTTATGTGTGTCACCTATGAGAGGGCTGCAACGATTCAAAGTCAAAGGGAAACTAGCACCCCGGTTCATCGGACCCTTTCATATAATTGCACGAAGAGGCACAGTAGCTTAACCAGCTGGACCTTCCCAAGGAACTGTCAGACGTCCATGACGTGTTCCACGTCTCGCAGCTACGAAAGTGTGTAAGCAACCCGGAGAAGCATGGGTCACATGAAAACCTTGACGTGCAACTAGATCTCACCTATCGGGAACACCCAGTAAAAATTTTGGAGGAGTCTGAAAGGAGAACCCGTCAGAAGACTATAAAGTTTCTCAAGGTTTAGTGGACTAATCACACAGAGGATGAGGCAACATGGGAAAGAGAAGATTTCCTTCGGACAGAACACCCACACCTATTTAAGGATCAGCTGAAATCTCGAGGACGAGATTTTTCCTAAGGGGGTAGGTGTTGTAACACCCCAAATTTTTAGGTTTGGTTTTTCTTCCAAAACTTTTGGTCTTTTGGAAGGGGTTGTTTGATCTTCTCTTGAAACCCCTTTTAAAATCTCTCCTGGCCAAAGTTGTGTGTTTTTCTCAAGCTTGGTTTTTGGGTCTTGAAAGATTCTTCTGGTGTTAGCTCAACACAAGTCTTTTTCTTAGAGATTTGGTTGATTCTTCTCCTTCTTGATTTAAACTCCATAGGTTTAACCTTGGGCTTATCTTCCTCTCCAACCTTCATCTTGCCATGACCCCAACAGAAATATTTCTCTCCAAGACCGCCTCCACACCTTAAGACAAGTCTCTCACCAATTCCGGTAAGTTTTGACCTTATTGTAATTTTCCTCTATTTATTTTACTCCAAAAACTATTTCTGTCTTTTTAGTGGACCTTGGTGATTTACAAAGGAACCACCATATCCATCTTGTTGTTTGTTTCCAAACTAACTTCCCTAGTTAGTCATTGGTACCCACAACCTAGATCCATCTTGTTTCACTGGTCCACAGTTCAAAATTTTCAAATTTCAACTGCTGCAAGTTTGGACCAGATTTGCAAAATTTGGTGAAATTCATATTTATCTTCTTCCAAAAATTCTGTGAAAATTCAGGCAGCCTCTAGATGCATCAAGAGGCCACTCCACCAAATATCAGCCCCAGAAACATTTCCCACATGCCAGAATCATTTCATCGAACACCTGGCATGCACTGTGCTGTCAGGTTCAGAAAACTGCTAACTGAAGCTGTCGACAGTGCAGTTCGTCAGAACCACGGCGACAATCTCGCCAGTACCTGCCTTGGACCGACGCACACTGCACCTCCTGCTTATCCAACGCGCCGCACGCTTGCTTGGCCGCTTCTGGGCATCGGTGGCGCCCTGGCCCGACCACGCCGGCGACTTCCACGGCAACAGAACCGCCCGTGGCGGCTGGCAGACAGCATCCTGTAGCTCGACGCCGTTTGGCGCCGCCCAAGTCACCCCAGCGCTCCGCGTGGCCTTCTCCACTGCCAGCGCACGCCTGCAGCACCGTCGCCGTGGCCTGGCGCGCAGAGCGTGTTCTCTGCCGCCGACGTGCCGCATGGCCGTTCCGTCGGGGGCAGCCCGTAATCCTCCCTCCCCTGCTGAGTTAGGCACGGGAATGGAACCAGTGCACCTCCTAGTCGATACTCAAGCCTCTAAACCCGCCGTCCAGCCACTGCATCGCCGTAATCGCTCGCCGGACTTATCCCGTTCACGCCAACCGCCTCGGGCTGGCTATATAAAGCACCCGCCGAGCTCGTTCTCGAGCCCGCACACCTCCACCACCTCCCTAGACCGCGCCCAGCCTCTGAAAGAGCCTCGAGGGGCCCTTCTTCTCCAACTCCGGCCAACTCCTGTAGGATCGAAAGTATGTCTAGAGGGGGGGTGATTAGACTACTTGTAAATATAAAAATTCTGCCTTTTGACAAAGAAGATTCACAATTATGATCAAGTCAAGCATCACCCTACACATGCAATTCTAGAGTATAGGCAGCGGAAAGTAAATTGCACATGTAGTAAAGAGAGGTGGAGAAGAGCAAACGCAATTTTGGAGACGCAATGATTTTTCCCGTGGTTCCGATAGGTGGTGCTATCGTACATCCACGTTGATGGAGACTTCAACCCACGGAGGGTAACGGCTGCGCGATTCCACGGAGGGCTCCACCCACGAAGGTTCCACGAAGAAGCAACCTTGTCTATTCCATCATGGCCTACGCCCACGGAGGGCTAGCCTTACTCGGGGTAGATCTTCACAAAGTAGGCGATCTCCTTGCCCTTACAAACTTCTTGGTTCAACTCCACATCGATGACGGAGGCTCCCAAGCGACACCTAACCAATCTAGGAGGCACCACCCTCCAAAAGGTAATAGATGTTGTAGATAATGATGAACTCCTTGCTCTTGTGCTTCAAATGATAATCTCCCCAACACTCAACTCTCCTCACTGATTGGGCTGTGGTGGAAGAAAGGATTGAGTGGAAAGCAACTTGGGAAGGCTAGAGATCAAGCTTCATATGGTGGGAGTGGAGCAACTTGATCTCAACACAAGGGTAGGTAGTTCTCTTCTCAGAAATGTAAGGTAGGAGTGGTAGTTCTTTCTGATGGCTCTCTCCACGAATGAAGAGGGGGTGGAGGGGTATATATAGCCTCCACACAAAATCCAACCGTTACACACACATTTGAGCAAACTCGGTGGGACCGAAGTGGACAACTCGGTGAGACCGAAAGTTCAAATAATGTGAACGTTGGGGTTTTCGGTGGGACCGAAAATACCATCTCGGTTAGTCTGATTCGTGCAAAAGACAAGAGCTTGCCAGTTTCGGTGGGACCGACTTTATCATCTCGGTGACACCGATTTGATGACAGAAGGTTACAGAAGCTTGGCAACTCATGTTTCGGTGAAACCGATTTCAGAATCGGAATATCCGAGATTTCTAGGGTTTGGCTTATGGCTGAGGTGGTTCATCTCGGTGTGACTGAGTTTGGAATATCGGTGGGACCGAGATTACTTATGAGTGTATATTGTAGTGAAAGTTGCTGATAGTTAAGGAGGTGTATCACTAAGCACTTGAGCAACCAGATCATCATCATAACCTCATCCCCTTTTAATAGTATTGGCTGTTCCTATGGACTCAATGTGATCTTGGATCACTAAACCAAAAATAGAGTCTTGAGCTTTTGCCAATGCTTGCCTTAGCATTTTGAGGGGTCCACTTCTTCAGTCCTTGCCATACCCATATCACTGAACTTCCCTGAAATGATCTTCAAGTAACTATTAGTTCAATGATATATATGTTGTTATTAATTGCCAAAACCACCCGGGGATTAGTTGCACTTTCAATCTCCCCCCTTTTGGTAATTGATGACAACATATAGATCAAAGCTTCGACAAAGGATATAATCAATGAATAATATCGTCGCTTTGAGAAGTATGTGATAAGAAAGAGCTCCCCCTAAATTTGTGCATTATTTAAGGTTTGCGTTTGAATGCAAATGCACAATCGATTAGGATCATGGGTCACTCTTCCATGTCACATACATCTTGGTGGAGCGCACAAAATGATAAGAATGAACAACATGCACCCAATCACCAAGACATGAGTAAATAGTCATACAAGATAGGAATAGCATATGATAAGCATTAAGCACACATTAAAGCATAGTACGACTAAACACTCATTAAGGTAGCATCAAACGGAGTATCAAGCACACTGAAAGTCTCGAAAACCAAAAGTATCTCAAAGAAACCGCAAAAGAACGAAAGAGCACTCTCTCTCTCGAAGCCCTATGATCTATACAATTTCTCCCCCTTTGGCAACAAGTTACCAAAAAGTTCGAAAAATCATAGAGCTAAACGTCACTGGGGACTCTGCTGGCGGCTCCCGTCTGGGTTGATGTCGGAGTTGATATGACGGCATCGGCGAAGACTTCAGCTGATGTCTGTGCTGGAGGAGTGGACACTGGAGCTGTAGCTGGAGAAACTGCTGGAACTATGGGAGGTGCTGAAGCTGTAGTCCTGGTGTCAGTCACTGGAATAGCAGCTGATCGGGATCCTTTGGGAACCGGAGCAGTCTGTCGATGAGAATCCTGGACTAAGTCATCCTGCATAAGCTCTGCCTTGTCCTGCTTTGCTTCCTCCATGTCTGCCTCAAGCTTGTTGACGGCCACTTGTATTTCAGTTAGCTTCATGTCCAGAGCATGGATCTTCTCGTCAACAATCCTCTCTAAGCTCTCCTGAGACTGTTCAATGCTGGCCAGGCGTTGTTCAATCCTTTGGGTAGCTTCAAGAATTTGCTCTCCGAAACTCTTTGGTTTAGCTGATGCTGCTGCTGCTTCCTTGTCAGCTTTGGCTTTCTTAGCAGCTTCGATCTTGGCTTGACCTTCAACAGATGTCGGATCCTCCTCATCCATCACAACAACATTGTCTTCATGCTCTGGCTGCAGGGGTAAATGTTTCCTATCCATCAAGAATTTGCCCGTGCCAAACTTGGCATTGATAAGCATCTGAATCTGCGGGGCAAATCCACATGACCTTTTCTGGTCAGCTGCAGTCCTCTTAATGGTTTCTACCATCAAGTCCATCACCTTGAAAGGTGCTTTCTCATCAAGTATATGCAGCATGTTGATAGAATATCCTCTGATCATGAGATGATCTCCAGACTTGGGCATCAAGGTATGCCTCAAAATGGTATTAGTGGTAGGTAAGCCTGCCTGGAGATAGTAGACTGAGCCGAGCTTCCAAATTTCCAAATCCGCTGCTGGAATCTCTTTGTACATGTTCTTCATGGATTCATGATTCTTCTTTGGAATCCCATAGACATCAATATCATCTTCTCGTTGCACTGGAGCATTCAGAATTTCTGCCCATTCTTCAACGGAAGAAGAGAACCTTTGACCTTCAGTCATCCACGTGATCTTTCCATCAGGATAGAAGTGAGCTGTGGCATAGAATTGCATTATCATCTCATCGTTCCAATCGGTCAATTTCTGACCTACAAACTCTGCAACGCCACATGCAGTGAAACTTTCATGCACATGTGGAAAGAAATCTCTGTGCTCTTCGCTTTCAATGTATTCCCAGTCAACATATCTGGTGTCTGCGAATATTGGCTTCTTTTCCATCAGCACGGTCTCATAGAAGTCCTGCTGCTCTCTGGTGTGAAATCTGGGATCTACAGCAGTTCTTCTCCTCACGGCATATGGGTCAGCTTGTCTCCATAGCCTGAGACCTCTATCTTTCCTTGCCTTCATATCCTCAGCTTGAGGATGAGCATCATTGTGAAGTGGCAGTTTTGGACGAAGTTTCAGAAACACTTGTCCTTCCTCATCAGACTCAGCTGGTGGCACATCATCCTTGTTCTTCTCAGACGCTGGAATGTTTCTGGTTGTCCTCTTGGGCTTGGCAGCAGGCTTTGCTGGAGCTGCCTTAGCTTGAGCAGATTTCTTGGGCTTTGAAGTGGCTCCGGCCTTAATAGCATCACCCATGAGCTTAGCCTTCTGAGGAGGAGGCTGGGGTGCTTCCTCATCCTCATCCTCGACTGCTGTATCTGCATACACTACCCTCTTTCTCTTGGAGGTTTTCTTCACTTTGCTTGGAGCTGCCTCTCCCAAATTCAGCTTCTTAGCAACAGTTGACTGCTTTACTTTGCTGGTGCCCTTCTTAGATTGCTGACCTTGTTGCTCTTTGGCAACAACCTTCCTCTTAGGCTTTGAGGTCACCTCTTCCTCAACAACGAAATCTGAATCCTCATCATCGGAATTCTTCTCCTTTCTAGCTCTGGTGGCTGCAGGAGGCATGCCACTTGGTGTACTCCTCTCACCATCATCAAATGGGCTACTAGTCTCAGGACTAGTGTCTGCCTCTGGAATGTCTGCAATGGGTGTCTCTGACCTGTTCTGACTGTCACTGGCATCTGACATGGCTGACAACCTGTGAATAGATAAGGCATAGGCAGAGAAGAAGAGTTATCACAAACTGCAGAAGTTTTTGCAAAAAAAAATGAGTTCAAATTCTAGTTTTAAGTTTTCACAGAAGACATTTCGGTCAGACCGAGTTTCAGTTTCGGTGAATCCGAAGTGTTAAACAGGGCTTGGCACACCACTTTCGGTTTGACCGAAGTGGGTTTCGGTCCTGCCGAAAACACT
Organism: Secale cereale; assembly: GCA_902687465.1. Taxonomy (NCBI): domain Eukaryota; kingdom Viridiplantae; phylum Streptophyta; class Magnoliopsida; order Poales; family Poaceae; genus Secale; species Secale cereale. The sequence goes on along the minus strand of LR738711.1, from coordinate 492,774,476 downwards.
AGGGTGTCACAAAAACTACATTTCGGTCACACCGATTTGCACAACTCGGTTGGACCGAAGGGTGCAGTGCAATGGCCAGAGGCCAAATCGGTCACACCGAAATTTTAAAGTCGGTCTCACCGAGATGTGTTCTGAGGAAACCTAACCCTAAAACTTTTACTCGAATCTAGTTCAAACGAACCAATCTGGTGTAAAGGAAGATTTTCAATCGTGGCAAGATATTGGGCAATCCAAACGTGCATTGAATCGGAGATGGGAGCACGAGTGGGATCAAAACTCACCCTAACTTGGTGGAGTTTCTCTACGGCGGCAACGGCGCGGAGGAGATGTCCGTTGACGGCGATGGAGACCTGCGGCGAGGGCGCACAGGCGACGACGGCGACGATCCGGAGATCAAGGCGACGGCAGCTGGGGATGAGGGGGCGAAACGTTTGAAGGAGGAATCAACGCGCGCGACCCTTGGTATATATATCCCTTTGCTGTCGGTGGGACCGAGTTGAAAAACTCGGTGGCACCGAGATGGATAACTGCTGGGCAGTTATGCACTTCGGTCACGCCGAGATTTACAACTCGGTTTCACCAAGATTAAACCTAGATCAGTCTAAATGCTTTCGGTTTGACCGAGTTTGAGTGAGTTGGTTTGACCGAAATCACTTAGAAGGTTTTGGAGATTAGCCCTAGACAGATCGGTGGCTCCGAGTGCTCCTCACCCGGAGGGTCCGAAAATGACTTGTTCAAAGTTTGTGATGTAAGCATGAATAGAATTTGAGACAAGAAAGCATGGATAGCTAGGGGAGGTACTTAGGCATTCTTGTCCATCCATTTGGTCAGAAAAATCAAAACAACCAAAACAACAAATGGATGTCCTCGAATGGATAAAATCATGCATCCAACATGCTCACACAATAAGATAGCAAATGAAATATGTGTCAAACATGCACAACCAAAACTCTAGCAATTAACACACAATTTGTCGATGACTAGGTCATCTTTATATGAGTATTTTGACTTAGGAGCCAAATGAGAACATTTGATCATAGGTCATACTCATCGTTTAAGCACAAGTGGGGTTACCACTTTTACATAAAGCATTGATGTGTTCACATCATTTGAAGATGCTTTAGCTCAATTTTTAGAGCAAAGCTCCCCCTAGATGTGAGAACCCCTTTTAAAGGGTCAAACTAACCTTGGGTTGTCGTAGAAGACTTCATGTAGATGTTGAAGATGTGGATGCTCAATGTTGATGGAGACCATCAAGAGTTGGGAGCTATCCTTTGGATTCGGGCACTTTCAATACCTACATGGGTTAGTCCCACAAGGAACAAACAAGGATATCCATGGACATAGATTGAAGTTCACAATAGATGATGTCCATGAAAGCAATGATTACCTTGTCCCTTGACTTACCAACAAGAGGGCTTGTGACTCCATGAACTAGTGCATGATGTGGAAGTTGATTGCACAAGTTCTTTGCCAAAATGAATGTGAGTGAAGTATGTTGGCGGAGTCACCCTCAAGAACCTTCTAGTTCTTCTTCTTCGGGATCCACATCATCTTGATGGGAATCCTTGGGGTTGTAGTTGAGCTTGACGAAGTAGAACTTGACATTTCCTTGGGAACCCACTTGACCATGGTTTGAGGTGCTTCAATGAATGCATCAATCTCCTCTTGAAGCTTGTCCTTGGCTTTTAGCTTGTGGTCTTGTGGTGGAAGCTCATCTTGAGCTTGTACCACATTGGAAGAGGTAGGATCATACTTCTCCTTTTGAGGAACAAACTGTGGAGTAGCATATTGACCTTCTTCCCACTCAACACCTTCGGCGTTGAACTTTCGCTCAAAACCAATCCCTTGATTCTTCCGGTGCCTTCCTTGCTTGCGAACAATTTCCTCAAAGTTCTTGCTTCCGGCAAGGCTCTTGTAGACACCTTTCTCTATGATCCCTTTCAATAAACTATTCTCTTGCTCAAGTGTAACTTGGCTTGAAACATTGTTAGTGGAATCAAGAGAACTACTAGAAGCAACAATATTGGATTTAGCATGGTTATTGTTACTACTAGAGGAAGAATTTTTCTTATGCTTGTCATGCTTAGTCTTAATGGGTGGCAAGAAATTAGACAAGAGAAGTCGTTTGGCAAGATATGAAGAACTCTTCTTTCGAAGATCGTCATTGATTGCTTTTAGAAACTCATGTTCTTGCTCTAGAGTGAGCTTCTCGAAGCGTAGCTTCTCATGAGATCTTAGGAGCTCTCTATGATCTTCTTGAGTTGTTTCATGAGCTAACTTAAGAATGTTTAGTTCTTTAGTTAGACGCTCAATCTCCTTCATAGCATTGTCATTCGACTCTTCTCTACTATAAAGACTACTAGCATTTTCATCGTTACTAGGCTCATTGGATTTATCATGCAAGAGCTCATCTTCACAAAGCAAGTCATCCTCATCACTATTGAAGTCAATGAATTCAGGGTGTGATACCTTGGGGCCTTTAGCCATGAAGCATCTTCCAATTCCCTCATTTGGTGAATCAAATAAGTCGTAGGAGTTGGAGTTGGAGGATACGAGAGCAAGACCGGCAACACCTTCATCTTGACTGTAGTCGGAGTCGGAGTGATAGCTTCCATCGGATTGATTGTCGGAGTCGGAGCCGGAGACCCATTCACCTACATGAGCTTGATGTTTTCTTCTTGTGTAGCTCCTTGATGACTTGTCTTTCCTTTCCGAATCCTTGCTTCTCCGAGAGGGTCTTCGTTCATAACGATCATCTCTACTCCTTCTCTCTTTCCGAGGTGACTCATCTCTTGAACTTCTTCTTCTTGGAGATTCTTCTCTTCTCTTGTGGGGAGCCGTACACTCATTTGAGTAGTGTCCGGGTCTTCCACAATTGTAGCAGTTTCGATCACGACTAGAAGATCTCTTTTCATCATATGATCTAGACTTTGAGCTTCTCTCTTTGCCTCTATACTTTTAGAATTTGTTGAAGTTCTTAACCATTAGGCTTATCTCTTCATTGGAAACAAACTTGTCACTTGAGGTTGTGGGAGCATCACTTGTAGCTTTGTAAGCACCACTCGACTTGTTGTGAAGCTCTTCCTTATCCTTAAGTGTCCTCTCATGAGCAACGATTCTTCCAATGACTTCGGTTGGCTTGAGAGTCTTGTAGTTTGGCATCATTTGGATCAAAGTGCACACGGCATCATTTCTTCGCTTCCTAAGCCGGCAATCTCATTTGTGATGAGAGCAAGCCTAGAGTACATTTCAGCGACTCCTTCACCATCCTTCATCTTGAGCTTGTCAAGTTGACCTTGAAGAATATCTAGCTTTGATTCCTTCACAGACTCGGTACCTTCGTGCATTTCAACCAAAGTATCCCAAATCTCTTTAGCATTCTCAAGACGGCTGATTTTGTTGAACTCCTCGGGACACAAGGCATTGAAGAGAATGTCACAAGCTTGAGCATTGTTTTGCAACATCCGCAATTCTTCCGGTGTAGCTTCGCGATTCGGAACTTTTCCTTCCTCGAAGAATTCACCTTGCATACCAACACAAATAATGCCCCATGCGGCTGGGTTATGACCAAGAATATGCATTTTCATTTTATGCTTCCAACTAGCAAAATTTGTACCATCAAAGTAAGGACCTCTACGAAAATTACCCTCACTAGACGCCATACTCTCCTAGGTTGTGAAACCAAGCTTATGGAGTCCAATGCAATGGAAACCAAAACAATGGAAACCTGGCTCTGATACCACTTGTAGGATCGAAAGTATATCTAGAGGGGGGGTGATTAGACTACTTGTAAATATAAAAATTCTGCCTTTTGACAACGAACAGTTTTAGGCTGATTCACAATTATGATCAAGTCAAGCATCACCCTACACATGCAATTCTAGAGTATAGGCAGCGGAAAGTAAATTGCACATGTAGTAAAGAGAGGTGGAGAAGAGCAAACGCAATTTTGGAGACGCAATGATTTTTCCCGTGGTTCCGATAGGTGGTGCTATCGTACATCCACGTTGATGGAGACTTCAACCCACGGAGGGTAACGGCTGCGCGAGTCCACGGAGGGCTCCACCCACGAAGGGTCCACGAAGAAGCAACCTTGTCTATTCCATCATGGCCTACGCCCACGGAGGGCTAGCCTTACTCGGGGTATATCTTCACAAAGTAGGCGATCTCCTTGCCCTTACAAACTTCTTGGTTCAACTCCACATCGATGACGGAGGCTCCCAAGCGACACCTAACCAATCTAGGAGGCACCACCCTCCAAAAGGTAATAGATGTTGTAGATGATGGTGAACTCCTTGCTCTTGTGCTTCAAATGATAATCTCCCCAACACTCAACTCTCCTCACTGATTGGGCTGTGGTGGAAGAAAGGATTGAGTGGAAAGCAACTTGGGAAGGCTAGAGATCAAGCTTCATATGGTGGGAGTGGAGCAACTTGATCTCAACACAAGGGTAGGTAGTTCTCTTCTCAGAAATGTAAGGTAGGAGTGGTAGTTCTTTCTGATGGCTCTCTCCACGAATGAAGAGGGGGTGGAGGGGTATATATAGCCTCCACACAAAATCCAACCGTTACACACACATTTGAGCAAACTCGGTGGGACCGAAGTGGACAACTCGATGAGACCGAAAGTTCAAATAATGTGAACGTTGGGGTTTTCGGTGGGACCGAAAATACCATCTCGGTTAGTCCGATTCGTGCAAAAGACAAGAGCTTGCCAGTTTCGGTGGGACCGACTTTATCATCTCGGTGACACCAATTTGATGACAGAAGGTTACAGAAGCTTGGCAACTCATGTTTCGGTGAAACCGATTTCAGAATCGGAATATCCGAGATTTCTAGGGTTTGGCTTATGGCTGAGGTGGTTCATCTCGGTGTGACTGAGTTTGGATTATCGGTGGGACCGAGATTACTTATGAGTGTATATTGTAGTGAAAGTTGCTGATGGTTAAGGAGATGTATCACTAAGCACTTGAGCAATCAGATCATCATCATAACCTCATCCCCTTTTAATAGTATTGGTTGTTCCTATGGACTCAATGTGATCTTGGATCACTAAACCAAAAATAGAGTCTTGAGCTTTTGCCAATGCTTGCCTTAGCATTTTGAGGGGTCCACTTCTTCAGTCCTTGCCATACCCATATCACTGAACTTCTCTGAAATGATCTTCAAGTAACTATTAGTTCAATGATATATATGTTGTTATTAATTGCCAAAACCACCCGGGGATTAGTTGCACTTTCAACTCCTTACGCCTCGGGCTCCAGCAGCGTTCTCTCCGGTGAGAACTCCTCCGCCGCCCTGGACTCGAGCGTAGCACCCTGGCACCTACCTAAACCTAACCCCCACTCCAATTTGACCCCAGATATCCTCTCCGACGAGGCCCACGACCACCCGAGCCGCCGTTCGCCGGAGACAGGGTCGCCGTCGACGTGGGGCTCGCCGACGCTCAACTCCACCACCAATCGCCACGGAAGATCACCGAGAAGTTGTACGTACCACTCCCCTCCCCTAACTCGCCGTGGATCGGCGCCGGCGACCACCGCAGCACCGGCGCCGGCGCGACTCTGTCTCGGAATTCAAACCCGACAAGTGGGACCCCTCGTCAGCCTCTCATCTCTCTCCGAACCGTTTTTCTGGAAAGCGCCTTTGGGCAAGTACGTTTCCTTCTTTGGTTGGCGTACTGCGTACGGGTTCGCTTTTCTGTTTTCTGTTCTAGCCCCTGGAATTTTTCTGTTTCATTACAGATGAGTCCCTGGACAGAAACTCTAATATCTTTTTAACTAAAGATGATTTTGAGTTGATTCTTTTTCTGTACTCTTTAGTTTTCTGTCTAGTTTTTTGTCATATTTATGTGAAAAAAATTGGAGCAACTTTATTTGCACACGCGGTATTTATGTTAGTATCCGGTTGTTTGAATACGTAGATACCGAAGGACATGACGGAGCCGCGAACCTCACCGAGTTAGACTCCGACTACTCCGAACCAGGCAAGCATGTTTGAACCTTTGATATGATGGATGTGTTGCATGTTTGCTCAAGTAGTTCTTTTCATAAGCATGGTCATATAAGCATTCGAGTATGTTTATATTTCATGCAAGCAAGCTTCGGGTGAGCCCCGAATGATAATGGTTGAACCACCTCGATCATGTGGTGACATGATGGGTAGTATACTGGTATTGTTGGAGCATGCCAGCAGTTGGTTAACTTAGTATCAACGGAGATCATGTCGTGATCCCGTTCATTTCCTTTTTGGTACTAGCATAGGCCGTCTGTCAGGATTGCGGTCTAGTCAGTTGTAAACCACTTTCCGAGTACACACCAAGTAGAGGGGCTGGGATGAGGGTTCCATGGCCCTGGATTAAAGCCCGTCATCCGGTCAGGGGGCATGGGTGTTTCCGGTTGGGACCGAGAGGGGGGCACCCCTTAGAGCGCGCATATATAAATTTGATCCCATGCTATTCGAGGTTGTAGCCTTCCCGTCTTAAAGTTTTTCATGAACGTTGTCTCGGGTGATTCCGAACAGCAGGATGTGAAACGGGTGTGTACTGGTCAGTTGGGTTTCTAATAAAACACCGTAGACGGAACTAGTCCCTGTGGCTAGTAGAATCCGTTGGCTATGATTTAATAGTACAAGCTCTGCAGAGTTAAATCCTTCAAGTAGCCATGTTTATGGCCTAGGGTCAATCTTGGTGTCAACCCGGTGACCGTCCTTGGTAAATTCTTGATAGTAATAAGAGCAGTGATTTATGTCAAGTTCATTTGGTAGATGAACTCACCCATTACCTCGGTACTGATTTATTTCCTGAAGTATTTCACCGTTCATTGATGTTATTTATAAGCCCTTTACGTGATGTCGCTCAGACGTCCGACTGAGGCATTTTTGTTATTTATAAGCCCTTTATGTGATGTCGCTCAGACGTCCGACTGTGGCATTCTTGTTATTTATTCCCGGTATAAGCCCTTTATGTGATGTCGCTCAGATGTCCGACTGTGGCATTCTTGTTATTTATTCCCGGTATAAGCCCTTTATGTGATGTCGCTCAGACGTCCGACGGTGGCATTCTTGTTATTTATTTCCGATATAAGCCCTTTATGTGATGTCGCTCAGACGTCCGACTGTGGCATTCTTGTTAATTATAAGCCCTTTATGTGATGTCGCTCAGACGTCCGACTGTGGCATTCTTGTTATTTATAAGCCCTTTATGTGATGTCGCTCAGACGTCCGACTGAGGCTATTTTCACTAAAATCCCTTTATGTGGTGTCGTTCAGACGTCCGACTGCGGCATGTTTCCATTTTATTCATTCCTCACGAGGCGTCACTCAGACACTCGTTTGGTTCCTTCTATTTATTTACTTACAACGCAGGGATATATTTGTCCGGTTGCATTTTGTTAGAATACTCACATGCATCATGTTGGCATTTATTATATCTTAAGTCTGAACTGTCTTGCGAGTACATTCAAAGTACTCACCTGGTTTGTTGATTTGGCCAGATGTGGACGAAGGCGATCTCATGGATGAAGAGTTCGATAGCGAGTCTGACGTCTAGTGGAGTCCCAGTCAGTCTCTTGTGATCCTGGAATTGATCACTGTGATATAACCGCTTCCGCCTACCACCAAATAAATTCATCGGGTCTCACTCCAACACTCGATGGACTGTATTATATTGGAGTCACGTCACCCACTTCGCTGTGACATAACCACCACCTTTTTATTATGAGTCAGTAGTATGCCACCCTGCCATTGTGTCATATCCGCCTTTATGTGCTATATTGGCGTACTTGTAATAAATTATTGAGCCACTTCAGCTCAACCTTGTATAATTATTTAATATCCTGGAATTTTGTATCAAGGAATTGTCCATCAGCAAGAAATATTTTTCCTTGCTGTTTTAATAAAAGGTTGGTCTTTCGGTAATTATTTTACTGAAGGGACGGTCCTAACAAGAACTCTGCAGTTGGTGCACTGTCTAGAGTTACACATTTGTTTGCTATACAAGCAGTCTCCTCCAGCAAACCAGTATGGATACAGGAAATTTTGAATTCATATACTGTGGACCCAGCTGCAAAAACACTGCTTCAAAAGTTAGTTGTGGATGAGGCTGCTTGCCCTGGGTTTTAGTTAGAAGATGGGTTACTCAAACATGAGGGGAGATTACGGATATGGGCAAATGTTGGCTTGCAAACCAAGTTCATTCACGCTTTTCATTATAGTCCTATAGGGGGTCACTTGGGCATTCTTCCAACTTATCATCGGGTGAAGCAATTGTTCAGTTGGCAGGGGCTAAAAACAGATGTGGAAAAAAAAATTAAATAGTGTCCCATTTGTCAGCAAGCAAAACATGAGCTCTGTAAAACTCCTGGAATGTTACAACCCCTACCTATACCTGACAAGCCATGGCAGGCGATCGGTATGGATTCCATAGAAGGATTGCCTAAATCTGAAGGCAATAATGCAATATTGGTGGTGGTTGGTCGTCTTACAAAAGTTAGTCACTTCCTAGCTTTGAAACATCTGTTTACTGCTGCTTCTATAGAAAAAGTGTTCCTCAACAATATAGTGAAACTGCATGGACTGCCTCTAGTTATTGTGTCGGATAGAGACAAAATCTTTACCAGTGCCTTCTGGAGAGAGCTTTTCAGGGTATGGGGTACTGCACTACACATGAGTACAGCTTATCATCCACAAATGGATGGGCAAACCAAGAGGGTTAATCAGTGTTTGGAGATGTACCTTCGTTGTGCAGTGCATGATGTTCCAGCAAAATGGCCGACGTGGTTATCTCAAGCAGAGCTTTGGTACAACACTACATACCAATCCTCATTGGGCTGCACTCCCTACAAAGCATTGTATGGCCATGAACCGAATCTGGGACAGTTGAGAGGTTCCTCCACTTCACTGAACAACGAGGTACAGATATGGTTGTCTGAACATGATAGCCACACAACAATGCTGAAGGACCACTTGGCTCGAGCTCAATGTAAGTACAAACACTTTGCTGACAGAAAACGGTCTGAGCAAGTATTTACAATGGGAGAAATGGTCTATCTTTGACTGCAGTCATATGCACAGTCCACTGTGGTAAATCGTCCTTGCCCAAAGCTTGCACTCAGATACTTTGGTCCATACAAGGTGCTGGACAAGATTGGGGCAGCTGCCTATCGGCTGGAATTACCTCGAGGCAGTTTGGTCCATCCTGTATTCCATGTTTCTCAGCTCAAAGGGCATGTTCCAGACCATCCCCCAGTATTTGCTCAGTTTCCTAAACCCCTGGACCTGTCGCAGCCAGGACTGTTTCTGAAGTAATTCTGGATCGTCGTTTGGTCGAAAAAGGGAATGCATCTCACTTCCAAGTGTTGATCAAGTGGGCTACAGTCGATGCATCATCGGCTACCTGGGAAGAGTATGAAGTAATCAAAGAGCGTTATCCCAGTGCACCAGCTTGGGGACAAGTTGGTTCTTCAGGGGCGGGTACTGTAAGCACCGCTATGCTCACGGCAGGAGTTGCCAAGGCGAGCAGGCGCAAGGGAAGCAACAAGGAGGCGGCACCAGTACGCGGGTGCGTATGAATTTGACTGGTGTGGTGTGGGCTGTGAGCCATGTAAAGGTAGTGGGCCATGGGCTGTGTAAGCCAGAGTGGCACTCATGGGTATATAAACGAGTCGAGCCACACTGGACAGGCATCAAAGAATTTGAAATAGAATATTCTGAGCCACATGATCCTCTTCCTCCTCTCGCTGCCTTTTCCTAGCTTCTTATCCCCTCTCGCTCGCTTCCTGAGCTCTTCCCCAACCCTCTCTCGCCATTGACGAACCTGGCCGACCCCTAGGTCGTGACACATTCCAGCTCTCATCCTCCTGCTTGAGAGCGGGGACGTGGCGCTCGCGGCGTGGCATGTGCATCTCGAGCCTGGCCGCTGCCGGCACCTCGTCGACGTCGTCGTCGTGCTCGGAGCGACGTGCGGCGTGGCGCGGCACGCTTCTCCGTGGAAGTCCTTGCGATGGCGTTGGCCGCAGGGAGGAAGCGGTCCATGATGAAGCTGGAAAGGCGCCTCGACGCGGCGCGGCCGTCGATGGAGCTCAGCCGGGCGGAGAGCGCGGCGAGCCTGTCGGACGACGAGATCCTGTCGAGTGCGTCGGAGAAGGTGTCGTCGTCGACGACGCGCATCGGTGGTGGTGTTACCGGCGTGGTACGCTCGGCCACAGCTGCCGCCGGGCCTCGGGGGCAGCCAGCTGAGGCCTCGGGGGCGGCGCTCGACCGGCTTGCTCTATCCAGTCTCGTAAGAAGTGGGTTCCCAATGGGCTAATAGGGCTAGCCCACTGAATATTTTTCCTGTCCAGTGGGAATCCACTAATACAATTTAAGCGGGATGGGATTCTTGGTCCCACTTAGTCCCACCCCCACCTGCAGCGTGACTATGATGTATGGACCCCATGATACAGGAAGCGACGGGTGTGGGTGCGATGTTCGGCAAACAGGGCAGCCCATATCTTAGCTAAGGAAAAGTTGCGGTAACGAGCTATGCATGACATGGCTTCGTGTGCCTCTGGTTGTATTTTTTGGATGTCCGTTTTTTTTACACCTAAAACAGTAGGAGAGGCTCCTACTGTATGTATTAAATTAAAGTATCAAGAGAGTTCTTACAGAGTCATAACCTTACATCCATGGCCATTGTACAAGAAATAAAGAAGAAGTAGGGGAAACCAAGGTGAATACTGGACTAGGGTACAACAAGGGATTGGGCAAAAGAGGAAATAAATTGTATGTGTTTCTCTTTGGCTCTATGTATGAGTAGAGAGAAGTCCTTGTTGAATCTTCTTGCCCATGAACCAACAGTGGGGTCTATCCTCCGGAAGTGTTTGTTATTTCTTTCCTTCCATAGACTCCAGGAGGCGTATAAAAAAAATCTCCATAAACATTGGGTTGTTCCATACTGTCTTTTCTTCCTTGATCCAATTTAGGCGATCTCCATTAGTTGTCCAGTGGATGTTCAAGGTATCCCAACAATTCATACTGAAATGACAAGTAAAGATCATGTGTTCAATCGTTTCCTCCTCGGTGTTGCCACACGGGATGCAACCATGATTGTCACCAATGTTGTAGTGTCTTCTCTTAAGCATGTTTCTGGTGTTCAGACGATCTGAGAGTAGTAGCCAACCAAAAACCTTGATTTTCATTGTGGCCGAAGATTTCCAAAGCCATTTGTAACTATCGTGTGCAGTGGCCTCCCGAAAATAGAATGTGTAGTATCTTTTTGCAGTGTAGATCTCAGAGCCCCACTCATATACCCAAGAGTCCATGTCCTCCGCCACATCAAAGCCAACGTGTGATGTAATCTCCTGGATATCGCGCAACTCATTATGGGCTTGCGTGGAGAGGGGAAGGTGAAATGTTTCATTGAGGTTGGTGCAGCCAAGGAAATCCTGGACCGAAATATCCTCAAGTTTAGCATATGAAAACGCACGGGGATGTGAATCTGCAAGGACATCATCCAACCAGAGATCTTTCCACATAAGCGCGGTGTCTCCTCTGCGGACGAGCACATGCGAGATGCCTCTATAGATAGGAGTAAGTTTGAGCACATCTTTCCACCAGAACGACCCACATGGGTCTGAGGCATGCGGGATTTTGTCAGTGTAATATGTGGACCAAATCAAATCAACCCACGGCAGATCCCAATGGTTATATAACTTGTGTAGGTATTTCATGAGCAAAACATCGCTTTGAGTTTGTAAATCAAGAACTCCGAGACCTCCACACTCCTTGGGTCTGCAGACCATTTGCCATGAAGCTAATGAATTGCACTTGTCCCCATCATCAGTCTTCTTAGTCCAAAGACATTGCTTTCTGATTTTATCTAGTAAATCAATAATATTTTGTGGCAGTTTGAGGGTGCAGAGCGCAAATATGATAAGGGATGTGATGACCGAGTTGAGAAGCGACAGTTTCCCTCCATAGGAGATCATTGACAATGTTGAGAAAAGTCTTCGTTGAACTCCACAAACCAAAGGCATGAGATCCTGCACGGAAGGTTTTGTAGTGCCCATTGGCAACCCGAGATAGGTAAAAGGTAGCTTTCCCATCACGCAATTGGAGATTTGAGCAATATATTGAGCGGTTGCATCATCAAAATTCATGGGTACGAGAGTTGACTTGTGGAAGTTGATCTTTAGCCCAATAGAAGTTGCATAATCAGTGAGTACATTTTTGACAAGAGTAGCTTGGTCTGGACACGCCGGTAAAAAAATGATAGTGTCATCAGCGTATTGGATCACCGGGTAGTCAGATTGGTTGGGACGGTAAAAGGGCAAGTGAAGATCATTTCTTCGGAAGGAGTCATTAATTGCAGCTTGCAATAAATCTGCCGCCAAGACAAAGATTAAGGGGGACAGCGGATCACCTTGTCGTACTCCACAGATGCAATTAAATTGTCTGCCCGGGACACCATTAAGTAGTACTGAAGATTTGGCGGAGGAAAATGATTTTGATCCACCCCAACCATTTATCATTGAAGCCCATGTGCTTCATGATATCCAACATAGCATCATGATCAATGGTATCAAACGCTTTTGAAAAATCCAATTTGAGAATAACTATTGGATTTTTAGAAGCTTGCCACTGATATATGTACTCAAACGCCCATGCAAGGCAATCTTGGATAGACCTCTTTTTCAAGAAACCGTACTGGTTACGATGTATGATCTTGAGAATGACTTTTTGAAGCCGATTAGCTGAGAGTTTCGTGATGACTTTGAGACAACAATTTAACAGAGTGATTGGTCGAAAGTCATTAACTCCTTGAGGGGCAACAACTTTGGGAATGAGGGTGATGAATCCACCATTAATGCTCTCCAGATTTAGGCCACCCTCAAAGAACTGAACATAGAGAGCATAAAAATCTTCCTTAATAATATGCCAACAAGATTTGAGGAATGCACCATTGAACCCATCAGGACCCGGTGCCCTATCCGCTGGCATTTCTTTGACGACTAGATCAATTTCTTGTCTAGTAAAAGGCACAGTTAGGTCGTCCATCCCCTCAATTCGCTTGATGATGGAGGGGAGATTGAATTTCATCTCATGTTTCGAAGAGGTCCCAAGTCTTTCTTTGAAAGAGTGTTAAATGACAGATTCTTTGCTAGCATGATCGTCAATTATGGTCCCATCCTGTAAAGTTAAAGATGCAAGATTGTTTATTCTGTATCGTTCGGAAGCCATAGCTTGAATTTTTTTGGAAATCTCATCTCCAAATCAAACCCAGTGGATTGTGCATCGTTTCTTCCAATATTGTTGCTGATACGACAATAACCGTAGAATGTGGGCCTTGAGTATGGTCCTAAAGTTTGCCTCAGGAATGGTCAGATGCCTTCTGTTCTCAATCGTGTCCAATTCCGCTAGGGCTTTGTTGGATTTATCAATGGTTATAGAGAGGCGGGAAATGTTCTTACTCCAATTTTTCAGACAGTACCGTAAGTGCTTGAATTTTCTGCAAAGAATGGTTGCACTATTGGTTGATCTTATTGGCTTATCCCAAGCAGACTGTACAATGTCCATAAAACCAGGATGTTGTATCCAAAAGGGTTCAAAGCGAAAGAGTTTATTCCTTGGGATAGAGGTTTCAATTGTGACCACACACGGGATGTGATCCGATACTGGCTTACCCAAGGGTCTAACACTGGTGTTAGGGTAAGAACCCGTCCAATTACAAGAGGTGAAAAAACAATCTAGTTGCTCCAAAAGTGGATCCTGTTGCATATTACTCCAAGTAAAAGTGCGGCCTTTTATTGGTAATTCAACAAGACATTGTGTTCTTATGAAATCATTGAACGTGATCATGTCATTAATGCTCCCACCCGGCTTGTTACGATTGTCGGGGCTACGGATGTAATTGAAGTCACCGAGAAGAAGCCAATCTTCATTGGTTGGGATGTTTAATGAGAAAAGCAAACTAGTGTAGTTAATTCGCGATTCACCTTGACATGGGCCATAAATATTCACAAGAGTCCAAGATTGTGATGATTGTGTGGACTGAAATTTAATCACAAGAGCAAAGTCTTCGGAGGCAATGATCGAACCAGAGAATACCGAACTGTTCCAAATAGTAACAATTCCACCCGAAGCCCCATTCGAGGGAACAAAAGCAAATTGGTCAAAACGACGGGGATAGCAAGATTTGATAAAAGCATTGATGAGGACATCACTAACAAGGTTACACCCACAGCCCCAACTGATACATATACAGGACCAATTACTAGAGCTCGCGCACGCCAATTAAATTACCAGGTACTTTCGTTTCTTGGTAATGATTCTAATGTTCATGAGAATATGATGCTACCTAAATTGGATACATTTGTCTTGCTTACAAATGAAGGGCCTAGCTTGGACAAGAAGGATGAACATTGGAGCAAGATCAAGTATGGAGATGATGGCATGCGCAAGGGGAACAAGAACGGAGTTACAAGTGATGATTTCAGGACTTTGAAGCCACCATAATGAGTGCGTGAATCCTTGGACGAAATATACAAGATGCCACTTCATAAATTTCGTCTAGAGGCTATTATAGGTGTTGCGTCACCTTATTATTGAGCTAGGCCCATGTAATTTCGAAATACTTGAGTATAGGCTGTTTTTAGAGTCCATATGTATGGGGAAACAAGAGTTAGGGTTGCTTTCGGACCCCTCCTCTAAGGGCCACGAAATTCCCCCCTCTTCCTCCATATATACAGCCCTTAGGGCGTCGTTTAGACTTTGGGTTTTGTTTAGATTAAAGTTCGCCATAGCTGCAACTTCGCGTACTTCGTTTGTGTTCAACAACCAGACAAAGCCGTCACAGAACCCCACTTGATCATTAAAGCTTTCCTCTTGAATTCACAATATCCAGATTGCAATCTTAGTTTCTTGCTTGTTCTTCGTTTGCCTGTAGGAAACAGACCTTCGTGGTCAAGTTGATCGTGCTCTGGCGTGGTCAAGTTGATCGTGCTCCGGCGTGGTCAATACCCTCTCGGAGTTGGTTTAGCGATTGCTAAGGCGCGACGTCCTCGCACGTTCGTAGTCGGATCGTCAAAGTCGACTTCCTCGAAAACAATAGCCACCACCTCATCGAAAGACGGGACACCTTTGCCTCTATCAAGTGGTATCAGATTTCCAGGTTGCTCGGTGAGATTTTACAGTTTTTCGTAGATTAGATCGAGTATGTTCTTCATACCTACAGTCCACAAAAAAGCCAAAAAAAATTATTAGGGTTAGTTCATCATATCTGAACCAGTCTGAGCCATAGCATAATCTTTTCCGTGTTTGCTTAGTTGAATTTGCGGTTGCATCGTCGTGTCGAGTTGCTGGTCTTAGCGTCTAGTTCTTTAGAGTTTCGAGTTCTCATCACAGTTTGTCACGCCGCCGCCGCACCATTTTCATCGCTGCTGCCATAGCCCACCACCGCTGCCATATCCCACCATCGCTGCCATAACATACAACCGCTGCCATATCCTACCACCATATATCCACCACCAATCTGAATTCTTTTCATATTAGGTTTGTTCTCGAGATCCATCCATGTTTCGGATTCATCTTTCCTTGCCTGCGTAGGTCTCGAAAAAAAAGTCTGGAGACCCGTGGGCAGTTTTTAGGCCAAAAATTCGATAGGTGAAAATATTTTTCCCTATCCTATTTTTAGGCTTTTCTGAGTCTTTTGAGACACGTGACATCATACTGTTTTTTTACCGCACTTTTTCGTCGTCGCTGCCCTGTTTCTAAAAAAAATCATCACAAAAATTTCGTGCCTATCATCTTAGTTTGACTTAGGAAGAGTTTTTAGACACTCGCCATTATAGTGATTTTCGGCGAAAAAAAAGGAGCGCAAAAAAAGGCGAAAAAAAATCAGAGTGCTTTTCCCTTGATTACGTGCAGCGCCGTGATTTTGTTAGTGTTCAAGGCTCGCGTCTCAAGTACGGTCTAGCCTAGGACCAGCACAGTACCGTCGTTGAGCGTTTATTCAACTTTGCAACTCTGAATTGATTATTGCTCACCCTTTTTGCTACCATATTATAAGCCTTCCCAGCTCCACATACATCTACGTCGTGCGTTTGACTCTCCCTGGTAATCGCTTTATCCAAGCTTTGAGAGTTTTGACTACCACGGTTGCCGATTACCACCTACTGCTCGGTAAGAACTGGTAAGAATTTGAGATTTGCTTGACGGATTTGTGACGCCCCACCGTCACCATTTTCTAGTAGTCTGTAGGATCATGTTTTTGTGTGTTTCTCTTGTTGCTAACCATGCCAGGATCACAAGTCGATGAGACTGAGTGGGAGAACATGACGAACAAGGAGTTGCATGATAAATTTCTGCAAATGATGGGTCAACAGGTAGAAGATGTGATGACCAGCTTTGGCGACGCACTAGCGAGGTTGGATGGCATTGAGAAATCAATTGACACCAAGTTGGATGCCAAATTCGCTGAAGTGCTTGCGCTTCTACCTCCACCTACTGCACCATTGCAACAACAACAACCACCTTCACGTCGGGAAACAGCCCTCCGCAAAGCGAGCCGTGTCGCTCTTCAGCCTGGCCAAACTGTTGGTGCTGCTGTTGATACTTATGTGGCTCCTACTGCTGCTGAGGAGGAGGGCGATTACATGGGGGATTACGAGGATGAGGTTGATCGAAATCCGAACTACGTGCAACAACCAGCACCACAACCACCAGGTCGTCCACACGCAAATAATCGCAATGGTAGGGCTGCACCACACCCTGAGGTACGAGATCGTGACCATCTCCCTAAACAAAAGTTGAATATTTCACCTTTAGAGGGTAGATATGTTCCTGATATATATCTTACTTGGGAGTTAGAAACCGAACAACGTTTTACATGTTTAAAATACCCCGAGGAGAGACGTGTTGCTGCTGCTCTTTGTGCTTTCACTAGTTTTTCTTGTGTGTGGTGGTCTGAATATTGTAGATTATATCCGGATAATATTCCAACTACTTGGGCTGCTTTGAAAACTGCTATGCGTACTTGTTGGGTTCCACCATATTATCAACGCGAACTACTTCAGAAATTGCAGTGTTTAAGACAAGGAAAAAATTCTGTAGAAGAATATTATCAGGAATTACAAACTGGCCTGATTAGATGTGGTATTGTTGAGGATAATGAGACTATGCTTGCACGTTTTATGGGTGGCTTAAATAGAGAGATTCAGACAATTCTAGAGTATAAGGAGTATAATAATGTCACTCGTTTATTCCATCTTGCTTCCAAAGTTGAACGTGAAGTGCAGGATCAACAGGCCTTGGCGCGAACTAATTATTCTGCAGGTCGACTTTTATCAAGGACACCGCGTGCATCATCTACTTCGACACGTCCGGCTGCACCACCACCTACTTCATCCGTTACTTCTAGCCGTGATAAAAGTAAACATGCACCACCACCATCAACCAGGAGTACACCTTCCGGTCTTGCGCAGAGCTCTTCTTCATCCATGGCATCCACAGGGTCAACACATGATGTTATATGTCGTCGTTGCACTGGTCGTGGTCACTATGCGAGCAAATGCCCATCTCAGCGTGTCATGATTGCTACTAAGGATGGTGGTTATGAGTCCGCTAGTGACTGTGATGAGGAGATTTTGGCTCTTATTACACGTGAAGAACACGGTGGAGATGATTATGAAAATGAGGCGCAATACATGGCTCCTGAAGACGCTGACAGGTATGAATTTTACTTGCTCAACGTGTTTTGAGTGTGCAGGTCACACAAGCGGAGCAAAATCAGAGGCATAATTTGTTCCATACAAAGGGAGTTGTGAAGGAACGTTCTGTTCGCGTCATCATAGATGGAGGGAGATGCAACAACTTGGCTAGCATGGAGATGGTGGAGAAGCTATCTCTCACCACTAGACCACATCCGCATCCTTACTACATCCAATGGTTCAACAACAGCGGCAAGGTTAAGGTAACACGTACTGTTCGTGTGCATTTTAGTATCTCCACATATGCTGATTATGTTGATTGTGATGTGGTACCCATGCAAGCATGTTCCCTATTACTTGGTAGACCATGGCAATTTGATAAAAAAAATGTACATCATGGTACAAATAATCAGTATACTCTTGTTCATAAGGATAAACGTATTACTTTGCTTCCTATGTCTCCTGATTCCATTTTGAAAGATGATATTAATAGAGCTAATAAAGCGAAACAGGAGCAAAATAAGTGTGAAAATCAGATTATGGCAAAAGAATTTGAGCAACAAATGAAGCCTAATGACACACCGTCATCTCATGTTGCATCTGAAATTAAATTAAAAAGTGGATGTTTACTTGCCACCAAATCTGATATTGATGATCTAGATTTTAGCAAATCTGTTTGCTATGCTTTTGTGTGCAAAGAGGCGTTATTTTCATTCGAGGACGTGTCTTCCTATTTGCATCTTGCTGTCACTAACATTTTGCACGAGTTCGCGGATGTCTTTCCACAAGACGTGCCACCAGGATTACCACATATTCAAGGGATTGAGCATCAGATTGACTTAATTCCCGGTGCATCGCTACCCAACCGCGCACCATACCGTACCAATCCAGAGAAGACGAAGGAGATTATGCGTCAAGTATAGGAGCTACTCGACAAAGGTTATATACGCGAATCCCTTAGTCCTTGTGTTGTTCCTATTATTCTAGTGCCGAAAAAGGATGGTACATCGCGTATGTGTGTTGATTGTAGAGGCATTAATAATATTACTATTCTTTATCGTCATCCTATTCCTAGGCTAGATGATATGCTTGATGAATTGAGTGGCTCTACAATATTCTCCAAAGTTGATTTGCGTAGTGGATACCATCAAATTCGTATGAAATTGGGAGATGAATGGAAAACGGCATTTAAAACTAAGTTTGGATTATATGAGTGGTTAGTCATGCCTTTTGGGTTAACTAATGCACCTAGTACTTTCATGAGATTAATGAATGAAGTTTTACGTGATTTCATTGGACGATTTGTGGTAGTTTACCTTGATGATATATTGATTATAGCAGATCTTTGGAGGAACATTTGGAACATTTACGTGTTGTTTTTATTGCTCTACGTGATGCACGTTTGTTTGGTAACCTTGGAAAGTGCACCTTTTGCACCGACCGAGTATCTTTTCATGGCTATGTTGTTACTCCATAGGGAATTGAGGTTGATAAAGCCAAGACTGAAGCTATTGAGAGTTGGTCGCAGCCCAAAACGGTCACACACGTGAGGAGTTTCCTTGACCTCGCTGGATTCTATAGGCGTTTTGTGAGAGATTTCAGCACCATTGCTGCACCTTTCAATGAGCTTACAAAGAAGGATGTGCCTTTTGTTTGGGGTACTGCACAGGAAGATGCATTCACGGTATTGAAAGATAAGTTGACACATGCTCCTTTACTCCAACTTTCTGATTTTAATAAGATTTTTGAGCTTGAATGTGATGCTAGTGGAATTGGGTTAGGAGGTGTGTTATTACAAGATGGTAAACCTGTTGCATACTTTTCTGAAAAAATTGAGTGGGCCTAGTCTGAATTATTCTACTTATGATAAGGAATTATATGCTCTTGTTCGGACTTTGGAAACTTGGCAACATTATTTATGGCCCAAAGAATTTGTTATACATTCTGATCATGAATCTTTGAAGCACATTAAAAGTCAAGCAAAACTGAACCATAGACATGCTAAATGGGTTGAATTCATAGAGACTTTCCCTTATGTTATTAAACACAAGAAGGGAAAAGAAAATGTTATTGCTGATGCATTGTCTCGTTGTTATACTATGCTTTCACAACTTGACTTTAAAATATTTGGTTTGGAGACCATCAAAGATCAATATGTGCATGATGTTGAATTTAAAGATGTATTGCAGAATTGTAAAGAAGGGAGAACATGGAACAAGTTCATCGTTAATGATGGATTTGTGTTTCGTGCTAACAAGCTATGCATTCCAGCTAGCTCTGTTCGTCTTTTGTTGTTGCAGGAGGTGCATGGAGGAGGATTAATGGGACACTTTGGCGTGAAGAAGACGGAGGACGTACTTGCTACACATTTCTTTTGGCCAAAGATGAGACGGGATGTTGAGTGTTTTGTTGCTCGCTGCACTACATGTCAAAAAGCTAAGTCACGACTCAATCCTCATGGTTTATATATTCTTTGCCTGTCCCTAGTGTTCCTTGGGAAGATATATCTATGGACTTTGTTTTGGGTTTACCTCGAACAAAGAAGGGGAGGGATAGCATATTTGTTGTCGTGGATAGGTTCTTGAAGATGGCACACTTTATACCATGTCATAAAAGCGATGATGCTGCTAATGTTGTTGATTTGTTCTTTCGTGAAATTATTCGCTTGCATGGTGTGCCAAATACTATTGTTTCAGATCGTGATACTAAATTTCTTAGCCACATTTGGAGATGTTTATGGGCTAAGTTGGGGACGAAACTTCTTTTTAGTACTACTTGTCACCCCCAAACTGATGGATAAACTAAAATAGTCAATAGAACTTTGTCTACTATGCTTAGGGTTGTTTTGAAGAATAACAAGAAAATGTGGGAAGAATGCTTGCCTCATATTGAATTTGCTTATAATCGTTCATTGCATTCTACTACTAAGATGTGCCCTTTTGAAATTGTCTATGGTTTCCTACCTCGTGCACCTATTGATTTGTTGCCTCTTCCATCTTCGGAGAAGGTTAATTTTGATGCTAAACGACGTGCTGAATTGATCTTAAATATGCATGAGTTAACTAAGGAAAATATTGAGCGCATGAATGCTAAATATAAACTTGTTGGAGATAAGGGTAGAAAACGTGTTATCTTTGCACCTGGAGATCTTGTTTGGTTACATTTACATAAGGATAGGTTTCCTAATTTGCGCAAGTCAAAGCTAATGCCACGTGTTGATGGTCCTTTTAAGGTGTTAGAGAAAATAAATGATAATGCATATAAACTCGAGTTGCCTGCAGATTTTGGGGTTAGTCCCACATTTAACATTGCAGATTTGAAGCCTTACTTGGGTGAGGAAGATGAGCTTCCATCAAGGACGACTTCAATTCAAGAAGGGGAGGATGATGAGTACATCACTAACAAGGTTACACCCACATCCCCAACTGATACATATACAGGACTGATTACTAGAGCTCGTGCACGCCAATTAAATTACCAGATACTTTCGTTTCTTGGTAATGATTCTAATGTTGATGAGAATATGATGTTGCCTAAATTGGATACATTTGTCTTGCTTACAAATGAAGGGCCTAGCTTGGACAAGAAGGATGAACATTGGAGCAAGATCACGTATGGAGATGATGGCATGCGCAAGGGGAACAAGAACGTAGTTACAAGTGATGATTTCAGGACTTTGAAGCCACCATAATGAGTGCGTGAAGCCTTGGACGAAATATACAAGATGCCACTTCATAAATTTCGGCTAGAGGCTATTATAGGTGCTGCGTCACCTTATTATTGGGCCAGGCCCATGTAATTTCGAAATACTTGAGTATAGGCAGTTTTTAGAGTCTGTATGTGTGGGGAAACAAGAGTCGGGGTTGGTTTCGGACCCCTCCTCCAAGGGCCACGAAATCCCCCCCTCTTCCTCCATATATACAGCCCTTAGGGCGTCGTTTAGACTTTGGGTTTTGTTTAGATTAAAGTTCTCCATAGCTGCAACTTCGCGTACTTCATTTTTGTTCAACAACCAGACAAAGACGTCACAGAACCCCACTTGATCATTAAAGCTTTCCTCTTGAATTCGCAATATCCAGATTGCAATCTCAGTTTCTTGATTGTTCTTCATTTGCGTGCAGGAAACAGACCTTCGTGGTCAGGTTGATCGTCTCCGGCGTGGTCAATAACCTCTCGGAGTTGGTTTAGCGATTGCTAAGGCGTGACGTCCTCGCACGTTCGTAGTCGGATCGTCAAAGTCGACTTCCTCCAAAACGATAGCCACCACCTCATCGAAAGACGTGACACCTTTGCCTCTATCAAGCATGGTCGATCATAGGCTTCTTAGTTTCTTGCAAACATAAAACCGAACATCCACTAGCATTGATAGCATTAGAGAGAGCTAATTGTCTATCACCATAGTTTAACCCGCGAATGTTACAACAAAGCACATTCCAATTAACCAAAAGACCCATTTAAGCTAGTAAACCCGAAGATTAAGCCGAGGACGAGGGACCCGCCACCTTGGACTCCAAGAGGGCAGCTTCAGTGAGTTCTTCAGCCGGGATGGCGCATTTGAGGACGCCCACCTGTTGGATTACCTGAATGGGAGTTGGAGGTGGTATCTCCTGAGCCTCAACATTGTCCAGCTCTGTGATGATCACCGAGGAAGGAGCAGCAGGCGTTTGGCGCGGCTTGACCTTGGACAGTTTCTTCTTAGTATCAGACAGTGCATGAACCCGAAATCCATCATATTTATTCGATCTAGTACTGCGACGAAGAGAGATCTCACATTCAGGCACCTGTACTTTTCCACGGTGCGAGAGGGCGCTAACCTCAGACTGAGGTCCATCAGGAGGAAGTAGAACCAGAGAGCCGGAGTTGGCCTGACGCAGATCCGAATCATCACCAGGGACAGACAAAGACTGAACCACAGAGAGGTAGTCATCATTGTTCCTAGTGATCTGATGCCCAGCAGTAATCACAAGTCACTCATTGCTGCGATGAACCTCAACATGCACCTTCAGACAATCCTTGAAGCCCAGCCCTGTACTCCAAGGGCCAAACATAGCCATAAACGGTTTGATAGCCTGAAGAAGGAAGTCGTTGATTTGCCTCGCCGGCCTGGAGCAGTGGAAAAGCATTGTGGCCACCAGGTTTCCATGGTCCGACATGGACAGTTGCAGACCAGAGTTGTTCAGAGAAAGATCAATGTTGAGCGTGTCTCTCGGCTGCTGCAGAGGAACCATGGAGGTGCTAGGAGGGCTCTCGAAGTTATTTCTCCAAAGATTGTTGAGAATGTTGACAGGCACGAGAACCAGGCCGTCAGAACTAACAGAAGAATCAGAGCTGCCCCTCCAAGAGATGGAGTCATTCCATGCCATAGCAGGGCTGTCAAGAAGATTATTTTCAGGGACAATCCCATCCGCAACCTGTAAACCCTCAGCAACCAACCAGGTTTGAAAATTATATACAGCAAGAGGGGGAGGGGCTGGCCAGGCACCCCAAACAGCCTGAAACTGAACTTGCTGATCAACTATGATTTGCCTGGTGCATAGCATGATCTGTAGCCACATTTTGAGCCATCCAGTTATGAAGTTGGGCTTGATATATCTGTTCAGAGGTCAGGCCCTCACCAAGAAGGGGATGAGGGACGCCATCCTCAGGAGGAGGATCCTCACCAGCAGGTGGAACCTCAGGTAAATGTGCATTCCAATCACTACTGCGCAACATAGTTACAGCAAAATTCCAACAGTAACGAGCACCACCAATCTGCCTCATAACGATACTCTTAGGTACTAAGCGAAGATGAATAACCCTGGCCTTTAGAACAAATCGCCTATCACCCCTCGGATTATGCCATTCAAGCAGAGTACCAAAACTATCCACTGACTTATGAATATAATGCTGCGTTTGATAGTCTTAAGGGAAACCGACATACAGAATCCAAATCTCCGGGCCGAAAGAGGTGAGCCTCATATTAAGTACATCATCATGCGGTACAAAAGAGATCATTGTATGTTCATCAGCTTGCAGCTCATTTAATTCAAAAGTGGTCCCCACAACAGAGTCTCTAACTAGGGAATCATCAAATCCAAAAATACCAAACCCTAAAGGGTGATCCTCAACTTCGGTATGGAAGTAATGGGACTCATGGAGCAAACCTTGGATTGTATCTTTGAGGGCTGCTTTCTGTTGCTGTGGGATGAACCTGTTGGCCTCGGCAATAGCCAAGAAATCGTGCCGCAGAGGAGGCACCGCACTGACCACCATATCATATTGCACTTTTCGATCAGTCGGGCCGAGCTCCACTGTCATGCCCTGCGGTGGGTAGGGGACGACGTTGACAGGAAAGTTCGCCATTGTAGGTGGAGGAGAGCGGAGCAGAGCATGCGCAGGAGGAGGCGCGCTAGGCGAGGTGGAATGCGTATCGGCAGGGGGTATGGATGGCTTGGGGAGCCAAATTTCATTGTTGGAGCGCCGTCCGTGGCTACAGGATGATGCCATGTGTCCCAGCCAACCACAAAAATTACAATGGACGGTCGAGGATTGCTTGGGTCGAACGGTGGGGCACAAAGTAGGTTACTGCGGTAAATGCATGCGAGAGGAAAGAATCCGTGCATACCCTGAATTGTCTAGACCAAAATCAATTAGTCTCTCGTTTCCCAAGTTGGCCATGGCAAAGCTAGTATTAGATGGTAAGTAGGGTAATGATTCCATCTCTAAAATCGGATAAATATGATTCTTGCCTTTTAAAGAATTATCAATATGATTTGTTACCCCAGAAATAGGAAGAACCATATTTTGAGCAGGCTTGGGCCTCCAAAAATAATGTTTAGCTTTAGGGTCAAGGCAGGTGCACTTCGTGTGGCCCAAAAAGAAACAAGAGTCACATTTGAGATAGGCCACGCATTGGAAAAAAAGATGAGCAGGGGAACCACAAGTAGTACATACTCGTGGACTCGAATGCGGCCCAGAGCCAAACACCTTAGTGAGCCGACCATTATTCCCCTAGACTAGCAGGCGGGGGACAGTAGCAAATGTCATTAAGACCGACCGAGCAATTTTTGTCCGGGCAAATAGAAGCCAGGTGGCCAAGCGATTTGCAAAGAGAGCACAAATTTAGCCTCCCATAAATGTAATCCGATGTCAGAGACCAGATAGATGCAATATGTGTATCAGAATAACCAAAATGACGTTGATCTAGAACATGAAACAGCATAAAATAGATGCAATATGTGTATCAGAATAACCAAAATGTCGTTGATCTAGAACATGAAACAGCATAAAATTCGGGATGTTGCTCCAAGCATTCTCCTTAAACCGACAGCCTTTAAATCTGTGATTAATAGCATTACACCCCGTAATAATTGATGGTTGGAAGCTTCCAAAGATGATGCCCGAGGTCATGGAAAGTGAATTAAGGCCCACAATTATAGGAGGAATAGCTGTCGAGCCGGGCCATGCCAAATCCAACGACTGAACATGATCGGACTCCCTTCCCTCCGAATAAGAGTAACCAAACTTTGATAAAACCGGATGGGATGGGCTCGAATCGTTGTCAAACTACCTTGAGAATTTATATTTTGACTTGATAGCAACGGGAGAACGTGCAGCCACCTCAGGAATACGAGAATCAAGATGCCAAGTGTCACACCTAGCCACTTGGACGCCAACTGTCCAGTGTGACTTGGCTAGGCTCCGGGCCCGCATGTAAGGGAGTAGAGAGTGTGTAGCTGGGGAGGTTAAAAAGGAGCTGCCGCCGCATGTGGTGGGCATGTGAGTCTTGTACTGAACCTTCTCTCTGAATCCTTCCTCTGAAAGGCAATTCATCTTCTCCCCCAAGTCTCCTCCTTCTTCCTCCTCACCTACTACTCTCCCCACCCCGATCCATTCGTTACAGTTGGTAATCAGAGCCAATTCGGAGGAAAAAAAAATTTCTTCCATTCGTTGATTGGGGATCGATAACACCCACCGCGCCGGTGCGAGCTTGTGATGGCCTGGCTTATTAAGGATGATAGACTACTCATATCAATAAGGAATTCCTTCTTTTCTGGGAGCCCATTCAGATAGAACTCCAAAGTTAAGCATGCTCAGCTTGGAGTAGTTTCAAGATGGGTGACCGACCGGGAAGTTGGTCCCGGGTGCGCACGAGTGAGGACAAAGTGTGCAGAAAAGACTAGTATTGATATGTGAGGCCAGTCTAGATCCCGCCAGGAGTAACGGCCACCGGCGGGTGTGTCCGGGGCGTTACAAGTTGGTATCAGAGCCGACCCTTGCGGTTACACGGATGTTTGCAGACAGTTTGCAGTCATGTTGTGCATGACGTTTGTGACCCGTCGTGGCACACGACATGGCACATGTGCTGTCCTGGAAGCACAGACGGTTGTGCCAAGAGGGAACGTTCCTGTGGCCCGACGAGGACGTCGGTTCCTCGGAGTGAGGGTGTATGTGATGGCCTGGCTTATTAAGGATGTTAGACTACTCATATCAATAAGGAATTCCTTCTTTTCCGGGAGCCCATTCAGATAGAACTCCAAAGTTAAGCGTGCTCAGCTTGGAGTAGTTTCAAGATGGGTGACCGACCGGGAAGTTGGTCCCGGGTGCGCACGAGTGAGGACAAAGTGCGCAGAAAAGACTAGTATTGATATGTGAGGCCAGTCTAGATCCCGCCAGGAGTAACGGCCACCGGCGGGTGTGTCCGGGGCGTTACAGAGCTGCTCCGGCAAGCCGCGCAAAATCCGTCGCGGGGTTCGATCCCCTCTTGGCGCTCCACCACGGCTCCTCCGAAGACGTCGGCAGCGACGCGCCAGGTCCTGTCCGCCATGGAAGAGGGCAACAGCAACATCACCAAGCTGTTGGAGTCCCTGCTCGCCAAGGTCGACGATCAGAAGAAGGCGCTGGACAAGCAAATCGAGCTTCAAACCACCTTCAACACTCAGATCTCGCAAGAGGTGCGCGGTCTCGCCCGTCAGATCGATCTGACGCAGGCGGACCTGGACGTCGCGCGCAAACCCGTGGAGGCTTCCTCATCGCCGGCGGGCTCGGTCACCACGCTCCTGCATCAACCCGCCCCGCCACCACCTCCACCCCCTCCGTCACCATGGCATACTGCCGACCCATCGCGCCCTTCATCCTCCCACGCGCGCCTCGGCGACAACCGTCCTCCACTCCTTCCGGTGCCCCAGCAAGGCAACTTCGTCGCCGCTACGACTGCGTCTCCGACCAGCCACCACTCCAACGACTACCACAAGCCGCCCAAGCACAATTTCCCCAAGTTCGACGGCTCTGCACCATACTTGTGGTTGGATCGATGCCTCGCCTACTTCGAGCTGTACAAGGTGGCCTCTCACCACTGGTTTCCCACCGCTTCGCTCTACGTCGACGGCCAAGCGGCGCACTGGCTGCAAGCCTTCCGGCAGACGCACCGCAACATCACCTGGGAATTGTTCACATCGGCAGTTCTGGAAGAATTCGGTGCAGAAGAATTTGAGGTGGTGATGCATAAGCTTCTGCAACTCAGACAGACAGGCACAGTCTCTGAATACCGTGCAGCGTTCGACGAGCAGATGTATCATCTCCTCGCACTCGATCCGTCAATCAACACAAGATTCTTCATCACGCAGTTCCTCCTCGGCTTGAAGGACGAACTGCGCGCTCCGGTTCGTCTCCAAGCGCCTTCCAGCATCACTCGCGCCGCGGTGCTCGCTCGCATCCAGGAAGAGGAATTGGGGGCAGTGCGTGCTCGTCCACGCATCGTTCCACAAGGGCGACCACCCCCGGCGATACAAGCACAGCCACGAGCCGCCGCCGCACCACCCCGTGCCCAAGGGGACGAGTTCGCAAGGGAACGGCAGCTGCGCGACTTTCGCCGCGCCAACAACCTCTGCTTCAAGTGCGGCGACCGCTACTCCAGAGAACACCGTTGCGCCCAGCCAGCGCAACTACTCACCATCAACATCGGCGACCACGGGGAGGTCCTCTCAGATGACACCATCCACGCCTTGCAACTGCTCGACGACCCAACACCGGCCGCGCAACCACCTACTCCGGCTATGGACGCGCCGGAATGATGTCTCATCTCGTCGCACGCTCTGGACGGCACGGACTCCGCTACCACTATTCGTTTGCGCGCACTCGTGGGGAACCAGGTCGTCCTCTTGCTGCTCGACTCGGGCAGCACTCACAGCTTCGTCAACAAAGCGTTCGTCGACCGCCTCGGCCTCGCCACGGAGGAGCTGCCAACCACGGAGGTGCGGGTGGCCAACGGAGACAAGCTCATCTGCAACCGCATAGTGCCCGGCCTCAAGTGGTGGATGCAGGGCCACTCCTTCACTACACCAATGCGGGAACTGGAGATCGGAGCGTACGATGGGATTCTGGGCATGGACTGGCTCGCCCAGCACAGCCCCATGACATGCCACTAGCAGGAAAAATGGGTCAAGTTCATGCACGAAGGCGAGGAAGTAACACTCCGCGGCGTGCCCACCAAGCCATCCACCACTCTGCAGGCCCTCAAACCCGACGAGTTGCGCAAGCTGCTCGCGGGCAACGATGTCTGGGCCATGGCCATGGTGGACACTTGCGGGCGCGCGCCGCCGCAGCCGAACCAAGACACGAGCCAAACACCCATCGACGCCTTGCTGAAAGAATACGCCGATGTGTTCGCCGCCCCTCAAGGCCT
Source organism: Secale cereale (assembly GCA_902687465.1). Taxonomy (NCBI): domain Eukaryota; kingdom Viridiplantae; phylum Streptophyta; class Magnoliopsida; order Poales; family Poaceae; genus Secale; species Secale cereale. Next base: position 492,746,127 of record LR738711.1, on the reverse strand, counting down.
GCCTCCTCACCGGCAGTACGACCACGCGGTCAATCTAGTGGAAGGCGCGCTTCCGGCGAACACGCGCCCGTACCGCTACTCGCCGCTCCAGAAGGACGAAATCGAGCGGCAGGTCAAGGAGATGCTCGACGCCGGCGTGATCACGCACAGCGTCAGCCCGTACGCGGCCCCAGTGCTCCTGGTCAAGAAGAAGGACGGCACATGGAGGTTCTGTGTCGACTACCGTCGGCTGAACGACGCCACGATCAAAAACAAGTTTCCTCTCCCAATCATCGACGAACTCCTCGACGAACTAGCTGGCGCCGCGGTCTTCTCCAAACTGGACCTCCGCGCTGGCTACCACCAGATTCGCATGCGCGAAGAAGATGAGGCCAAGACGGCGTTCAAAACTCACCACGGGCATTTCCAATTCAGGGTCATGCCATTCGGCCTGACGAACGCGCCGGCTACATTTCAATGCCTGATGAACGCAATCTTCAGTAAGTATGTTCGCAAATTCGTGATCATTTTCCTTGACGACATTTTGGTCTTCAGTGAAACTATGGAAGAACACATCGAACACTTGCGGAAGGTCCTCGAGCTCCTACGGGCGCACAAGCTGTTCGTCAAGGAAAGCAAATGCACATTCGCCTGCGACCACATCGACTACCTCGGGCATGTTATTTCCAAGGCGGGCGTCGCCACGAACAGAGAGAAGACGCAAGCTATGGAGCAATGGCCAACGCCGACGAACGCCACCGAGCTGCGCGGATTCTTGGGGCTCACAGGCTACTACAGGAAATTCGTGCCGCACTACGGCATCATCGCCAAGCCCCTCACACAGCTCCTCACGAAGAAGGGCTTTGCGTGGAGCACGCAGGCGCAAGCTGCGTTCGAGCAACTCAAGACAGCCATGACGACGACACCTGTGCTCGCCCTACCCAACTTCGACAAGCCGTTCTCCATCGAAACAGACGCGTGCGACACAGGCGTAGGAGATGTCCTGGTTCAGGAAGGCCACCCAGTCGCCTTCTTCAGCAAGGCGCTCGGCGTGCGCATTCAACAACTCTCCACGTACGAGAAGGAGTTCTTGGCGGTGATGATGGCCATCGACAAGTGGCGCCCCTACCTGCAGCGCGGCCCGTTCGACATCCGCACCGACCACAAGTCCCTCTGCAACCTGGGGGAGCAACATTTGGAGACGGAGCTGCAGCGCAAAGCCATGGCGAAACTCGTCGGGCTGCAGTTCCGCTTCCAATACAAGCGCGGCCTCGACAACGGCGCTGTCGATGCACTCTCCAGAGTGGGCAAACAGCTCGACCTGGCCGCGCTCTCGGCGTGTCAACCCGCCTGGATGCAGGAAGTGCTGAACTCCTACGCAACCGATCCAGACGCCCAGGAGCGCCTGCAGAAACTCGCCATCACCAGCCCGGACGACGACGGCTACGAGCTCCACCGCGGCGTCATTCGCCGCGGCGGCCGCCTGTGGATTGGAGCCAACACAGCGCTCCGCACCAAGCTCATCGCCGCGCTCCACAACAGCGCGGTCGGCGGCCACTCCGGCGTCACCGCCACCTACCAACGAGTGCGCAAACACTTCGACTGGCGCGGCCTCAAGCGCGACACAGAGGAATTCGTGCAGCAGTGCACGACTTGCCAGCAAGCCAAGCACGAGCATTCCAAGCCTGCCGGCCTGTTGGCGCCGCTGCCTATTCCTACAGCGCCTTGGGAGGACCTCACCATGGATTTTGTCGAGGGGCTACCGGCTTCGGAAGGCTGCGACACGATCATGGTGGTGGTCGACCACTTCACCAAGTTCGCGCACTTCGTTCCCCTCCGTCATCCATTCACCGCGACGCAGGTCGCGCGCGCGTTCTGGGAGAACGTGGTCAAGCTCCACGACGTGCCGGCCTCGATCGTCTCGGACCGCGACAAGGTATTCACCAGCAACCTGTGGCGTGAGCTGCTCGCCGGCGCCGGCACGAAACTGCTGTACTCCACTGCCTACCACCCGCAGACGGACGGACAGAGCGAGCGCGTCAATCAGTGCATGGAGATGTATCTCCGATGCGCCGTGCACGACACGCCGCGGAAATGGCGTCGCTGGCTACCCATGGCAGAGTTCTGGTACAATTCGACCTTCCATTCCTCGCTCAACTGCACCCCATTCAAGGCGCTCTACGGGAAGGAAGCCAATCTGGGAGCAATGGCCGCGTGGCCGGACACGGCGCCGTCCGGCGAGGACATGGACTGGGCAGCACATACGGCGCAAATCCGCGCGCAACTGGAGCGCGCTCAGAAGCGCTTCAAGAAGCAGGCGGACCGCAATCGCTCGGAGCGTCAGTTCCAAGTGGGCGAACATGTTCTTCTGAAACTGCAGCCGTACGTTCAGCAATCAGTTGTTAGCCGCCCCTGCGCCAAGCTTGCATACAAATTCTTCGGGCCGTACACCATCGTCGAGAAGGTTGGGTTGCTGGCCTACAAGCTCGACCTTCCAGAAGCTAGCCGCGTGCACCCAGTCTTCCATGTCTCGCAGCTGAAGCCATTGACACCAGATTACACACCAGTGTACGCTGAACTGCCGCGAGTGCCTGACTTGTCTGTGGTGAGCACGACGCCCACGCACATCCTGGAGCGACGCATGATGAAAAGAGGCAACGCGCCGATGGTGCAAATCCGGGTGCGTTGGGGGGACAGCTCGCCGCCGACCACCACCTGGGAAGACTACGACACTCTACGGCAAAGATTTCCAGAAGCTTCCATCTGGGACGACGACGACGACACCACGCAAGAGGGAGCTCATTCTCAAGGAGGGGAGAATGTCACACCTAGCCACTTGGACGCCAACTGTCCAGTGTGACTTGGCTAGGCTCCGGGACCGCATGTAAGGGAGTAGAGAGTGTGTAGCTGGGGAGGTTAAAAAGGAGCTGCCGCCGCATGTGGTGGGCATGTGAGTCTTGTACTGAACCTTCTCTCTGAATCCTTCCTCTGAAGGCAATTCATCTTCTCCCCCAAGTCTCCTCCTTCTTCCTCCTCACCTACTACTCTCCCCACCCCGATCCATTCGTTACACCAAGATGAGTCCGAAGATAACACACCAATGTAGCTCTGGCGGAATAGACTAAAGTGGTAGACAAAATCTGGGCAAACTCGATCCTTGAGACCATAGATGAAATGACCAACTTTATTGGATGTCCGTTTTGAACTCTGATGTAACCGAGGATGATTAAATAAAGCGGCAACGCTTCCAATTTAAAAATAAATAAATCTAGATTTGAGCAATGCACATGTTCTTATCCTCCCGGTATTTAGATCTATAGGAGATCTAAGTTTGAAAAAATATCACATTTTAGTTATAAGAAAAAAGAAGATAACTTCAGCCACATAATTTTATGATTGATATGGTAGAGCCATAGGAGATCTAAGTTTGAACACCACTTGTAGGCAGAATATTCAATTTTTCCAAACAGGAGGCCACATCACTGCAAGCTTACCAAATTCATGGCAAATCCACCAAATCATGGGCACAAACTTAGTTCAAATACGAAATCAACATCAAGGATTCGACTTTGTAGATGTGCTTTATACATCTGACATCTCTGACTCCAATGTTTGAAGATCCCAAGAGAAACTGGATCTTAGACATATCTGGTCTTCCCATGAAAACCCTGCTTCTTCACCTGTGAATTCATTGTGTACAAATATGTCAAGAATTGATTGATACACTTTCCAGCTAAATTAACTTCTGCCAGTTTAGCAAATGAGTGTTTCTATACCACTTTGAATGTTGACTGCAGCTTGGATAGAGCGACGGGGCACTCTCCCTTCTCGTCATACTCATCAAACTCTCCTTCAGAAAGATCAATGTCAAATGGTGTCCCATGTACCTTAAAAGAAGAGGGAGATTATTAGAACACCAATAAACCATAACAAGCATGCTGCAAGAGTGAGAAACGTATAGATTGTCAAATATTGTTATCAAGCAATGCTTACTTGCTTCATATGATAAACTAAAATCCATCCCGCAAAAAAAAACACAACTAAAATCCACATATCTGCAGTACATAAGGGTAGTGGTACTGGGTAGCTGCAACTCAAGCTCCGAGTTTGATTACAAGTAGTGCCTTTCAATTTGGGTGGAGCACTGAAGAACGTAATTACTTTTTCTTATATATCCTATATGGGATGAAGAAACACACATTTTGAAAGAACCCGGGAAGAACACATACAGAAATCACAGATTTGTTTGTAAAATAACAAGGTGTATTGTTTTCTGTTTGTGGAAAAGAAGGCAGGCAATGAAGGAATATCTGTGTTCTTAGATGCAATATAAACAGAGGTATCTGTTATGGCCGGCCTAGGCCCACCGGGCAATCTTAGCCCACAAGTTATCTTAGGTTAATTCGTATGCAAGTTATCTAGGTTATAAATATAAGTTGTAAGACTTTTTCAAATCAAGCAATAAGAATATTATTATCTCTATTGCCCGGCTCCCAGAGGAGCCGGAAACCCTAGCCGCCGCTGCCATCTTCCTCCAACGCGACGGCGCCCAGCCGCCGGCGCGGCCGCTCATCGCCTCGCCCAGCCCCCTCCTTCCCTTACCGCTTACGCCCCAGGCCTGGTAGGGTACAAGATCCTACCAATTTGGTATCCAGAGACTCGGTTGCGATCATGTCGTCATCATCATCCACGCCAACGCGCCCGGCGTCACCACCGCTCCGCTGGCCACCGTTCCGGTGTCCTCCGCAGGGGCCCCTCTGCTGTCGGGCCAGGTCACCACCGCGGGCTCCCCCACGCCGCCAACCCCAGTCACCTCCGAGCCGCCGACGACCGCCGTCTTCACGCCGGAACAGATCACCAATACCTTGCGGGATCTCGTGACAGCCGTCCAGGGACTCCATCTGAACCAGTACCACCAGTACATGGCCGGGCCGTACGCACCCCCGCCGGCTGCGTCGATCGTCGCCTACGGCCACCCCATGCTCCCGTGGCCACCCCAGGGCGCGCCTGCCTACAGCGGGCAGCCGCTGCTGTCGTTCCAGGCGGGGGCCCCCGCGCTCCCGTGGCCAGCCCAAGGCGCGCCGGCCTGCACCGGGCTGCCGCTGCTGCCGTTCCAGGCGGGGCACCCCGGCGGGAGCACTCCGGCCGCGGCTCCTCTGTGGCATCTGCCGCCGCCGCCAGCTGCGGCGCCCCTCTGGCATCTGCAGCCGCCTTCCCCCGCGGCAACCGACGCACCTGTCCACCCTCCACAGCCAACGCTGCAACCACCAGTGCCACCCCTGCCCAGCTCGGGGGCGTCCTCGCCGGCCGGCCTTCCGATACATCAGGTCCGGTTTCCGCCCTCCCCATCGCCACTACCAGCTTGGGTGGCCGGGTCTTCGCCATCGCCGGTCTATACCACAGCTCCGGAGCAGCCGACCCCGTTTCCGCAGTTCGGCGGGCCATCCGGCTCCGCGGGGCCCTACCCGGAGTACCCCGACCAGGCGCCACCCACCTCGCTGCTCCGCACCTCCGAGCAAGTTCGACACGGCGCTCCGACCCAGACACCGCCGCGGTTCGCCAAGCTCGACTTCGCCACCTATGACGGCACGAAGGACCCCCTCAGCTGGCTCAACCAGTGCGATCAGTTCTTTCGCGGGCAGCACACCCTCGCCTCGGAGCATACCTGGCTCGCCTCTTACCACCTCCGGGGCGCGGCACAGACCTGGTACTACGCCCTCGAGCAGGACGAGGGCAGCATGCCTCCGTGGGAGCGCTTCCGCGAGCTCTGCCTCCTTCGTTTTGGGCCCCCGATACGCGGGAGTCGCCTGGCAGAGCTAGGCCGCCTTCCCTTCACCTGCACGGTACAGGACTTCGCCGACCGTTTCCAGGCCCTGGCATGCCACGGGTCGGGCGTGACGGCGCAACAGCGGGCCGACCTCTTTGTCGGTGGACTTCCGAATCACATCCGTGTGGACATGGAGCTTCGGGGACCCCAGGATCTCCAGACGGCGATGTACTACGCCCGCGCGTTCGAGCGCCGCGCGATGGCCATCCAGCAAGAATCACCGTCCCGGGCCGCTGGGTCGCTACCCTGGCCGGATTCCGCGCAGGGTCGGCCTGCACAGGCTTCCGTGGCATCCCTCGCCGCTACCGCGGCACGCCCGTTCCGCCGGCTCACCCCAGCCGAGCTACTCGAGCGTCGCCGCCAAGGGTTGTGCTTCAACTGCGACGAGCCCTACACGCCCGTCCACGGTTGCCCGCGACTCTTCTACCTGGAGGTTGCAGACTACATTCCGGAGGACGCCGTCGCCGCCAACCTGGCCGCCCCAGCTGTCGAGAAGGTGTTTGACGCTGGTTGATCACCTCGAGGAGTTCAGCAAGCGCTTCCCCACCTTACAGCTCGAGGACGAGCTGTTTGTGCAGGCAGGGAGAAGTGTTATGGCCGGCCTAGGCCCACCGGGCAATCTTAGCCCACAAGTTATCTTAGGTTAATTCTTATGCAAGTTATCTAGGTTATAAATATAAGTTGTAAGACTCTTTTTCAGATCAAGCAATAAGAATATTATTATCTCTATTGCCCGGCTCCCAGAGGAGCTGGAAACCCTAGCCGCCTCCAACCCTTGCCGCCGCTGCCATCTTCCTCCAACGTGACGGAGCCCAGCCGCCGGCGCGACCGCTCATCGCCTCGCCCAGCCCCCTCCTTCCCTTACCGCTTACGCCCCAGGCCTGGTAGGGTACAAGATCCTACCAGTATCATCGTAATGTAAACACATGATATTAACTCTTTTTTGTTCAATGATACACATGATATTAATTCATAAGCATAATGATGCAAAAAATAATACTACCTCCATTCCTAAATATAAGACGTTGGGACAGTTTAATTTAAACTGCCCCAACATCTTATATTGAGGAATGGAGGTAGTAATAAATACTCCCTCCGTCCCAAAATAAGTGTCTCGACGTTAGTACAATTTTATACTAAAGCTATTATTAACGTTGAGACACTTATTTTGGGACGGAGAGAGTAGAAGCAACCTTGAATTCATCAGCAGGTTATAATAGTGAAACCAATAAGTCAAGCTCACATTGAACAAATGCAACATTATAGCTCAGTTTTAGCACATAAATTGTCTGGACAAGATTAATTACTACTCCCTCTGTAAAGAAATATAAGAGCATTTAGATCACTATATCAGTGATCTAAACGCTCTTATATTTCTTTATAGAGGGAGTAGTTGCCAATCGATATAGTAAGCTGGCTGCAAACAAAAATCCAGCACGTTCTTTTCAAAACAATAATGTGACCATACAGACTGTTAATACTCGTGGATGTGGTGAAAGATCAATAAATACTTACAGATTCAGCCTTCCAGCCATTACCAAAAGCAAACTCAATAGGTTCATAGCCTCTGCATTCAAAGACCATCAAACAAGTCATCTCTCCTTTCTGGCTCTGCTCAGAAGTCAGTGGTGTTCCTTGCCCAGGAATCATCACAACTGATCCCTCCCTCGAACATAACTTGCACTGAAAGAAAACCAGAACATTGTACTGGTAAGACATCTAACGAAATCACAAAGTATTTACTAGAAGAAGTTTTATGCTCCTGCACACCTTCCCTAGAAAGATCTAGGGAGAACACAGGCAGGGGCCTTTCAAATGTCACTAAGCAATATAATCTACCATCAGGTAATAAAACAATTAGACTTAAATTGTATAAATCATAAAATGGTTTGCAATAGAAGTGCCTATTTGATAAAGTAGTATTATGGATCCTGTGAAGTCCCTTAAAAGTCCAAAATAAGAGATGCTTAAGCTTCCAACAAAACAAATGTGCAACAGGGTAATGAGATCTTGCAACACTGGAGCACAATATAAGTACTGCTCTAGCAAGGTGCAGGTGTAATGACACCAAGAGAAGACTGTTCTACCAGCAGTTTGAAATCCTTTATATTTGGCGAAGCTCATTGTCCTAGTGTCTTTGAGATGCATAGCAAGTCCTTTTAAAACAGTTAGCACATGAATATGTAATCAAATACTCCCTCCGATCCATATTACTTGTCACAGCTTTAGTACAACTTTGTACTAAAGCTGCATAAAGTAATATGGATCAGAGGGAGTACTCTCTCTGTATCTCAAAGATTAAAGGACAGTGAGCTAGCTGTCTGTTTATTAAACGTCCTGATGGTTCTTACTATCAATTTTAGCCAACTGGAGTGACCTATGTCTATCCACTAAATAGCTGGTTCAATGAAGGTCCATAACAAACAAACAAAAGGAAACCATATATTAATAATACCCATTACCCACAGAAATCAAGTAAATCTGTGTATCCAAGACCCGTTTAGTGATAGCAATGGAGAGTTGTAAGCAGATTCATACTGTAAGCAAATATATTGTGTCTCTGGCTCTGTGCTGTTTAAATAAAGATCTCAGCTTGCAAACTAAACTTCTATTAAGAAAAAAAAAAGATCACCCTGTGTTCAACTGTTTAGTACCCATTATTCACAAAAAAGGGAGTGGCAGAAACAGTGCCAGCAAAAACAAAGCCCCAGACAACACATGCATTGTTGCAGACTAGAAACGAGAGTTACAAGACAGGGTCAAAGTTCTCTAGCATAAGCAAAGTAAACAGTCCTCCCAAAATAAGCCAAAATGGTAGATTCATGTCATCAGTTCACTTGGATTTGTTTCATCCAAAAGATGGCATCCTTTTGTTAAAATCCAATCACAATAGGAACATGCTATATGCGTCGTTGAAGACCTCATAACATAATTTAAACTATTTCCACATAAACAAGCAGACAGAACACATATTATATATATATATATATATATATATATATATATATATATATATATATATATATATATATATATATATATATTGTTTGGAAAATCACATGAAACCAAAATTATCACCACACAAGAGCATAGACTTAGAAGATCTTAACCAACGTCACACAGTAACAAGATTCCTTACCGTGCACGCCAATCATAGAAGATGACACACCTATGTTCTTAACTTCGAACACAAACTGATCCTCCACCACACAATTCGATCCCCATTTTGGTTCAGAAAAAGTTCAATCCCCATCTTAATGACACCTCGCATCAAACGGTGTAAACAGAGAACAGAGTACCAAATCCCACACGGAAATTTCAACCCTATTAATTCTGCGAACAGTACACACAACACAGGAACAAGCCGATCGATCCTATCAATGCAGAAACCCGCATTTCCAGTCTCATCAACGACAAAAAAAGTATTTTCCACAGACAGAAAGCTAAGGGCACATATGAATACAGAGGAGGCATGCGGTGGCACCTTCTGGAGGAGATTGGCGGTGCCTTTGCCGGTGGGCAGTTCGACGACCTCGTCGAGGGAGACGCAGGTGGTCTTGGCGCTCGTCTCCCCGCAGCTCTCGCACCGCAGCTGCGATCGATCCGACGCAGATACGCAATCGCCGTCAGAATCATCCGAATCGGAGAGAGATGCGGCGTAAGGAAAGCGATCAGAGAGTAGGTGGAGTCAGCAACCTTGAAGTAGTAAGGGTAGCTGGGGTCGTCGCAGCCGCCGCGGGGCTGCAGGTTGGTGAGGCCGTCGAGCTCTGCCCCCACGAGCAGCGCGAAGAACACCATCTCCCCTCCGGTCGACGGGGCTGCCGCCGCCTCCTCCTCGTTCAGTCCTCGCTAGGGTTGGGGGTTTTTGGCTCGCGTCGGTGACAGAGGAAGAAGGCTTGAGAGCAGAAGTGGGTGGGTTTGGGTTTGCGTTTGTGTTCGCTCGGGGGAGAAGAGGGACGGGGGTGTTTGGTTGCCCATTGAACATATAAACCCTCAACAACCGCTAGGCAGGATCGAGCCCTCCAGGTCGCCCCTAATTCGCTATGAACAGTATTGCTGCCATCGTCAGTAAATTTTGTGCCCCGCCGAGGGCATTTTGGTCTTTTTACATGCAGGGATATAAATCGCAACTGCTCCACCCTCCCCTCTGCCCCAGGCTGGATCCGCCTGCCGCCGCCGCCGCCACCGCTCTCCTTTGCCCCGTGCGGCCGTGCCGGACCCTATTACCTGGCCACCTCCTCCTCCTCTCCATCAGCAGCTCACCCCACAGCCGCTTCTCCACCCAGCTGCTGTAGGCGGCCTGGATGCAGGTGTTGGTGGCGGCCTGGATGCAGGTGTTGGTGGCGGCCGGCGGGCATGGCAGCCACGCACGTCTACAGGTAGCAGCCGTGCCCCTCCCCCCTGGCTTCTTCCCTCCTCTCCAATCTACGTGTTATCTGGTAATCTTATTTTGATTCTCAAATTCTGGTTACTTGTGGAGAGTAGAAGAAGAATTTGGGGAATGAGATTGATAAAGATGAACAAAGGTGAACTCTCTCTCTCTCTTAAATACAGTCACGCTTGATGTTTGATTTCTCTGTTTTTCTGTGTAACTATGTAACAGAGCACATGGCATGATCTTGTACTTCTATTACCCACTGACAAAAGCTACATTCGCAAATGAAGGTCTGAAAAGTGTTTGTTTTAACCTTGTGGTCTGACAGAGCAGTACAAAATGTTGTTCATATGAACAGAAGATGTTCTTCATGCCTCTAGCTGTAATAATTGTATATCTATCCTACCCATTCCCCCCTTTAGGCTGTTCATCTGCGAATTGGGTTTGAAGAAAAAAAATTGATTTAGGAAATTAGTAATCAACTATTACCATTCATTTTGTCAGAAAACGTAGATGTTTTAAATGTCTGCACACCACATACATTAGGATTTATAATAGATGGTGTTTTTTTAACTTCTCATTATAGCCTCGAGACGGCTAAGAAATTGATTATGCACGTCTTACAAAAAAATTGACATTTGTCTTGTGGGTACAAGATACGACCTGCCATAGATATTACCAACAATCATATGCAGTTGAGTTACTAAACCCGGAGCTCCTGGATAGTATAAACGGATGCTTGAGTAGAACATTCGCACATCAATTTCGTATGAGCAAATTATGTCATGTGTACTTATTCTAAACATGCCAAATTCAGGCTCCACGGCCACCAGCAGCAGTAGGAGGAAGGTCATGCCCCATCAACGACCAGATTCGTGCCCCTGCACCTCCAGGTTCCTCTCCGTCACGTGTCCCTTTCACCCTCTCCTTTCCAATAGGTATACCCATGTATGTTTAGCTAATGTGATCCGTTCTTGCAGGACTATGACATTGGCACTTTCAACACCTAGCAGTAAGAGAACTAGCCCCAATTAGTGCATGGTTTATAATTTATTCAGGTACTTCTAATGTAAACATTCATCTTCTAGCCATGTTTATGAAGTAATTGTGAAAAAAATTCCATGTAGATTATATTTTTGGATGAATTATAATTAGTTATCTGCAGCGTCGAGTACTAACTGTATTTCTTAATGACGGTTTACAGAGATTTGTTTGTCAGCTTAGTTCAAGAACCCCCTTTTTAGTTATAATATGTGTTGTCTGCGACACAGACATGCAATTTCAATTGCAGGGCTGCGCGTCAAAGTATTAGGCTGATGGAAATAACAAAATTTGGGCATAGTCTCCTTGGTCCTATGGCGTTCGATTGCTCTTTTTACTGGTTCCTTCATGTTTCGTCTGCTATGCCTCTTATTTGTCATTGTTACAATGTTTACAATTTTTTTTCTGCAGGTTGCTCTTTCGGGGTTCTTCTCTGTCGCTTCTAGGCTTGATGCGCACTTACCATTCTTTTGTGCCGTTTGTAAGGTGCCACACATTATCTTATGCTTCTGACTGGATTGTTTGCTACTAAGAAAATCACATAATGTGCTTTAATTTTACAGATGAAAAACAAAATTATATTCATTTCTTTCCTGGTCATTTTTTACTTTATGCACGCAAGCAAGACTCACTTCCTAGTTTTCTGCCGCAGCATCATTAGGTGCAGAAATATATGTTATCGCCTAGGTTCCTTCGTTTTTAGATTCATAAACAATTGGTCTAATTGTGCCATATCCAAGCCATGGTGGAGTTAAAATATACTAGAAAATGATGTAGACAAATCCTTGTGTTCTCCGTGCTTATATGTTATAACTTACTCTCCAAGTAGGATCTCATCGCGAGCAGAATGATAAGTATACCAAGAAAAGGAAAGCTGTGCATTGCACGGAATCTTTGTGGAGAGCTGCTATTGTATTTCCTTTTATGAAGAATTTGACTGAAGTGATGGGGTTGATTAGGAGTGTTGCCAATTGTCATTGATATAAAACCAAGAAAGGGAATGTGGGTAATTTAAATGTATATGATTGGAAGAGTTAATGGGCTAAATGGGTTTTATTGGTTCCTTCAGACTCATATCAGATGTACATTCCAGTTTTTCTCTTATACCATTACATCAATGTACTCCATTTCTTCGCCCCTTCTCTTTTCTGACAGATATTATTATTTGTGCTTCATTACTATGCTCTCTGAATCACGTGAGAGTTGAATGATGTTGCAAGATAACTATTGATGGTGAAAAGATTGTGGTTTTTTATGCTGGTATAGGGGGGTGGACGATTCAGAAGAGAGTTCTATCTCTAAATGGTAATAATGCCCTTCAGTTAAAGTGTCACCACATGAAGTTTAAGTATTCACTCTGTCAAATGTGCATGGAGAAGATGATCAAGGAGGACCATTGCTATGGACCTAGGCAATCCCATCTAAGCCAAAATATCTACAGTTTTTATACGAGTCAATTTAATACAGAATACTTCAATGCGGAAGTAATACGTGAGTTGTTTTTCACTTCCTTGTTCTTGCTTAGTCCAGTTTTTTGTTTATTCACAAAAGGATCAGTTGGCATTCCTTCTTGTTCTGTAGTTGGGATTCCAAATGTGAATTGGTTTTGTGTAGAGGTTGATTACAATATTTTGGTGATGGGACTGACGCCAACCCTTGAGTGTGTACTCATTTAGTTATATCTTGATTTGTCGAGGTAAGCGAGATTGTACCCATTCTGAGAGAATTGGTCTAGGCTTAAAGGGAATCACTTAGTACATTCATGGGATCATAAACTTTTGGCGTTCGTTCAGATTAGCAAGGCGGGGCCATGACAATTAACTTACTGTTTCATGAATTAGAGAGGCTGAGCTGACCCAACTACATGTTGCAGGCCCTTTCCTCATGGCATTTGTCTTGACATTAAATTGAGTGTTGCTGTGCCGTCTCTCCCTCTGCCTCCGTGCTCAACAGGAGGAGCCGGGGTCACAGCCGCACCGCACGACGGTGGGCGAGGGCGAGCTCCAGCGCAAGCGCACGGACCCATTGCCGATGTCGGCGGGATCCCTGACCCTGAGCTGCACCTCTACGTCATCGAATGACGGATCCACCTCCTCTTGGGCGCCGCCCCTCTCACGCCGCCCGTCTCCGCCTCCGCCCCCGCATTCTTTTTGTTATATTGATTACTTTTGCCAAGTCAATTTATCCCTTACTGTATTTACCAATGCTTAACAACAACACATTTGCTTGGATATAGTAGATCTTCTCGCTGGTTATATGATTCCTTTTACACTCACAATTTTTTATTTAGTTAGTGCTATTTTTTTGTTTGTATGAAATTGAGATTTTGAAGTAAGCTAGCAATGATCCTAGGTTGCGAGAAAAGTGCACTGCAAGTTCAGTTTGTTCAGTGTCATGGGAAAAAAGAGATAACAACAACTCATTTTTGGCATGCACGTAAGCCCAAAAAAATATACTCTTGGTGTAAACTTGACAGTTTCATACTTTTTTCCTCCTATCTCCTAGAATGCTCCTCCGTCAAAGTCTTGCAATGCTTTAGCTTTTTGACAAAAAACACTTCTAAAGTATCAGTCATGCATCCTGAGAGTTAGCAACAATTTCTGGTCCTTTGCTAGAAGTTCTAGATCAACAGGGCCCATTTTCAGTTCAGTCATGTATACCACCGAAAATAAGTTTATATAGATATTGTTAACTGAAAGTCCGAAACAGTGCTCCCAGTTTATGCATCTGATTTTTTTTTGACAATTTTATTTTTCGCGAACATCGAGCTGACGTGTATTATGTTCAAGCTTGATGGTCATGGAAGATGCCACCAACAGCGAGACCTGGGAGAAAGAGGAAGAGACAGAGAGGGAGATGAGGTGGGAAGAAGAGAGGGTGAAAGTATCTGCTTGGGACTTCCATTGCTAAAGTTGTTGTGCTTTGTGATTTGTGCACGCATTACTTCTGCAACAAAATTGTCTTACAAATTTGAAATGAATCTTTTGCTGATCTTCAGTTGGCAGCCCCTCACACTGTTGTACAGTGCTGCATTTGTACAACTCCCAGCTGGTCCAAGTATAGGAGTAGAGGAGATAAGGTGCATATCTCTTTTGTTGCTGCTAATATGCCGAAGACCACCACGCATGTTCTTGGCTTGGCTTGGGTTCATCTGCTGATGGAGATTGATCTGAGTTTACCTGTACTTGTAGGGAAGATAGACCCGTGTGGTCGTTTGGTGCCGGAGCCAAGAGCACAAGGGCAGCACCGCACTGAGTTCAGTGCCTCCACAACTCTCTGGTTTTTAATTTCGTTACTTATCTATGTTCAAAGTGATTGTAATGTATGCCTTGGTCTGCGTTCAGTTCCACGGGGAATTTCTTGCCATTGGCACGACCAGTATTTACTATGCAAGCAGACAATTGGTGTTACATTCCTGCCAACTATATGAATCTGTGTATTTGTATGGCACATCCAAACTTGAAATGTTTGTTTGGAAGTTAGTTTAGATCTTTGTGGTGGATTCACAGCTTCTCACATGTACCATCCTCTTAGACTTTTAGATTTCCAAAGAAACCAAATGAAGATATGGTTGCCTGGTTTCAATAGTACAACTTAAAGCCTTCCATACTTTATATTTTCTCTGAAATTTGCTCTTGAAGAATAATGTATCTATGTTAGATCCGGTGAGAAAAGGCGGCTTCCAAACAGAGGATGTGGCAGTGTTGGCCACAGTTGGTTTTCGACTTGGGTGTTTAAATATTCTCATAATACTTGGCTCCCTCTCGCCCTTTGCGCCATTGGCGCAACGAGTCATCTAGTAGTAGTTGTATTGCATAGTCTTCTTAACTTAACCTCGCTACGTAAATGCAGCTTTAAATGCACCATCTGTGTTTGGTTGGCTGCATGGGCTGAACCACACTGTCAGATGTTTGGCCTGTATCTCCATCTCCACTAGTACTAATAAACAATCAAACATGATTTTCTCTAAACGCACCCCATAAGAAGTACACAGATTAATTACCACAGCATGATTAGGTTCACCTAACTAAATCTAACAGCTGGCTTTAACTTGATCTATTTTCTGTGTGCACTTAATAATTTACATTGACTGACCATTCTCCACCGGGTTTCGCAAAAAAAAAAGACCATTCTCCACCGGAGAGAAAAATATGGAATTCCACAACCCATAATACCCTACAATCACGGGACGCCAAAACAGAAATCTAATCTTCCTAAAACACGATGCACCCCGCTGCCTGTTCACGGACGCGAGCAGCCGCCGCAGATGCCGCACGGACGAGCCGCCGTGGATCCTCCTACTCCTCACCCACCCCCAATCTTCCGGGCGCCACCCCAAATCTTCACCTCTAACAACACGGGTTTTGCTGAAGGACGCGAGAGCCGGTTGCCGCCGCCGCCGCACATGATGGGAGTTCAAACCACCGCCGCCGGCCGCTCCTCCTCTGATGGACGCAAGCGCAGGCCGGCGCCGGCCACTCCTCCTCTACTACCACACGTACACTTCCGCCCTCCTCTGTCGTGCATGTGTGGCCGCTGATCTGATCCGTGAGTCAGACAAGCCATCCTCCCTTCGTGGTTCACGTTCACAGGTGTCTGCGGAGCTTCACACCACGGTCTGGATGGCGTCAGGCCCGTCGACAAGGCTGTGCGAAATCAGGCTGATCTGATCTGATACGGAAATCAGGCTGATCTGATCTGATACGGAAATCAGGCTGATCTGATCTGATACGGAAATCAGGCTGATCTGATGCGAGTCGTCATAGGTCCCACCCCCGAGAAATCGCTAACCCGCTGCCTTCACTCGAATCCCCCTTGAGTCTCTATCGTGCGCCGCCTCCTCTCCTCCCCTGAAAGTGCATCACGTCTGAACTTCCCTCCTCCCCACAGGAATGGCGGATGGCAGTGGACCAACGTTGAAGGCGGATCGATCCTGGCCATGGCGGCATGGCGTTGTGATTCCCCCAGGCTCCTCACTACTCCTTCTCCTAAATTTTATTCTATTTTACATCTATGATTTGGGTTTCAGGCAATGGTTACACCAATGGTAATAGCGAGTTAGTTGAAGTGGCCGTGTTCATCTTCAATATCTTTTTCTATTGCGCTTCATTGATCTTTTGATATCAAGATAGTCGACCCTCCTTTTATTCCCCACTCCTACATCAATGTTCCACATAGAATATTTTTCCTTAAATTTTGTATCTCTTCTGTTCAGACAGGATGGCAGGGCGTGGTGAGTGAGCATTGTTTTCTCTCTTCAGGCTGCGGGTTAGGAGGCAAAATGGACTACACCACAACATCGCGGGATTGTGGTGTAGCTCGGCTCATGGTGGCAACGTGAGGTGAGTGAGTTTTGTACCTTTTGAAGTGCTTAGTTTGATGAAATACCATAGGGTACCGAATTTATATTTTCTTTTTCAATACTTGATTGCGCTTAAAAGTTAAAACTCCTATCTCGAGCAAACATGGATTTTGCAGCCCATACCTTTATACTTTTAGCACTGATATATTATATATATGAAAAATAAGAGAGTATGCTTTAGTTATGTTAGTTCTTTAGTACTGTAGTAAGTTCTGATTACATCACCAGTCAACTCAATTTGGAACTACAATTTACATGTGTATTTTTGCTGTTGGGGGATTATGTTCAAGGTTTCATTTTTATCGCAACGCTAAGTATTTTTAGTGGTGCATAACTGTACCAACTATTATTATTTGTTGCAATAGGGATTAGTGTAGATTGAAACAAAAGCATGCTGAATAGTAGGCCGTAGCCTACTGAAAGATTCTTTTTTTCATACCTAGGTACATCAGCATATCATGTTAGTCCATATTTAATTCAAAGGTAGGACTTCCTTGTAGTTATATTTGCAGATAGCCTTGTATTTGTTACCAAGGTTCGGTTTGCAGTAGCTCAACTGTGATGTGGGAAATACCTTGTTTTATATGTTCTATATAGGTTACTTTGATGATTTCATCTGTTGTAGTGAATGGTTAGTTAGTCAGTCCGTTTGCATGAACTTTAGAACAAAATTGCAATTTCCATCTCTTAGGACATTTTACTTGCCTGTGTGTAGATTGATCAGAAAGAATAACTATGAGGCGGTTTCGTACCCTACAAACAATTTCATCTTGTGTTTTCGTGATAGGAGTGATTCTTCATTGCACGTTGAGGGATTGTTATATGATTCGATTGTGTTATCATTGTTGAGAGATTGCACTAGCGAAAGTATGAACCCTAGGCCTTGTTTTCAAGCATTGCAATACCTTTTTTGCTCACTTTTCCTACTTGCTACCTTGATGTTTTCATTTTTCCGGACTACAAAAACCTATATCTACTATCCGTATTACACATGTATCACCATCTCTTCGCCGTACTAGTGCATCTATACAATTTACCATTGTATTGAATGTGTTGGGGACACAAGCGACTCTTTGTTATTTGGTTGCAGGGTTGTTTGAGAAAGACCATCTTTATCCTACGCCTCCCAAGAATTGATAAATCTTATGTCATCCACTTGAGGGGAAATTTGCTACTCTCCTACAAACCTCCGCGCTTGGAGGCCCAACACGAGTCTACAAGAAGAAATATTGTGTAACATCAAGCTCTTTTCTGGCGCCGTTGCCGGGGATGTGAGTGCTTGACGGTATATCTTTAGATCTTCAATTGAATCTTTTAGTTTTTTATTTTATCACTAGTTTGGTTTATAAAATAAAATTACAAACAAAAATGGAATTGAGGTTGCCTCACAGACTTCATCTCTATAATGTCTTTCGTGTAAATGATGGAGCGGAAAATTGTGCTCAATTAATAGAAAAAGAATTCAATAAAATTGGTTGGCATAAAATATTTATATCATAAGTATGATTGTGATATATCTCCAACGTATCTATAATTTTTGATTGTTCCATGCTGTTATATTATCATTCTTGGATGTTTTACAATCATTTTATATAATTTCTTGGGACTAACCTATTGGCATAGTGCCAAGTGCGAGTTGCTGTTTTCTGCTTGTTTTTTACATCGCAGAAAATCAATATCAAACAGAGTCCAAATGCAGCGAAACTTTACAGGGATTTTTTATGGACTAGAAGACACCACATGGGCCAGAGAAGCACCTGGGGGGTTCCCCGAGGGGGGCACAACCCACCAAGGCGCGCCCAGGTGGGTTGTGCCCACCTTGGTGGCCTCCCGCACCACCTCTTCGCTCTATAAATTCCCAAATATTCCAAAAACCCTAGGGGAGTCGACAAAATTTTGTTCCAGGAGCCGCAGGCTTCTGTATCCAGGAGATCCAATCTAGAGCCCTTTCCGGCACTCTGCCGAAGGGGGAAATCATCACCGGTGGACATATTCATCATCCCGGTGGCCACCATGATGAGGAGGGAGTAGTCCACCCTCGGGGCTGAGGGTTTGTACCAGTAGCTATGTGTTTAATCTCTCTCTCGTGTTCTTGAGATGCACAATCTTGATGTATCGTGGGATTTTTTAATATAGTAAGATCATATGGTATTTTCCCCTCCCTATCTTGTTGTGATGAATTGAGTTTTCACTTTGAGATTTCTTTGGATTGAATACTTTTATGGATTTGAGAACACTTGATGCATGTCTTCTATGAATTCCCGCGATGACAATGGGGTATCATATCGATTCACATGATATGTGTTTTGGCACTCAACCTGCGGATTCCTGCGATGACATTGGGGTAATCTATGCATAGGGGTTGATGCACGTTCTTGTGTTTGTTTCTCCAGTAGAAATCTTGGGGCAATCTTTGAGATTCTTTGTGTTGGATTGAGTATTATAAATCTGAACTTGTTTTGGTGTTATTTTAGTACAAATTCTTGATAGATCGATCAGAAAGAATAGCTACAAACAATTTCTTCTTATGTTCTCTGCTAGATAGGAACTTTTGGAGTGATTCTTCATCGCACGTTGAGGGATGGTTATGTGATCCAATTCTATTAGTATCGTTGAGAGATTGCACTAGCGAAAGTACGGACCCTAGGCCTCATTTTCAAGCATTGCAATATCGTTTGTGCTCCGTTTTATCACTTGCTACCTTGTTGTTTTTATTGTTAACATTACAAAAATCAATATCTACTATCCATATTACACTTGTATCACCATCTCTTCACCGAACTAGTGCACCTATACAATTTTCCATTGTATTTGGTGTGTTGGGGACACAAGGGACTTTTTATTATTTGGTTGCAGGGTTGTTTGTGAGAGACCATCTTCATCCTACACCTCCCACAGATTGATAAACCTTAGTTCATCCACTTGAGGGAAATTTGCTAGTATCCTACAAAACTCTGCGCTTGGAGGCCCAACACGAGTCTACAAGAAGTTGTGTAGTAGACATCAAGCTCTTTTCTGGAGCCGTTGCCAGGGAGGTGAGTGCTTGAAGGTATATCTTTAGATCTTGCAATCGAATCTTTTAGTTTCTTGTTTTATCACTAGTTTGGTTTTGTAAAAGAAAACTATTAAAAATTGGAATTGAGGTTGCATCATATTATTTGTCATCTTTATAATATCTTTCTTGAAAATGATGGATCGGAAAATTGTGCTCAATTGTTAGAAGAAGAAGTCAATAAAATGTTTGGCACAAAATATTTGAATGATGAGCAAGATTTCAATGTTGTTAGTATGAATTCTTTCAATATCCAAAATGCTAATTGTTATTGCACTAGTCATGTGAAAAATGTTCCTTATAAGCATGTCAATTTTTGCGGAGTGAATTTGGAGTGCATTTGCACACCAAAAAGGGAAGATAGATTTTGTAAGAAGCATAAATATTTAGAAACGAAAAGGTTGCAAGAAAGGCTAGATGATTGTGCTGAAAGATTTAATATTTCCCGCCATCCTTGTGAACTTTACAATGAACATGGTCATTTAAATCTCCAATGCAAATTGTTTCATGATCAAATCGTGTCAAAAAATTATGAAACTTGATTACCCTTGAGCATCATAAAGAGCTCAATCTTCTTTTGGGGTATGAAGAAATGAAACGTATAACTGAGGGTATTCCAAAATTTAATCTTGAGAGATTTCTTGATTTTAATCTAAAGAAATTTATATGTTTTGTGCGGTAAATTGCATTGAGAATCCTTATATTTCCAACTATCTAAAGACAAGAAAACAAATAGAATATGAAGAGAGTACTAATGAAAGGGAAAAAAATCCACTTTCCCTCCTATTGTCTCCCGTGATGTAATAGGTGACGAGGAGGAGCTCCCTATTCAACCAATCTCATCAATAATAAGCTCAATTTTTTTATTAAACCCACACATGATGTGGTGAAGAAGAAGAAAAAAAGAAAGAAGAGAGGTAAAAATACATCTTTCCCAAATAATGTTGCTCCTATTATTGTTGTGCCTCACGAAAATGAATCAAAAATAATTGTGGAAGATGATGCACTTGATGATGATATTGCTTCTTTAAGTTATGGCACAATGTCCGAGAGCGCTATGGATGATGTTTTTGTTATGCATATTGCTTGTTGTGATGATTATGATTGGGAAGATAATGATACTTCTTATAATCTTGGAAATCTTTTTGGCACCAACTTGGAAACTATGATGATAGCAATTGTTATACCGTTAGTGCTATTCATATTATTAATGATGAGAGTGATTATGCTTATGATATGCCAAGCCACAAGCTTGGGGATGCTATGTTTGATGAGAATGACATGTTGGAGAATTTATTTGCTGCAATTAATGTTTGTCCCAAGCTTGGGAATGATATGCTTAATGAAAATGATCTTTTTGGACCCCCTACTTTGAATGATCAACTTTGCTATGCTGACTGCATGCTTCCTATCTATGATGAGAACAAACTTGCTACTTATGATGATTATTCTTATGATACTTATGTTATAAGAAGTAGTGATGATTGTTTTTGTCAGGGATATTACTAGCAGGTATAAACCGGCTAGGGAGATCCGGATTATGGTAATGTAGCTGTGTTGTTATAAATTCAGTAGAAGTTACGGCCCATGAAGGCTTAGGGCCCATGTGCAATGTTTACGGTTTATAAACCGTCCTATTATGTAACTTGAGATACAAGGAAGAAAGAATAAAGACCGAGGCGGGCACGATTATGAGTCGGCCTCGGGACTCTGTAAACCGGACCGGGCGTTGCCTCCTATATAAAGGAACGGCCCGGCGACGGTTCAAGGACAAGCAACAATTCGTTGAGAGACAGGCAAGCAATTTGCTCCCTGCTCATCGATGCCCAAGCAATACCAAACCAAACTAGACGTAGGCTTTTACCTTCATCGAAGGGGCCGAACTAGTATAAACCCTCGGTGTCCTTTGTGTGCTTTTAACCTCTTCAAGCTAACCTGTGCGATGGTTCCACAACTAAGTCCGCTAAACCGGACATCTGCCGTGCTAATTCCACGACAGTTGGCGCCCACCGTGGGGCTTTCGCAGGATGGTTTCGAGTTCTTGAAGGGCAGCTTTGAAGGACTCAAGGGCTACGCGGTCGGCCGGATGACCAAGAGTCGCCGTGGCCGGACCTACATCGATGACACAGGCTGGGGCCTGGAGGCCGATTCACTCGAATACGGGTACCGGGTTCCCTTCGGCGGCATCCACGTCTTCATCGGCAAGATTGGTGAACCGGGACCTGAGCCGGACATCATCCCCAACATCGTCGAGCCAGCTCAGCGTGCGAGATCGGCCCGGATTCAGCCTGCCGTGAAGCGCGTTTTCGTTGGAGCAATACATGGAGTCCAAGCCGAGGATGGATCGGATTCTGGGGGCGAGACAATTGTCTATTCCGACGATGAATCCTCATCCGGAGAGACTAAATCCTTGTATCTGTTGCGGGACGGCCGATCCGAGGGTGTGTCCGATGGTGATAGTATTCCGGACCCTTTTGATCTGCCAAACTGGGTGGCTGTCTTTATGGCCGGATCGCAATCTGTGCCGCAGCCCATGGTGATCGGGGCGTTCACAGCTGGTGCAGGGGGAAGCAGCCAAGCCCCCTCGCCCTCCGACGCTCTATCCGCCTTAGTAGAGGAGTTAACAACACGGGCAGTAGCAGTGGTGGCTCCTATAGACAAGGCGCAGCACGATGCAGAAATCCTTCAGCTGAAGGGCCGGATCGAACAAGCCAGACAGGATCTAAATGCAGAGAACGCTGCAATAGCCACAAGGCAGACAGAGCTGGATTCTCAGGCTTTCCAGCTCTGGATGGATCAGGTCTCTGCGCAAGGAGTAAGGAATAGAAGGTATCAGACTCGTTTACCGCCGGTCTATGAGGTGATGAATCTCTTTGGCACGCTAGGAGCGGGAGCCAGCAATAATCTAGAAGTAAACCGGAGGGGAGCCCCAGCGACAGGCACACCGGTTCAACAACCCACTACGGAGCAAGATCGTCGGGTCATACCCACGCCGCACGTCCCCACTCCTCCTGGCCATTACTCAAACCCCCTGGATAACATTGTCGCCGCCGCTTCACGCCTGGCTGCTTTACCCATTGAGGGAACATCCCCTGTGGCGGTGGAAGCACGCAGGGTCAAGGATCTGCTTGACACGGCATTGACACAGCAGCAGGCATACTCCTACAGCAGGGAGAGACTTCATTCAACACCCCGTCACAACCGGAGTTATACTAGGCATTGGGATGAACCGGAAGTATCCAGTAGTGAACGGAGGCGTCACCGTCACAGACAGGATAATTCGGCAGGAGCAGAGGCGCAAGCCCAGGAGGCGATAAACCGGGCTAGACCTACGGCCCGTGAGGACGTTCGCCAGACGACGCCGGTTCACACAACCACAACAGAGACGGGAGTCACAGTGAGTTCCTTTGGAGTGCAGTGTCTCGTTCCCGCTTTACGAAGTGTAAGGTTACCCAAGGACTTCAAAGGTCCATGTAAGGTGCCTAACTACACGGCAGATTTGGCTCCAGAGGCTTGGATCGAGAGCTATGAGATGGCTATGGAGATGCTGGACGTAGATGAAGCGGCATGCGCAAAATATTTTACCATGATGCTTGAGGGTATAGCCCGGACATGGTTAAATGGTTTACCACCTAACTCCATCGGATCATGGGGTGAGTTGCGCCGCCAGTTTATCAAAATTTTCAAGGACACATGCAAACAGCCAATGTCAGTAGTGGACCTAGCGGCATGTATACAAGGAGAGCAGGAGCCTACGAGCGCTTGGGTACGACGAGTGTCAGAAATCTTACACTCTTCGAATGGTATCAGTCCCAGCACGGCGATAGTAACACTGGAAAACAATTGCCGGTTCGAGTCCCTGAAGCTGAAGCTGGGACGGCTCAAGCGGGATTGTAATGACATGGGAACTCTCATGAGCGCTTTGGTAAAATATGGGGACTCTGACAACAATAAGTACCCAGAAGCGGATGGGGATAAGTCCAGAAAAGCAAATAAGCCTGGTAAACCGGCGCAGGCTAGTCCGGTCGGAACAAACTTCAACGGTAAGCGAAAGGCAGAGGGTGGCTCTGATTTTGTGGCCAATACCAAAGTTCAAGGAAACTTTCAACGCAACAAGGGTAGACCGCCTCCACAGAGCGGCGGAGGTTTCATTAATCTAGAGCGACAGTTGAACGAGCCTTGCCCAAAGCACAGCACAGTGGAACGCCCAGCTAAACACACATGGGGGGAATGCCGGGTCATGATGGAGGCCATGAACCGGGCCAGATTCAACAACGGACCACCGGGCGGCGGTTCAGGCCCCGGGTTTCATGGTCCGGATCACTAGGGTAATGGCTCCGGATCAGGATATCATGGCGGCAACAATAGTTACAGCCAAGGCAGTCATCAGTATGGTCAGGGCGGTTACAATAACCAAGGCAACCATCAGTACGGTCAGGGCGGTTACAACAGGGCCAGGGTAATCACAACAACCAAGGCAATCAGCAGCGTCAGCAGTAGCAGCAATTCGGATATCAGAGTAATCCGAAGGAGCTGAGTAGTGCACAGTACCATGTGTTCACCACGAGTTTGTGCAAACGAGATCAGGAAGTTTTAAAGCGGGCGGTCCACACGGTTGAACCGGCAATACCACGCTTCCTGCGCTGGTCGGAACAATCTATTGTGTGGAGCAGAGAGGATCACCCACCGCGAGTCGATAATCCGGGCTAATTGGCCTTAGTGGTGGTACCACAGGTGGGTGGCTACAAATTCACCAAGGTTCTCATGGACGGCAGCAGCAGCATCAATATCTTATATTACGAGACTTTCCGTCGCATGGGGCTGACGGATAAGAAGCTAAGACACTCAAACACAGTATTCATGGAGTAGTGCCAGGTAAATCAGCTTACCCAGTTGGGAAAATTGACCTAGAAGTTACCTTTAGAGATGAACAGGATTCCAGGTCAGAGACGATAACCTTTGAAGTGGTAAAGATCCGGAGCCCATACCATGCGCTATTTGGGCGGCCGGTTTACGCTAAGTTTGTGGCTAGACCGTGCTATGTTTATCTACAGCTCAAGATGCCGGGTCACAAGGGAACCATCACGGTTCATGGAAGTCGCAAAATCGCATTGGAATGCGAGGAGGGAGACGCTGCTTATGCAGAGGCAGTATGTGCTACGGAGGAATTGAAATTTTATAAAGACAATGTTGATCCGGCGGATATGTCCCCGTTGAAGAAGCCAACTACAGAGCATGATCCGGCGTTGAAGTTTAAATCGGCAGAGGAAACCAAGGAAGTCGACTTTGTGCGAGGCGATCCATCCAAGCAGTTCACTATCAGCGCTAACCTTGACCCTAAATAGGAAAGCGCGCTCATCGAGTTCATCCGTGAGAACCGGGATATCTTTGCATGGAAACCTTCTGACATGCCAGGTATACCGAGGGAACTCGCTGAGCACAGTCTTAATATTGATCCGAAATTCAAACCGGTCAAGCAATATCTGCGCCGCTTCAATGAAGAAAGGCGCAAGGCTATAGGTGAAGAAGTGGCCAGGCTGTTGGCCGCAGGGTTCATAGTTGAAGTATTCCACCTGGAGTGGTTGGCTAATCCGGTGCTGGTGTTAAAGAAAAATGGAAAGTGGATAATGTGTGTGGATTACACAGACCTAAACAAAGCTTGTCCAACCGATCCTTTTGCTCTCCCTCACATTGATCAGATCATTGATGCTACGGCGGGATGTGAGCGGCTAAGTTTTTTGGATGCATATTCAGGATATCACCAGATCAAGATGGCAGTTAAGGACCAAGAGAAGTCAGCCTTCATAACTCCTTTTGGTGCTTTTTGCTATGTGTCTATGCCTTTTGGGCTCAAGAGTGCCCAAGCAACTTACCAGCGTTGCGTACAGAACTGTCTTAAAGGGCAGATAGGGAAAAATGTTCATGCCTATGTGGATGACATCGTGGTGAAGTCAAGGAAGGAGGAGACATTGATAGAGGACCTCAAGGAAACCTTTGATAACCTTAGGACCTATAAAATGATGCTTAATCCGGAGAAATGCGCTTTTGGTGTTCCGGCGGGTAAGCTCCTCGGATTCTTGGTGTCAAACAGAGGAATAGAAGCCAATCCGGAGAAGATCAAGGCAATCACGTCCCTGACTAAACCAGCTTGCATCAAAGATGTTCAACGTATCGCCGGCCGGATTACAGCGTTGAGCCGATTCATCAGTCGTCTGGGGGAGAAGGCAATCCCGCTTTATCAGATGCTAAAAAAGACAGACCGGTTTATGTGGAGCGATGAGGCAAACGTTGCGTTTGAGGATTTAAAGCGGCAACTGGCAGAACCACCGGTCCTTGCTGCCCCCGTTGATAAGGAGCCGTTGCTGTTATATGTAGCCGCCAATGCACAGGCAGTTAGCGTGGCAATCGTAGTCGAGTGCAAAGAAGCAGGAAAGGAGTATCTGGTTCAACGTCCGGTTTATTATGTCAGTGAGGTTCTAATTGAATCCAAACAAAGGTACCCGCATTGGCAGAAGCTGGTATATGGCGTGTTCATGGCAAACCGAAAGTTGAAGCATTATTTCCAAGGCCACCCAATAACTGTTGTCAGTTCAGCACCATTGGGGGATATAATCCAGAATAGGGAAGCCACTGGCAGAGTGGCGAATTGGGCCATTGAGCTTAGCCCACACGAATTGAAGTATGTGCCATGCACCGCTATCAAATCCCAAGCATTGGTGGATTTTATCAATGATTAGACAGAATTGCAAGCACCAGAGGAGAAGCCGGATCATACATACTGGACTATTCACTTTGACGGTTCAAGACAATTAGAAGGCTCGGGGGCTGGAGTTGTATTAACTTTCCCGTGAGGTGAAAAATTCTGTTATGTCCTCTGTCTAATGTTTCCTTGTACAAATAATGCAGCAGAATATGAAGCATTGCTTCATGGCCTGCGGATGGCTAAGGAGATGAACTTGAGCCGGGTCAAGTGTTTTGGTGATTCAGATTTAGTGGCACAACAAGTATCTGGCAAGTGGGATTCTAAAGACCCTCTCATGGCATCTTACAGATGAGAAGTTGAAGCAGCCGCAGGATATTTCAAAGGATATCAGGTGGATCACATAGACCGGCGAAAAAATGAAGCAGCCGATGCTCTAAGCCGGTTGGGTTCTCAGCGTAAACCGGTGCCACCGAATACCTTTTTGGATGAGCTACACAGTCCATCAGTTCAGATACCGTCGGAGGAAGATTTGGCTGTTCCTGATCCGGAAGCGCAACTGGTTGCGGCACTTCATGTTATTCCGGATTGGACGCTCCCGTACTTGGCATATCTAAGCCGTGGAGAGTTGCCAGATGATGAGATTGAAGCAAGACAGATAATACGGCGATCCAAATCCATGACAATTGTAAACGGGGAACTTCACCATCGCAGTGTTTCTGGAGCATTTCAGCGATGTGTATCATCCGAGGAAGGCTGTGACATCCTTCGAGAGATTCATGAAGGGGATTATGATCATCACGCCGGTTCAAAATCTTTGGTGGCTAAAGCTTTCCGTCATGGGTTCTATTGGCTGACAGCCCATGCTGATGCGGAGGATCTAGTCCGGAAGTGCGATGCATGTCAGAAATTTTCACGACGTGCTCTTATTCCGGCACAGGAGCTGCGGATGATACCAATTACTTGGCCGTTTGCGACTTGGGGGCTTGATATGGTTGGGCCTTTTAAACGATCCCAAGATCAAAAAACTCATCTGCTGGTTGCTGTGGATAAGTTTACAAAGTGGATTGAGGCAGAGCCTGTGAGCAAGTGTGATGCGGCAACAACGGTTAAATTCATCAAAAAAGGTAATTTTCCGGTTTGGTTTTCCACACAGCATCATCACAGACAATGGTACCAATTTATCTAAAGGAGAGTGTGACGCCCACGATTTGACCGTACACTAATCATGCACGCAAATGTGTACGACCAAGATCAGGGACTCACTGGAAGATATCACAACACAACTCTAAACACAAATTAAAATAATACAAGCTTTATATTACAAGCCAGGGGCCTCGAGGGCTCGAATACATAAGCTCGAAAACACAAGTGTCAGCGGAAGCAACAGTATCTGAGTACAGACATAAGTTAAACAAGTTTACCTTAAGAAGGCTAGCACAAAAACAACACGATCTAAAAGGCAAGGCCTCCTGCCTGGGACCTCCTAACTACTCCTGGTCGTCAGCTGTCTCCACGTAGTAGTAGGCTCCGTCGGGGTAGTAGCAGTCGTCAAGTGTGGCGTCTGGCTCCTGGACTCCACCATCTGGTTGCATCAACCAGCAAGAAGAAAAAAGGGGGAAAAAGGGGAGCAAAGCAACCATGAGTACTCATCCAAAGTACTCGCAAGCAAGGATCTACACTACATATGCATCGGTATCAATGAAAAGGGGTAGTATCTGTGGACTAAGCTGCAGAATGCCAGAATAAGAGGGGGAGAAGCTAGTCCTATCGAAGACTAGCATCTTCTGGAAACCACTGTCTTGCAGCAAGAGGGGAAGTAGAGTAGTGTAACGTAAGTCATATTTATGTTGTTGTTCCAACGCTTTGGGATCCTTTCTCGACTCCCGAAGCAACATATCCAAACAATGCCTCAGCATCCAGTTCTAGTTGTAGCGATCGGGATACAACACCAAGTGTCCGTTACCGTAGGACAGGCTATCGATAGATGTTTTCTTCCCTGCAGGGGTGCACCAACTTACCCAACACGCTTGCTTAACTCCGGCCGGACACACCATCAGGTCATGCCCGCCCTCGGCCAAACAATACGCCGTAACCCGACCTAGGCTTAATAGAGAGGTCATGCACGCCGGACTAAACCCTATGCCCCCAGGGGTCATGGGCCAATCGCCCCGGGAACTCCTGCACGTTGCGTACGCGGCCGGTGAGCAGACCTAGCAACCACCTTTAAAAAGGTACGAGCCTAACCAGTCCAACCCGGCGCGCGCCGCTCAGTCGCAATGACGTCAGTTAAGCTTCGGCTGATGCATACGACGCAGAACGCCCATACTATGCCCACGTGATGGTTAGTGCTATCAGGCCACAGGCCCCTTGGATCAAATATCCAAACCATTTAGTGTCTTGGGAACGCGCCGTAACGAGCAGAGACTCACGAAAGATGTGACCCCATCGCCCCGTCTCGAGAACTTGCGGCAAGGGCGAGTGCCCGGCCACGCCTCGTATTATCTCGGGGGCACCTTCCTGGTCAACCCGACTACACATCACTCGCAATTAAGCTCGCGCGGGTACCCCTCAGGGTCGACCCGTCTTTAGTAACCAGGTTCAGTGTAAAGTCATAATAACCATAGTAACTGTGTGTCTAACACCAAAGGAAAACCTGAGGAAATCACGCTCGATGGAATCCCACCTGATGTTTATCGTCAAGGTGAACGAAAGAGGAGTCACCCTCGAGGTCCACTCTTGAGGAGTTGCATGACAGTGTCGTTATCGGGAGTGGAGAAAGAGGAATCACCCTCGATGACCACAACCGATGAACTAACCTACAAGGTTAACATCAGAAGTGCTGATGCGGTCTCACCCTCGACACTCGATAGTAACCCAGTAGTGTCGAGCAACTAAGGGGAAAGTGATGTGCGGTACCGGGTCCTGGTCTTCGATCCCGTTGATCGGGTCTTCTGATAATCCAGCGGGGCAGTCGAGACAAGGTAGGGGGGTCACTGGTGGAACTCTAACCAGCCTATACTAAGCAGTTTAGTATAAACATGTAAGGTATGAAAGCAGTATCAACAACAGGCTATGCATCAAAATAGGATCATACAAAAAGCAGTAGCAATTCTAATGCAAGCATAAGAGAGAAGAGAATGGGCGATATCGGAAAGATCAAAGGGGGTTGGCTTGCCTGGTTGCTCTGGCAAGAAGGAGGGGTCGTCAACACCGTAGTCGATCACTGGGACATCTTCGGTCTCGGGGTCTACCGGAGAGAAGAGGGGGGAGAAACAATAAATACAAAGCATACACATGAAATATAGAAGCACGGCAAGTTAACACGCAGTGCTAGGGTGCTCTAACGCGGTGGTACACGGTACCGCCGAAGGGGGATATCACTCGAGAAAGTATCACCGGTGTTTCGTGTTTTCGGACAGATGAATCGGAGGGGAAGGTTGCAGGTTCACTATTCTAGGAGCATGTGGCGGACGAACGGGCCGCGTATTCGGATTCGTCTCGTCGTTCTGAGCGATTTTCATATATAAAACATTTTCATCCGAGTTACAGATAATTTGATATGATTTTCTAAAGTTTTAAACATTTTCCGAAATTTATTTAATTAATTTAAATCAACATTATCCAGAATAGTGAAAGGTGATGTCAGCATGACATCACCATGACGTCAGCAAGTCAACTGACCAGTTGATTAGTCAAACCGGACACGTGGGACCCATCTGTCATGGGTACAGATTAACTAACAGTTCTAATTAAACTAACCTAATTCATTAGACTAATTAAGCACTGTTAATTAAGTTAATTAACTGGCTAATTAATTAATTAATTAATTATTAATATCATCATCATTATTATTTTAAACTAAAAAAAACGTTTTGGGTCATGGGCCCCAACTGCCAGTGGCCTAGGAGGCCACTGGAGCAGTTGCTAGCGGGCGAACCCGACGGGTGCGGGCGGGGCGCTAGCCCGTCTGGCCTGCGCCTGCGCGAGGCGGAACCGGGCGGCCAGGGCGAGGCCGACCGCCGGTGGCGATGCGAGGCTGTGCGAGGTGGAGGGGGGGGGCGCGGTCGTGGCGGTGGGCGCCGGCGATGGGCGCCAGCGCCGGTCGCGGGCCGGCCGGAGGGGGCGGGCCCAGAGGTGGCAGGCGCGCAAACCAGCAACGGCGGCGAGCGCGGGGATCCATGGGCGCGGCGGCCATTTTGGCGAGCGGCGCGCTGGGCTGCAGGAGCAGCGACGCAATAGCGGCAGTAGCAGGAAACAGCAACTGGGGCGCGGCCACGGGCAGGAGCAAGAAGTCATGTCCATGGGTGCGGACGAGCGAAGCTCCGACCACGACGACTAGCGCCCGCGAAGCAATGGCAAACGGTGCGGATTGAGGCGGGGAAAGGGTTATACTAGGGGAGAAGCTCACCATGAGCTTGGTGGCGAGGTCGAGGACGCCGGGGACGGACCGGAGCAGCTGCAAACGACGACGAACGACGATGATGTACACGGAGAAGACGATGTCGATGGTGAATGTACGAGACTACTCCGCTCAAATTGGTGCTCTGGATGAGCAGAGTGGGCCGTGGCGATTCCCCTGGACCTGCTTGCATGGCGAGGGGCGGCCGGAGACCGCGACAACGATGAGGCGGTGGCGACCATGCTCTTCGGCACCAACAAATTCGAGAGGGAGAGGGGTGAGAAAGAGGGGAATTAGGGTTGGCTATAGGAGGGGGAAGATACCGGGGCGCGCCTTATCCTCGCCGGGGAGCGGCGGATGGCCGACACGGCGACACCCTGGCCGGTGGATGGCCGCCACCTCCCCATCTTCTGTGTAGCTAGGAAGAAGACAACGGGGGAGGCAGTCTAGGCCGCTTGGGCCGCCACTGTGTAATTGGCCCAGGGCAACAGTGGGCCTCTTTTCTTTTCTTTTTTTAGCTTTCCCTTACTATTTTCTTTTTATCTACTCTGCTTTGCATTTTCTTTTAGTACCAATTGAGTTTTGTTTTGAACAAAACTTAGCACATAATTCTAGCACAATATCTTGAGATGGAACAAAAAGTTTGGAGTTAAAAGGAGTTGTCTAACCATTTTTAGAAATTGAAAAGGCCAACTGAATTGCTGCTGGAGTACTAAACTAATTCCCAGGGGGATTTAGGGAATTCAAATGAGGCTGGTTTCAACATGGACATGGTAAGGGAATTTATAGGACAATGTGGACATTTTTGTTTTACTTCTTGAAGAAATAAATATTTGACTTGCATTTTAAATTTGAATTTGAGTTTGGTTTGAAACACAGTGAGGATTAGCAACTTCATTATGATGACATGGCATCATCAGGCATGAGATTACTATAGCTTAATTATCCGGGCATTACAAATCTCCTCCACTACAAGAAATCTCGTCCCGAGATTTAAGTGGGGAAGTAATGGTAACTTCGGGAGAACTGGCCCTTATAGGGTTAATTGTCTGGTGAACAAAGCAGGGAATGTGACAGAAGTATCTCTCGAGTTGAAATTTAAGAAAACGTCGAGAGAAAAATATGGAGGTACAGTAAGAAGTTTCAAGCGAATGGACAAATGATCGATACGTGAACAGAGTGTGAGAAGGGTTCAGAGCATCGGGAATAGATCATCTCTCGGAGGGTGGCTCATGATAACACACAAAGCCAAGAGCATAAGATACTTCGGCATCAGGGTTGTACAGGAGAGTCAGGCTTCGATCCTGTGGAACTGTGGGTTATGGGCCCACTATGTGGGTTAAAAGTAGGAAGGGCGATGATAGCAAGGCATGTCAGAGTATAGACTGTCAGTTATGTTGGCAACAACGTTGGTACTAAGGGCGAGGGACGAAGAGAACCATTTTCCTGCTCGTTGAACGAGGCGGACCAATAGGCAAAGTTCTCGTCCATCGGTGGTTACCGGAATGTTATCAACATTAGTAACAAGGTCTTACTAACAGAGTTGTACACCAAGGTGTTTACATAAGCAGAAAATTATTACTGCTTAGATTATATGTAGATCAAAGAAAGGTTAATCAAACGAATGGAAAGGAAAATGTGTTAAAACACAATGGATAGGAGTGTATCATTCCCAAGATTAAGCAGGGCAAGATATACGTGTCAGGAGATCAAAGTCATGACCATATAGATAAAAGGGGTAAGAAGAACTATGATATGTACCCATACAACGATGTTGGATAGCTGATCAAGAACATTTAGCATTGCGCTTACAATGTTCATGTGGATCTACGGACTACCACATACATGCTTCGAGATAGCACCGGCATGATCACTGGGTAAAGACCCGATTTTTGAATACACAAAGGATCCATTAGGAACAACTTATAGAATAAGTCTTACATTTTCAGCAAGGAAAAGATGAGGATGTGGCCGACGGGTTCAGCTGCAATCCATCGTCATGTCAAAAAGGATATAATTCCCAAATTATATGAACTAGTTTGTGTTGGGGCGAAGGCATAAATGTTGTCGATGCTAACACAAATCATCGAGGGGCAAGGATGGTATTTCACATCATGAATTTGATTCACAACTTGGAAGAAGGCAAATCATTGTTGATGATGATCACGACACATTTGTCGAAAGATTTCATGAAGATGTAATCGATCGACGATGACATCAAGTCAAAGGAATGATGAAGTGAAATATATTGGAACCACGAGTACGTCACAAACTTGATATGAAGCTACTTGTCCAAGGCGAAATGATATGCCGAGGAAGATCGGCGTAAGCTTAGCTCATTGCCGAAATTGTGCTCCGTGAAGAAGGACCAGGCAGCACAGTTAATTAGATGCATGATAATTATATAGCCGATCAGGCTAGATATGACTTGCAGAATTAATAAACTCATAAGCAATGGAGATTACCTAGAGTTAATAAATTGGAGTGCGGAATTGATTCACTTATTGGTGTCCTTGAGTGTCTAACAACTCAGAACCCGGGGAAAATTGGAATTGGTGGGAAGTAATACTTGAAGAACTCATAAGAAGTAATATGGTTCTGTGACATTATCGAGATACCATGGGGTAATACTCGAAGGTAATCATAATAGAGGTTGGACAGATGCATTGACCTGCAGAGGACAAGTGGTTTAACTTGTCTGAGATATGGTATTTAAAGGAGAGCATGGTCGGAACCATGATTGCAAAAGGCCATATCACAGATATAAGATGCACTTATATCAAGGGGATAATTAATTTAAGAGAAGCTTTAAGGATAAGATCTACATCGTGTCCATGGGCATGAACAGAAAGCTCAAGGTTGACTTCCACGTTTTCAATGCATAAGCTTTCATTCACTGCTCTATTAAAAATGAATTGATTGCGAAGACTTGCCTGTTGAATTACCATAGGAGTATGAACCTTGGAAAACTTTCGGGTTCACACAGATTAAGGAAGGCATAAGTTCAACCCATCGGGGCATCTTAGACTCCTACTACGCAAACTTCAGGAGCAAAATATACCAGCTCGAAAGCAGAGCATGGTTGAGAAAGCAGATGATATAATTTACCCAAGGCATTATATATCGTGGCAGAACTCATAAGGTGTTTGAATATGAAGGACGTTGTCGGATAAAATCCAACGAAGGAGCTGGTGGTTCACAAGGGATCTGATGTGAGTATCAGTACTCAACCAGAAGAAGAAAGAATGCAAGGATATCAGATTATAGAAACAACTAACTAATTCAAGCTCGGATGCAAAGGAATTACGATTTCCAAACCAAGGGATGAGAAGAAAATGCTTTGATAACGGATGCATAAGTTGAATAAACTTAGGGGTAGAATCGACGATAAACAGATTGGTCGAGAACCAACTCATATTCGGAATGACGTCTCAGCTGGAAGAATGAATTCTAGTTTGACTGATGATTGCAAGTATTTGCAACCTATTGAATCAATAAGATCATAAGGTCAATCACAAAGGATTTTAATGAATATTGCTATACATATGGAATTAACCATAATGCAAGCACGTAAAACTTTCCACAACAATAGGTTGCTGAGGATTTTGGAAGATTGAATAGTGTTTCAAAGACCTCTGTGAAATGCATGAACAACTGG
This sequence comes from Secale cereale, assembly GCA_902687465.1. Taxonomy (NCBI): domain Eukaryota; kingdom Viridiplantae; phylum Streptophyta; class Magnoliopsida; order Poales; family Poaceae; genus Secale; species Secale cereale. The sequence goes on along the minus strand of LR738711.1, from coordinate 492,711,731 downwards.
GGATGAACGAACCCCCAGTAAGTGTGATGAATTGTTCATACATGTATTCATGAGGAAAAGGAGTTGCAAAGCAGCAAGAATAAGGATTCTCGAAAGTCGAAGAATACTTTCGGGTATCTTGTAATAACAAGAACAACTGGGGATGGAAGTATGAATGGCGAGGGTATGCAGTTACCCATAAGGATTCAACGGTATTAAGGATTGTAAAAGAAATGAACACAAGTTCTCGAGAGTCGATCTGAGTGTATCTTCGAAGTCTTCTGGTGAAGCGGGCAACCATCTGGAATGAAGGGGCTCTCCGGGGAAAGTCGTTATGAGAACCTAATGTAGTTAGTAAATTCATTTAACCCGAATAGAAGAGAGAACAGAGTCCCAGAATATAGACGAGGAGTAAAAGATCCTAATACCACCCAATTGGCGACGTGGGCCCGTAAGCCACACAGCCAAGTTAGTAAAAAGTTTTTCAAAGACTAGACTCAACTTTGGCCAAGGAGTTGGAAAGGGGGATTCCTACAGGCAGTCGGCTCTGATACCAACTTGTGACGCCCACGATTTGACCGTACACTAATCATGCACGCAAATGTGTACGACCAAGATCAGGGACTCACAGGAAGATATCACAACACAACTCTAAACACAAATTAAAATAATACAAGCTTTATATTACAAGCCAGGGGCCTCGAGGGCTCGAATACATAAGCTCGAAAACACAAGTGTCAGCGGAAGCAACAATATCTCAGTACAGACATAAGTTAAACAAGTTTGCCTTAAGAAGGCTAGCACAAAAACAACACGATCGAAAAGGCAAGTCCTCCTGCCTGGGACCTCCTAACTACTCCAGGTCGTCAACTGTCTCCACGTAGTAGTAGGCTCCGTCGGGGTAGTAGCAGTCGTCAAGTGTGGCGTCTGGCTCCTGGACTCCACCATCTGGTTGCATCAACCAGCAAGAAGAAAGAAGGGGGAAAAGGGGGAGCAAAGCAACCGTGAGTACTCATCCAAAGTACTCGCAAGCAAGGATCTACACTACATATGCATCGGTATCAATGAAAAGGGGTAGTATCTGTGGACTAAGCTGCAGAATGCCAGAATAAGAGGGGGAGAAGCTAGTCCTATCGAAGACTAGCATCTTCTGGAAACCACTGTCTTGCAGCAAGAGGGGGAAGTAGAGTAGTGCAACATAAGTCATATTTATGTTGTTGTTCCAACGCTCCGGGATCCTTTCTCGACTCCCGAAGCAACATATCCAAACAATGCCTCAGCATCCAGTTCTAGTTGTAGCGATCGGGATACAACTCCAAGTGTCCGTTACCGTAGGACAGGCTATCGATAGATGTTTTCTTCCCTGCAGGGGTGCACCAACTTACCCAACACGCTTGCTTAACTCCGGCCGGACACACCATCAGGTCATGCCCGCCCTCGGCCAAACAATACGCCGCAACCCGACCTAGGCTTAATAGAGAGGTCATGCACGCCGGACTAAACCCTATGCCCCCAGGGGTCATGGGCCAATCGCCCAGGGAACTCCTGCACGTTGCGTACGCGGCAGGTGAGCAGACCTAGCAACCACCTTTAAAAAGGTACGAGCCTAACCAGTCCAACCCGGCGTGCGCCGCTCAGTCGCAATGACGTCAGTTAAGCTTCGGTTGATGCATACGACGCAGAAGCCCATACTATGCCCACGTGATGGTTAGTGGTATCAGGCCAGAGGCCCCTTGGATCATATATCCAAACCGTTTAGTGTCTTGGGAACGCGCGGTAACGAGCAGAGACTCACGAAAGATGTGACCCCATCGCCCCATCTCGAGAACTTGCGGCAAGGGCGAGTGCCCGGCCACGCCTCGTATTATCTCGGGGGCACCTTCCAGGTCAACCCGACTACACATCACTCGCAATTAAGCTCGCGCGGGTACCCCTCAAGGTCGACCCGTCTTTAGTAACCAGGTTCAGTGTAAAGTCATAATAACCATAGTAACTGTGTGTCTAACACCAAAGGAAAACCTGAGGAAATCACCCTCGATGGAATCCCACCTGATGTTTATCGTCAAGGTGAACGAAAGAGGAGTCACCCTCGAGGTCCACTCTTGAGGAGTTGCATGACAGTGTCGTTATCGGGAGTGGAGAAAGAGGAATCACCCTCGATGACCACAACCGATGAACTAACCTACAAGGTTAACATCAGAAGTGCTGATGAGGTCTTACCCTCGACACTCGATAGTAACCCAGTAGTGTCGAGCAACTAAGGGGAAAGTGATGTGCGGTGCCGGGTCCTGGTCTTCGATCCCGTTGATCGGGTCTTCTGATAATCCGGCGGGGCAATCGGGACAAGGTAGGGGGGTCACTGGTGGAACTCTAACCAGCCTATACTAAGCAGTTTAGTATAAACATGTAAGGTATGAAAGCAGTATCAACAACAGGCTATGCATCAGAATAGGATCATACAAAAAGCAGTAGCAGTTCTAATGCAAGCATAAGAGAGAAGAGAATGGGCGATATCGGAATGATCAAAGGGGGTTGGCTTGCCTGGTTGCTCTGGCAAGAAGGAGGGGTCGTCAACACCGTAGTCGATCACTGGGACATCTTCGGTCTCGGGGTCTACCGGAGAGAAGAGGGGGGATAAACAATAAATACAAAGCATACAGATGAAATATAGAAGCACGGCAAGTTAACACGCAGTGCTAGGGTGCTCTAACGCGGTGGTACATGGTACCGCCGAAGGGGGATATCACTCGAGAAAGTATCACCGGTGTTTCGTGTTTTCGGACAGATGAATCGGAGGGGGAAGGTTGCAGGTTCGCTATGCTAGGAGCATGTGGCAGACGAACGGGCCGCGTATTCGGATTCGTCTCGTCGTTCTGAGCGATTTTCATATATAAAACATTTTCATCCGTGTCGGTGTACTAAAGTAGGGGTACCTTAGTATCCCGACTTTTGCACGGGCAGTAGCAGCGTCGCTTGGTCTGGCTCACCACGCGCCCGCCAAAGCCCACTCTAGACCCCTTTAAGCCATTCAAGAACAAAGTATTCAAGTTAAGAGACAAGGCCCCGGCAAGAGGAGCTTGCCGGGAAGGCCGCACCAGGCTCAAGGTTGTCATTCCAGCACAAGACCCTGGCAAGAGGAGCTTGCCAGGAAGGCCAAAAGAACGGCACCTCAAGAAGGTGCATCGCGGCGCAGCATGCGCCCTGGCAGGACCCGGAGAGCGACAAGCTCCCAGGCCCGGCAAGGTTGCGCCCCCGGCAAGGTGCTTGCCGGGGGGAAGCCTACACTGTGTGCCTGCGCTCCAGCTCATCTGGCCACGCGTCGCCCTGGGGCCCTTCCAGGGGCACGTGGCAGATGGCTCTGCAGCCTGGGGTACACGGTGGCAAGCCGCGGTGACAAGGCTATCGCCGTGGCGAACGGAGGCGCATGGACGGACGCTTTTTGGGGCGACGACGACGGGCATTCAAGGCCCTTGTCCCCCACCATCAAAGTTAGGTGAAGACCACTGTTCATACACTGTTCATGCACTGTTACAACTACCACCGATTTTACATTTTTACCCTCCTCTACGCTGGCACCTGTCGGTGACCCCTTTGAGCTATAAAAGGAGGCCCATGCACAACGTAGAGGGGGTTCGACTCCAGAAACTAGTTCACTCCCTCGCTCGGTGTAGCTAGTACTGTAGATCTTCAAGCTCCCGAGCCCCAGAACTCAATACAACCAAAGCAGGAGTAGGGTTTTACGCGTCCTCGCGGCCCGAACCTGGGTAAACTGCCCGCGTGTGCTCCTCGATCTGCTCTCCGTGCTCCCTCCGCTCCCTTACCGCAACGTAGAAGGGGCTCCGGTCCCATAGGTGTTCGTGGGCGGTCAGTTTCCCCGACATCTTTGGCGCGCCAGGTAGGGGGCGTCGAGGTTGTGCGAACCTGATCCGGCGCTCACGCGGGCGCAACCTTCAGCAACCTCTCCAGCTTCATCAACCTCATCGACTACATCAACATGCCTCCGAAAAAGAAGGCTTCGGAGGTCGGAGGCCCGTCCGCGTCGATCCCACCACCACCAGAGCCAACGGTTGGTGGGGAAGACGCCGGCAGAAGGGTGAACGCCGGTGGGGAGACTCACGGCGCCACCAAGTCCAAGGACAAAACGGACGACCGGGCGAACTCCAAGGCCTCGGTGTCCGTGCACGCACCACGTCCCTCTCAGGAGGTGCCAGACCAGCAGCGACGTGGTACCGGAGGTACCATACGCTTGCTGGGACGTGGCCAGGCCGGCGGGTCACGGGACGCTCAAGGCCAACGTCCTGGCACGAGCAAGGCGCGGTCGCCGGGACGGGAACATGCTCCTTCTAACGCGGTTAGAAGTCTGAGCGTATCCCGCTCCTCGCACCGTTTGCCACTGTTTCCCTCCTCTCCAGCAGAAGCCTTAGCCAGGGCTCAGCTGCTCCTCGATTTCCCTCCAGCGGCGGACAAGGCTGAAGACTGGAGGGCTATGATCCAGAGCCTCATCGCCTTCGCCAACAACGACACGCCGCAGCAGCTGGCGACATCACGGCCGCGGCAAGTCGACCAAGCGAAGGCCGACGGTGACAAGACCGCCGGGGGTGCGACTACCGTGCACTCCCCGCCGCGGAGGCAGAAATCGCCACCCCGCCGGATCAACATCGACGACGACTCCACGGCGTCGTCGGATCCGCGGGCTCGCCGCGATCAGCGCCAAGTCCTCGACGACAGGCGACAAGAGGACGCTCGAACTCGTATCGAGCGTCGAAGAGAAGCCCGAAGACAATCCGATCAGCGCGCTGGGACTGCTGTCGACATGCACGCGCCCGGCGAACCGGGCGACTTGCCGTACACGGCAGGTTGTCCTGCGTTCACCCGAGAGCTGCGGCAAGTCCAGTGGCCCAGCATGAAGAACTTCAAGCCCGACGTACCCGAGAAGTACGACGGCAAGACACACCCCTCGGAGTTCCTCAGCATCTACACCATTGCGGTGCAGGCTGCCGGGGGACGCGACGAGAAGATTTTAGCCAACTACTTCCCGCTCGTGCTTAAGCCAAACGTCAGATCTTGGCTTATGCACTTGCCAGAGAACTCCATATCTTCTTGGGCGGATTTGTGCCACCAGTTTGTTGGCGCCTTCACGGGCGGCCACAAACCCCACGGCCAAGAGAGCGATCTCCACATCCTTGCCCAGAAGGAGGGAGAGTCCCTGCGCAAATACATCCAAAGGTTCAGCCGCGTTCAGCACAATATCCCCGATGTCCACCCTGCCGCGGTTATTAGCGCGTTTCACCAGAACGTGCGTAACCGCCGGATGAGGGAGGAGATGGCAATGACCAAGATCCGGGACGTCAGCGAGCTTTACGCTCTAGCTGACAAATGTGCACGTGTTGAAGAGGGGAGGAGACTCCCCGGAGAGGATGCCGGTGCAGGAGGAAGCGACAGCGAGGATGCCGCCCCGGCAAGGAAAAACCGGCGGCGGAACAAGAAGAAGAAGAACAAGGAGGTACTGGTTGTCGAGCAGTCCGGCAAGGAGGCTCCTGCCAAGAAGACACAGGCTGGTGGCTCCGGCAAGGAGGCCGCCCCTGTAGCGGCAGTCGATAAGCAGGATGGCTCCGACAAGCAGTACTGCAAGATCCACCGCACCAAGGGCCACGATCTCCAGAACTGCAAGCGGGTAGAGTACCTCGTGGAGCAGCAGAAGGCTGAATACGAGCGTCGCGACAAGGAGAAGGCCCAAGGAGGCGGAGGAGAGCCCAGCAAGAAGCGGCCGTTCAATGGCTGGGGAGGACGCCGCGGCAAGGCCAAGCAGCGGCAAGGAGACAGACCTCCCCGGGGCCGCGACAAGGATGAAGACGAAGACGATGATGAGGACATGGATGAAGGAGACAACAGCGAGCAGGAGTTCCAGAAGGCCACAGAGGTCCTATGTGTCTACGGAGGTGCCTCTCTGCACACTTCCCACCGCCAACTCAAACAATGGGTGCGGGAGGTGAATGCAGCTGAGCCACCCGTCGAGTGACGCAGGCTGCTGAAATGGTCCGGAACGCCCATCATCTTCGACCTTGAGGACCACCCTGACCGCACAACTGCGGTCGGGTATTTGCCGATGTTGGTTTCACCAACTATCCGCAACCTCAAGGTCACCAAGATGTTGGTTGACGGCGGGGCCGGCCTCAACTTGATCTCCTCCGCTGTGATCAAGAAACTACAGATCCCCGACAGCGAGCTCGAGGAAACCGGGATGTTCCAAGGAATCAACCCGGGAAGGAGCAAGCCGAAGGGGAAGATCACGCTGCCAGTGACCTTTGGTGGAGAGCTCAACTTCAGGACGGAGAGGATCATGTTCGACGTTGCCGATATCCCATTGCCATACAATGGGATACTTGGCCGTCCTGCGCTCGCCAAGTTCATGGCAGCTTCCCACTACGCATACAACATGCTCAAGATGCCAGGGCCAATAAGCGTCATCTCTGTCCCCGGCGACAAGAAGGATGCGCTTATCTGCGCCGACAAGATCTACGGGATGCAGCAGCCGCGGCAGACAGCAAGGCACTTGCCGCTGAAGCTCCCGGGGGGAAGACCAAGACCAAGTCCGGCAAGAGCTCTGGGGCCCAGTCCGGCAAACGCACCTCTTCGGAGTGCTGCGCTGCCGTCGAGGACGCACCATCGAGCTTCACCGGCAAGTGCAAGAAGGGAATGGCAGCCCCACCGACAACCAAGAAGGTGCACGCCAAGGAGGACGACACTGGTGGTACCTTCACCATCAGTGCTACACTCGACCCCAAATAGGAAAGCGCGCTCATTGCCTTCCTGCGGGCGAATGTTGACGTGTTTGCGTGGCAACCGCCTGACATCCCCGACGTTCCCAGGAAGGTAATTGAGCACAAGCTTGCTGTTTGTCCTCACGCGCGGCCCGTCAAGCAGAAGGTCAGGAAGCAAGCTGTGGAGCGCCAAGAATTCATTGCCGAAGAGATAAAGAAGTTGGAAGCAGCAGGCCTGGTTAGAGGCGTACTTCATCCTACGTGGTTAGCCAATCCAGTTGTCGTGCAAAAGGCTAATGGGAAATGGAGACTTTGTATAGACTTCATTGATGTGAATAAAGCTTGTCCAAAGGATCCTTTTCCCTTGCCGCGCATCGACCAGATTGTTGACTCCACGGCTGGATGTGAGTTGCTTTCATTTCTCGATGCATACTCAGGTTACCACCAGATATTCATAGCTGAGGAAGATGAAGAGAAGACTGCATTCATCACTCCATGTGGCACATATTGCTTTATACGCATGCCCTTTGGATTGAAGAATGCGGGCTCAACATTTGCAAGGGTGGTCCACACTGCTTTTGAGCCACAGATCCACAGAAATGTAGAAGCCTACATGGATGATATAGTGGTCAAGAGCAAGAGCAAAGATACCCTGATTCAAGACCTAGGAGAGACATTTGAGAACCCGCGCAAGATACAACTCAAGTTGAACCCCGAGAAGTGCGTCTTCAGAGTCCCCTCCGGCAAGCTTCTCGGGTTCTTCGTGTCCCAGAGGGGGATTGAAGCCAATCCCGACAAGATTAAAGCCATCAAGCAGATTGAAGCCCCGAAGCGCGTCAAGGACGTAAGGAGACTTGCTGGTTGTGTGGCTGCCCTCAGCAGGTTCATTTCGAAGTCTGCAGAACGCGCCCTGCCTTTCTTCAAAATCTTGAAAAAGGCAGATCCTATGAAATGGACTCCGGAAGTGGAGGCTGCGCTGCAAGACTTGAAAGGATACCTATCCTCCACTCCAATACTTGTCGCACCTAGGCCACAAGAGAAGTTGCTGCTGTACCTAGCGGCAACCAATCAAGTGGTTAGTGTTGCGTTAGTAGCGGAGAGGGAGGCGGATGAGGAACCCACGTCCCTGGCGAGCGCATCTAGCAACAAGCAGGGGGCTTCCCCGACAAGCTCTGGCCCCGACAAGGACAAGTCTGCGCAGGAACAAGGAGAAGTGCGAAAGAAGATGGTGCAGCGCCCAGTTTATTTTGTAAGTTCCCTCTTGCAGGGGGCTAGATCAAGATACTCTGGAGTACATAAGTTACTTTTCGGCCTCCTCATGGCCTCAAGAAAACTGCGCCATTACTTCCAAGCACACGAGATAACAGTGGTCACTCGCTTTCCGTTGAAGAGGATATTGCAAAATCCAGAAGCAACATGCAGGATCGTCGAGTGGGCACTGGAGCTGTCAAGCTTTGGTCTCAAGTGTGAGAGTACTTCAACCATACAGAGCAGAGCTTTGGCAGAGTTCATAGCGGAATGGACCCCAACACCAGATGAAGAAGTTCCAGAGACAAGCATCCCCGTCCAAGAAGCAAGCAAGGAGTGGATAATGTACTTCGATGGTGCCTTCTCGCTGCAAGGCGCCGGCGCTGGCGTGTTACTCATAGCGCCCACCGGAGAGCACCTCAAGTATGTTGTTCAAATGCACTTTCCCAAGGAGAAAGCGACAAACAATACTGCCGAGTATGAAGGTTTGCTTGCCGGTCTCAGAATTGCGGCCGAACTTGGGATCAAGAAGCTGATTGTGCGGGGAGACTCACAGTTGGTGGTCCGACAAGTGAACAAGAGTTACCAGAGTCCCTTGATGGAAGCTTATGTCGATGAAGTGAGGAAGCTTGAAGAACACTTTGAAGGCTTGCAGATGGAGCACGTTCCAAGAGCTCAGAATGATATCGCAGATGGCCTCTCAAAGTGTGCTGCAATGAAGTTACCTGTGGAACCAGGAACCTTCGTGCTCAAGCTAACTCAACCATCCGTTACACCGTCAGTTGGGCAAAACAAGAAGAGGAAGTTAGTCTCCCACGACTACTTGCCGGCGGATCTTCCCGAAGCCGCCTCCAAGGTCCCCAAGATCAGCAACCAAAATGCTGAGGAACAGTCTGCTCCTGCAGACCCAAGGGTCTGTACAGTTGAAGCAGGCGTTCCCGACAAGCCTTGCCCCGGCAGGCTTGCCGGGGAACCTTCAGCTCCGGCAGAGACGCAGGTTCTTGCCGTAGAAGCTGAGGTTCCCGCAGCAGCCCTGATGCCTTTAGTCCTTGTTGCTGAGCCTCAAGCTCCAGCATGGGCATAGCAAATCGTCCGTTTTCTTCAGACTGGAGAACTTCCCGAAGAACCAGAAGAGATAGAGAGGATAACCAGGCAGTCAAGTATGTACCAGTTCGTTGGCAACGAACTGTGCAAAAGAAGACTCAATGGTGTCAGATTGAAGTGCATTTCCCGGGAAGATGGACATAAGCTATTGGCAGAGATACATGGAGGCATATGTGGCCACCACATTGGCGCGAGAGAGCTTGCCGGGAAGGCGTTCCGGCAAGTTTTCTTTTGGCCAGAAGCCCTCCAAGATGCAACTGCACAAGTAACCAAGTGTGAAGCGTGCCAGTTCCATGCCAAGCAAATTCACCAGCCAGCTCAAGCTCTCCAGACGATCCCTTTGTCCTGGCCCTTCTCGGCCTGGGGGCTCGATATCCTCGGCCCCTTTCCCCGTCCATCGGGGGCTTTGAGTACTTGTACGTCGCAATCGACAAGTTCACAAAGTGGCCAGAAGTGGAACCAGTGAGAAAGGTGACGGCACAGTCAGCAGTCAGGTTCTTCAGATCAATAGTTTGCCGTTTCGGGATCCCTAACAGGATCATCACCGACAACGGCACACAGTTTACAAGTCGCACCTTCATGCAATACGTCCAAGACCTTGGCGCCAAGGTCTGCTTTGCTTCTGTTGCTCACCCAAGGAGCAACGGTCAAGCGGAGAGGGCCAATGCTGAAGTGCTGCGCGGGCTTAAGACAAGAACTTTCGACAGGCTGCACAAGTGTGGAAGAAACTGGATAGAGGAGTTGCCGGCGGCTCTTTGGTCAATCAGAACGACACCAAATCGAGCCACCGGACAGACACCCTTTGCTCTTGTCTATGGAGCAGAGGCAGTTCTCCCCACGGAACTCGTATACGGGTCTCCTCGAGTACTCGCTTACGACGAGCTCGAGCAAGAGCAACTGCGACAAGATGATGCATTGCTCCTTGAGGAGGAACGTCTCCAGGCTGCTATACGAGCTGCTCGATACCAGCAGGCCTTGCGCCGCTATCATAGCCGCAAGGTCAAGGCCAGGAGTCTCGAGGAAGGCGACCTTGTTCTTCGGCGCGTTCAGTCCGCCAAGAATTCCAACAAGTTGACACCGAAGTGGGAAGGCCCTTATCGGGTGAGACAAGTCACAAGGCCCGGCGCTGTCCGCCTTGAGGCCGAAGAAGGCTTACCGGTGAGCAACTCCTGGAACATAGAGCATCTTCGCAAGTTTCACCCATAAGGCGCGGTTGCCGTGATCCGCTCCGGCAACCACCTTTTGTACAAGTCTTGCCGCTGTTGCATGTAAACCTTTGTACAGAGCCGGGCGCAGACCCCGTGCATCAGTAAAACTTCTGTGCTTCGCACCATTTGTCATTTCGTGCCTTTCCTTTTACTTGCATGTATCATCTGACATTTTGTGCAGCACACATCCCTGGTAAGCAATAACAAGCCGCAAGGCTCCGTACTTGTATTTCTCCCTCTTTCGCCTTTCTCTCTGAAACAGAAGGAGTGTTCCTCGCGCACAAGTTTGCCGGGGGGGAAGGAGATAGAAGTATGGACCAAGTGCTGTTCAAGAAAGGGAAGCCTTGTCGGGAAGCAAACAATCCATAAAAGCTAAGTTGCCAGAATTTGAGCAATTCAAATTTTTAAAATTTTAGTTATCTTCCTTGAACAACCACACTTTGTATGGAAAACCTGTGCGCGGAGGAACCTACCCGTGGCTAGCCGCGCCCTTACTTTGTTTCGAGCATGCTCAACGGCTTAAGTGAGCTGCGACAAGTGTCGCGCCCTTACTTCGTTTCCGAGTTCGCTCAGCAATCTAAGTGTGCTGCGACTAGCTGCGGCAAGGTTTCTTGCCGGAGAGGGCTTTGCTAGCAGGCTGCTAAGAGTCCCGCACTCAGCTCGCGGCAAGGGTCCCTTTGCCGGCAAGTTTCCCTAAAAGCGTGGGGTGGAAAGCATACAAAGTGAAGGGACTAAAGCAAGGGAGATAACATTGCATTGATTACCCAAAATAAAAGTATATATTACAGACATAACTTGCCGCTGTTCTAAACAACTACTACCTATGACTTATTCGACAGCGGCGAGGGAAGCAAGGTGCTTAGTCTCTTCGATCTCCGTCAATCCTCTGGATCTTGCCCACCTTGGCTACGATGTGGGCAACTTGGGCCTTCAACGCCTCCTGGTCAGCTTCGGGCGGCAGGGTCCGGAGGACGTTGACGAGGTTGATCCCGGGGTTGCGGTAGACGATCTTCGACAACACCCGCTCCATGGTACCCATGCAAAGCCGGCGCGCCTCGTCAGCCAGCTGCGTGGGGATCTTCTCCCGTAGCCGCGCGAGAGCCGACGCCACTCCTCTGAGGAACAAGCTCAGCTTGGCGCTATGGGGGAGATTCTCGTCGGGGGAGTACGCGAGGTGCTCCGCCCTCAGCGCCACCATCTCCATATCGATGTTGGCGGCGGAGGTGACGAGCTCCTCGGTCCACTGCTCCACCGTCTGCTGGAAGTGGTTTTGCGAGACGGCGGCGCTCTCCAGCAAGGCCCTCTCAGTACGGAGATCGTCCTTCAGCTTCGTCTCGCGGTCCCGGGCGGCGTCAAGAGAGTCGGTGAGGGTGGAAACTTTCAGCTCCAAGTCAGCGATGGAGTCCCTGGCGTCAGTGAGCTCTTTGCCCTTCTCGGAGAGGCGGATTTGCAGCTCCGAGTTGGTGTGGGTGTCCCTCTCCCGCGCCACATTGAGCGCGGCGACCCTGTCTTCACTCGCCTTCAAGTTCGACTCCATCTGCGCCACCCTGGCCTCCAGATCCCTCTTGGCGGTCTCTGCAGCAGCAGCGGCATCCCTCGCTTCCTGCAGAGCCCCGCCAATGGCCTGCTCACGAGCGGTGAGGTCGTCCTCGTGACTGTCGAGGTCGACCTTCCGCTGGTTGAGCTCTCCCTCCCGCCGAGACAGCTCCTCGGCGGCCAGACGCTGCTGCTCCTCCACCTCGGCCTTCTCGAGGAGGAATGCTTGGTGTGCTCCGGCAAGCTCTTCGCGCTCCTCCGCCAAGTTTCAGAGGGCCGCCTGGTTGGTGGCATGGAGCTCCGCGGCGCGCTTCTCCAAATCAGCACCAGCCTTGGCAGCCAGAGCCTCCCGAGACTCCAACTTCGCCTGCCTGGCCCGGTACAAGGCCAGGAGTCGACGTAGGAGTTGCTCCTCTTCGGGCTCGTCGCTGCTGCCGGGCGCATCGACAACCTTCAACCCGGCGGAGGCAAGGACTTCTCCGTCAAACGTCTCCCCCTCCGCGGGTGCCCTTGATGAGGACGCCCACGTGACTTGGATAAAGACCCCGTTGGCGGCCTCCAGATAGACGCCCGACCCAGCCGCAGAGGCGGAAGGATCGGCGGCCGGTGCAGCGTCCGACGCTCCTGCGGCCTCCGGGCCAGCAGTGCAATCACCGGTCCCTTCCCCAGCCGCGGCGTCAGCGGTCGGGGCGGTCTCCTCGGCGGCTGGCTCATCGACGCCAGCCGTTCCCTCTGCGGCGGTGGCATCACCAGCATCGCCGCGCACCTCCTCCTCGGCGATGGTTTCCGTCTCCATCGGCTCCGGGGCGGGCGGGTCTGACAACAGAAGAAAAAGAAAAGAAAGAATCGTCAAGCAAATATCCAAAAAAGAAGAATCCAAGAAGAAGAAATTACAAGAGTTACCTTCGCGGGCCTCTTTGACAACGGGGTCCCTCGCCGGGGAGTTCACCCTTGGCGGCGTAGAAGAAGCCCCCGCCGGCGGAGGGCCGCTGGCGCCTTCCCTTGGCGGGGAGTCCACCCTTGGCGGGGTGCTTGCCCTTGGCGGGGTACTCGCCCTTGGCGGAGTACCCGTCCTCGGCGGAGCACTGTCCCTCGCCGGGGAGCTCATCCTTGGCGGGGAGGGTGGAACGAGCGGTTCGTCGGGGGCGACCTCTTGGTGCTCCTGCGGCCGCGGCTCCACTTCTGCACAAAACAACAAAACATTAATAAGGATAACTACCTCAAGCGCGCCCGACAAAACAGAAAAGTGAGCAAATTACTTACGCTGGGGGCTGCTCCCCGGAGCAGCAGGCTGGTCCGGCAAGCCTGTCACTAGCGCATCGCCTGCCGCTGCGACGGGCTCGTCGTCCATGAGATCGACCACAGGGATCTTGGCCCTGTTCGTCATCCGCTGGGTCAAGGTCCTGGAAGCCGAAACAAGATCAGAACCAAGCAAGAGAAATCAAGACAAAATCAAAGGAAATGAAAACTGCAAGTACTTACTCTTCCTCCTCTTCATCGGAGCTGAGGGCGGAGAAGTCAAACCCCGCCTCGCGTGCTCCAGCGCGAGGAGCTGGAGGAGAAGGCTCCCTCGGGCGCTTGGCGGGCTCCGGGGCTGCGGGCTGTGAAGACCCAGCGCCGGTCGTCGCCGAGGACCGAGGGGCAGAAGGGGCGCCTGAGCCGCTCCGGGAGGATCCCCCTCCGCTTGTCGCTCGGGCACGGGGCGCCTCCTTGACGACCTCGCTCGTCGTGGTGGAACGCGTCGCACGACGCTTTGGCAGCTGTCGAGGCGCCTGTGGCCTCGTCGCCTCAGCTGCCTTGCGGAGGCGTTTCTTCTGCTATGCCGGAGGACTTGGTGGCGGCAGAGAGTTCTCCGAGGATGAAGAGGCGTCGTCGTCAAGATTCAGAGACCCGCCAGAGTCTTCGTCGGAATCGCTGGACTCGGCGTCCTCCTCCTCCTTGGCGGGCCCGCTGGACTCAGTACCCTGCCCGGCAGCCTCGCCCATCCCGGCAGGCTCCCCGGTAGGCTCCCCGGCAAACTCCTCGGGCGCGAGCTTCAACAACTTGAGGATTTCCTCCTTCTCAGCCCGACTCACCGCTTCCGCCGCCTCCGCTTCATCCACAGTGTATCCAAATTCATCTGCCGCCGTAGCCGCAGCGGCCTCCTCCATCCTGGAGGCAATGTACGCCACATCTCGCTCGGTGGTCTCCCGGGTGAGCCCCTTCTTCTCCTCGGCGTTGCGTGGTTTTTCAACCAGGTTTTCGAAGAAGGCCTGCACGGTCTCCGCCGAAGGCATCAGCCAAGTGGGGACGACCCCGTGGGAGTCGCACTCAGGCATTGCCGCGCGGATGGCACTGAGGGCAGTATTGTTGCACAAAGGAACTACTCCGACCGACGGTTTGAACCACTCCGGGTGCTTGGGGTCGTGCTTGAACAGCTCTCGGACCATCCCCTTCAGCTCCAAGACGGTGAAATTATAGTTCAGCCCGGGGCGCAGCCTCATACGGTCTGCCGCGTTGCCAAACTCCCAGGCAGGCCTCTTCCTTTCCTGCAGGGGGGCAATGCGGCGGCGGAGGAAATCGGCCCCGACTTCGCCTACAGTAAGATTGGCAGCCCGGAGACGGAGGATCCTAGTAAGGGCGATGTGCAGCTTGTCGTCTTCCGGGGCCAAGTCGCTCCAATCCTTGCCGCGCACTACTGCAGTCTGGCGCGGCAAGGTAAACTGCTCGGGCTCATCCTCTATGACCCAGCACCAGTCAGCTCTCCACTCCTCCCATTGCCGCGAAGCTCTCCTTTCAAGTACGCCTCCTTCTTGTTCAGCCTAAAGATCCAGGAGATACCGCCGGAGAGTGGGGATCCAGATTCTACTCTAGGCGTGAAGAAGTGGCGGAAAAGAGCTACATTTGGGTGGACCCCGACATAGTTTTCGCACAGATGTGCGAAAACGGCCAAGGTGAGAACGGCATTTGGGGTGAAATCTAAGAGGTGGAGGCCATACGTGTTCATCACATCACAGAAGAACTCCGAATACGGAGGGCAGAGACCGCAATAGAAGAACGAAGCGAAGAAGTGGTAACCTCCCGGGAACATGTCGACGGCCACGGCGGGGAGGACTCTAGTGCGCGGGTGATCCTTCGTCTCCCTCGCCCAGAACAAGTAGTACTTGTCCCGCAGCTCCCTCGGGCCGAGCCTCGGCGGGAAGACCACCATTCTTCTCCGCATGGCTGCCAGCTTCACCGCCTGCTCAGACTTCTCCTTCTTCGCCTTGTCGCTCTTCGCCTTATCGCTCTTCGCTTGGTCGCTCTTCGGGGCCATGGCGGGGACGGCGAGGGAGGACGACGGCGCTGCGGGCGGGGAAGACGGCGGAGGAAGGGCGGAAGCAGGGAGCGGCGGGGGTTTCTGAAGATTCAAGGCGCAATGAAAGCAATGGGGGAAAACTGCCCCTGCTTCCTCTGCTTTTAAGGGGGAAGTGGGGGACGTTCCACATTTCCCCATTAAAGAAACATGCCACGATCTCTCCCACGACGCCGCAATCGACGCGTGCCGTTAGGGAGGGATGCGGCGAATCTGGAGTGGGAAACGGCGCGCCGTGGGCCGCGTGTGCCCGTGCACTGTTCTGGGCCTGGCCCAACAGCGCTCGGCACCATGTGTGGCCCAAGCCCGGGGGCTCCTGTCGGTGTACTAAAGTAGGGGTACCTTAGTATCCCGACTTGTGCACGGGCAGTAGCAGCGCCCCTTGGTCTGGCTCACCACGCGCCCGCCAAAGCCCACTCTAGACCCCTTTAAGCCATTCAAGAACAAAGTATTCAAGTTAAGAGACAAGGCCCCGGCAAGAGGAGCTTGCCGGGAAGGCCGCACCAGGCTCAAGGTTGTCATTCCAGCACAAGACCCTGGCAAGAAGAGCTTGCCAGGAAGGCCAAAAGAACGGCACCTCAAGAAGGTGCATCGCGGCGCAGCATGCGCCCCGGCAGGACCCGGAGAGCGACAAGCTCCCGGGCCCGGCAAGGTTGCGCCCCCGGCAAGGTGCTTGCCGGGGGGAAGCCTACACTGTGTGCCTGCGTTCCGGCTCATCTGGCCACGCGTTGCCCTGGGGCCCTTCCAGGGGCACGTGGCAGATGGCTGTGCAGCCTGGGGTACACGGTGGCAAGCCGCGGTGACAAGGTTATCGCCGTGGCGAACGGAGGCGCATGGACAGACGCTTTTTGGGGCGACGGCGACGGGCATTCAAGGCCCTTGTCTCCCATCGTCAAAGTTAGGTGAAGACCACTGTTCATACACTGTTCATACACTGTTCATGCACTGTTACAACTACCACCGATTTTACATTTTTACCCTCCTCTACGCTGGCACCTGTCGGTGACCCCTTTGAGCTATAAAAGGAGGCCCATGCACAACGTAGAGGGGGTTCGACTCCAGAAACTAGTTCACTCCCTCGCTCGGTGTAGCTAGTACTGTAGATCTTCAAGCTCCCGAGCCACATAACTCAATACAACCAAAGCAGGAGTAGGGTTTTACGCGTCCTCGCGGCCCGAACCTGGGTAAACTGCCCGCGTGTGCTCCTCGATCTGCTCTCCGTGCTCCCTCCGCTCCCTTACCGCAACGTAGAAGGGGCTCCGGTCCCATAGGTGTTCGTGGGCGGTCAGTTTCCCCGACAATCCGAGTTACAGATTATTTTATATGATTTTCTAAAGTTTTAAACATTTTCTGGAATTTATTTAATTAATTTAAATCAACATTATCCAGAATAGTGAAAGGTGATGTCAGCATGACATCACCATGAAGTCAGCAAGTCAACTGACCAGTTGATTAGTCAAACCGGACCCATCTGTCATAGGTACAGATTAACTAACAGTTCTATTTAAACTAACCTAATTCATTAGACTAATTAAGCACTGTTAATTAAGTTAATTAACTCGCTAATTAACTAATTAATTAATTATTAATATCATCATTATTATTATTTTAAACTTAAAAAAAAAACGTTTTGGGTCATGGGCCCCAACTGCCAGTGGCCCAGGAGGCCACTAGAGTAGTTGCTAGCGGGCGAACCCGACGGGTGCGGGCGGGGCGCTAGCCCGTCTGGCCTGCGCCTGCACGAGGCGGAACCGGGCAGCCACGGCGAGGCCGGCCGCCAGTGGCGATGCGAGGCTGTGCGAGGTGGAGGGGGGCGCGGTCGTGGCGGTGGGCGCCGGCGACGGGCGCCAGCGCCGGGCGCGGGCCTGCCGGAGGGGGCGGGCCCAGAGGTGGCAGGCGCGCAAACCAGCAACGACGGCGAGCGCGGGGATCCATGGGCGCGGCGGCCATCTCGGCGAGCGGCGCACTGGGCTGCAGGAGCAGCGACGCAATAGCGGCAGTAGCAGGAAACAACAACTGGGGTGCGGCCATGGGCAGGAGCAAGAAGTCATGTCCATGGGTGCGGACGAGCGAAGCTCCGACCACGACGACTAGCACCCGCGAAGCAATGGCAAACGGTGCGGATTGAGGCGGGGAAAGGGGTATACTAGGGGAGAAGCTCACCATGAGCTTGGTGGCGAGGTCGAGGACGCCGGGGACGGACCGGAGTAGTTGCAAACGACGACGGACGGCGATGATGTACACGGAGAAGACGATGTCGATGGCGAATGTACGAGACTGCTCCGCTCAAATCGGTGCTCTGGATGAGCAGAGTGGGCCGTGGCGACTCCCCTGGACCTGCTTGCATGGCGAGGGGAGGCCGGAGACCACGACAACGACGAGGCGGTGGCGACCATGCTCTTCGGCACCAACAAATTCGAGAGGGAGAGGGGTGAGAGAGAGGGGAATTAGGGTTGGCTATAGGAGGGGGAAGAGATCCGGGGTGTGCCTTATCCTCACCGGGGAGCGGCGGATGGCCGACACGGCGACGCCCTGGCCGGTCGATGGCCGCCACCTCCCCATCTTCTCTGTAGCTAGGAAGAAGACAATGGGGGAGGCAGGCTGGGCCGCTTGGGCCGCCACTGTGTAATTGGCCCAGGGCAACAGTGGGCCTCTTTTCTTTTCTTTTTTTAGCTTTCCCTTACTATTTTCTTTTTATCTACTCTGCTTTGCATTTTCTTTTAGTACCAATTGAGTTTTGTTTTGAACAAAACTTGGCACATAATTCTAGCACAATACCTTGAGATGGAACAAAAAGTTTGGAGTTAAAAGGAGTTGTCTAACCATTTTTAGAAATTGAAAAGGCCATCTGAATTGCTGCTGGAGTACTAAACTAATTCCCAGGGGGATTTAGGGAATTCAAATGAGGCTGGTTTCAACATGAACATGGTAAGGAAATTTATAGGACAATGTGGACATTTTTGTTTTACTTCTTGAAGAAATAAATATTTGACTTGCATTTTAAATTTGAATTTGAGTTTGGTTTGAAACACAATGAGGATTAGCAACTTCATTATGATGACATGGCATCATCAGGCATGAGATTACTATAGCTTAATTATCCGGGCGTTACAGAGAGATGGAAGAGTTTTGTCAAAGGGAGCATATTCGCCTAGATGTGTCTTCTGTAGCTCACCCTCAATCCAATGGTCAAGCTGAAAGGGCCAATCAAGAAATTTTGCGAGGTATCAAGCCCCGGCTTATGACTCCCTTGCAAAGAACACCCGGGTGCTGGGTTAAGGAGTTACCTTCTGTCCTCTAGAGCATTAATACTACGCTGAACAGGTCCACAGGTTATACACCTTTCTTCATGGTGTACGGTGCTGAAGCGGTTCTTCCAAGCGATATCCGCCATGATTCACCACGGGTGACGGCTTATGTTGAAGCAGCCAATGAGCAGGCAAGACAGGATAGTTTAGACCGGCTAGATGAAGAGCGTGACATAGCAGCAGCACGATCCGCGATTTATCAGCAGGACTTGCGCAGATATCACAGCCGCCGGGTTAAAACCAGGACGTTCCAGGAAGGGGATTTGGTACTCCGGCTCATCCAGAACCAAACAGATATGCACAAGCTATCCCCACCTTGGGAAGGGCCCTTTGTGGTCAGCAAGAATCTACACAATGGTTCATATTACCTGGTGGACGTTCGAGAGCACAAAGACTCACGGACATCAGAAGAAGAGACGAAGAGGCCGTGGAACATCGCTCTTCTGCGGCCCTACTACACTTGAGCCATGAGCTCTGCTGTATCATATGTATATATTTTGATTAATAAATAAACTGGCACCTTTGGTAAACCGAGGGATCAGCCTTTTTTCTTCTAAATATATGTCCTGTGATTTTTTTTACAGATATTTCAAAACAAACTATTTTATGCAGAAGGGACCAAACTAGGGGGCTACGGATCACATGTGAATCCTCACTAAAAGCCTTTTTCTGGTCCGGTCTACATGATTATCTTCACATCAAGTGCCCTTTGGATAAACTCCATCGATTGGCAAAAACCTGTTCTTGTCCCTAGGGAACCTTCCTTTGATGGCAGATGCAATATTTCCTGCCAATTGGTTGATCATTCCCTTTGATGGCAAAAGAAAAAACCTGTTCTTGTCCCTAGGGAACCTTCCTTTGATGGCAGATGCAATATTTCCTGCCCCTTGGTTGATCATTCCCTTTGATGGCAAAAGAAAAAAACTGTTCTAGTCCCTAGGGAACCTTCCTTTGATGGTAGATGCAATATTTCCTGCCCCTTGGTTGATCATTCCCTTTGATGGCAAAAGAAAAATCTGTTCTTGTCCCTAGGGTACTTCCTTTGATGGCAGATGCAATATTTCTTGCCCCTTGGAAGATACATACCCTTTGATGGCAAAAGAAAAGTTCTTGTCCCTAGGAGTACATCCTTTGATGGCAAATGCAATATTTCTTGCCCCTTGGAGTACATCCTTTGATGGCAAAAGAAAAATAGTCATAGCCCTTTGGGTCGCACCCTTCGATTGGCACATATGGAGCCTGGAAGCTCGCAAAAAGCCTCGACTACATGGTCTTATTTGCAAACCTGTGTTTTTGTGTTTGTGATTTTTTCATGTGTTTTCTATGGTTTTTTGATCCGGAGCTGGACAACTTCAAAGTTGACCACATATTTTCAAAAGTCTGGACACAGAGCTCCAGCATTATTTAAACCGGTAGTTCCTATAAACCTGGAATAATTATTGGGTCCACCCCAACAGAGCCAAGAGCTTCCTCAGAAACTACAATGTTCGCCGGATTAAGGATATCAAGCATACTTAATCAAAGGTATGAAGTTATTTTTGGTATAAAACAGACACTCGTTTGATATATATGAGAGCGATTTAATCGGTCCGGCGGTTAACCGCTAGGACATCTTTTCAGTGTTATCTATGCAGATACAGATAATATAAAAGATCAACCATAGAAGAAAAGATATTAAGATTCGCAGATGCCTAATCAAACATCTGACATCCGGATCAAGACGGACAATGTTTCGAGCTATTCTATTACAAGGCACGGCAAGCCTGAACGGATTAAAGTTTTTCTCGACAAAAGAGTACAGCAGCTAAAAGTTAAACTGAGCGGCTTATGCTTCTTCTTTCTGCTGCGAAGGCTGAGGATCGACCTGTTCCGAAGCTTCTTCGTCCTCTTGAAGCGGATGAAAATCAGGAACGCGCCAATCGATATTGGATAAGGCACGGAAGTACATCTCTTCAGTAATGAGATCGGACGGATCAACATCCGGGGCGAAAGTATGGGGGCGCACCGGTGGGATTAGATTTTCGGTATCATAAACCGGCCGATCCACCCACTCATTCTTTAAGTCATACGCCGGATGATACCTGGTCAAGTCCGATTCATTAGCAAGCTTGCTGGCAAGAGGACGCATTTCCTTAGTCAAAGCATGAAGATCTTTGCCAGAGAAGGCTGATCCATCTTCCTTGGTGCTGGGGTACCCGTTCATAGCTTATTCCGGATCAAAATCCGGAACCCACGCTTTAGCTCTGGTCAGTGCTACAAGAGAACCAGCCCGTGCAGCAGATTTCTTCACCTCTTCCAAGCGTACATGCAATATAGAAAGCTTCTCCAAAGTACCTTGAATAGTGGTGGGGGCCGCTTTATGAAAAGACATCGCACTTATAATCCTTTGAGCGCCGGAATACAGCTGCTCGACCAGAGTATAAGAGGCCTTGAGTTTCTTCCGGAGGTCATCCCCAAGATGGGTGACGCGTCACCCTACATATGATTATCACAGTTAAACCGGAGCGGACTAAAGATTACATATATGAAAACACATGCAAGTTAAGTATTTACCAAAGACGACAGAGGTCATAAGCTCTATTTGCCGCTTTAAACCTGTCAGCTCTTGTGTCACCGGGTTGAGGGCCTCTTCAGCATCCTTTGCTCTTTTTTCAAGAGCATTCCTCTGCACTTCCCAGGTTGTCCACTCCGCTTGAAAATATTTTTTCAATTGTTCAACAGTGGTTAAGCTCAACGCCAGATCTTTTTTGGCCTTGGCAGCAGCAGTTTCAGTCTCAGCAAGTCTATTCCGGAGCTCAGTTATTTCTGCATCCCTCCGGGTCAAGTTAGCCCGTAAGAAAGTCAAGTGGAATAAAGATAGTTCAGACAAGTTTCAAGCACATAACCAAGTTATCTACTTGACACTTGGGGGCTAATGGACAATTGAAGTATCGAAAGAGAGATTTAGACAAGTCCCAGGCACATAACACAAATGATGACCCTCGCACTTGGGGGCTAATGTAAGTTCATTTTCCATACATTTGGAAGTACCGGTTCACCTACAACAAAGCTAAACCTGTACTTGGGGGCTATTATGGCATAAAGACAGAAGTATAAAGAAGGCAAAGCACAGACAAGTAAGGTACCTCGTATTTGTCCTTCATCATGTTAACCAAACCCATTTCATATTCACGGCTGGTATGAAGCCGGTTCAAATACCGGGAGTAAAGTTCCTGGGCACTCAGTTCAGCATAATTGGACAAATCTGTACTCCATTTGCCCTTCTCTTGCTGGAGCTTCTCCGCTTTAGCAGTGTCCTTGGCTAAGACGATAGGCTCAGCAGGAGCGGTAAAACCCGTCCCGGTTATTTGAATGTCCGGAGAGGAAGCAGTATTCGGCTGTGAAGGGGCAGCAGTATGAACCGGACTAACGGGAGCCGGGCTAGTCCGAGGAGGGCTGGCCCGGAGAGGACTTGCCGGTTCATGGACATCTTCAACATTGGTATTTTCAAGAGCACCAACATAATCATGATCCATGGGAACAGGATCGTCAAGCTGAATTGTAGGCTCGTTTTCCGGAGGGATGACTCGTCCGGATCAGCTACCGGATCAGCAGTAGCAGTCTCAGCAGCCGTTTTGCTGGCCTTTGCCCTTTTGCTAGGCTTGGGCTTGCTGAAAGGAATTGAAAAAGAAATCAGAGTCATAAAGGCAAATACAAAGGTAAACCGGATGAGATAAAGGACTTACCCGGGGACAGTTTTCAGAATCGGGACCTGTGTGGCAGTCGATTCGCCGGAAGATGATAAAGGTGTCTCCTGATAGTTAGGATCAGATGGTTTAAGTGGTTTGCGTATAAGTCCGGCCTTGGGATGAAGAAGAGTTGGAGAAAGTAAAACCTCAGAGCGGCGCCTCCGAGCCGGAGTGAGAGATATTCCGGAAGACTCGACTACATGGCCACTATGGCGTGTAGTCCGGCGGGCTTCATGTTGCTGCTTCTTCAAAAGAAAATTGGGGTCCAATTGAGCGTAAGGATGAGAAAAAGGGTACTTCCGAGATGCCTTACGAATCTTGGGCATCGGCGGTTCAGAATCTGAAGAAAGAGTGATTACCTCAGTTTCTGCCGCTTTATCAGCCTCAGCCAAATCCTGTGAAAAGACACTGTTAACATAAATCTGGATAAAAGAGATCAAAGCATATCAGGACCAACTCATACCTCAGAATCCGGATCATCTTCCTCAACATGTGAACCGGAGCCAGCAGCTGCCTTTTTCTTCTTAACAGCGAAGGTTTTCCGGCGTGGCTGTTTGCCTGACTTATCCTGAGGTTTCCTTTTCCAAAAATGATCGGCGGCCTGTGTAGAAGATGAAAGATAAATGGAAGATAATTCATATGGACGATTAGATGCAAACAGAAGAGGGTAAAACTTACGACTGGCAGTTTGTTCTTCTTGTAATATGGGGCCAATCCGATTTGGCTACATTCTTCCAGAGAGATGTTGAGCATCTTTTTGGCAGATTCAATAACATCCTTCTCAGGAAGTATTACGTCAATGTGGCGTTGAGGATTATCCGACTTTCCGGTATACTGATACATGAGACTAGAGCGCCGGCTCAAAGGAAGGATGCTCCAGGCAAGCCAGTAGCGGACGAAATCCACTCCGGTTAAACCGTTGGCCATAAAGGCCTTAAGCTTGGCAAGCTGAGGGGCGAACCGGGGCCGTTCCGAGGAGCTAAGACGCTGCGGCAGTGGATGATCTTCAGGAAGACGATGTTCGCGATAACCTGGTAGTGGGTTCTCTCATTCAGGCGAAGTATCTTGGCAGTAGAACCAGGATTGGTTCCAGTCCTTGGGGTGTGTATGGAGAGCAGTGTGAGGAAAGACCGCATCTCTTCTCTTTTGAATACTAACCCCGCCCAGTTCTTGATGAGGTCCGGCAGTAAACTCTGTCCGCCGGTTTAAGTGGAAGAAATCCCGGAACAAGTCGACTGATGGCTCCTCTTGAAGATACACCTCGGAGAAGACTTGGAAATTGCAGATATTTGATACTGAATTTGGACCTATGTCCTGAGGATGAAGCTGAAAAGCGGCTAGCACGTCCCGGAAAAACTTTGAACCGGGGGGACTAAAGCCCCGAGCCATATGATCAAAGAAAACAATAACTTCTCCTTCTTTGGGGGTAGGGGGGCATTCATCCCCTGGGGCCCGCCATTTCAGAACTGCTTGAGGGCCCAGGATGCCAATTGAAGCAGCATTGACTAAGTCCGCTTCCGTAATGCGGGAAGGAACCCAGTTGCAAGAAACGAATTGCTTGGCAGACATATGGGCAGAAGGAAAGCACTGAAAAGGTAAAGTATAAAATACCGGATTATACAAGTGCTGCAGTGTAAACCGGATTGTGTTATCAAATTACATCGACGGTTTAGACAGGAGGCTAATGGCATTGACAACCCGGAAGCAGGTGGGAAACGAGCTGCTACCGGTTCATGATAACAAAAAAGAAGAAGCTAAACCGTCGGGTTCATGGTTGATGCGTTGCAGAAGCAATATATGATTGACTAAACCAGCGAGTAACTTGTAGATCTATCAAGACGAAGAAACAGGTTTCTACAGAAGGCTAAAGTAAAATAGATCTGAGCAGTAAGAAAAAGAGGAAATTTATGCAAGTTTATCACAAGAAGAACTGCGAAGGTTTTCTACAGAGCAGATGAATCTAAGGGTTGAAGCTAAAAGTACCGAGTCTAAGTTCAAACTACGGAGCAGGGGTGTGTTCGAAACAAACTCAGGGCTCGAATCTACTGCAGAAACAACCTATAGGATGAACAGACAGAGCTTCAAGGTCTCATGGCGGAAGCAATGGAGGAACCCTAGGTTACAGATCTGCAGCGAGAGAAAAGGAATACCTGAGAATGGAAGAGACGGCGGCGGAGTAATCTGGTCGCATTTCAGGGGGATGCAGCGGCCTGGTCGACGACGGCGACGAGCTCGAAGGCAGCGGCGAAGCTTCGGGCGGCGGAGGAAGAAGAAGAGTAGAAGGAAGGCCCAACAGTATTTATAAGGGCCGGAGAGATGAAACGGCAAGCGCGGGATTTGAGGAGGTCAGATCAGATAAAGATTCTACTGTCGCCTCGATTTTCGGGATAGCCTTTAAACAAAGGTAACAAACAGCTGTGCGCAATAAATGCGGAGGTGATGTCACGATCGAATAAAATGATTTTCAGGGATGACGTCATAGCCGGTTTACAAGACAGAGAAGATACAAAGAGGAAGTTTATGCAAGACTTAGAAGACTGATATGAACAAGTTCAAATCATTCTGGGGCCTAATGTCAGGGATATTACTAGCAGGTATAAACCGGCTAGGGAGATCGGGATTATGGTAATGTAGCTGTGTTGTTATAAATTCAGTAGAAGTTACGGCCCATGAAGGCTTAGGGCCCATGTGAAATGTTTACGGTTTATAAACCGTCATATTATGTAACTTGAGATACAAGGAAGAAAGAATAAAGACCGAGGCGGACACGATTATGAGCCGGCCTCGGGACTCTATAAACCGGACCGGGCGTTGCCTCCTATATAAAGGAACGGCCCGGCGACGGTTCAAGGACAAGCAACAATCCATCGAGAGACAGGCAAGCAATTTGCTCCGTGCTCATCGACACCCAAGCAATACCAAACCAAACTAGACGCAGGCTTTTACCTTCATTGAAGGGGCCGAACTAGTATAAACCCTCTGTGTCCTTTGTGTGCTTTAAACCTCTTCAAGCTAACCCTGCGATGGTTCCACAACTAAGTCCGCTAAACCGAACATCTGCCGTGCTAATTCCACGACAGTTTCATAATTTTGAATATCCTTTTACTGAACATTACTCTTTTAATATGGAAACAATTTATAGTATTCGAGTTTCATATGATACTCCCACCATTGTGAATGAGAAGAAATTTTCTTGTGTGGAGAGTAATAAAATTTCTATGCTTATGGATCATGAAAAGAATGCTTTATGTGATGGTTATTTTGATGAGTCTATTCATGATGCTACTGAAAATTATTATGAGAGAGGAACTTATGATTCATGATGCTCTCTTTATGTTTCAATCCTTATCTTTTATGTGAGCATCATTGAACTCATCATGCCTAGCTAAAAGGCATTAAAGAAAAGCGCTTGTTGGAAGAAAACCCAACACTTATACCTACTGTTTTTGCGTGTTCACATGGTTAAGCTACTATAGTAATCATGTTTTACATGTTCTGTTTCAATAAAGTGCCAAGTAAAGCCTTTGGGATAGTGTGGATGATAGTTGATTTGATTTTGTGCAAAAACAGAAAGTTTTGCTTCTAGTGCATAAAATTCAATAAATCACTGGAACATTATAATTATCTGAAATTTTGACACATGATTGATATAAAAATTGCCTAAGTTGTCCTAATTTTTCAGAATGTTTTGAGTTGAATAAGTATGGTGGTTGTCCAGATCATTACAGATTGTTCTGTTTTTGACAGATTCTGTTTTCAATGCATTGTTTGCTCATTTTCTAGTTTCTATGGCTTATATTGATCAATATAAATTGTAGAAATGATATTCTACAGTAGGCATTGTGTGAGAACAATTATGAATCTTGTCTTTGACAGGACCCAAAGTGAATGATTTGTTTTATCATACTAACCCATCTCACGAAGTTTTGTTAAGTTTTGTTTGATTGAAGTTTTCAAGCTTTGTGTGAGATACCGATATGAGGAGAATAAGGAGCGGCAAGATCCTAATATTGGGGATGACCAAGGCACCCCAAGGAAATATCCAAGGAATACCCAAGAAACTAAGCTCGGGGATGCCCCGGAAGGCATCCCCTCTTTCGTCTCCAACATTATCGGTAACCTCACTTGAAGCTATATTTTTATTCGTCACATGATATGAGTTTTGCTTGCAACATCATTTTCTTTCGTTAGCATTTTCTTGATGGTATTTAGAATAATGTTTTGTATCTTTATTTCAATAAAAATGTCAAGTATACCCTTTGCCATGCTTCTTTTATAAGTCTACATGTTGCTGTCTGAAAACAGAAAGTTTGTCGCTATTGCAAAAATTCCCGAGAAAAGTCAGAATTTGATAAAAGGTTGAATTTTTTTGCATAGTAAGATATGCTAAATTTCCTACATCATGTTAAAATTTCAGATTTGTTTTAGTTAGGGAAGTATGGATCCTCTTGCATTCTTAACAGATTGTACTGTTTTCACAGATTGTTGTTATGTTTGCATTGTTCGCATATGTTTGCATGTTTAATGATTCTGTTTGAGGATAGGTGCATTAAATATGTAGAGGCGTTTAGTATGCAATGTTAAATAATAATTTTAGTGATTTTCTACAGTAGAGAATGATAAGGTTTTGCATTGATTTATACTAACTTATCTCACAAGTTCTTGTTGAGTTTTTGTGTGGATGAAGTTTATGAGATATAGGAAACTGTGATACAAAGAATTAAGGAGACACAAAAGCTCAAGCTTGGGGATTCCCAAGGCATCCCAAGATAATATTTCAAGAAGTCTCAAGCATGTAAGCTTAGGATGCCCTGGTAGGCATCCCACCTTTCTTCATCAACAACTATCGGTTAGTATCGGTTGAGGCTAAGTTTTTGCTTCTTCACATGAAATGTGCTATTCTTGATGTCATTTTATTTTGTTTTGCTTGCTGTTTCAATAAAATACTTAGATCTGAAAGTTTTTAAATAAAAGAGAGTCTTCACATAGCTATCTATTTACATAACTACTCGCTTGATCTTCACTTATATCTTTTTGGACTAGTTTGTCACTTGCTCATGTTCTTCACTTATATTTGTTTGAGCTTATCAAAAGCAACTTATGAAACTAGTACCAATGTGATAGATATCCAAGAAGGATATAATAAAAACTTTCATGAAGATCATTGGACAAAATAAACTTTATTCTTTGTAATAGTTTTGAGATATGATGATAGTGATATGTGAGCCATGTTAATGAGTAATTATGTTTTAGTAAGAATATTGATGTTAAGGTTTGTGATTCCCTATGCAAGCACGAAAATCAATAGTTATGCAATGAAATTACATCCTACTTATGGTGCATTATTCGATGTTAGTTATACTCAATGCTCACTTATGTGATTTTTCGTTTCTTGGTTTGTTGCTTCTTAATCTATTGCTAGTCTCCACTTGTACCAACTAGAAATACTACTTGTGCATCCAAAATCCTTAAACCCAGTTTTGCCATATGAGTCCACCATACCTACCTATATGCGGTATTCCCTTGCCTTTCTAAGCAAATTTGTATGTGCCATCTCTAATTTTCCAAATAAACTTCTCTTTTGTGTGCTCGTACCGCTCATGAGGCGGTGGGGGGTGGCCGATATTTTTCCATGCTAGATGTGTTATTCTCAAGATGAGTGTTTATTCACTTGTCATTGCATGAGAGTACGAGAAATGTGTTAGGGATTCCCAGTCCCGAAATGAAAAATGAATTTACTTTATGTTGTCAAATAATAAATTCCTTGGAAAGTGTTCGTATGGAGGGCACCTGTGGATATGGTTAGCCATGGATTGTGAAAGAATGGTGGAAAAAGGAATAAACTTTAATTTCTGTTTGGGAACCACCTATGATATATCTAGCATGGAAAGTATTGGGAAATCTAAGTCATTTTCGTTGGCGGAAAAAGTGTGCCTCTCAAAAAAAATTTATCTCTCAATTTAAGCTATGAGTTGTGGCACCTCTACAAATCCCTACTTCCCTCTACGAAGGACCTTTCATTTACTTTATGAAATTTTTATTTTTATTTGAATCCCCATCTTCTCTTAAAAAGCACCAACTAAGGGGCACTATGATTGTACTTGGGCATTGGTTGTAGCTAATATGCGAGTGTGTTTCATGAATGGATCAATGATTGAGCATGATGGGCTAGGTATTACTTGCTTTAGTATTGATATTTTGAAAAGACATGGTTGTTTGTTGATATGCTTGAGTATTAAAGTCCTCATGTCAAAACTAGACTATTGCTTTGAACCATATAAAAGTCCAATTGTCCATGCTATAAAGAAAAGAATATGTGATGAACATGATATGCAACATTCCACATCAAAAATCTGTTTTTATCATTTACCTACTCAAGGACGAGCATGAATTTAGCTTGGGGATGCTGATACGTCTCCAATGTATCTATAATTTTTTATTGTTCCATGTTGTTATATTATCATTCTTGGATGTTTTACAATCATTTTATATCATTTTTTGGGACTAACCTATTGACATAGTGCCAAGTGCTAGTTGTTGTTTTCTACTTGTTTTTTATATCGCAGAAAATCAATATCAAACGGAGTCCAAATGCAGCGAAACTTTACGGGGATTTTTTATGGACCAGAAGACGCTTCATGGGCCAAAGAAGCACCTGGGGGGGGGGGGGTGCCCCGAGGGGGGAACAACCCACCAGGGCGCGTCTCGGGCCCCAGTCGTGCCCAGGAGGGTTGTGCCCACCTTGGTGGCCTCGCGCACCGCCTCTTCGCTCTATAAATGCTGAAATAGTCCAAAAACCCTAGGGGAGTCGATGAAATTTTGTTCCAGCAGCCACAGGTTTCTGTATCCATGAGATCCAATCTAGAGCCCTTTCCAGCACTCCACCAGAGGGGGAAATCATCACCGGTGGCCACCATGATGAGGAGAGAGTAGTCCACCCTCGGTGCTAAGGGTTTGTGTAACATCCCAAATTTCCAATTTGGAATGTTATACATTAGATCATCACGCATAGCATATTTTCTTGCTTTTGGAGGATCCAAGTAAATCCTACGCAACTGAAGGACCCTCGGAGAGAGTTGGGGATTTCGATATTTTCACATTTGAGGTTTCTCAAATTTTGAAAATAGGATCATTTGATTTTATTTATTTTATCTTCAAGTATTTCTAAAATAAGATATGAGAGAGGGAGTAAAATGACTCTCCCAAAAATAAATAAATACTGAGGATTTAATAGAAAAAAATCAAATAAGTTTTTCTTTGGAGTTTTGCTATTTTATTTGAATTAGGAAAAATTGCATGTTTTCAGAAGTGCATTTAGTGCCAAGAAAAATGTTCATCTTATTCTAAATATTCTATTTAGACGGTGAAAATTTGTTTTGGCAATTTTAGATTTTTATTTTATTTTCTAGGATTTTTCGTAGCTTCGGCGTTTAAAAAAAAATAGGAGACCCGTGCCCGACTGGGCCGAAGGCCCAGCCGAGCCAGGCCCGCGCCGCCGCTGCCGCCTTCCTTGCGCCGCGCCGCCCGTGCCCGAGCCGGACTCCACCGCCGCCGGCCGTTGCCTTGCCCCCTCCTCCAAGCAGCACCTCCCCTCCTATAAGTACCACCGCCCCGCCCCCTTCTCGCCTCGCCCCGCATTGCCGCACCACCGCCGCAACCCCACGCCGCCGCCGCAGCCTCGCCACCGCCGCAGCACCACCCCGCCGCCGCCGCCGCCGCTT
>LR738711.1:492603393-492680240 GCA_902687465.1 Secale cereale | reverse complement strand
ACCGCCCCGCCCCCTTCTCGCCTCGCCCCGCATTGCCGCACCACCGCCGCAACCCCACGCCGCCGCCGCAGCCTCGCCACCGCCGCAGCACCACCCCGCCGCCGCCGCCGCCGCTTGCCGCAGCAGCAGCCACCGCCGCAGCTGGCTGCCCCGCCATCGCCTGCCACCACCCACGCCGCCCGCCGCCGACGCCCTCCCGCCGGAACCCGACGAGGTAGCCGCGCCGCCGCCAGTTTTCGGTAGTAAACTGCCCGGTTTTTTAGAACCCTAGTTTGTTTTTTTAGTTAGATCGGTTTTTCTTTCCCAGTTTAGTTGTTTAGCGAGCGTTCACCCGTTCGTTCGTTTTAATGATCGAGTTCGTCATTTAGTCTCAGCTGACGAACGTCCGTTCGTTAAGCTGTTTTTAATTTTCTTTTCGTAGTTATTTTTCTGATCGCGATTTTAGATCCGATCTTCGTTCTAGTTTATCTTTTTGCTCGTTTATCGGAATCAGGCGATTCAAGCGCCTGGAGTTTCGTCTCGAAACCCTCTTTTCGTTTAACCTAGTCACCCAAGCGTTTGCCTCTGTTAAATGTGGAATAGGTCCAGATTGGTAGCGTAGTTGTTTCTTTTTCACCGTTTGACTCTCGTTGTTTCGTTTGGTTTGATTCTTTTGCAAACCGGAGTTCTTAAGTTGAACTTGGTGGTTAGATCTCTTATTTGAGTTTTACCCGTGCATTAGTTAATTACTTATTGTGTGCTTGTTTGTTGCGATAGAGTACCTGGAGTGCGCCGCTTGCTACTTTGAATCTCTAGGTTTTGTGGATCATCAGCAAGGCAAGTAAACTTTGATCATACTTTCCATTACCCAGTTTTCATTGCATTAGTAAAACCCTCACACATTGCATGAGTAGGATCTTCAACATGTGGGACTGGGAAGTAGATGAGGTAGTACCTATTACCTGCATTATTTTCAAACCCTTGGGAGTTACTTCTACGTTTGCTGTTAGGTTATGCTATGCTAGTAGACGTGGACTGGGTGCGTGTATCCATGACAGATGTAGAGGTGGCAACTTAAATACACATCTGGGTGGATTGAGGCACCTGGGTATTCCAGCGATTGCCTGTTTTCTTTATGGACCGCCACCCAGGCTCAAAGGGATCATGAGATTTTTCATACTAGAAACTTCCGTGTGCAGCCACAAGCTATTATGGGCTCTATCATAGTTGACTAAGTCGTGCGAACTCTTATA
Organism: Secale cereale; assembly: GCA_902687465.1. Lineage (NCBI taxonomy): Eukaryota > Viridiplantae > Streptophyta > Magnoliopsida > Poales > Poaceae > Secale > Secale cereale. The sequence goes on along the minus strand of LR738711.1, from coordinate 492,679,008 downwards.
GTGGTGGACTAGCAGATGTAGTGTGACGCCCGAAGTCCGACGTCCCAGAAGATTCTAGAGATTCCAGATGTTCCGGGTTCTTCCGTGTGTTTCTTTTGTGCTTGTGTTATTTATTTATTTTGCATTGCATCATGTCATCATGCCATCATGTCATTAATCTTTTCTTCTCAAGTAAATAAATTGTGTGGACCTTCGGTCCATTTAAATCGAGGGAAGGTGACTTCTCTTTATAACATATCCTCCTAGTATTATGGAGCTATTATAAATAAATATTCCATTTGTTTGGAATTAACCCAACCCACTTCCATATTTTCTCCATGCTTTTTCTATCTCAATTCTTTGCCTCGAACTTTGCCAACAATTCTTTAATCGTTTTCCCGAGCTCCACCAAAATTCTCATTATTTTTGGACTCTCCAAAGCCTCAATCTTGTTCAAATCATTTGAATTAAATTCAAATGAATTTGAATTTAAACTTTCATTATTGCCTCTCCTATTTTTTCGTGGACCGTGGACATTTTCGCGAGTCTGGGAAAATTAACCCATGCCTAAACTCTATCCCAAACCCTTCCTTTCTCCTCTTTTTCTTCATTGCTATTTTTTTTCTGTTTTGGGAGATAGGAGTAAAAGAAGAAGAGCAGCCAGGCCCAGCCGCTCCATCAGGCCCAACCAGCCTCCTCCAGCCTCTTGGCCCTCCTCCTCCCTCCTAGGCCCATCAGGCCATCCTCCCTCGCAGCCCGTTCCCTCTGCTAACCCTAACCATCGACCGCTCGCTCTCCGAGCCTCCCCATCGCTCCTCCGATTCCCTCCCAGCGCCGCAGCATCGATCGCTCGCCCCAGCGCCCGATTCCCTCTCGATCTCCCTCTCCCTCTCGCTCCCCAGCGCCTGCGGGCCTCCTCCGGCTCGCAAGCTCCTACCGTTGCCGTCTCCCTCAAGCCGAGGCCAGCCCCACCGCATCTCCAGCGCCTGCCATGGAGCCGCACCCTCCGTCCCCAAGGCCACGAGCAGGGTCCTCGTCCTCGCCGCGCCATGGCCCCGAGCGCCTCCCTCCGGTCACCTCCTCCGCGCCTCGCCCTCGTCCAGCCGTTCGTCGCCGCCAGGGCCTCTTCTCCAGCAGCCGTGCACCCGCGCCCCGTCCTCCCTCCTGTCGCGCGCCATGGCCTCGCCTCCAACGGCAGCCAGGGCCGGCCAGGAGCCGCCGCCGTCGTTCCGCTGCACCTCCCCGACCGGCCTCGGGCATGAGCAGCTCACCGGCCGCCTTCGGTGCACCTTGTTGCCTTCTTTTTCCCTTTGTTGTGAAGACCGCAGCCGCAAGAACCGTGGGCGCCAAGTTCTCTTTCGGAGACCTCCTCAAGACCAGGAACGCCAAGGCCATCCTTGAGATTTTTTTTGACAAGTACCACGACGACCGTGAACGAAGACGCCAATGTGTACCACTACTTCCCACTACGTGCATGTACCACTACCGTCGCCAAGTCCCAAGACCGGCAAGACCGAGACCGCCAAGTACCTCTACGACCCGTGTAGCACGACCGCGAGTACCACTACTTCCCCTACGAAACCGAGCCGCCCCGAAACAAATGTTCCGAAGGTATAACCCCGAGACGATGACCCGTGGATGAATACTTGATGTGTGTATGAGATGTTTGCCCTTGTGTGCTCTGTGCCCGTATCGTCTTTTGTCGTGCTCCTCGGTTGCCTCGTCGCCGACTCGTGGGAACCCGGTGACGGGATCACCCCACCTTTCTTCTTGCTTGACACGCTCTCCGTCATCTTTTGCACCGGTCTCTCAACGAGTTACCAGAACCGAGATGTTGCGTTGCATCATTTTCGGATCATTGCCGTGGCACCCTTTCCTTCCACCATGGTGACAAATACTCCTTATCATCTTCATGTCAACTTTTAATAAAAATTGCATAAACTTGATCATGTCATCCGCATCATGTTAACAACATAAAATGTGTGCATTGTTGTTTACTTAAAAATTGCTAAACATGCTCATGGGGATTTTCCGGAATTGTTGTTGTTTTTCCGGCCTCATTTAACTTGCCTAGATAGGAAGTTTACTTTTGATTCACCTCTTGCTATGTTACAAACATTTAATCTTGTCTTGTAAATAAACGAGAGTCAATTAAATAATTAAAATGTGGTGTTTCGTCAATATGCAACTCGTTGCGTATTGAGCTCTACTTAACTTGTAGTACTTGTTTGTGCACTTTGCCATGCCATGCATAATTAAACCGGACATGCATCATACTTGGATGTGCATCGTATGCCATGTTTATGCTTGTGTGTTTACAGTGTTGCTTGTTTTCTTTCCGGTTTGCTTCCCTCGTTAGCTTCGGGTTTGTTCTGGAGTTGTGAGGATCCGTTCGTCTACTTCATTGGATCCGTTCTTCTCCCTTGCGGAATCCCAGGCAAGATGATCATACCCTTGGATACCTTTACTACCATTGCCATGCTTAGTTGTCTCGATGCTATCGTTACATGTCGCGCTACCCATCTTTTATGTCAGCCTCTCCTTGTTGCCATGAAACCTCTAACCTTGAAACCTTCCTAGCAAACCACTGTTTGGCTATGTTACCCGCTTGCTCAGCCCCTCTTATAGCATTGTTAGTTGCAGGTGAAGATGAAGTTTGTTCCAGGAGGGAACTTGTTGTTGGAATATCACAATATCTATTATTATTATTTAACACACCTATATACTGGGCACGGGTGGAAGGCTTGGCCTTTTGCTCGGTGTTTTTTTCCACTCATGCCACCTTAGGCGCCGATAAACCGGCATTATGTTCCTTGGTTTTGCGTTCCTTACACGATGGGTGGATGGGGACCCCTTGACAGTTCGACTTTGAATAAAACTCCTCCAGCAAGGCCCAACATTGGTTTTAATTTGCCTCATAATAACAACTTAATTAATTAATTAAATTTGCATAGGGGGTCGCGTCCCTGGGTTCTTAATTCTACATAGCAGGGGGGGCCAGTGCTGATGGTGTTGGTCCCAAATAGAGTTGTGTGCGGCGTCCCCCCCATGGAAACTTGGGGTTTGGCTGCTGTACGCTGTGCTCATCCGGTCGTGGCCTGAGACGAGATACGCGCGGCTACTATCAGGGTGTCAGCACGCCGGGAGGTCTTGCTGGACTTGTTTTACCATTGTCGAAATGTCTTGTGCACCGGGATGCCGAGCCTGATCGGATTTCCCTAAGATAAGGGGTGATGATATTATATTTATCACTTCAGCTAATCGTGAGAGCTTGTGATGGGCTAAGTTGGAACACCCCTGCAGGGTTATAATCTTTCGAAAGCCGTGCCCGCGGTTATGTGGCAGATTGGAATTTGTTATTGTCCGGTTGTAGAAAACTTGACAGATGATCCGAAGTAAAACACACAACTGTGTGAGTAACCGTGACTGTCTCTTTTCATTTTGAGAAGAGAACACGGTGGGGTTATGTTTGACTCATAAGTAGTTCAGGATCTTTAGCGGTCACTACTAGTTTGCGACCGTTTGCGTAGATGCTCATCTTATTCTTGTACTCGTAAGCTAGCCACCATATTATGCTTAGCCGCTGCTGCAACCTCACCACCTTTACCTCTTCCTACCCATAAAGCTTTGCTAGTCTTGATACCCATGGTTATGGGATTGCTGAGTCCTCGTGGCTCACAGATACTACAACACCAGATGCAGGTTCAGCCGAGTATGATGCAGGAGCTGGTTCAAGTACTTCACTGGGAGCTCGATGAAGAGAGTGGCCGTATGCTTGTGACGTTTTCGACGATCAGTAGTGGTTTCTACTAGGGGCGATTCGGACCTGTGGCTTTATGTTTTTTGGTATCTTTCTTTTGGGTCTTTTCCCGCAGTCGGGTTGTGATGTTTGAATGATGTTTTGCTTAAGTAATGTATTGTGTGACGTGGCGAGTGTAAGCCAACTATCTCCTTTTACATTTTCATCCCTATTTTTACATGAGTCGTGCAAAGATACCAAACTTGAGATCGTTCCAGAATGGGCTTATACCTTTAAGTTGTGCCTCGACACGTAGGAGGTATAGTCCCATCCTGGGCATTACAAGTTGGTATCAGAGCCTTCTCCGACCTAGGAGCCCCCACTGATTGATCGAATCGTTGACGGTTGAGTCTAGGCACACACTTGAAAATGTTTTGAGTCCTATATATATCGGAGAGTAGGATTTCTTTTGCTCCTCATCTCTTTTCACTCTGGCGAGGACTCCTGACGATTACTTTTGTCTCTCTACTCTCAAAAATTGCACCAATTTTTTTTAGGATCACGCGAGTATTGTTTGGATTGTTCCGATGTCTTTGTGATGAGAACATTGTTCTCGATGCCTCCTGTCATTAGGGGTTGTGGCAGTGTCCCGGGGAGTTGAGCTCCGAGGTGTTGTCGTCACAAATATATCGCAGCAGTTCTGGAATACTTAAGACGGCCGACATCGAAAACTCTCCTATGCGGTTAGTGGCAAGATAACCCCGACATCACCCAGTACTGGGGAGGTAGTTTGGGAGTATTGCCATAGCTTGTATAGTGGATGCGTTTCGAAGGTCCGAGATAAACGGTTTCCGGAAACAACTGGTTATGTGTTGAAGGATGGATACAGCTGGATGTAGGTTTAGAGTTGAGTGCGCGGTGCTTCCCCTGTATCCCCAACACCTGATTACATAACTGGAAACTTTCGGAAATTAATAGGTGGGTTCATCTAGTAGTTCTAGGCATTCTTCCAACGAGTGCATGATATGAAGTTCGGGGTTCTACATTTAGTGAAGTGGTTTTATGGGCTTGTTCCGATCGGGAGTTGCATCTTAAAGGGTCCTTGGCTATGCTGATCCGGGGATTGCAAAACCCTTTTGTAACACGTTCCATGAGCTTTCAGCACGAATTTGTCGAACGAAGCTTCTATCTTGTATTTGTTCTTCTGCTCCTTGTTGTTTTTATTTATCGTTTGTTCTCCCAAGTGGCTTCTCGACAAGCTGTTGTACCTGCGGAATTCATTCGTTCAATTCTCAGTTCGAATGATATTGTGAAGACTATGTTGCAACATATCTATCCTTTGTTTTGATTTGATTCTGGTATTCGAGTTGCTTCGATGTCAAATGTTGATTCCATACCTTTTCAAATCGGTGTTCTCATATTTCTATGGGAGTGCTAAATCCTTCTTGATCGTCAAGATTTTCATGTTAATCCTTTTCAACCGGTGTGCCTTCTCTTCAAGTTATTCCATACGGACGCCGTTGAGAAATCTGACGATTTGTCTGTTTCAATCATCTCAAGTTGTCTTTGTTTTACCCGCCCTCCCACCCTTCTTCTTCTCGGAGCAAGAAATTCTTAATGAAATATCCATTTTATTCATGTGATATTTCTTCATTCTTTTCCTTCAATGTTCTTATCCGGTGACTCTCAGGAAGATGCTCAAGAGCTTCAAGTTCATCATTCTTTTGTCCTCAAATTCTGTCGGTGGATGTAATTCAAGATTTCGGTGTTGATCTTATCCTTTTCCTTATTTCACGATGCTTTCTTATTCCGGTGCACCAATTATTCATTCTCCTCTTGCTATTCATATCCGGAGTGCTGAAGGTTCATAATTCCATTCTTAACCCGTTCAAGCTATTTTGAGGATTGTTATCTTATTCAAGCCTTTTAATTCAACCGGTGCAATATCTCTTAAGCAATCTTTTCCAATGGTGATTTCTTTACTGGGCCCTAACCCACAGGTCTTTTTCCATGATCTTACCTGACTCTTCTAATTTTTCTGGAGAATTTTTTTCAAAGTGTGACGTAAGAATGATTCCCATCAGTCATATACCTTTTCCAAGATCGCTTTCAAATTCTTCTCATCATTGGTTCAACCTTTTAATTATTCATTACGGAGTGCCTATACAATTCATGGTGGTGTATCTCATCGTCTTCTCAGATTTCGAAGACCCGAAGACGAGTTCCTCTTGAATCCTTATCCGTTCTTCCAAGATTTGTGATACTAGCTTCATGCCATCCTCATTATTGTTCCGATTGTGAGGAATTCTTTTATACCATCCAAAGCATTTCATGAATTCTTCCTATTGTGATCCTCCGAAGGCCATCATTTCAGAATATTTCTTCGTTCTCAGTTTGCAACTTCGTCCTCCAAATATTCTTCATTGATGCATCTTCGTTCGTCTCCATTTTTTACAGTGGTTCTTTCAAGATTAACCTTCCGTTGTTGTTGTTTTAATTCATTTGTTCTTTTCATAATCCTACCGGTGATTCGTTGATTACTTTCTCAAGTTTGTGCGAGATCTCTCTTTAATTCTTTCCAACGAGAATAAGTAGTATGCCAAATCCTTTGGTTGTCATCAATTTAAATTGGTGAAGGATATGCATGACATAATTCTTATTCTTATTCCTTCAAGGTGATTAATCCCTTTGGAGCTTGTTCATCATATCATTTCCTTGGTTCTAAGTTTTTCATCTTGTTTTCCGGAGCTCTAAGTTATTTCAACTATCATTTCAAAGCTCCATCTAATTCATCGCAGGCCTTGAATCTTATTCTTTTCATCTTTCACTTCTCATGCTTTCATTACCGGAGTTCTTCATGGTGGTTCATCATCATTTAATTCATCCTCGTAGTCTTCATCAAGATTCTTGTTGGATCTCAAGCATTCTTCATCATGCATTCCAATTGCAATTCTTTCTACCTTATCTTTTCAGAGGGTGTTATGTCATTTTTGACAATTCCTTCATGTTTCATGATTCACAAGTTGTCAGGAATGAGATATTTAAAACCATCATTTTCCTTGTTCAGGAGATCTTTTCAACCCTTCAATTATTCGTTGGAGTTATCTTGGGTTATATTTCACCTAAAAGCTTTCCCTAAGGATTGTTGCTAATTATGGTGCTTATAAATGACCCAAGTTCTTCATTTATCATTCTGGTGAAATAAGTTTATTGTCTCCTTGTTGATCTCAGTCCAATCAAATGTTTTCGTAAGTGGCTAGTTATCACCTCTTAATTTTGAGATGTTTTTCATAAGCCCACATCAAGTTTTTTTTTCGTTTCGTGTTGATTTTCCATCAACCCCATTCAACCCTTCTTTGTAAGGAGGATTTCCTAATTCAATGTTGGGAGAAGTTGTTTTTTTTCTTCTCCGTTCTTTCTTCCCAACGATCTTGCATCTATTCTTCCGTTCCGGAGGCTTTGTGATATTGCCCTCTTTGTCCCATAATCTCGTTTTGTCAAGATCATGTTCTTTCCTTTGCTTGTCCATTTAACATGAGTGTTGTGTCCTCTTTTCAAGTTCTCTCATCTTTTCATGTCTTGCCTCTCTTTTCAACCGGAGTGCTGTCTGAATCCTTCTTACCCCTTGTGCCATTCTTTTAATTGTTTCGGAGACAGTGTGTTGTTGATTTCGTCAAGTATCATCCCATCTTCTCAAGTTCTTGTTCAATTCCTTCCATTTTCAGACGGAGTGCTGCCCAAATTCTGTCATTCTTATTCCTTGGCTATACCGTTGCAGTTTCATATTCTTTTGGTTCGTAAGCTCTTGTTTCATGTCTTTCAGCCTTCAAGGTTCTCATAATGTTCCTTGTTCCTCTTTTCTAACGGAGTTTTCATATTCGTTCATCGCCGTTGTATTCTTCTTTCAACTTGTTTAACCTCTCAAGGTTCTTTGGTTTCACTCGTTTGTCAAAGAAGCAACGTTGTTTTACCTCTTCCTCTTTCGTTTTATCCGGTGCTATCTCTAGGATCTCGGGTCGAGATCCTCTGTTAGTGTGGGAGAGTTGTGACGCCCGAAGACCGACGTCCCAGAAGATTCCAGAGATTCCAGATGTTCCGGGTTCTTCCATGTGTTTCTTTTGTGCTTGTGTTATTTTTTTTTGCATTGCATCATGTCATCATGCCATCATGTCATTAATCTTTTCTTCTCAACTAAATAAATTGTGTGGACTTTCGGTCCATTTAAATCGAGGGAAGGTGACTTCTCTTTATAACATATCCTCCTAGTATTATGGAGCTATTATAAATAAATATTCCATTTGTTTGGAATTAACCCAACCCACTTGCATAATTTCTCCATGCTTTTTCTATCTCAATTCTTTGCCTCGAACTTTGCCAACAATTCTTTAATCATTTTCCCAAGCTCCACCAAAATTCTCATTATTTTTGGACTCTCCAAAGCCTCAATCTTGTTCAAATGAATTTGAATTTAAACTTTCATTATTGCCTCTCCTATTTTTTCGTGGACCGTGGACATTTTCGCGAGTCCGGGAAAATTAACCCATGCCTAAACTCTATCCCAAACCCTTCCTTTCTTTTCTTTTTCTTCATTGCTATTTTTTTTTTCTGTTTTGGGAGATAGCACTAAAAGAAGAAGAGCAGCCAGGCCCAGCCGCTCCATCAGGCCCAACCAGCCTCCTCCAGCCTCTTGGGCCTCCTCCTCCCTCCTAGGCCCATCAGGCCATCCTCCCTCGCAGGCCGTTCCCTCTGCTAACCCTAACCATCGACCGCTCGCTCACCGAGCCTCCCCATCGCTCCTCCGATTCCCTCCCAGCGCCGCAGCATCGATCGCTCGCCCCAGCGCCCGATTCCCTCTCGATCTCCCTCTCCCTCTCGCTCCCCAGCGCCCGCGGGCCTCCTCCGCCTCGCAAGCTCCTACCGTCGCCGTCTCCCTCAAGCCGCGGCCAGCCCCGCCGCATCTCCAGTGCCCGCCATGGAGCCGCACCCTCCGTCCCCAAGGCCACGAGCAGGGCCCTCGTCCTCGCCGCACCATGGCCCCGAGCGCCTCCCTCCGGTCACCTCCTCCGCGCCTCACCCTTGTCCAGCCGGAGCTCCCTGCGACCCGCCCCTGCCTCCTCGCCATGGTCGCCGTCCGTCGCCGCCAGGGCCTCTTCTCCAGCAGCCGCGCGCCCGCGCCCCATCCTCCCTCTTGTCGCGTGCCGTGGCCTCGCCTCCAGCGGCAGCCAGGAGCCGCCGCCGTCGTTCCGCTGCACCTCCCCGACCGGCCTCGGGCATGAGCAGCTCGCCGGCCGCCTTCGGTGCACCTTGTTGCCTTCTTTTTCCCTTTGTTGTGAAGACCGCAGCCGCAAGAACCGTGGGCGCCAAGTTCTCTTTCGGAGACCTCCTCAAGACCAGGAACGCCAAGGCCATCCTTGAGATTTTCTTTGACAAGTACCACGACGACCATGAACGAAGACGCCAATGTGTACCACTACTTCCCACTACTTGCATGTACCACTACCGTCGCCAAGTCCCGAGACCGACAAGACCGAGACCGCCAAGTACCTCTACGACCCGTGTACCACGACCGCGAGTACCACTACTTCCCCTACGAACCCGAGCCGCCCCGAAACGAATGTTCCGAAGGTATAACCCCGAGACGATGACCCGTGGACGAATACTTGATGTGTGTATGAGATGTTTGCCCTTGTGTGCTCCGTGCCCGTATCGTCTTTTGTCGTGCTCCTTGGTTGCCTCGTCGCCGACTCGTGGGAACCCGGTGACGGGATCACCCCACCTTTCTTCTTGCTTGACACGCTATCCGTCATCTTTTGCACCGGTTTCTCAACGAGTTACCGGAACCGAGATGTTGTGTTGCATCATTTTCGGATCGTTGCCGTGGCACCCTTTCCTTCCACCACGGTGACAAATACTCCTTATCATCTTCATGTCAACTTTTAATAAAAATTGCATAAACTTGATCATGTCATCCGCATCATGTTAACAACATAAAATGTGTGCATTGTTGTTTGCTTAAAAATTGCTAAACATGCTCATGGGGATTTTCCGGAATTGTTGTTGTTTTTCCGGCCTCATTTAACTTGCCTAGATAGGAAGTTTACTTTTGATTCACCTCTTGCTATGTTACAAACATTTAATCTTGTCTTGTAAATAAACGAGAGTCAATTAAATAATTAAAATGTGGTGTTTCGTCAATATGCAACTCGTTGCATATTGAGCTCCACTTAACTTGTAGTACTTGTTTGTGCACTTTGCCATGCCATGGATAATTAAAACAGACATGCATCATACTTGGATGTGCATCGTATGCCATGTTTATGCTTGTGTGTTTACCGTGTTGCTTGTTTTCTTTCCGGTTTGCTTCCCTCGTTAGCTTCGGGTTTGTTCCGGAGTTGTGAGGATCCGTTCGTCTACTTCATTGGATCCGTTCTTCTCCCTTGCGGAATCCCAGGCAAGATGATCATACCCTTGGATACCTTTACTACCATTGCCATGCTTAGTTGTCTCGATGCTATCGTTACATGTCGCGCTACCCATCTTTTATGTCAGCCTCTCCTTGTTGCCATGAAACCTCTAACCTTGAAACCTTCCTAGCAAACCACTGTTTGGCTATGTTACCCGCTTGCTCAGCCCCTCTTATAGCGTTGTTAGTTGCAGGTGAAGATGAAGTTTGTTCCAGGAGGGAACTTGTTGTTGGAATATCACAATATCTATTATTATTATTTAACACACCTATATACTGGGCATGGGTGGAAGGCTTGGCCTTTTGCTCGGTGTTTTGTTCCACTCATGCCACCTTATGCGCCGATAAACCGACATTATGTTCCTTGATTTTGCGTTCCTTACACGATGGGTGGATGGGGACCCCTTGACAGTTCGACTTTGAAAAAAACTCCTCCAGCAAGGCCCAACATTGGTTTTAATTTGCCTCATAATAACAACTTAATTAATTAAATTTGCATAGGGGGTCGCGTCCCCGGGTTCTTAATTCTACATAGTAGGGGGGCCAGTGCTGATGGTGTTGGTCCCAAATAGAGTCGTGTGCGGCGTCCCCCCCTTGGAAACTTGGGGTTTGGCTGCTGTACGCTGTGCTCATCCGGTCGTGGCCTAAGACGAGATACGCGCGGCTACTATCAGGGTGTCGGCACGCCGGGAGGTCTTGCTGGACTTGTTTTACCATTGTCGAAATGTCTTGTGCACCGGGATGCCGAGCCTGATCGGATTTCCCTAAGATAAGGGGTGATGATATTATATTTATCACTTCAGCTAATCGTGAGAGCTTGTGATGGGCTAAGTTGGAACACCCCTGCAGGGTTATAATCTTTCGAAAGCCGTGCCCGCGGTTATGTGGTAGATTGGAATTTGTTAATGTCCCGTTGTAGAAAACTTGATAGATGATCCGAAGTAAAACACACAACTGTGTGAGTAACCGTGACTGTCTCTTTTCCTTTTGAGAAGAGAACACGGTGGGGTTATGTTTGACTCATAAGTAGTTCAGGATCTTTAGCGATCACTACTAGTTTGCGACCGTTTGCGTAGATGCTCATCTTATTCTTGTACTCGTAAGCTAGCCACCATATTATGCTTAGCCGCTGTTGCAACCTCACCACCTTTACCTCTTCCTACCCATAAAGCTTTGCTAGTCTTGATACCCATGGTTATGGGATTGCTGAGTCCTCGTGGCTCACAGATACTACAACACCAAATGCAGGTTCAGCCGAGTATGATGCAGGAGCTGGTTCAAGTACTTCACTGGGAGCTCGATGAAGAGAGTGGCCGTATGCTTGTGACGTTTTCGACGATCAGTAGTGGTTTCTACTAGGGGCGATTCGGACCTGTGGCTTTATGTTTTTTGGTATCTTTCTTTTGGATATTTGCCCGTAGTCGGGTTGTGATGTTTGAATGATGTTTTGCTTAAGTAATGTATTGTGTGACGTGGCGAGTGTAAGCCAACTATCTCCTTTTGCATTTTCATCCCTATTTTTACATGAGTCGTGCAAAGATACCAAACTTGAGATCATTCCAGAATGGGCTTATACCTTTAAGTCGTGCCTCGACACGTAGGAGGTATAGTCCCATCCTGGGCATTACATGTAGGGGATGTAGGTTGGTACGGTCCACCCAATCGTAAGGTGCTAGTGCTTCTGAAAGACTATGTCTCGGTCATCCGTTTCTCAAACATCATGAAGTGCGAGAATCCCAACGGAGGAGATAGAGTCTTGTGGGGAAAAGTGCGCAAACCTCTGCAGAGTGTACAAACTGATCATGATTAGCGTGTCCCCGGTTATAGACGTCTTGAGTATCTAGTACTTGGATTATCATGTGAATCTCATCATGTTACTTTAATTAATATTGTTGGGTTAATGTTTACTTTAATTGGGGTTGAGTTGGGTGAACCTTCTCAATGATGTTTCAACTACCATGATAGTTAATTAAAATCTATTCCTTTGCAGTAGGGAAAAATTGGCTTTATGCAAAAACTGTAACCATAGAGCTTACCACCAGCCATATTGCATATAGTATAGTTTTACTTTTGTTACTCTCTATGTGTTACTTTGCCAGCATATTCCATGTGCTGACCCGTTTCGGGTTGCAACGTTCATGTTGCAGACTTTTCAGACGACGAGTAAGATGCCTTTAGGTCGTGGTTCTATACTAAGTGATGCCGCTGGAGTTGATGGACTCACTTATCTTCCAAGCCTTCCGCTGTTATCGTTGTTAGATGGCCTTAGGGCATTTTTATTGTAATAAGTTCATCGTTGGAACTATCGATGTAATAAGTGTGTGATTGCCACTCTGTTATAAATCTTTCAAGTACTGTGCGTGTCAGCATTACTGATCCAGGGATGAGACTGATGCATAGAGATCGGACTGTTTGAGGTCTGGTCGCTACAAGATGGTATCAGAGCACACGCTGACTGTAGGACACGACCACTAAGCTAAAACCCTAGAACACTACTCACTCTTCTCTTTTCTGACTCCTCATCTTTTCTACTCTTTTAGGATGGCAGATGCAAGGAATAATTTCACGCAACCTGATGAAGATACCCCATTCGGACGACACCTGAAGGAAGTCACTAGATATCTAAACATCGGACTACCCAGCTTCACCGGAATCTACAACGCCACTTTACGTGAAGAGGAGCGCTGGTTGATTCAAGCTCAAGTTCCAGGAAGGACGTTCATGCCCGTCACCGCACCCATAGAATTTTCCTTTAATGCGCCTACATGGAGCCTAGGCAGGAGCATGGCAGCCCACATCACTATGGGAAGGATTGGAGAAATCTACAATCATGAGCTGAAGGACACTATCTACCAGATTTGTGGACACCGAGATGAGCGGTGGGACATGATCAACACCCGGAAGGATAGGTCCATTGCCGCGTTCATTCAAGAGTTGAACCAGCACATTCGTCGCTAGGAGCACCAGATGTGTGCAGGGATGATCGACTTGAAGAAAGCACTAACTAGAAACTTGGAGTTAGAGGAGGAACTCAAGTCAACACATGACGGATACAAGGAGGAGATGTTAATACCGGTGGAGAAGAATGATGATTTGACACGGAAGCTAGGAGTATTCATGGGAGACCCAGCACCAGGAGGGGAAGAAGAGGAAGAAGAACCCAAGGAGATATGCCCTGAAGACTACATCATCCTTGACGACACAGACTCAGACCCCGATGATAGCGATGATGAGGGCTATGAAGACGAAGCTGGAGCTGACATCATGGAATCCTCTGCTGATCAAAATTTCTAGAAGACCACCCTATGACTAGTAGTTTCCCCATATTGTAGTCTTAGAGCACTTTTGTAACGTTAGATCCCTGTAAGCCCTTGTTTTGAATTGATCTTGGTGTGATATGTTTGTGTTCGTCTCATGTGCATATGGGTAGTGATTTTCCCTTAGACCTCTTTTCTATTCTAATCTCTTCCCTCTCCACCCATCAGATGCCTCCAAGACGTGAGCCCGGATTTGAGTTTCCCCCTGAGCTCACTCAGTTGATCCAGCAACAGAACACTTTGATGCAACTTCTTGTCCAGAACACTCAAAACAACCAGAACAAGAACAACCCTCCACCACCACCACCTGTGGATAACCTGACCCGTTTCCTAAGGTTACAACCACCGGTGTTTGCTAGTAGCATTGAACCAATAGTCGCTGATGACTGGCTGCGCAAGATTGGAAGGGATTTGACCATTGCTAACTGCTCGGATGCTGAGAAGGTGCGATTTGCCGCACATCAGTTGTGTGGACCAGCCGCAGCGTGGTGGGAGAATTACACAGCCACATTCCCCATAGCCAATGTTACTTGGGATCAGTTTCAGCAAGATTTCCGTACCGCCCATGTCTCAACTGGAGCTATGAGCATCAAGAAGCGGGAGTTTCGCAACTTGCGCCAAGGCAATCGTACTATGGCTCAGTACGTAGATGAGTTTAGTACTCTATCCCGTTATGCCCCAGATGATGTGGCCACAGATGCCGCTAAGCAGGAAAGATTTATGGAAGGGTTGAATGATGAGATGAGCGTACAGTTGATGGTAGCAAGCTTCAACAACTACCAGGAACTGGTTGATCGAGCTCTAATGATTGAAGGGAAGCATCAACAAATTGAAAATCGCAAGAGGAAGTATGGACAAGGGAAGCACAATTCTGGAGCTCAACAGAAGCCACGTTTTACCCCTAAAACGGTAGGACACTTTCAACATACCCATGGAGGAGGCAGCTCGCACAATCATAATGGCCCCAAGAATGGTAATGGGAATGGAGGAAGCAATGGATAGAACCGTACCAACCCAACAACACCAGCCAAGCGAGACCTCGGCCAAGTCACTTCCTATAAGTGCCAGAAGACGGGACATTACGCCAATGAATGTCCAGAAGCCCAGAATGGAAATGGCAATGTAAGCTCTAGAAAGAAGCCGAACCCTTTTAATAGGGGACAAGTGAACCACGTCAGCGTGGAGGAGGTTGAAGCTCAGCCAGATGCAGTAATAGGTAAGTTTTTAGTTAAGTCCTTTACTGCACTCGTTCTTTTTGATACTGGTGCAACGCATTCATACATTTCAAGGGGATTTGTGGATAAGTATAAGCCGCCAACCCATGCCCTTAGGTCACCCATGTTAGTAACCTCACCTGGAGCAGAGTATATGGCTAAATTATGGTGTGATCAGTTGCCGTTAAGGATTGGTAACTACACATTCCCCTCAGACCTAATAGTATTGGAATCTCAAGGATTGTATGTGATATTAGGAATGGATTGGTTATCTAAGTACGAAGGGAAAATTGAATGCGCCAGTAAGTCCATTTTGCTTACTACGCCAGAAGGAAGAAGGATCAAGTATGTATCTCGGCATGTGCCGAAAAGGAACAAAGTAAATTCCTTATCAGGAGTTGTTCAGGAGGAAGGACCAGTGGTGAAAGATTTCCCTGACGTATTTCCAGAGGAACTGCCAGGCATGCCACCAGATAGAGATATTGAGTTTTTGATAGAGCTTTTGCCAGGCACATGGCCAATTTCTAAGAGACCATACAGGATGCCCGCAAAGGATTTGGAGGAGATTAAGAAACAGATTAAAGAGTTACTGGATAAAGGTTACATTCACCCAAGTTCATCGCCTTGGGGGTCGCCAGTACTTCTAGTGGAGAAGAAGGACTGATCGTTAAGAATGGTTGTTGATTATCGAGGATTGAATGAAGTAACAATCAAGAACAAGTATCCATTGCTGATGATCAATGATCTGTTCGATAGATTGCAAGGAGCTAAGGTATTTTCCAAGATCGATATGCGATCAGGATACCATCAGTTGAAGATTTGAGAGCAGGATATACCTAAGACGGCCTTTACCACCAGGTATGGGTTGTCGAGTATACCGTTATGTCTTTTAGTCTGACTAACGCACCAGCATACTTTATGAACCTGATGAACAAGGTGTTATTGGAGTTTTTGGATAAGTTCATCGTGGTGTTCATAGATGATATATTGATCTTCTCAAAGGATGAAGAGGAACACAAGGATCATTTGCGTTTGGTACTCGAAAAGCTCAGAGAACATCAGTTATACACCAAGTTCAGCAAATGTGAGTTTTGGTTGAAAGAAGTTGGATTCCTCGGACATGTTATATCCGGAGAAGGAATAACAGTAGATCCCGCCAAGGTTGACACTGTGACAAATTGGGAAGCACCGACAATAGTTGGAGAGATCCGGGGTTTTCTTGGACTTGCAGGATACTATCGGAGATTTATTGAGAATTTCTCGAGGATTGCAAAGCCTATGATGGAATTGTTAAAGAAGGATACCAAGTTCAATTGGACAGAAGAGTGTGAGGTCAGTTTCCAGGAACTAAAGAAACGTTTGGTCCCCTCACCTGTGTTGATTTTGCCAGATCAACATAAGGACTATGAGGTGTACTGCGACGCTTCACGTCGAGGACTTGGAGCAGTTCTTATGCAGGAAGGAAGAGTTGTTTCGTATGCATCACGACAACTGAAACCCCACGAGTTGAACTATGGCACTCATGATTTGGAATTAGTAGCCGTAGTGCATGCATTGAAGACTTGGAGACATTTCCTCATCGGAAACCATTGTGAAGTATATACGGATCACAAGAGTTTGAAGTATATATTCACTCAGAAGGAGCTGAATCTCAGGCAAAGGAGATGGCTGGAACTCATTAAGGATTATGATATGAGATTGCATTATCATCCCGGAAAGGTTAACATGGTAGCTGATGCCCTAAGCCGTAAGAGCCATGTCAACACACTAATGACGAAGGATTTACCAAAAGAGTTAGCCGAGGACTTACGAGAGCTATGTTTGGAGATAGTTCCGAGAGGCTATGTAGCAACACTTGAGATTTAGTCTACCCTGATGTATAAAATCAGAGAAGCTCAGAAAACTGATGAGGAGGTTGCCTCTATAAAGGAGAGGATGAGCAAAGGAAAGGTTAAAGGATTTCGTGAGGATGAGAACGACACCCTATGGTTTGAAGACCGCGTATATGTGCCTAACGACCCAGGGATCAGGAAGTTGATTCTGCAAGAGGCCCATGATTCACCATACTCGATTCACCCAGGAAATACCAAGATGTACTTGGACTTGAAGGATATCTTCTGGTGGACCGGTATGAAGAAGGACATTGCGGAGTATGTAGCCATTTGTGATGTGTGTCAGAGAGTGAAGGCAGAACATCAGAAGCTGGCAGGATTGTTACAACCATTGCCAATACCCGAATGGAAGTGGGATAAGCTAGGCATGTATTTTATTACGGGATTACCCAGAACTCGTTCGGGCTATGACTCGATTTGGGTTGTAGTCGGTCGCTTGACGAAGGTAGCTCATTTCATCCCAGTAAAGACTACTTACACCAGTGCGAAGTTGGCAAAGATATACATGACCAGAATCGTGTGCCTGCATGGAGTTCCGAGGAGCATCGTATCAGACAGAGGAACCCAGTTTACCTCAAAGTTCTGGAATCAGTTACACGAAACTTTGGGTACCAGGCTAGAGTTTAGCACATCTTTTCATATGCAGACAGATGGACAGACTGAGAGAGTCAATCAGATTTTGGAGGATATGCTGAGAGCTTGTGCGCTAGATTATGGATCTAGTTGGGACGACAATTTTCCTTATGCGGAGTTCTCTTACAACAACTGTTATCAATCCAGTTTGAAGATGGCCCCTTTCGAAGCCTTATACGGAAGGAGGAGTAGGACCCCGTTGTCTTGGAACGAAGTTGGAGACCGCCATTTGTTTGGACCAGATTTGATCAAGGAATCGGAACAGAAGGTAAAGTTGATTTGCGATAGGCTCAAGGTAGCCCAGTCCAGGCAGAAGAGCTACGCGGACTCAAAACGCAAAGAGATCATTTATGAAGTCGGAGACCGAGTTTATCTTCGAGTATCTCCACTCCGAGGAGTTAAGCGCTTTGGAGTTAAGGGAAAGCTAGCGCCACGTTTTGTAGGACCATACAAGATTATGGAACGTATGGGAGAAGTAGCCTACAAGTTGGAATTGCCCGAAGGATTGTCAGGAGTTCACGATGTATTCCACGTTTCCCAGTTGAAGAAATGCCACGCCGAGATGGCTGAGAAACCACTGAGGGATACAGTGCCATTGGAAGCAATTCAGCTGGACAGTGATTTGACCTATGAAGAGAAACTAGTCAAGATTCTTGAGTATGCCAGCCGAGTCACCCATAGCAAGGTTATCAAATTTTGCAAAGTTCAGTGGAGTCACCACACCGAGGATGAAGCTACCTGGGAACGAGAGGAAGACCTGCGGAAGGACCACCCTCACCTATTTTCTAGCCAACCCGAATCTCGAGGGCGAGATTCATCTAAAGGGGGGTAGGTTTGTAACATCCCAAATTTCCAATTTGGAATGTTATACATTAGATCATCATGCATAGCATATTTTCTTGCTTTTGGAGGATCCAAGTAAATCCTACGCAACTCAAGGACCCTCGGAGAGAGTTGGGGATTTCGATATTTTCACATTTGAGGTTTCTCAAATTTTGAAAATAGGATCATTTGATTTTATTTATTTTATCTTCAAGTATTTCTAAAATAAGATATGAGAGAGGGAGTAAAATGACTCTCCCAAAAATAAAGAAATACTAAGGATTTAATAGAAAAAAATCTAATAAGTTTTTCTTTGGAGTTTTGCTATTTTATTTGAATTAGGAAAAATTGCATGTTTTCAAAAGTGCATTTAGTGCCAAGAAAAATGTTCATCTTGTTCTAAATATTCTATTTAGACGGTGAAAATTTGTTTTGGCAATTTTAGATTTTTATTTTATTTTCTAGGATTTTTCATAGCTTCGGCGTTTAAAAAAAAATAGGAGACCCGTGCCTGACTGGGCCGAAGGCCCAGCCGGGCCAAGCCCGCGCCGCCGCTGCCGCCTTCCTCGCGCCGCGCCACCTGTGCCCGAGCCGGACTCCACCACCGCCGGCCATTGCCTTGCTCCCTCCTCCAAGCAGCACCCCCTCCTATAAGTACCACCGCCCCGCCCCCTTCTCGCCTCGCCCCGCATTGCCGCACCACCGCCGCAACCCCACGCCGCCGCCGCAGCCTCGCCGCCGCCGCAGCACCACCCCACCGCCGCATGCCACAGCAGCAGCCGCCGCCGCAGCTGGCAGCCCCGCCGTCGCCTGCCACCGCCCACGCCGCCCGCCGCCGACGCCCTCCCACCGGAACTGGACGAGGTAGCCGCGCCGCTGCTGGTTTTCGGTAGTAAACCGCCCAGTTTTTTTTAGAACCCTAGTTTGTTTTTTTAGTTAGATCGGGTTTTCTTTCCCGGTTTAGTTGTTTAGCGAGCGTTCACCCGTTCGTTCGTTTTAACGATCGAGTTCGTCGTTTAGTTTCAGCTGACGAACGTCCGTTCGTTAAGCTGTTTTTAGTTTTGTTTTCATAGTTATTTTTCTGATCGCGATTTCAGATCCGATCTTTGTTCTAGTTTATCTTTTTGCTCGTTTATCGGAATCAGGCGATTCAAGCGCCTGGAGTTTCGTCTCGAAACCCTCTTTCCGTTTAACCTAGTCACCCAAGCGTTTGCCTCTGTTAAATTTGGACTTAGGTCCAGATTGGTAGCGTAGTTGTTTCTTTTTCGCCGTTTGACTCTCGTTGTTTCGTTTGGTTTGATTCTTTTGCAAACCGGAGTTCTTAAGTTGAACTTTCTGGTTAGATCTCTTATTTGAGTTTTACCCGTGCATTAGTTAAGTACTTATTGTGTGCTTGTTTGTTCCGATAGAGTACCCGGAGTGCGCCGCTTGCTACTTTGAATCTCTAGGTTTTGCGGATCATCAGCAAGGCAAGTAACACTTTGATCATACTTTCCATTACCCAGTTTTCATTGCATTAGTCAAACCCTCACACATTGCATGAGTAGGATCTTTAACATGTGAGACTGGGAAGTAGATGAGGTAGTACCTATTACCTGCATTATTTTCAAACCCTTGGGAGTTACTTCTACGTTTGCTGTTAGGTTATGCTATGCTAGTAGACGTGGATTGGGTGAGTGTATCCATGACAGATGTGAGATTATTAATTAATGGTTCAACTTAAGGTGGCAACTTAAATACACATCTGGGTGGATTGAGGCACCTGGGTATTCCAGCGATTGCCTGTTTTCTTTATGGACCGCCACCCAGGCTCAAAGGGATCATGAGATTTTTCATACTAGAAACTTCCGTGTGCAGCCACAAGCTATTATGGGCTCTAGCATAGTTGACTAAGTCATGCGAACTCTTACAGTGGTGGACTAGCAGATGTAGGGGATGTAGGTTGGTACGGTCCACCCGATCATAAGGTGCTAGTGCTTCTGAAAGACTATGTCTCGGTCATCCGTTTCTCAAACAACATGAAGTGCGAGAATCCAAACGGAGGAGATCGAGTCTTGTGGAGAAAAGTGCGCAAACCTCTGTAGAGTGTACAAACTGATCATGATTAGCCGTGTCCCCGGTTATGGACGTCTTGAGTATCTAGTACTTGGATTATCATGTGAATCTCATCATGTTACTTTAATTAATATTGTTGGGTTAATGTTTACTTTAATTGGGGTTGAGTTGGGTGAACCTTCTCAATGATGTTTCAACTACCATGATAGTTAATTAAAATCTATTCCTTTGCAGTAGGGAAAAATTGGCTTTATGCAAAAACTGTAACCATAGAGCTTACCACCAGCCATATTGCATATAGTATAGTTTTACTTTTGTTACTCTCCATGTGTTACTTTGCCAGCATATTCCATGTGCTGACCCGTTTCGGGCTGCAACGTTCATGTTGCAGACTTTTCAGACGACGAGTAAGGTGCCTTTAGGTCATGGTTCTACACTCAGTGATGCCGCTGGAGTTGATGGACTCACTTATCTTCCAAGCCTTCCGCTGTTATCGTTGTTAGATGGCCTTAAGCCATTTTTATTGTAATAAGTTTGTCGTTGGAACTATCGATGTAATAAGTGTGTGATTGCCACTGTGTTATAAATCCTTCAAGTACTCTGCGTGTCAGCATTACTGATCCAGGGATGACACTGGTGCACAAAGATCGGACTATTTGAGGTCTGGTCGCTACAGTTTGTACCAGTAGCTATGTGTTTAATCTCTCTCTCTCCTGTTCTTGAGATGCACAATCTTGATGTATCGCAGGCTTTGTTAATATAGTCGAATCATATGGTGTTTTCCCCTCTCTATCTTGTTGTGATGAATTGAGTTTTCCCTTTGAGATTTCTTTGGATTGAATACTTTTATGGATTTGAGAACACTTGATGCATGTCTTGCTATGAATTCCCGTGGTGACGGGGTATCATATTGATTCACTTGATATGTGTTTCAGCACTCAACTTGCGGATTCTCGTTGTGACATTGGGGTAATATATGCATAGGGATTGATGCACGTTCTTGTGTTTGTTTCTCCGGTAGAAATCTTGGGGCAATCTTTCAGGTTATTTGTGTTGGATTGAGTATTATTAATCTGAACTTGTTTTGGTGTTATTTTAGTACGAACTCTTGATAAATCGATCGGAAAGAATTGCTACAAAAAATTTCTTCTTATGTTCTCTGCTAGATAGGAACTTTGGTGTGATTCTTCATCACACGTTGAGGGATGGTTATGTGATCCAATTGTATTAGTATCGTTGAGAGATTGCACTAGCGAAAGTACGGACCCTAGGCCTCATTTTCAAGCATTGCAATATCGTTTCTGCTCTGTTTTATCACTTGCTACCTTGCTGTTTTTTATTGTTACTATTTCAAACATCAATATCAACTATCCATATTACACTTGTATCACCATCTCTTCGCCGAACTAGTGCACCTATACAATTTCCCATTGTATTTGGTGTGTTGGGGACACAAGAGACATTTCATTAATTGGTTGCAGGGTTGTTTGAGAGAGACCATCTTCATCCTACACCTCCCACGGATTGATAAACCTTAGGTCATCCACTTGAGGGAAATTTGCTACTGTCCTACAATGCTCTGCGCTTGGAGGCCCAACACGAGTCTACAAGAACAAGTTGTGTAGTAGACATCAGATTTCAATGTTGTCAATATGACTTCTTTGAATATCCATGATGCTAATGATATGCAAACCCATAAGCTTGGGGATGCTATGTTTGAAGAAGATGATATTTTTGGTCCCCCAAGTTTTGATCATCATCATCATCATCAACAACAACAACAACAATAACAACAACAACAACAACAAAGCCTTTAGTCCTAAACAAGTTGGGGTAGGCTAGAAGTGAAACCTATGAGACCTCGTGACCAACTCATGGCTCCGACACATGGATAGCAAGCTTCCACGCACCCATGTCCATAGCTAGTTCTTTGGTGATACTTCAACCCTTCAGGTCTCTCTTAACGGACTCCTCCCATGTCAAATTCGGTCTACCCCGACCTCTCTTGACATTCTTCGCATGCTTTTGCCGTCCGCTATGCACTGGAGCTTCTGGAGGCCTGCGCTGAATATGCCCAAACCATCTCAGCAATGTTGGACAGGCTTCTCTTCAATTGGTGCTACCCCAACTCTATCTCGTATATCATCATTCCGGACTCGATCCTTGCTCGTGTGGCCACAAATCCATCTCAACATACACATCTCCGCCACACCTAACTGTTGAACATGTCGCCTTTTAGTCGGCCAACACTCAGTGACGTACAACATTGCGGTTCGAACTGCCGTCCTATAGAACTTGCCTTAGTCCCCCAACTTTTGATAAGCAAATTTATTATGATGATAACATGCCTCATATTTATGATGATTATATTGATGAAAGTGGGTTTGGAAGAGTGTCAACTCTAGTTAATGATCCCACTATTTTGGAGGGTGTTGAATCTTATTGCAATATTGATAAAAGTGGATTCGAAGAGGTCATGACTTTATTTAATGATGATTCCATTATTTTGGAAGAGGTTCTAATTGATTATGACGAGAGAAAAGTTGCTATCTATGATGATTATTGTGATGACACCTATGTTATAAAGAAAACTAATAACCATGAAACTTGTCATCATAATTTTAATCAAGTGTCATATGATAGTTATTTCATTGAATTTTCTCCCACCATTATGAATGAGAAGAAATTTTCTTATGTGGATAGTAGTAAAATTTCTATGCTTATGAATCATGACAAGAATGCTTTATGTGATAGTTATATTCTTGAATTCATTCATGATGGTAATCAAAATTATTATTAAAGAGGAACATATGCTTGTAGGTATTGCGATAATATCAAGTTTCCTCTCTATGTGTTGAAAGTTTTTGAAGTCATGCTTGTTTTGCCTTCCTATGCTAGTTGATTCTTTTTCCCATAAATTATTTGCTCACAAAATTCCTATGCATAGGAAGTGGGTTAGGCTTAAATGTGCTTGTCATTTGATTCATGGTGCTCTATTTGTGTTTCAATTCTTTACTTCTATGTGAGCATCATTTAAATCATCACGCCTAGCTAAAAGGTGTTAAAGAAAAGCGTTTGTTGGGAGACTACCCAATATTTATAGCTTTTATTTCAATAAAGTACCAAGTAAAGCATTTGGGATAGTGTGCATGATAGTTGACTTGCTTCTCTGAAAAACAGAAAGTTTTGCGTCTAGTGCAAGAAATTATATAAATCACTGGAACGTGATAATTATCTAAAATTCTAGCACATGATTTATATAAAAATTTCCCACAGTGTCCTATTTTTTCACAATTTATAGAGTTGTAGAAGTATGGTCATTGTTCAGATCATTACAGACTGTTCTATTTTTGACAGATTCTGTTTCAATGCATAGTTTGCGTGTTTTAGTGTTTCCATAGCTTACATTAAGTGATATAAATTGTGGAAATAATAAGTTACAGTAGGAATTGTCTGAGAAAAATTATGTATCTTGTCTTTGAGATTACCCAAGTGCATGATTTTCTTTATTATACTAACGCATCTCACAAAGTTCGGTTAAGTTTTGTGTTACTGAAGTTTTCAACTTTTGGGTGAGATATCCATATGAAGAGAATAAGGAGTGGGAAGATACTAAGCTTGGGGATTCCCAAGGCACCCCACTGTAATATTCAGGGAATATCCAAGCAATTAAGTTTGGGGATGCCCCAGAAGGCATCCCCTCTTTCGTCTTCAACATTATCGGTAACCTTACTTGGAGCTATATTTTTATTCATCACATGATATGTGTTTTGCTTGGAGCGTCATTTTGTTTTGTTAAGATTTGCTTGATTTTTTTTAGAATAAGGTTTTCATCTTTTATTTCAAAAAAAGTGTCAAGGATACCCTTCACCATGCACAATTTGCAAGTATATGAGTTGTTGTTTCAAAACAGAAAGTATATCGCTATTGCAAAAATTCCCGAGAAAAGTCAGAATGTGACAACAACTTGAAATTCTGACACAATATGAAATGATAAATTCTCTACAGTGTGGTAAGTTTTCAGAACTTTTTGAATTAAATAAGTACGGATCTTCCTCAATTCCTTACAAACTGTTCTGTTTAGACATATTGTTGTTATGATTACATTGTTTGCACATGTTTGCTTGTTCAATGATTCTATTTGAGGATATGAGTATTGAAGATGCAGAGGCATTTAGTATGCACTGTCAAATTATAATTTTAGTGATTTTCTACTAATAGAGGCGAGGGTGTCCCAATACTTTGATGAGATGATAAGTATCGATTTGGAGTAGTCGACTTTGACGATCCGACTACAAACGTGCACGACGTTGCACCTTAGAAATCGCTAAACCAATCTCCCGGGGTTACTGACCACGCCAGAAGCACGATCACCTTGACCACGAAGGTCTATTCCTGCATGCAATCGAAGAACAAGCATGAGTATGATATATCAATTCGAATATTGTAATTAGAGATGAAGTATTGATAAAGGTGGGGATCTGAAAGCGGTCTTGGTATGGTCGTTGGACACAAATGAAGTACACAAAGTTGCAATGGGTAACTCTTAACTCAACAAATCCCGTATAGGAGGAAATCCTGTGATACTAGCTCTTGCTTACCCTGTAATGCTATTCCACCACTTCTGCATCACAAAGTGGTCAAAAATTTGACTAAAACTTTTTGCAAGGTCTCTGAGGATGAGGCACATGACATGATCTCTAAGAGGCCCAAGAAGAAGGACCAGGAAGATGTGGCCAAGGTCCCCAAGGTCACTGGAGATACAACATCTTAGAAGTGCCATGATGAACAGACCAGCACCTAATAGTATCAAGATTATTTTGAGAAAGGATAGCATGTTAGTGGTATGTATGATGTCTGGTTTGTCTGATGTAAACAGAACATGTTCAATGTCTGTAATGAATATTTGGTGCTCCCTTTTGTCAAATGCAATGATATCCTTATCTTTGTTCTGGAGTTGTGGTTACTATGGAGTGTTTGATATTATGGCCCCTCACAACAGGTCTGTGGTGTTTCATATATTCCTAAAGATATTTGTCACCTCTATTGTGCTGGATTGAATTCAAACAAAATCTATGTATTGCATACATGTGGCAACATACCAGGAGATGGAGCCTGGTATCATAATTCTCCCAAAGTTAGTTTACCATGAGTAGAAACAGATCCCGGAATATCTTAAACTGGAACATTAGAGGCTTAAATTCTTCTGATAAGTGGCTGGCCATTAGGCAAAAGATAGAGGAAAGTGCTGCTGGTATTTTGTGCATACAAGAAACTAAGAGGCAAGTCTTTGACCTGGCATATATCCATAACTTTTGTCCTCAGAGATTCAACAAATTTGAATTCCTGCCTTCTATTGGAGCTTCTGGAGGGATTTTAACTGCTAGGAATGAGGCTCTTTTTAAAGGACAATTGCTCTTTCAGAATAAGTTTTCACTCTCCATTCAATTTACTTGTACTTCAACCAATAAACTATGGATACTCACAAACATCTATGGGCCTTGTAACCTTGAAGACAAATTGGAATTTATTGAGTGGTTTTCAAATATTCAAATGCCAGATGATGCTGATTGGATAGTTATGGGGGACTTCAACTTCATCAGGTCACCTGAGGATAGAAATAGGCCTGGTGGTGATATTAATCAGATGCTTCTTTTCAATGAGGCCATTAGCAACTTGGGCTTAATTGAGCTACCATTAAAAGGAAGACAATTTAGTTGGAGCAATATGCAACAAAGTCCTCTACTTGAAAAACTAGATTGGTTTTTTACATCTGCTGAATGGATGACATCTTACCCTGATACAACTGCTTTGCAAATTGCCAAACCAATATCTGACCATTTACCTTGTGTAATTAAAATTGGTACATCTATTCCTAAGTCAAGGGTTTTTAGATTTGAAAATTATTGGTTGAAGCATTCTTCTTTCAAAGATATTGTGCAGACTGCCTGGAATATTCCTGTTGGCTATTCTGATCCAGCTAAGAAAATCAATGCTAAATCCAAGAACTTGAGAAGAGCACTAAGACTATGGGCAAAAAATCTGTCTTGCCTTCAAAAGCAGATTCAAGAGCTGAATGAATGCATATTCCTATGGGATTTTTTGGAGGAATTCAGAGACCTTTCTATTTATGAGCATAACTGCAGAGAGTGCTTGAAGCAAACTCTTTTAACTGTCCTCAATAATCAGAAGATTTATTGGAAGCAAAGAGGTAAAATCAAAGGGGTAAAATTTGGGGATGAAAATACCAAATTCTTCCATACAAAGTCTTCCATTAATCATAGGTACAACAAAATTGCAATGCTCATGAATGAGGACCAAGTGGAAATCTCAGATCATGATGGGAAGGCTGCAATTCTTTGGGAAGCTTTCAAGAAGAGAATGGGACAATCAAATGGTCATACAATGCACTTCAATTTACAGGACTTATATGACAACAGAGTGGATCCACAAATGTCACAAGATCTTGAGAGACCTTTCTCTCAGGAAGAAATTGATGAGGTAGTTAAAAACCCACCCACAGACAAATCTCCAGGCCCTGATGGTTTTAACAATGAATTTCTCAAAGCTTGCTGGGACATTATCAAACAGGATGTTACTGAGCTTATCTTGGCCTTTCATGCTGGTAATGTGAACTTGGAAAGCATTAACTCTTCCTATATCACTCTTATTCCAAAAAAGGAAGTACCTATATCCCCTAATGACTTTAGGCCAATCTCACTGCTGAATGGGGTACTCACAATTATTACTAAACTGCTGGCCAACAGACTTCAAAAAATTATTCTCAAGCTTGTTCATATTAACCAGTATGGATTCTTAAAGAACAGAGTAATTCAAGATTGTTTGGGATGGGTGTTGGGGAACGTTGCATGGGAAACAAAAATTTTTCCTACGCTCACCAAGATCAATCTAGGAGATGCATCTACGAGGGGAGAGTTGGATCCACATACCCTTGTAGATCGCTAAGCGGAAGCGTTCAAGAACGCGGTTGATGGAGTCGTACTCGCCGCGATTCAGATCGCTGAAGATCCAAGCACCGAAGCAACGGTGCCTCCGCGTTCTTCACACGTACAGCTCGGGGACGTCTCCTCCTTCTTGATCCAGCAAGGGGGAAGGAGAGGTTGATGGAGACACCGGCAGCACGACGGCGTGGTGGTGATGGTGGTGGAGGATTCCAGCAGGGCTTCGCCAAGCACCGCGGGAAAACGAAGATGGATGTGGGAGAGGGAGGGCAGCGCCGAGGCACGAACGTGTGTGGCTGCCCTCCCTCTGCCTCTCTTTATATAGGGGGGAGAGAGGGGAGGGGGCGCCCTAGGGTTTCCCCTAGGGGCCGGCGGCCAGGGCAGATGGGGAAGGGGCGGCGCCCCTTGGGGCTAGGGTTTCCCCCCCAGGTGCCTTGCCCCCCAAGCCTAAGGGGGTGCGGCAGCCCTAGGGGGGTCCAGCCCCCTTGGCGCATGAGGAGAGGGCCCAGGGGGGGGGGGCGCACAGCCCTATGAGGGCTGTTGCGTCTCCCCTTTGTGGCCCATTAGGCCCGAAACCCTTTCCGGGACCCCGAAAACCCCTTTCGGTCATCCGCCGTCTTCCCGATACTCCCCGGAACACTTCCGGACTCCGAACACTCTCATCCTATATATCAATCTTCATCCCCGGACCATTCCGGAGACCCTCGTCACGTCCGGTATCTCATCCGGGACTCCGAACAACCTTCGGTAACCATGCACTGTTCTCACTAACAACCCTAGCGTCACCGAACCTTAAGTGTGTAGACCCTGCGGGTTCGGAAACCATGTAGACATGACCGAGACACTCCCAGGTCAATAACCAATAGCGGGATCTGGATACCCATATTGGTTCCCACATGTTCCTCGATGATCTCATCGGATGAACCACGATGTCAAGGATTCAGGCAATCCCGTATACAGTTCCCTTTGTCTCGTCGGTATGTTACTTGCCCGAGATTCGATCGTCGGTATCTCTATACCTAGTTCAATCTCGTTACCGGCAAGTCTCTTTACTCGTTACCGTAATACATACTCCCGTGACCAACTACTTAGTCACTTTGAGCTCATTGAGATGACGTATTACCGAGTGGGCCCGGAGATACCTCTCCGTCACACGGAGTGACAAATCCCAGTCTCGATCCATGTCAACTCAACAGACACCTTCGGAGATACCTGTAGAGTACCTTTATAGTCACCCAGTTACGTTGCGACGTTTGGCACACACAAAGCACTCCTACGGTGTCAGTGAGTTACATGATCTCATGGTCATAGGAACTTATACTTGACATGCAGAAAACTATAGCGATAACTGATACGATCAAAAGCTATGTTTAACGTTTGGGTCTCGTCCATCACATCATTCTCCTAATGATGTGATCCCGTTATCAAATGACAACTCATGTCTATGACCTGGAAACCGCGGTCATCTTTGATCAACGAGCTAGTCCTGTAGAGGCTTACTAGGGACACAAAGTTTGTCTATTCATCCACACATGTATATGAGTTTCCAATCAATACAATTATAGCATGGATAATAAACGATTATCATGAACAAGGAAATATAATAATAACTCTTTTATTATTGCCTCTAGGGCATATTTCCAACAGTCTCCCACTTGCACTAGAGTCAATAATCTAGCATTACAAGGTAATGAATCTAACACCCATAGAGTCTTGGTGTTGATCATGCTTAGCCCGTGGAAGAGGCTTAGTCAACGGATCTGCAACATTCAAATCCGTGTGTACTTTGCAAATGCTTATGTCCTCCTCCTTGACTGAATCGCGGATGGAATTGAAGCGTCGCTTTATGTGTCTGGTCCTCTTGTGAAACCTTGGTTCCTTGGCTAGAGCAATGGCACCAGTGTTGTCACAAAACAGAGTCATTGGGTTCAATGCACTAGGCACAACTCCAAGATCTGTCATGAACTCCTTCATCCAGACACCTTCCTTTGCCGCCTCCGAGGCAGCTATGTACTCCGCTTCGCATGTAGAATCGGCTACCATGTTTTGCTTGGAACTGCACCAGCTTACCGCTCCCCCGTTGAGAATATATACGTATCCGGTTTGAGACTTAGAGTCATCCGGATCAGTGTCAAAATTGCATCGACGTAACCCTTTACGACGAGCTCTTGATCACCTCCATAAACGAGAAACATTTCCTTAGTCCTTTTCAGGTACTTTAGGATATTCTTGACCGCTGTCCAGTGATCCATACCAGGATTACTTTGAAACCTTCCGGCCATACTTATGGCAAGGCTGACATCTGGTCTTGTGCACAACATTGCATACATGATAGAGCCTATGGCTGAAGCATAGGGGACGACACTCATCTTTTCTCTATCTTCCGCAGTTACTGGGCATTGAGTCTTACTCAACTTTGTACCTTGCAATACCGGCAAGAACCCCTTCTTGGATTGATCCATTTTGAACTTCTTCAAAACTTTATCAAGGTATGTACTTTGTGAAAGTCCTATCAAGCGTCTTGATCTATCTCTATAGATCTTGATGCCCAATATGAAAGCAGCTTCACCGAGATCCTTCATCGAAAAACTCTTGTTCAAATACCCCTTCACGCTATCCAAAAATTCTATATTGTTTCCAATCAGCAATATGTCATCCACATATAATATTAGAAACGCTATAGAGCTCCCACTCACTTTCTTGTACATACAAGCTTCATTGTAAACTTGTACAAACCCAAACGCTTTGATCACCTCATCAAAGCGAAGATTCCAACTCCGAGATGCTTGCACCAGCCCATAAATGGAACGCTGGAGCTTGCATACTTTGTCAGCATTCTCTGGATCGACAAAACCTTCCGGTTGTATCATATACAACTCTTCCTTAAGAAAACCGTTAAGGAACGCTGTTTTGACATCCATCTGCCAAATTTCATAATCGAAATATGCAGCTATCGCTAACATGATTCGGACGGATTTAAGCATCGCTACGGGTGAGAAAGTCTCATCGTAATCAATCCCTTGAACTTGTGAAAAACCCTTTGCCACAAGTCGAGCTTTATACACGGTGACATTGCCGTCAGCGTCCGTCTTCTTCTTAAAAATCCATTTATTCTGAATGGCCTTCCGCCCTTCAGGTAATACTTCCAAAGTCCATACTTTGTTTTCATACATGGATCCCATCTCGGATTTCATGGCCTCTAACCATTTGTCGGAATCCGGGCCCATCATCGCTTCTCCATAGCTCGTAGGTTCACCGTTGTCTAACAACATGACCTCCAAGACAGGGTTACCATACCACTCAGGTGCAGTGCGTACCCTTGTCGACCTACGAGGTTCGGTAGTAACTTGATCAGAAGTTTCTTGATCATCATCATTGGCTTCCTCTTCAACCGCTGCAGGCTCCACAAAAACATCTTTCTGTGCTGCGCAACTCTCTGGTTGAAGCAGAGGTTCAATAACCTCATCAAGTTCTACCTTCCTCCCACTCAATTCTTTCGAGAGAAACTCTTTCTTGAGAAAGGACCCGTTCTTAGCGACAAACACTTTGCCCTCGGATCTGAGATAGAAGGTGTACCCAACCGTTTCCTTTGGGTATCCTATGAAGACACATTTGTCCGCTTTGGGTTCGAGCTTTTCTGGCTGAAGCCTTTTGACATAAGCATCGCAACCCCAAACTTTGAGAAAAGACAACTTAGGTTTCTTACCAAACCACAGTTCATACGGTGTTGTCTCAACGGACTTAGATGGAGCCCTATTTAAAGTGAATGCAGCTGTCTCTAACGCATATCCCCAGAACGATAGTGGCAAATCGGCAAGAGACATCATAGAACGCACCATATCTAATAGGGTTCGATTACGGCGTTCGGACACACCATTACGCTGTGGTGTTCCAGGTGGCGTCAACTGTGAAACGATTCCACATTTTCTTAAGTGATTGCCAAACTCATAACTCAGATACTCTCCCCCTTGATCAGATCGTAGGAACTTGATCTTCTTGTTACGATGATTCTCAACTTCACTCTGAAATTGCTTGAACTTTTCAAACGTTTCAGACTTATGCTTCATCAAGTAAATATACCCATATCTACTTAAGTCGTCAGTGAAGGTGAGAAAGTAACGATATCCACCACGTGCCGTGACACTCATCGGGCCACACACATCAGTATGTATGATTTCCAATAAGTCACTTGCCCGTTCCATTGTTCCTGAAAACGGGGTCTTAGTCATCTTGCCCATGAGGCACGGCTCGCATGTGTCAAGTGATTCAAAATCAAGAGACTCCAAAAGTCCATCAGCATGGAGCTTCCTCATGCGTTTCACGCCGATATGACCCAGACGGCAGTGCCACAAGAAAGTGGTACTATCGCTATCTACTCTACATCTTTTGGCATCAATGTTATGAACATGTGTATCATCACTATCGAGATTCAATAAGAATAAACCCCTTACTTCGGGTGCATGACCATAAAAGATATTACCCATATAAATAGAACAACCTTTATTCTCAGATTTAAATGAGTAACCGTCTCGCAATAAACAAGATCCAGATATAATGTTCATGCTCAACGCAGGCACTAAATAACAATTATTCAGGTTCATAACTAATCCCGATGGTAATCGAAGAGCGAGCGTGCCGACGGCGATCACATCAACCTTGGAACCATTCCCCACGCGTATCGTCACTTCGTCCTTCGCCAGCCTCCGTTTATTCCGTAGTTCCTGTTTAGAGTTGCAAATGTGAGCAACCGAACCGGTATCAAATACCCAGGCACTACAACGAGAGTTGGTGAGGTACACATCAATAACATGTATATCACATATACCTTGCTTGTTGTTGTTGTTGGCCCCCTTCTTGTCTGCCAGATACTGGGGCAGTTCCGCTTCCAGTGGCCGTTCCCCTTGCAATAGAAACACTCAGTCTCTGGCTTGGGCCCAGCCTTGGGTTTCTTCAATGGATGAGCAACTGCCTTGCCACCCTTCTTAGAGTTACCCTTCTTGCCCTTGCCATTTTTCTTGAAACTGGTGGTTTTATTGACCATCAACACTTGATACTCCTTCTGGATGTCTGCCTCAGCGACTTTCAGCATTGAAAACAGCTCGGCGATGGACTTGTTCATCCCTTGCATGTTATACTGCTGCACGAAGCTCTTGTAGCTAGGTGGGAGTGACTGGAGAATTCTGTCAATGATAGCCTCCTCCGGGAACACAAGTCCCAGATCAGCTATGCGGGTATAGTACCCAGACATCTTCAGCAAGTGCTCACTGACAGACGAATTCTCCTCCATCTTGCAAGCAAAGAATTTATCGGTGGTCTCATACCTCTCGATCTTAGCATTCTTTTCAAAGATGAACTTCAACTCCTGGAACATCTCATATGCTCCATGACGTTCAAAACGCCTTTGAAGTCCTCCTTCCAAGCTATACAACATGGCACACTGCACGACTGAGTAGTCATCCGAGCGCGTCTGCCAGGCGTTCATAATGTCCACAGAGGCCGGAGCGGGGGGTTCACCTAGCGGTGCACTTAGGACATAAACCTTTTGGGCAGCTGTGAGGATGATCCTCAGATTGCGGAGCCAGTCCACAAAGTTGCTCCCATCATCTTTCAGTTTAGCTTTCTCTAGGAACGCATTAAAATTCAGGGGAGCTACTGCGCGAGCCATCTACAACAAAAGATTTGCAAAGACATTTTAGACTATTGTTCATGATAAGTGAGTTATTACCTAATCAAATTATTTATAACTCCCACTCAAATTGACATCCCTCTGGTCATTCGAGCGTGACATGATCCAGATCCACCAACCCAAGTCCGATCGTCACGTGAGATGAGGTGGTGTCAATGGTGAACATCTACATGTTGATCATATCTACTATATGACTCATGCTCGACCTTTCGGTCTTCCGTGTTCCGAGGCCATGTCTGTACATGCTAGGCTCGTCAAGTCTAACCCGAGTGTTCTGCATGTGCAAAACTGGCTTGCACCCGTTGTATGCGAACGTAGAGTCTATCACACCCGATCATCATGTGGTGCTTCAAAACGACGAACCTTCACAACGGCGCACACTCGGGGGGAACACAATTTTATCTTGAAATTTTAGTGAGGGATCATCTTATAATGCTACCGTCGTCCTAAGCAAAATAAGATGCATAAAAGGGTTAACATCACATGCAAATCATAAGTGACATGATATGGCCATCAACTCGTGCTTTTGATCTCCATCACCAAAGCACCGGCATGATCTCCATCGTCACCGGCGCCACACCATGATCCCCATCATCATGATCTCCATCATCGTGTCGCCATCGGGGTTGTCGCGCGCCCACCATGCTCTTACTACTATTGCTACCGTTTAGCGATAACGTAAAGCATTACAAAGCGCTTAATGATTGACACGCAGGTCATACAAAAATTAAAGACAACCCTATGGCTCCTGCCGGTTGCCGTATACATCGACATGCAAGTCGATATTAACTATTACAACATGATCATCTCATACATCAAATATATCTCATCATGTCATTGGCCATATCATATCACATACATACCCTGCAAAAACAAGTTAGACGTCCTCTAATTTGTTGTTGCATGTTTTACGTGGCTGCTATGGGTATCTAGCAAGAACGCTTCTTACCTACGCAAAGCCACAACGGTGATATTTAAGTTGCTATTTAACCTTCTACAAGGACCGCCTTGTTCTATTCCGATTCAACTAAGATAGGAGAGACAAACACCCGCCAGCCATCTTATGCAACAAAAGTCACATGTCTGTCGATGGAACCGGTCTCATGTACGTGGACATGTAAAGTTGGTCCGGGCCGCTTCATCCCATAATACCGCTGAATCAAGAAAGACTAAGGAGGGAAGCAATCTAAACATCAACGTCCACAAACCCTTTTGTGTTCTACTCGTGAAAGCATCTACGCAAGAACCTGGCTCTGATACCACTGTTGGGGAACGTTGCATGGGAAACACAATTTTTTCCTACGCTCACCAAGATCAATCTAGGAGATGCATCTACGAGGGGAGAGTTGGATCCACATACCCTTGTAGATCGCTAAGCGGAAGCGTTCAAGAACGCGGTTGATGGAGTCGTACTCGCCGCGATTCAGATCGCTGAAGATCCAAGCACCGAAGCAACGGTGCCTCCGCGTTCTTCACACGTACAGCTCGGGGACGTCTCCTCCTTCTTGATCCAGCAAGGGGGAAGGAGAGGTTGATGGAGACACCGGCAGCACGACGGCGTGGTGGTGATGGTGGTGGAGGATTCCAGCAGGGCTTCGCCAAGCACCGCGGGAAAACGAAGATGGATGTGGGAGAGGGAGGGCAGCGCCGAGGCACGAACGTGTGTGGCTGCCCTCCCTCTGCCTCTCTTTATATAGGGGGGAGAGAGGGGAGGGGGCGCCCTAGGGTTTCCCCTAGGGGCCGGCGGCCAGGGCAGATGGGGAAGGGGCGGCGCCCCTTGGGGCTAGGGTTTCCCCCCCCAGGTGCCTTGCCCCCCAAGCCTAAGGGGGTGCGGCAGCCCTAGGGGGGTCCAGCCCCCTTGGCGCATGAGGAAAGGGCCCAGGGGGGGGGCGCACAGCCCTATGAGGGCTGTTGCGTCTCCCCTTTGTGGCCCATTAGGCCCGAAACCCTTTCCGGGACCCCGAAAACCCCTTTCGGTCATCCGCCGTCTTCCCGATACTCCCCGGAACACTTCCGGACTCCGAACACTCTCATCCTATATATCAATCTTCGTTCCCGGACCATTCCGGAGACCCTCGTCACGTCCGGGATCTCATCCGGGACTCCGAACAACCTTCGGTAACCATGCACTGTTCTCACTAACAACCCTAGCGTCACCGAACCTTAAGTGTGTAGACCCTGCGGGTTCGGAAACCATGTAGACATGACCGAGACACTCCCAGGTCAATAACCAATAGCGGGATCTGGATACCCATATTGGTTCCCACATGTTCCTCGATGATCTCATCGGATGAACCACGATGTCAAGGATTCAGGCAATCCCGTATACAGTTCCCTTTGTCTCGTCGGTATGTTACTTGCCCGAGATTCGATCGTCGGTATCTCTATACCTAGTTCAATCTCGTTACCGGCAAGTCTCTTTACTCGTTACCGTAATACATAATCCCGTGACCAACTACTTAGTCACTTTGAGCTCATTGAGATGACGTATTACCGAGTGGGCCCGGAGATACCTCTCCGTCACACGGAATGACAAATCCCAGTCTCGATCCATGTCAACTCAACAGACACCTTCGGAGATACCTGTAGAGTACCTTTATAGTCACCCAGTTACGTTGCGACGTTTGGCACACACAAAGCACTCCTACGGTGTCAGTGAGTTACATGATCTCATGGTCATAGGAACTTATACTTGACATGCAGAAAACTATAGCGATAACTGATACGATCAAAAGCTATGTTTAACGTTTGGGTCTCGTCCATCACATCATTCTCCTAATGATGTGATCCCGTTATCAAATGACAACTCATGTCTATGACCTGGAAACCGCGGTCATCTTTGATCAACGAGCTAGTCCTGTAGAGGCTTACTAGGGACACAAAGTTTGTCTATTCATCCACACATGTATTTGAGTTTCCAATCAATACAGTTATAGCATGGATAATAAACGATTATCATGAACAAGGAAATATAATAATAACTCTTTTATTATTGCCTCTAGGGCATATTTCCAACAATGGGCATATGAATATATACATCAATGCCACAAGTCAAAAGAAGAGCTTCTTGTCATCAAACTGGATTTTGAAAAGGCTTTTGACACTATTGAGCATCAGGCTATTATTGATATACTAAGGGCAAAGGGATATGCTGAGAGATGGATAACCTGGATTAACATGTTACTAAATTCTGCATCCTCTGCTGTAATGCTAAATTGGGTGCCAGGGAAAAAGTTCTACTATAAAAGAGGAGTAAGGCAAGGAGATCCACTCTCACCCCTTCTATTTATATTGGCTGCTGATCTACTTCAATCTATTTTAAATAAAGCAATGACTAGGGATCTAATTACATCTCCACTTCAAGTGACATCATTCCCAGAATTCCCTATTATACAATATGCAGATGATACACTTGTCATTTTACAAGCAAATGCTAAACAACTTGTCTGCCTAAAAGCCCTTCTAAACACATTTGCAGATGCCACATGCCTTAGATTTAACTATGGGAAATCAATCATGGTGCCACTAAATATTGCAGAAGACAGGGTAGAGATCTTCACTAACACTCTAAACTGTACCAGAGGTCATTTTCCATTCACATACCTAGGGGTACCTATGGGCATTTATAAGCCAACTGTTGAGCAGTGTTTGCCAATAGTGAACAGAATTGCTAAGAGAATTACTGGAATCTCCACTTTCATGACTCAGGCAGGTAAGATTTTATTGGTCAAGTCTGTTTTAGCTTCCTTGGCTGTTTACTTCATGTGCTGCCTGGACATTCCCATTACTATCAAACACCAGATCATCAAATACCTAAGACACTGTCTCTGGAGGAGTCCTGACTTGGAAGATAGGAGACCAGCTATGGTGGCTTGGCACACAGTTTGCAGACCCAAAAATCAAGGTGGCTTGGGAATTCTGGATATATTCACTCAAAACAGAACTCTGCTTATGAAGAACCTTCACAAGTTTTACAATAGACATGACATCCCTTGGGTCAATTTAATTTGGGAAACATATTACAGCAATGGGAAACTCCCAGGAGATCAAAAAGTGGGCTCATTTTGGTGGAAATCCAATCTTGCACTCATTGATCAGTTTAAAGCTATAGCAAGGTGCAATTTGGGGGATGGTAAATCTGCTTTGTTCTGGGATGATATGTGGGGTCAATTCATCCTCAAACACAAATTTGATCATCTCTATTCATTTGTTAGAAATCCACACTCAAGTGTTCAACAAGTACTCAACACTGATTACCTTCAAGATTTATTCCATCTGCCTCTAACTGCACAAGCTTATGAGGAGTTCATTCAAATGGAGGACATGTGCATAACCATGAGGCAATCTGAATATTTGGATGCTACAGATACTTGGAGTTACATATGGGGCACTGAAGCTTACTCTTCAATTAAAGCTTATAATGTGCTAATTGGGCACAAACAAACACCACCACATTTCTCATGGATCTGGAAAAGCTCCTGTCAACCAAAACACAAAGTTTTTTTCTGGATGCTTCTACATGACAGAGTTAACACAAGGAATTTACTAAGGAGGAAAAACTTTGCATTGGAATTTTACAATTGTGCAGTTAGAGGATGTCCTCAAGAGGAAACACTTCACCATCTTTTTTGGGGTTGCCCTTTTGCCAAAAGGTGTTGGAACTTCATTTGTCCCTCAAGAACCCCAAACTTGTCTGTACTGGAAGCTTTTCAGGACCTAAAAGACAGACTCAGATACCCCTTCTTCATGGAGATTATCATCTTGGGATCATGGGCCATCTGGATATCCAGAAACAACAAAATATTTGAAGGAATCACTCCCTCCTTTCAAGGTCGGAAGCATATTTTTACCGAGGAGCTAAAGCTGCTGAAACTAAGAATCAAGAAGAAATATGAAGTGCAATTCTCTGCTTGGCTGGACTCTATCTTGTAATTTCTATGTTTACTTGTTCTTTTCTTCTTCTTTTTCTTTTTAGGCTTTAGTGTTAGTCCTTTAGCTTTTGTTTTTTAGTGTTTCCTTTTTGTAGTTGGGCTTAGCTCAAGCCCAACAGACCTATGTTTTTTATTTATTTATAAAAGCTGCAGTGGGTTTTTTACCCTACTGTTCATAGTCAAAAAACAAATCCCAAGCCAAAGGCTACTAGATTGATCTGCTTATATTGGAGCAAGGGGTGGCAGTCAAGGAGGTGGGAGGACGTCCCAAGGCAGCCTAAAACTGACCCTAGGTTGTACAAGGCCCATGGGTCCAAGTGGAGGTGGTGCAACACCTTTGGACTTGTAGTTTCACTCGAATTCTTCTGCAATGTCAGATTTTTTTGTTCATATCTCAACTCGCCAGATGAATTTGAAGGTGAATCCAATTGGGTTGGAAAGTGCACGAAATCTACTTTCCAACAAAAAACAATCACCCAATTTGGAGTTCGGATGAAAGAGATATTTGCGTTTTGAGTCAGGTATGTCTGTGTAGTCTGAATTTGTGTCCAAAACGTCAGAGACTTGGACTTTATCTTCTCTTGGGCCAAAAGTGACGTGAGAGGACTTCTTGAACAACTCCTAAACATTTCCTTTTCCCTTATCATCATATGTGGATTGTACAAATGTCCCATACACCTGCAATTAGACATGTCACAAAAGTGTGTGAAGTATTTTTGTCCTGGATAATATAAATAAATTATTGCATAGTTTGCATTAGAAATCACCTCACAAATATGCATGTATGCCATATTTTTGGTCTTATCCAAGGTAGTCATGTCCTCATCATCCTCCCCTTCTTTGAAAACAAAGCCATCCTTGGCGCTGCTTAATCTGAAATGTGGCTAACAAAAGAGACAAGGTGTACATGTTGTGTATGTATATGTCATCCATTTTTTACTTCCCTTGATTTTTGAACATATAACACATGTATACATGAGTAACTTTCATATGTCATAAATATCAAGCCAAAATATTATCACAAGAAGTAGAAGGCATGAATATATTGCAACCCAGTTTGCACATATAAATGAAGCTCTTATTCATATCAAAAGATTGACAATGCTCATCATTAAATCATCCAAACAGTGGTGAATAAACTTTAATAGTTTCATAATTACATGCTACAACATGCTTAAATAAGCAAACATGCATCAAGTCATTCCACACAGAATCATCACCAATATTAGAGCTCGTGTCAAAATGATTGAACATTGGCACAATTATTTTCAAACGTATTTGATGCAAATTTGATTTATTCCTTGATTCACATGCTTCTTTCGCATCAACAATTAATTCAATGGGTCCACTTGAAATTGTTGATATTTCAGTTGTTTCATCACATGGCACATTCATAATAGTAGCAAAATTCTCTAAAATAGGTGTTGTGCTCAAGTGAACAGGTAACTCAATACATGATGTATTCAAGTCAACCAG
The DNA here is from genome assembly GCA_902687465.1 of Secale cereale. Lineage (NCBI taxonomy): Eukaryota > Viridiplantae > Streptophyta > Magnoliopsida > Poales > Poaceae > Secale > Secale cereale. Next base: position 492,639,839 of record LR738711.1, on the reverse strand, counting down.
ACATTCATCATCCTCATGTGAAGTTATGTCATCAATACCTTTAGTGTTACCTTTTCGCAATGACTCAGACGATGTAGGTATAGATGATGGTAATGTACCATAGACTTGAGGCGATGTCGCACTCACAATCTGAGGTGTATCCGCTCTAGCAGGTGCATCCAGGGAGGATATAACCAGTGTTGATGAGCATGAACTGGAATAGTAGTTGTTGTAGTCTCCCAATGCATCTTCCTGCATTTGTCTCTCAAAGGTACAAGCACAAACATACATACCGGCAATACAACGCGTAATATAATGAAATCTTGTGCGAATGTCATGGTTCAAACCACGAAAAAATATATTCTTCGTATCAGCATCAGATTCATCTATGTCACAATGATGCATATACGATTTGAACTCCTGCTAGTAAACATTAACAGTGTTACTGCCTTGTAATAATTGTTCTATTTTGCAAAGCAATTCACGACGATAGTAAGTAGAAACAAATTGATGCCTCATTATAGCTTTCAAATCTTTCCAAGTTGTGGGTTGGTTATCAATGTTTTTCTTACATTGCACACTCCACCAAACAGAAGTAAAACCAGTAAATTCTTGAGTGGCATCACGTACTTCTCAAGTTCAAAAAAATCATGGCTAGGAAAAATTCGTTCTACCTCAAGATCCCAAGCAAGATAAATCGCATGATTAAATATACCTTGGAATTGCAGTAAAGAGATAACCTGACCATATACTTGTATGTGTTTTCGCACCTCTCATAGTGGTGGAGATGTGTCTGTCGTCCAATACTTCTATATCCGGAACCTGTCATGATTAGTAGAAACAAAAAAACAAAATTTGAGAATAATGTTCCTATGAACTACTAGGATGTGGTGGCAAAGTGCTCACAATATAGTAAATATCAACGTCGTACAAGTTCTTACCATGCAACATGCGGTGACTGGCAACCAGCAGTGTCGAATAACTTCGAAGATTGAGTAAAGTGATTACCGGGTGAACGTATGTATACACAGTGTAGAAATATGTGGAGTTTGAAGGCTTAAATATATGCTAGCAAACGATTAGCAATAATCAATTCAGAGTTGCAATGCTAAATAAACGCTCAACGACGGTACTGTGCTGGTCCTAGGCTAGACCAGACTAGAGACGCGAGCCTAGAACACTAATGGGGTCACGGCGTAGCAAAACTAGCAGGAACAAAGGTTATGAAGTAGCTTTGGATAACAATATATAAGTGAAGATCACAATGGCAGTGAAGATACTGATGAGAAACATATAAGAAAAACTCTATCTCCAAACTTTTTTACTTTTTTTCTGCCCTACTTTTTCTTCTCTTTTTTCTCTCTCGCTTTTTTACTTATTTTTTCTTCTTATTTTCCTCTTTTTTTGTCTTTCCAAACAATCTAGACAAGATGCAGATTGGATCTAGCGAAGATGCGAATGACCTCAAGTGTGATTATGACAATGAGCGTAGGGGATCACGTGGTGGAAATTGATGGAAGGTGGTGGTTGATAGTGGTGGGGATGATGGTTATGGTGCAGTGGTGATATATGGCAGCGGTGATGGAGATGGTGCGGCGATGGCGTGACAAATTGTGAACAGAACTTGAAACTCTAAAGGACTAGACACTAAGACGAGCAACTCAACATGACGATGCAACCGCAAATTCAACAAAGCAACACACTGAATAGAAAATTGTAAAATTCTTAGATTGGTTTGATATGATGAACTAACCCTTATTTTTTGTGATTTTTTCTTGACAATAGGTAATATAATAGATCTAATCTAGGAATAACTAGAAATTCTCACCGAGCAACCTGAAAACTGATACCAGTTGATAGAGGCGAGGGTGTACCGATCTTTCGATGGGATGATAAGTATCGATTTAGAGGAGTCCACGTTGACGATCCGACTATAAGCGTGCATGATGTTGCACCTTAGCAATCGCTAAACCAATCTCCTAGGGTTACTGACGATACAAAAGCACGATCAACCTGACCACGAAGGTCCATTCTTGCATGAAATCAAAGAACAAGCAATAGTATGATATAGCAATCCGAATATTGCAATTATAGATGAAGTATTGATAAAGGTGGGGATCCGAAAGCGGTATTGCTCTGGTCGTTGGACACAAACGAAGTACACGAAGTTGCAATGGCTAACTTTTAACTCAACAAATCCCAAGTAAAAAGCTACTAGATTGATCTACTTATATAGGAGCAAGAGGTGGCGGCCAAGTAGGCGGGAGGACGTCCCAAGGCAGCCTCAAACTAACCCTAGGTTGTACAAGGCCCATGGGCCCAAGTGGAGGTGGTGCAACACCTTTGGAATTGTAGTTTCACTCAGATTCTGTTGGAATGTCAGATTGTTTAGTTCATATCTCAATGCTCCGGGTGAATTTGAATGTGAGTCCAATTGGGTTTGAAAGTGCACGAAATATACTTTCCAACAAAAAAAGAATCACCCAATTCGGAGTCCGGATGAAAGAGATATTGGCGTTTGGAGTCAGGTATGTCTGTGCAGTCCGAATCTAAGTCCAGAACGTGAGAGAGTTGGACTTTATCTTCATTTGGCCAAAAGTGACATAAAAGGTCTTTTTGAATGGCACCTAGACGTCCCTTTTTTCCCTTATCTTCATATGTGGATTGTACAAATGTTCCATACACCTGCAATTAGACATGGCACAAAGGTGTGTGAAGTATTTTTGTCCTGGATAATATAAATAAATTATTGCACAGTTTGCACTAGAAATCAGCTCACAAATATGCATGTATGCAATATTTTTGGTCGTATCCAAGGTAGTGATGTCCTCATCATCTACAGTAGAGAATGATTAGGTCTGGCATGGATTTATACTAACTTATTTCATGAGTTCTTGTTGAGTTTTGTGTGCGTGAAGTCTTTAAAGATTCCGGGAAACTATGATATGAGATGAATTAAGGAGACACAAGAGCTCAAGCTTGGGGATGCCATGGGCATCCCAATATAATATTTCAAGAATTCTGAACATCTAAGATTGGGGATGCCCCGGTAGGCATCCCACCTTTCTTCATCAACAATCATCGGTTAGCTTCAGTTGAGCATATGTTTTGCTTCTTCACATGATGTGTGCCATCCTTGGAATATCATTTTATTTTGTTTTGCTTGTTGTTTTAATAATATAACAAGATCTGAAATTATTAAATGAGAGAGAGAGAGAGGAGTCTTCAGATAGCTACATAATTATTTAACTACTTATTGATCTTCACTTTTATCTTTAGAGTAGTTTGTCATTTACTCTTGTGGTTCACTTATATATTTTTGAGAGTCTTACAAATAGTAATTATAATATGCATGTGTTATGAAATTGGTCCTAATATGATAGATATTCAAGAAGGATATGATAAAAAAATTCATGTAGATCACTTAATATATGAGAAGTTTGATTCCTTGCAATAGTTTCGAGATATAAAGAAGGTGATATTAGAGTCATGCTAGTGAGTAAATTGTGGATTAGTAAGAATATTTTTTGTTAAGGTTTGTGATTCCCCTAGCATGCACATATGGTCTTCCTGTTATGTGATGAAGTTGGAGCACAATATATCCTTGATTGTCTTCCTTTGCGTGAAGGGCGGGGGCGTGCGATGGTTAACTCCTACCAACCTCTCCCCTAGGAGCATGCATAGTAGTACTTTGCTTCGAGGGCTATTAAACTTTTCACAACAAGTATATGAGTTCTTTATGACTAATGTTGAGTCTGTGGATTATACGCACTCTCACTCTTCCACCTTTGCTAGGCTCTCTAGTACCGCGCAACTTTCGTCGGTGCATTAAACCCTCCTTACACCTTTCCACAAAACATCCACCATACCTACCTATTATGGCATTTCCATAGCCATTCTGAGATATATTGCCATGCAATTTCCACCGTTCCGCTTATATTATAACACACATCATTATTGTCATATTGCTTTGCATGATCACATAACCTACATGTCATTTGTGGCTAGGCCACCGTTCTTCATATTCATACATGCTATGCTTTGATCTTTGCACATCATGGTACACCGCCAGAGGCATTCATATAGAGTCATAATTTTGTTCTAGTATTAAGTTGTAAGTAAATAAAAGTGTGATGATCTTTATTAGAGCATTGTCCCATGTGAGTAAATAAAATAAAATAAAAATAGGCCAAATGAAACTAAGAAAATAGAGTCCAAAGTGGCCACCAAAAAAAGAAAAAGAAAGAAAAAACTGAGAGAAAATGAGAGAAGGGGCAATGTTACTATCCTTTTCCACACTTGTTCTTCAAAGTAGCACCATGTTCTTCACATAGAGAGTCACCAATCTTGTCACTTTCACATATTACTAGTGGGAATATTTTATCACAGAATTTGGCTTGTATATTTCGATGATGGGCTTCCTCAAAATGCCCGAGGTCTTAATGAGCAAGCAAGTTGGATGCACGCCCACTTAGTTTTCTTTTGAGCTTTCATACACTTATAGCTCTAGTGCATCCGTTGGATGGCAATCCCTACTCACTTGCATCGATATCAATCGATGAGAATCTCCATAGCTCATTAATTTTCCTAGTTGATGTGAAACTTCCTCCCTTATTTTTTGTCTACTACCACCTTCTATTCCACTTATAGTGCTATGTCCATGGCTCACGCTCATGTATTGCATGAGAGTTGAAAAAGCTGAACGACGTTAAAAAGTATGAACCAATTGCTTGGCTAACACCAGCGTAGTACATGATTTATACTTTGTGTTGAACAGATGGAGCATCACAAGACTATATGGTTTTGTAGAGATAACTTTCTTTGGCCATGATATTTCGAAAGACATGATTGCTTGTTAAGTATTCTTGAAGTGTTGTTGTTTTTATGTCAATATTGGACTTTTGTTTCGAATCTTACATGTCTGAATATTCATACCCCATAAAGAAAGATTACATGATAGTGTCAAGAAAATGCATTGTTTGAACCATTACATGTGAATTGATTGCCACTTTATCAAGATGAGTTTTATGAGAAAGAGTTGCAATTATGATGCTAGGAAAAGTGATTGAAATTATCATTGATCAAACTTCTACACTATGCTAGCATTCACACGTTGTAAATTATTTCTTTCATCATTTACCTACTCGAGGACGAGCATGAATTAAGCCTGGGGATGCTAATATGTCTCCAATGTATCTATAATTTATGAAATATTCATGCCATGTTTACAATAATTTTATATGGTTTTGGTATGATTTGATTAGAACTAACCCGAACTGACGTTTTCAGCAGAACTACCGTAGTGTCATTTTTGTGTGCAGAAATAGAAGTTCTTGGAATGGGCTGAAAATTTACGAAGTTTTTTTATGGACCAGAAGAGATCGGCGGAGCACTGGAGCCAGGCCAGAAGAGCCACGAAGGCACAACAAGCCTGGGGGGCGCGCCCACCCCCTAGGGCGTGCTCTCCAAACTTGTGGGGCCCTCGTGGACCCCTTTGACGTGAGATCGATGCCAAAAATTCCTATAAATGCCCAAACCCCCAGAAAGAACACTAGTTGAGAAGCTCCACCGCCGCAAGCCTTTGTAGCCATGAAAAACCAATCGGGAGTCCGTTCTGGCACCCTGCTGGAGGGGGAAATCATCACTTGAGTTCCTCTTCATCATCCCGGCGGCCAGTGATGACCCACAAGTATAGGGGATCAATCGTAGTCATTTCTATAAGTAAGAGTCTCGAACCCCACGAGGAGCAGAAGGAAATGACAAGTGGGTTTCAACAAGGTAATGTCTGCAAGCATTGAAATTGTCGGTAACAGATAGTTTGATAGCAAGATAATTTGTAACGAGCGAGTGACGATAACGACAAATAGCATGCAATAAGGTAGCCCAATCCTTTTGTGTCAAAGGACAAGCCAAAACGGTTTCTTATAATAAGCAAAGTGTTCTTGAGGGCACACGGGAATTTCATCTAGTCACTTTCACCATATTGGTTTGATTTGTGTTCATTACTTCGATAATTTGATATGTGGGTCGACCGGTGCTTAGGTGTTGTTCTTACTTGAACAAACCTCCTACTTATGATTAACCCCCTCGCAAGCTTCCGTAACTTCGAGAAAAGTATTAATATAAAATCTAACCATAGCATTAAACATTTGGGTCCAAATCGGTCCCTTACGAAGTAGCGCATAACCTAAGTTTTAAGCTTCTGTCATTGTAGCAACCCATCATCTAATAACTACTCCACAACGCATTTCCTTAGGCCCAATTATGGTTAAGTGTCATGTAGTCGACGTTCACATGACACCACTAAGGGAATCACAACATACATATCATCGAAATATCGAACACGTATCAAATTCACATGATTACTTGCAACATGATTTCTCCAGTGACCTCAAGAACTAAAGTAACTACTCACAAATGATAAACATGCTATGATAAGAGGGGTATTGTCGGTGCACTAAAGATCGGGCCCTTTAGTTCCCCGTACTTGTGCACGGGCAGTTGCAGCCACACTCACGGCAAGGCCTGCCGGGGACAGCTAGGAGCAAATACAAGGCGACCAAGATAGCATCTGAGCCAGTAATCAGAGAACAAAAGACACGATTGAGCCCCGGTAAGGTCCTTCCGGGACGGCTCGCAAAGCCCCAGATGATTTGCGAAGCACCAACAAGACCATCACCCTTGAGGTTGAAAGCTCTGACACCATCGACAATGTCGAGACCAAGATTCAGGGGCATCTACATGGTGGCATGTAGATCTTTGTGAAGACCAGAAGGCAAGGTTCCCAGAAATATTCTTGCCGGGGATGTTCGCGAGGCCGCGACAAGGCTCGCACACGGCAAGGTTCCGCCGCCCTGCCACCGCTCCAGCACAGCGACCAGCCAGCCAGCCTGGCAAGCACGTGCGTGGTGGCATGTAGATCTTCGTGAAGATCCCTCCACTGCTCTAGCGCAATGGCTAGCCAGTCAGCTTGGCATTGCATGCCTCGTCATCCTGGGTGCGTGTCAAGATGGGGTGAGGCGGCGACAGACGGAACGTGCTTTGTTTCCATCCCCGATAAAGTTAGGGGCACATAACCAGCGCATTTAATGTGTTTGTCCTAAGACGTTAGTGATAAGTATACGTACTATAGCAACTTTACACCTCCTGTGTGCCTGTACGCCACTGTGGTAGCCCCTTGGTATAAAGGAGGCCCAAGGCGATACAGGAGGGGACTTGGACTTTCAGGCCCAGTTTTCATGCATAGCAGCTAGCCGAAGCTCAAGAACACTGAATATACACCCAAAGCAGGACTAGGGCTTTACGCTTCTCAACGACCCGAACCTGGGTAAAAATCCCTTGCGTTGATCGCTAGATCTGCTCTTTGTGCACTCCCCTACCTAGCGCGCGAAAGATGTAGGGGAAACGGCACCTACTGTATCACATGGATCTCGCTAGCGGGAAATGAGTAACAGACTCACGCTGGGTCTGAGTCGGGGGCTGCATCGTGGGCTGGGTCCCGGTCTGATGATGATGGTCTCTGGCGCACCTACGGTGCTTGCCGGGGGCTCGTTGCCCATCGAGGTCTTGGCCTTCTTCGCCATCCTCTGCGCCAACGTTTCCGTGTCTCTACGGGGACGGGCCAAAACGAAGGTAAGATAAGATGAGCAAAATAGGGACTCATGGGATGAAGGAAGTGGCAAGACACTTACTCGTCGTCCCATTCTTCTTCTTCTTCTTCTTCTTCTTCTGGCCTCTCCTCCCTCCTCGGGCTCAAAGAGGAGAGGTCATAGTCGACCTTTGCTATGATTCCCACGCCCGGGGGTGGAGACGGAGACCAGGGCCGCTTGGCCGTGGCGGAGCCGGCGGCTGCTTCTTCCTTTGATGCCGCGGTCACGCGCCTCATCTGGCGCACAAGTTGCGGCTGGACCTCTTGCCGCCGCCCAGCCTTGCCGGCCGCCCCCTTGATGGGGACCTCTTCGTGCGAGGAAGCCTGACGAACTGGCTTGCTGGAGATAGTTCGCCGAAGAACATGCTTCTTTTTCCCCGGGACTGGGGGCTCCTCATGTGGCTCCTCTTCGGATGTATCCTTGGCAGAAGGGCCCACGGCAGCTAAGCCACTATGCTCTTCGGCAGGCTCCCCATGCTCAGCAAAATCCTCCTCTACGCTGGCTTCGTCTTCCACAAAGCCGACGCTGCTGGCCTCCGTAGCAAGGGCTGCCTCTTTCGCCCTGCTGGCAATATATGTCGTCTCTTTGTCGGTGGTGGGGCGGATGAGGTTCGTTTCTTCTCGGATGGCCATCTTCGACAATTTGTCGAAGAACTCTTGCGCCTGATCCGCGGATGGCTCGGCCCAAGTCTGATCAAGGCCATGGGTATTTAACACCGGCATCATGGCAATGATTGAGTTTAGGGTAGAGTTGTTGCACAAGGGAATCACGCCCACCGGTAATGTGAGCGGCCTATCGGCGGCCTTGAAGTGGAACAGCCTATGGTAGAGAGCCGCATGTTGCATGATCGTCAGATTGTTGTTCAGGCCGTGGCGCAGCCACATGATATCTGCCGTGTTCTGGTACTTCCAAGCTGGTCTCCCCTTGTTCTGCAGAGGGGCGATGCGGTGGCGAAGGAAGCCGGCACCAATCATCTCGACTAGGAGCCCGGCAGCCTTGAGGCGCTGGATCCTGGTGATTGCGACTGTGAGCTTCCTGTCTTGAGGGTCGAGGTCGCCCCAGTCGCTGCCATGGATCAGTTTTGTTTGCCGAGGCATACAGGACGGCTGTGGGTCCTTCTACACGATCCAGCACCACCTGCCCCGCCATTCGTCCCACTTCTCGCAGGTGGCCCCCTCTGGGTACTTCTTCTTGGTGAACACCCTTGGCATCCAAGTGACACGACCAGAAAGGGCCCCTCCTGGCTGGATGCGGGGAACAAAGTAATGGCGAAAGAGGGTCGTATTGGGGATCACCCCGGTGAAGTTCTCACAGAGGTGGGCGAAGATCGACATACATGCCACATCATTCGGCGTGAAATCCGAGATATGGAGGCCGAATGTGTACATGATTTTGTTGAAGAAATCAGAAAATGGGGGACAGAGCCCGTAGTAGATGTAATCGACGAAGAAAGGAAATTTATCTGGAGCGGGCCCGGCGCGAGAAGCTGGGATGACGCGGGTAGCAGGGTGCCTCATCATGGTTCTCCCCAACATACACAGATACCGCTCCTTTTAAAATTGTCTATGGTTTCCCACCTCGTGCACCAATTGATTTGTTGCCTCTTCCATCTTCATAGAAGGTTAATTTTGATGCTAAACAACGTGATGAATTGATCTTAAAAATGCATGAGTTAACTTAGGAAAATATTGAGCGCATGAATGCTAAATATAAACTTGTTGGAGATAAGGGTAGAAAACGTGTTTTCTTTGCACCTGGAGATCTTGTCTGGTTACATTTGCGTAAGGATAGGTTTCCTAATTTGCGCAAGTCAAAGCTAATGCCACGTGCTGATGGTCCTTTCTGGGTGTTAGAGAAAATAAATGATAATGCATATAAACTTGAGCTGCCTGCAGATTTTGGGGTTAGTCCCACATTTAACATTGCGCATTTGAAGCCTTACTTGGGTGAGGAAGATGAGTTTCCGTTGAGGACGACTTCAATTCAAGAAGGGGAGGATGATGAGGACATCACTAACAAGGTTACACCCACAATCCCAACTGATACATATACACGACCAATTACTAGAGCTCGCGCACGCCAATTAAATTACCAAGTACTTTCATTTCTTGGTAATGATTCTAATGTTCATGAGAATATGATGCTGCCTAAATTGGATACATTTGCCTTGCTTACAAATGAAGGGCCTAGCTTGGACGAGAAGGATGAACATTGGAGCAAGATCAAGCATGGAGATGATGTCATGCGCAAGGGGAACAAGAACGGAGTTACAAGTGATGATTTCAGGACTTTGAAGCCACTATAATGAGTGCGTGAAGCCTTGGATGAAATATACAAGATGCCACTTCATAAATTTCGTCCAGAGGCTATTATAGGTGCTGCGTCACCTTATTATTGGGCCAAGCCCAAGTAATTACGAAATACTTGAGCATAGCCTGTTTTTAGAGTCCATATGTGTGGGGAAACAAGAGTTAGGGTTGGTTTCGGACCCCTCCTCCAAGGGAAATGAAATTCCCCCCTCTTCCTCCATATATAAAACCCTTAAGGCATCGTTTAGACTTTGGGTTTTGTTTAGATTAAAGTTCGCCATAGCTGCAACTTCGCGTACTTCGTTTGTGTTTAACGACCAGACAAAGGCGTCACAGAACCCCACCTTGATCAATAAAGGTTTCCTCTTGAATTCGCAATATCCAGATTGCAATCTTAGTTTCTTGCTTGTTCTTCGTTTGCCTGCAGGAAACAGACCTTCGTGGTTAGGTTGATCGTGCTCCGGCGTGGTCAATAACCTCTCGGAGTTGGTTTAGCGATTGCTAAGGCGCGACGTCCTCGCACGTTCGTAGTCGGATCGTCAAAGTCGATTTCCTCCAAAACGATAGTCACCATCTCATGAAAGACAGGACACCTTTGCCTCTATCAAGTGGTATCAGATTTCCAGGTTGCTCGGTGAGATTTTATAGTTTTTCGTAGATTAGATCGAGTCTGTTCTTCATACCTACAGTCCACAAAAAAGCCAATTTTTTTATTAGGGTTAGTTCAACATATCCGAACCAATCTGAGCCTTTGCATAATCTTTTTAGGGTTTTGCTTTGTTGAATTTGTGGTTGCATCGTCGTGTCTAGTTGCTGGTCTTAGTGTCTAGTCCTTTAGAGTTTCAAGTTCTGTCACAGTTTGTCACACCGCTGCCGCACCATATTCATTGCTGCTACCATACCACCACCGCTGCCATATCCCACCACCGCTGCCATATCCTACCACCATATATCCACCACCAATCCGAGTTCTTTTCATATTAGGTTTGTTCTCGAGATCCATCTAAGTTTCGGATTCATGTTTCCTTGCCTGCGTAGGCTCGAAAAAAAAAGTCTGGAGACCCCCGGGCGGTTTTTGGCCAAAATTTCGGCAGCTAAAAATATTTTTCCCGTATCCCGTTTTAGGCTTTTTTTTGACTCTTTTGAGACACGTGCCATCATACTGTTTTTTTATCGCACTTTTTCATTGTCGCTGCCCTGATTCCGATAAAATATTCGTCAATTCTTTTTTGTGCCTGTCATCTTAGATTGACTTGGAAGAGTTTTGGGACACTCACCATTATAGTGATTTTCGGCAAAAAAAAGGAGCGCAAAAAAAAGAGCACAAAAAAAGAGGTGAAATGAAATCAGAGTGTGCTTTCCCCTTGATTACGTGCATCGCCGTGATTTTGTTAGTGTTTGTCAGGACCCCGATCCTAAGGCACACAGGTCTAGCCTGTAACACCTCATATCACTTTGCGGCCTCACGCACGGTATCCCCACGGGTGCCACCTAACCTGGCCCGGGACCGTTTGCACATTTTGGCACACGTTTATGATAGTGTCGCTAGCATCCATATGACAAAGAACCCGGGCCGACATGACTAGTTATAAACCAAAAGTGGCGCTAAATTACAGAGACATGCATACATGACCCAGCAATGAACATGTCGGTCATCAACGTATGAACCCAAGTCGTAGCAAGCTACAAGGACTTAAAGGAACAACGCGTGACATTTCCCCTGAGGGACAGACACAGGAACGAAGAAGGACACATGCCGGCCAACCTAAGTGTTCCGGAGCAGTAGCAAGCTACCAAGGCTTAGTGGAAGCACTAGGAGACATTTCCCTGTAAGATAGGCTACCAAGAGTAAACAACTAGGTGTCGGATCCCACACATAGCAATACACATTACACGTACGCATAACATGCAAGTATGTGCTGTACAACATGGCATCACAACATAACTCAACAACTCATATAGATAAAGGCCCAGAAGAGCCATCATAGCATTTATGACAAACAGATGTCACATGACCCAACATACAGAGCATACAGGCAATGGAAGCATAACATGTCTGAGTACAGACAACTACAAATGAAAAAGGCTGAGAAGCCAGACTATCTACAAGACCCTCCCAAGGGTACAAGATCGTAGCTGAGGTAACAAGCTAAACGTCGAAGTCCACGTGGAACCACTAGTGAGACTGGAGTCTCTCTGCAAAAACATAAATTAAGCAAACGTGAGTACAAAGGTACTCAGCAAGACTTACATCAGAACTAGCTACATATGCATCAGTATCAACAAAGGGGTGGTGGAGTTTGACTGCAGCAAGCCAGCTTTGACTCAATGGCTATCCTAAACTACGACTGCAAGTAACTCTTTTGAGGTGGCGCACACGAGTCCACATATTCACCAAACAATACACCACTATGGATCCGCTCCCGTCTCCCTACGAGAAGGCCATCCATAGCACCCACGCTTATCTTGCGTGTTTTAGAGTATCCACTTTCACTTGTCTATGAGCTGTACAGGTAACCCAGAAGTCCATTACCGCGGACACGGCTATTCGAATAGATCATATATAACCCTGCAGGGGTGTACTTCTTCACACACGCTCTCGCCACTTATCGCCATGTACACGTCATGTATCTCGGCAACCTTCAAGCGGAAGCCTGGCGAGGGTGTCGGCCACGACCTGACTAACCACACAAGTACCTAGTCTAGGTTTATCGCCTATTTGGGTTCCATCCGTGGGGAGATCCGGCCGGGGTGTCGCTCACGGCCCCAAACGATGTGTACAGGGTTCCCGCATCACCAAACGGGCGACCGGTACACCGTGCCACGTACCTGCCGCGTCACAGCCCACCCCGAGGGTCAGCGCTGCACACGACCTCTAGTAAACTACAAACACCAGAAACTAGTTGCAACTCCTGGATAGAGGACAAGGGCAGTTAATAAGTCGAGAGAGCTTGGAGCGCCCGGAGCCCAATGCGTGGTAGTAACTGTTCATGGATCAACCAACACAGAACTCAGTTCCTAAGGACGGCTGCAATGAGACAACCCACCATGTACTCCTACATGGCCTCTCATCGCCACCTTTACCAAATCGTGTCCACACACTTAGCTCTCAACAGTAGGACATGTTCACCACATTCCAATTCATCCCCGATGAATCAGACCTGACACAACTCTAAGCAATAGCAGGCATAACCAGAAAGCATGAAAGAGTAGGCACAACATGGCTCAAACAACTCCTACTCATACTAGTGGGTTTCAACTATTTACTGTGGCAATGACAGGTCATGCAGTGGAAAGGGGTTCAACTACCGTAGCAGGTAACAGTTGAAGCATTGTTGTCCTAATGCAGTAAAAAGAGCAAGAGCGAGAGAGTGGGATTGTATCGGAATGCTCAAAGGGGTTTTGCTTGCCTGGCACTTCTGAAGATAGTAATAGTCTTCATCGGTGTCATAGAACACATCGTCGGAACGTCGTCTACTGAGAGGGGACAAACACCGACAAACAAGAGAGAACACAATCAATGCAATGCGACAATATGATGCATGATCATGACATGGCAATATGCTGTTGATTGAGCTAATGCAACTAGCAACCATGTTAAATGAAGTTGGTTTGAACCAAAGGTTCAAATTCAAACTCCATATGTGATTATTTAAATGCCATTTAATTGATTTGTCATGATCAGCAGGTTTAACTTGTTCAAACATGCATGAAAATGGCATAAACAGATTCCTTGAATTTTTCTGATCATTTTTCATATATAAATTATTTTCATTGGAGTTATACATTATTTTCTGTGATTTTTAGAAGTTTTAGCTATTTTCTGAAATAAATAAATCATTTCTTATTTATTTTAATTCCAGAAAATACTTACTACGTCAGCATGACCTCATGCTGATGTCAGCAGGTCAACAGGGGTTGGCGCAGGTCAAACCTGACCAATGGGCCCCACTGGTCAGTGACTAGCCTAACTAACCGAGTTAAAAAAACACTAATCTATTCCTAACCTGGGTTAGTTAAGGGCGTGGGCCCACATGTCAGTGTCAGAAGGATTAATTAAGCTTAAACAAAAACTTAACTTAGATTAGCAGGGGCCAGGCCCCACTTGTCAGTTACTGGGCAGGGGTCGTTAGTGCCTAAACTAAAGAGGACACGTCGGCTGGTCGAGAGATAGCCGACGACGACCACAGCCGACGGCGGGGGTCTGCCGGAGTTGTGCCAGAGGCGACGGATCGAGGCGCCGAGGGCACCAGGAGGGAGCCTGCGCTCCCGCGCATCCAGCGGAGGCAGCAGCAGGTTGCGGGGTGCCCGGAGTCGACGACGGCGAGCACTTGGGCGTTGGCCGGAGATCGGGCGCCGGCTAAAACAACGCTACAGCGCATAGTAGGAGCAACTGGTGGGTGCTCTGGGCTCCTGGCGGCGTGCTGAACATGTTGAAGTGCTCGGTTGCGGTCATTGCTAGCTCTGGCCGCGACAGCGATGAGACACGACGGCGGTGGGCTTTGGAGCTCAAGGGAATGGCAGCTACAGGACGAAATCGAACGCAGGAGGAGAGGGGTACGGAGCAGGAGCTCACAGCAGTGTCGGAGAGGAGGTCAGAAGGCTCGGGGGAGGCCATACGGCGTCGGGGCATCTCTGGCGATCTGGGGAGCTGGAGGTTGAAGACGACGACGTCGAGGGCGTTGCGGTGCTCCCCAGCTTGTGTACGTCAACGAAGAGGAAGACGGAGCTGCGGCGGTTCTTCTTGGCGTGTCGATGGGGCATGGGGGGGGGGACGGTGGACGCGGGGTGTGGCGGCGGCACGCTCCGGCAGTGCTCGGGCACGTGTGAGGGAGAGAGCAGGGGGAAGAGACGAGGACGAGGGAGAGACTGAGGGGGTCCAGGGGGGCGCGTGGCGTCATCCAGAGGCATCCAGGGGAAGGAGGAGTCAACCAGGCAGGGTGGAGGTGGCCGCACGGTGATGCGCGCGCGTCGGGCACGCGTCCGTCCTCCTGGCAAGGAGGAAGACGACAGGAGGAGGCCAGGTGGGCTGGGCCGAAACTGCTGGGCCACCAGGTAAGCTTCTCTCTCTCTCTGTTTTCTTTCTGTTTTCTGTTTTCTATTTCTTTTGTAACTTTGTGGCTTTTCTAAAAATGCTTAGGCACTTTCAAAAATCACCAAACTGCTCATGCCCACTGTTTAGCGTATAACCAACATGGAACATTTCAGTTTAGTATTATTTGGACATTTAGAATAATTAGTAGCATTGAAATGCCCAAATGCAAATACTTTAAGATTTAATTCAAAAATCCAGAATGGTCCTAGAAATATGTGCAACATTTTTGGCAGAGGTTTTTAATCAATCCAAAAATGATGAACTTTTCCAAAGGGCATTTTGGGTTCATTGAAAAATATTTTAATTTGACCCTAGTTGAATTCATTTGGTGCTAGGGTTTGAACATCCCCATTTCTAGTTTCTGAGAAATTTAAACATGATGCAACAGGCAAGTGCTATCCTAGGGCAAGGTAAAGCTAGGGATGTGACAACTCACCCCCACTAAACAAGAATCTCGTCCCGAGATTCAATACGTGAGGTAAGAAATCAGAGGGGACACTAACTAACACAATCTTCATGATCCAAGTGTCCTTCATATCAATTTCGATTACTTGCATCATGTTGATCTTGACATCCTTGCTTTCGAGGTCTTTGTCCAACACGATGCTGACAAAAGAACTCTACAAAATTGATCTCCAAAAAGATCGAGCAACTCAATATCAACTCATGGAGTGAGACGTTGAACCATCTCTTGAGCTAAGACACGGAACACACATCCGGAGGGATGGAGTGAAACAAATGATGAAGGTTCACTTGACAGGCAATAATTCCACACTTAATGAAGAGGGTGATCGATATCACCAGACGGGACACCTTAGAGAAAGTGACTCGTAGAATTATCCCCTTAAGTGGCAACAAGAATTACTTTTGATATAGAGATCATTGAAATTCCCTATACCAGCCTAAGGCAAACACAATCGATCGTTTGACGGAGTCCGAAGGAATGACATTCTCGGGCCAGAGTGGATGATGTGGACTACCTTGTTGAAGACAACACAAGGGATGATTTTTCTTATCATCGGAAATGGATGGGACCCATGGCAAGTCCACTACTGAAGATAATCCTGAACAGCAGTGGCTGAGAAGGGCAACCCATGAAAAAAATGGCACAATGGTGGTGCAAGCTGGGAACAAAATGCAAATGCTGGGAATGATTATGGTAACTAGGAAGAAACCCAACAGTAGAGAGTGAATCTACTCTTTGAGAGGTTATAGCATAACCGAAGAGACTAGGAGCAATCCCAGTTAGTGTCGATGATAGCACCTAGTGCTTGTGCGTGCTCTCAAGAACTCGAGCATTCCCATATTCATCAAGGTTTTACCAATATCCTTGCCAAGGATCCTGGCAACACAACATACTACCATGATGAATAGCGATGGACGATGCAGATGCGAAGGAAGATAACACTTTCTCAGATTTCACCTTAGCGGAGTCAAGGCGCAAAATCTGGATGATCGACCGAGAGACATTTAGCACTCTGCTTCTAATGTTCTCCTTGATGTGCTAGCGCAACCCATTTATTAAAATGGTTTGGTACCTAGAACGTCAAGTAAAAGGTCGGACTTCAGGAGCACAAAAATCCATAAGGAACAACTAGGGAGTAAATCCTACGAAATCCTTATGGGGAGGTGGCCAACTTCTTCAATCAAGATACTACACCAATAGGTCTCCCGGCTGGGTGTGTTAGCCACGACATCCACTTTACCAGTTATCGAGAGACCAATATTATAGTTCTTGGAAAATGCTCCAACCATCATATCTGCCTGAGATTCAGTTCTGGTCGGTGTCAGGATATTCCAGACTCATCGAGTCTAGAAAGAAAAAGGAAAGTTTGCAACACAAATCGACGAGACGGCATTGCGAGATTCTCGGGGAGTGAACTACGATAGCAAGCTCCAAAACATGAGCTAGTTCTGCTACATACCTATGAACACGTTGTCACAGACAAGCATGACCACATGGTAGTCTTATAATGAAACACTACCGAGTTCAGGGGGAACCATCATTGCGGATAATGAAGTCCTTGTTTAAGCCCGGGTTAGCTCTTAAGAAGGAACTTCTTCTTCTTGAACAATTCAATTAGTGGCTTGGGTGCTAGGGAATACATATGGAATGGAGATGATCAGTCTATCAAACCATAAAATACTTCGCACATGCGTGACTGACTTGGGATGATTCCAGAGGATGTAAAACAAGCTTTCTCAAATTCACGGCGGCAACTTACATCAAGTACTCATGAATTAGGGGAAGCCACCTCTTACATCAAGACATCTACTTCATGAGCTAACACAAAGATGATGCTTACAAAAGTTTCCAATGTTAGCTTTAATGTTCATCATGAATCATGGAGAGGATAAACATGTCGCCGATGGGCTCGACAACAATGCATCGAGGCTTCCATAAAATGGAATTCCATAACTATGTGAACAAGGTGATAGCATTGGTCAGACCAATAGATGTAATGGTGTATGCCCGAGGGATCAACCACGAGTAAGACCACATTATGAATATCGTTGGTTCTGATTTGACTTAATGATAGCCCACACTCAAATCAAAGTTTTGATAAGACAATGGATCCAACAACTGATCACGAGGATCAATTGAGGATGATATCATCTTTCTTCAACAAACACACAAACACAAGGATAACCCTTTGGCAAAGAACTAAGTGGGGCAAGCTTTCATCTTCCAACTCTCCAAGTTGTCGTTTAGCTTTACCAACTAGCTCAGGGGTATGCAACATAGATTCTTGGAGAAGGGGTGGTTTATATGAAACCAACTTGATCACGAGCTCAACGCATTGGTCAGTGGACAACCTGGTGATACTTTTGGGAAGATTACCAGAAAATCACGAACCACCGATATGTTACTAAGCTCGAGAACAATCTTGCTTTTCAGGGCAATGCGATATGATCAAATGAGCGAGGACTTAACAAAATCCTAACTCATCAATCGAGGAGTGCACCAGGAAAGTGGACTAGGTAGCACGATCAACCTTAGGGTGATGATTCAATAATCAACTCGCTAAGGATGAGGTTATTGTCCATTTAACTACCAAGCAACAGAGTTGCTAGGAGTATTGATTTCACACATCACAATTCACTTGTCGGCATTCCGGTTACAATAACACGGAGACCGAAGAATGATCGATGATGGCGAGAAGTATCACTGTATCAAGAGTTCATAAGATATAGTGCAATTCTCATGACGATCCTGACGTAAAGAGGGTAACACTTCAGAGTAGAACGGATCAAAAGCTTGATTGCATTTTGATCTGCGGAGTACAACTACTTTGACCCAATCCTGGATATGGATGAGGTACTGGGGTTTGTTTCTCCTAGTCATTCCGAATAGAATGGCTTGACGGACCATAGAAGTAAAAGGCATTGATGAACACGAATGCACGACTACTCCTGACTATCAATTGATAGACGAAGGTCAGAATACCACTAAAAGGGGACAACTCAAAGGAACATATAACTTTCCGAGTTGTGGATGCATAGACTAGCATGTCGAACTTTCAACATATTTCTTCCGGATAATCCATGCAGAAAGGTAGGACTGGCGGAGTCACAATATAGAATCAAGAACTCCTCAAGAGTACTCTTATTGTGATATTTTGGTTCGGGAGAACTTCTGCCAAGGATGGTTCATGGTATTGGAAGAATGATATACCATGGACCTCGAGGACTATCACAAGATTACTAATATCCTAAAGGGACGAGCAAATACTACCAACATGAGGTAGGTATAATGAATCTTGGGTTCAAGAACCCAGAAATAGAATGCCTACTAACTAAATGGCATCACGGGATGCTTTCGAGAATGATGGCCAAAATCATCACACTGCGAATACAGAGTATTGCTAGATTACTGGGTGATTCTCTAGGACACCTAGGGTCATAACAATAACTCCAACATGTATGTCGAGGCAACAGAGTACCTCAACATAACGACTAGTGTGGTTAACCAGGAACAGGAAGGAAAGATTTGCAACTGCATCAGACTATGTAGAAACCTGGGGTGACTCGGACATCATAACGGCTGTAAATGCTCAAAAGATTTGAGAGATCCTGCAAAATGGTGACATAACCACTCAACCACACAATAACAAGATTCTGAGACCAACTATCAACACACGGAGGTGGAAGAAACTGAACTAAGGGTTGAATCCACCATTAACGTGATCCTGATAAATAGAATGAGAATCTTAGCTCTTAATCCCCGTAGAAAGGAAGAAGATGACTAAGATCAGAAGGTCATAGGGTAAAGGAGTAAAAAGAGCCTTACGTTCCCTTCCACAATCAATTCCCTTATTATAACTAAAGAGTTTCTAGACACGACTACGACCAGTTTGGCTTACTAATCCTACAGGTAGCCAGGCTCTGATACCAAAGCTGTCAGGACCCCGATCCAAATTCACACAGGTCTAGCCTGTAACACCTCATATCACTTTCCGGCCTCACGCACGGTATCCCCACGGGTGCCACCTTACCTGGCCCGGGACCGTTTGCACATTTTGGCACACGTATATGATAGTGTCGCTAGCATCCATATGACAGGGAACCCGGGCCGACTTGACTAGTTATAAACCAAAAGTGGCGCTAAATTACAGAGACAGGCATTCATGACCCAGCAACGAACGTGTCGGTCATCAACGTATGAACCCAAGTTGTAGCAAGCTAAAAGGACTTAAAGGAACAAAGCGTGACATTTCCCCTAAGGGACAGACACATGAACAAAGAAGGACACATGCTGGCCAGCCTAAGTGTTCCAGAGCAGTAGCAAGCTACCAAGGCTCAGTGGAAGCACTAGGAGACATTTCCCTGTAAGATAGGCTACCAAGGGTAAACAACTAGGTGTCGGATCCCACACATAGCAATACACATTACACGTACGCATAACATGCAAGTATGTGCTGTACAACATGGCATCACAACATAACTCAACAACTCATATAGATAAAGGCCCAGAAGAGCCATCATAGCATTTATTACAAACAGAGGTCACATGACCCAACATACAGAGCATACAGGCAACGGAAGCATAACATGTCTGAGTACAGACAACTACAAATGAAAAAGGCTGAGAAGCCTGACTATCTACAAGACCCTCCCAAGGGTACAAGATCGTAGCTGAGGTAACAAGCTAAACGTCGAAGTCCACACGGAACCACTAGTGAGACTGGAGTCTCTCTGCAAAAACATAAATTAAGCAAACGTGAGTACAAAGGTACTCAGCAAGACTTACATCAGAACTAGCTACATGTGCATCAGTATCAACAAAGGGGTGGTGGAGTTTGACTGCAGCAAGCCAGCTTTGACTCGGTGGCTATCCTAAACTACGACTGCAAGTAACTCTTTTGAGGTGGCGCACACGAGTCCACATATTCACCAAACAATACACCACTATGGATCCGCTCCCGTCTCCCTACGAGAAGGCCATCCATAGCACTCACGCTTATCTTGCGTGTTTTAGAGTATCCACTTTCACTTGTCTATTGTCAGGACCCCGATCCTAAGTCACACCGATCTAGCTGTAACACGTCATATCACTTTGCGGCCTCACGCACGGTATTCCCACGGGTGCCACCTTACCTG
The DNA here is from genome assembly GCA_902687465.1 of Secale cereale. NCBI lineage: Eukaryota > Viridiplantae > Streptophyta > Magnoliopsida > Poales > Poaceae > Secale > Secale cereale. The sequence continues at coordinate 492,619,206 of LR738711.1, read as the reverse complement.
GCCCGGGACCGTTTGCGCATTTTGGCACACGTATATGACATTGTCGCTAGCATCCATATGACAGAGAACCCGGGCCGACATGGCTAGTTATAAACCAAAAGTGGCACTAGATTACAGAGACAGGCATCCATGACCCAGCAACGAACGTGTCGGTCATCAACGTAAGAACCCAAGTCGTAGCAAGCTACATGGACTTAAAGGAACAACGCGTGACATTTCCCTTATGGGACAAACACAGGAACGAAGAAGGACACATGCCGGTGAGCCTACGTGTTCCGAGCAGTAGCAAGCTACCAAGGCTCATTGGAAGCACTAGGAGGCATTTCCCTGTAAGATAGGCTACCAAAGGAAAACAACTAGGTGTCGGATCCCAAACATACCAAGCATTTCAATCATACACACAATATGCTCAATAAGTGCAAATACAACATTGCACCACAACAGAACTCTATGACTCAAAGTACTTTATTTAAAAGGCTCCAAGAGCCATACATAACATATCCATACAGGTAGGGGTCACATGACCCAACACTCAAGTCATACAGTCATACAAGCACAAGCGGAAGCTACATGTCTGAGTACAGACAACTTAGAAAACTAAAACAGGCTTGGTGTAGCCTGACTATCTACAAGGCCCTTCACAAGCTCCAGATCTCCGTCTGGGCGACAAGCTACTCGCCGACGTCAACGTCTATGTAGAACCCATCAGAAGGGGCAGGGTTCTCCTCTGCAACAGTTTTTAAGCAAACATGAGTACAAAGGTACTCAGCAAGTCTTACAACAGAACCTATCATACATGCAACATTATCAACAGGGGGTAGTGGAGTTCATAGCAGAAGCCAACTTTGACTCTGGGCTAACCTATACTACAACTCTCAACAGATTGCAAGATATTACTACGTACATGAGTCCTCTACTCACCACAACAATACACCACCGAGGATCCTCTTCCGTCATCCTACGGAAGGGCCATCCACGACACTCACACTTATCTTGAGGCTTTTAGTAGTAACCATCAACTTGTCTATGAACTGTAAGAGTAACCAAGTAGTCCGTACCGCGAACAACGGCTATTCGAATAGATTGATAACCCTGCACGGGTGTACTTCTTCACACATGTTTTCACCACTTAGCGTCTGCACACGATATGTGCTCGGCAGACTTCAAGCGAAAGCCGACGTGGGTGTAGACCACGACCTAACCAACCACTCAAGTCTCTCGTCCAGGTTTATCGCCTATTTGGGTTCCATCCGTGGGGAGATCTGGCTGGGGTGTCGCTCACCGCCCCAAACGATGTGTACAGGGTTCCCGAGTCACCAAACGGGCAACCGGTACATCGTGCCACGTACCTGTCGCATCACAGCCCACCCCAAGGGTCAGCGCTGTGCACGACCACCAGTAAACTACAAACACCAAAAACTAATTGCAACTCCTGGACAGAGAACATGGCAGTCAATAAGTCGAGCGGGGTCATATTTCAGGGCCCAATGTGTGGTAGTAACTGTAACTTGAACCACACATACAGATCTCAGGTCCTATGGACGGTTCCAATGAAACAACCCACCACGTACTCCTACATGGCCTTTCATCGATACCTTTACCAAACATGTTCCACAATTCCCTCTCTTTGCCGGTATGATCATTTCACTCTGATCCATCACCCAGATGAATCATACCTGACACAACTCTAAGCATAGCAGGCAACATAACAAATAGCATGGTGGATCACACATCACATGGCTCAGTCAACTCCTACACATGCTAGTGGGTTTCAACTATTTACTGTGGCAATGACAGGTCATGCAAGGGAATAGGGTTCAACTACCGCAACAAGTAGCAGTTCACACGTTGTTGGCTTAATGCAGTAAAAGAGAGCAGGAGCGAGAAGATGGGTTTGTATCGGAATGATCAATGATTGCTTGCCTGACAGAGTGGTTGTCGGGTACTGCTCTTCTGCTGGATACGCAGAAGTATCCTCGGGAGCAGGACCTAACACGGAGAATATCGGCGATACAATCAATAAACAAACAAATGCAACAATATGATGCATGCTCATGATATGGCAAGATGCATGTGTTTTGAGCTAATGCAACTATAACCAGAAGGGTTTGAGCCCATTTGAATCAAGGGATTTTTGCATTCATACCCCTAGTTGGGTCACACTCGACAGGTTTGCCCCTAGTTTTTCAACAATTGTGGTTTTGCCCAGCTCACTTCACTCGCCTTGTGTTTTTGCCCTTCCGAGGCGGTTCCGACCAATGAGCAGTCGCCACGTGGCGAACCGTGATTGGTCGGAACCGCCCTGGAAGGGCAAAAACACAAGGCGAGTGAAGTGAGCTGGGCAAAACCACAATTATTGAAAAACTAGGGGCAAACCTGTCGAGTGTGACCCAACTAGGGGCACCAATACAATTATTCCTTGAATCAAAGATTCAAATTGAAACTCAAACTATTATTTAATTAAGTGCATTATCATGTTTTCAAGTATACAACAAGGTTAACTTGCTCAAACATGCGTTCAGTGTAGGAGAGAGCCAACGGAGAGGGGGAGGACGAAGCTGGGCTCACAGCGGGTGCAGTAGACGCCGAGGCGTGCTTGGGGACGGTCGGAGCTGAGCGGGGCGGCGAGGGGGATCTCTGCGGCCGGAGTTGGGGAAGATGGGGTCGGGGGCGTCTCCAGAGTGGGCGAGCGCTCGGGGCTCAGCCTGCTCGACGCAGTCGAGGACGGTGGAGCGGACGTACACGACAACGAGGCTCAGGGACGGCGGTGGACGCGGCTACCACGACGGCGCAAGCACGGCGGCGTCGGCCATGGTGCGGGGAGGGCGAAGGAGAGGAGCTGGGGAGAAGCGAGCGTGTCGGCGAGCTCGGGGACGAAGTGGACGATCGATCCAAGCCTCCAGAGCAGCGATGGGAGGAAGCAGGGCGGCAGGCAACTACGTGGCGCGCGCTGCGGCCGCCGTCGAGCACCTGCCTGCCTGCCTGGCCGAGCCAAGTAGCTCGCTGGAGCGGCGGCTGGGCTGGGCCGGCAGGTGGGCCGGTTGGGCGCCAGGTAAACCCTTTCTCTGTCTCTCTCTCTTTTCTATTTCTTTATGTTTCATTTCTTTTGCAACTTTGTTGAATTATTTAAAATGCCAGAACATTTTTATAGCTCATAAAACTAGTCATGCCCACTGTATATAATATGCACAGCATGGAACATTTTAGTTTATGATTATTTGGGCACACAAAATATTTTATAGCATTTAAATGCCCAAATGCAAATACCATATGATTTAATCCAGATACCTTGGATGTCCTAGAAAATTGTGCACCATTTTTGGCAGAGGTTTAAGACCAAGGCAGAAATGATGAACATTTTTGAAGGGCATTTTGGGTACATTGGAAAAGATTTTAATAAACCCTAGTTGTTAGAAGAGGGGTGCTGGGGTTTCTGTCATTCCCATTTCAAGTTTCTTTGATTAGTAAACATGATGCACACTCTAGCTAGTCCTAATGCAAGCACTAACTAGAGATGTGACAACTCACCCCCACTCAAAAGAATCGCGTCCCGAGATTCAGGTTCCTCCGGGAAGAGGGTGGGGTACTCAAGTCGAAGACGATCCTCCCTTTCCCAGGTAGCTTCACTCTCGGAATGATGTGACCATTGAACCTTGAGAAACTTGATATTGTGACATCGAGTGGTGCGCTCGGTTTGATCAAGAATACGAACGGGGTATTCTCGATATGTGAGATTGTCCTAGAGATCAAGCGTTTCGTGGTCCACTCCGTGGATAGGATCCGAGAAGTAACACCTGAGTTGAGAGACGTGGAAGACATCATGAACTCTGGAGAGGTGCGGAGGTAGTTCCAATTGGTAGGCAACTTCTCCTCGTTTGGCAAGAATGCAAAAAGGACCGATGTAACGAGGGGCCAACTTGCCTTTGATACCGAAGCGATGGGTTCCCTTAAGAGGGGTAACCCGAAGGTAAGCCTTATCGCCGACTTCAAAAGTCACAGCCTTATGATGACTATCATATTGGCTCTTCTGGCAAGACTAGGCTGTTTTCAATTTCTCACGAACAATGCGAACTTGCTCTTCTGCTTCCTGGATCATATCCGGACCAAAGAATTGTCTTTCCCCGGTTTCTGACCAGTTAAGAGGTGTTCGACATCTTCGTCCATATAGAACTTCGAAGGGAGCTTTGCCCAAGCTGGCTTGATAACTATTGTTATAAGCGAATTCGGCAAATGGGAGACACTTTTCCCAGTCCATACCGAAAGAGATGACAGAGGCTCAAAGCATATCTTCCAGAATTTGATTGACTCGTTCCACTTGAACACTTAACTGGGGATGGAAGGTGGTGCTAAAAGAGAGATGAGTTCCCATAGCATTCTGGAAACTTTCCCAAAATCGTGAAGTGAAAAGACTTCCTCGGTCGGAGTTAATCTCCAACGGCACACCATGAAGTGATACTATCTGAGAGATATACAACTCTGCTAGCTGGCTAGCGGTAATACTCTCTCGAACAGGTAGGAAATGAGCTACTTTGGAGAGGCGGTCGATAACGACAAAGATAGCATTAGTCCCTTTCCTGGTCCTCGGAAGCCCGGTAATGAAGTCCATACCGATCTTATCCCATTTCCATTCAGGAATAGCTAAAGGTTGAAGGGTGCCAATAGGCCGTTGATGCTCTGCTTTGACTCGACGACAAACGTCGCAGTTAGCTATGAACTGAGCGATTTCTCTTTTCATCCTAGTCCACCAGAACCTCTGGCGTAGGTCCTGATACATTTTGGTACTACCGGGATGAATCGTGAGAGGAGATTCATGAGCCTCCTTAAGGATTAACTGCCGTAGATGCTGGTTCTTGGGAACCACTAAACGGTTCTCGAAGAAGACAACACCTCGATCATCCATAGAGAAGCTTCTAGCGAGTCCGCTAGCAATGCTCTCCTGGAGTCGGGATATACCCTTATCACGCTTCTGGGCAGCTATAATTTGATCCATAAGGGTAGGTCTCGCCACCAAGGTGGAAAGGAATCCTCGAGGAACAATGTGAAGGTTAAGCTTACGAAATTCCTCGTAAAGAAGTGGTTGCCCTTGTTGTAACATCAAGTTGTTACAATAAGACTTACGACTTAGTGCGTCAGCCATGACATTGGCCTTCCCAGGGGTGTGAGTGATTCCTAAGTCGTAATCTGTAAGCAACTCAACCCAACGTCTTTGCCTGATATTTAGATCCGGTTGGGTGAAGATGTATTTCAGACTTTGGTGATCAGTGAAGATTTCACAGCGATTACCAAGAAGGTAATGTCGCCTTGTTTTGAGTGCGTGGACTACAGCTGCAAGCTTTAGATCATGTGTAGGATAGTTATCCTCGTGTGGACGCAACTGTCGAGATGCGTATGCAATCACTTGACGATCTTGCATGAGTATGCAACCTAGTCCTTGTCGCGAGGCGTCGCAGTAGATAATAAAATCCTTGGAAAAGTCTGGTGGTACCAGTACGGGTGCAGATGTCAGGCGTATTTTCAGTTCCTGAAAGCTGGACTCGCACTGTGGGGTCCACTCAAACTTTTTATCTTTCTTGAGGAGTTCGGTTAGAGGTTTTGCAACCTTGGAGAAATTCTCGATGAAGCGTCGGCAATAGCTCGTTAAGCCAAGGAAACTCCTAACTTGCTTGACCGATTCAGGGGGAGTCCAATCAAGGACGGCTTGAACTCGCTCGGGATTGACAGCAATACCCTTGCCAGAGATCACATGACCTAGATAGGTCACTTCCAGCAACCAAAATTCACATTTTGAGAATTTGGCATATAGGCGGTGCTCTCAAAGTTTCGTCAATACCAGCCTTAGATGCTCAGCATGATCTTTCTTGTTCTTGGAGTAGATGAGTATATCATCGAGGTATACCATGACGAGTTTATCCAAATACTCCATGAATATATAATTCATTAGCCGGGAGAAGGTGGCTGGGGCATTGGTTAATCCGAAGGACATGACGGTGTACTCGTATTGGCCATAACGAGTAACAAAAGGCGTTTTAGGAATGTCCCCGTTCTTGATTTTGATTTGATGGTAGCCCAACCTCAAATCCATCTTAGAGAAGACTGAGGATCCAGCGAGCTGATCATACAAGTCGTTTATCCTGGGGAGCGGATACTTGTTCTTTATTGTGACCATATTGACAGGTCGGTAATCTACAACCATCCGTTCCGTTCCATCCTTCTTCTTGACAAAGAGGACGGGACAAGCCCAAGGGGAAGAGCTAGGACGGATGAAACCCTTTTGCAAGGACTCATCGAGTTGTTTCTTAAGCTCAGCTAATTCTAGGGGTGCCATCTTATAATGTCTCCTAGAGATTGGGACAGTTCCAGGGATAAGATCTATCACGAACTCGACATCTCTGTCAGGTGGAACTCCTGGCAGTTCTTCTGGAAAGACATCCGGAAAGTCACAGACTACCGGGATATCTTCGAGTTCTGGTAGAGGGCTGGCATTTAGAGAGTAGAGCTGACGCTCAGCCATTCGGGTCAAGACATTGACTGTCTTGCCGGATGGGTGTGTAAGTTGAACGGTCCTAGTGTAGCAATCAATCTTGGCGTAATGAGTTGTCATCCAGTCCATACCCAAGATGATGTTTATGTCCGAGGACTTGAGAGCGATTAGAGATGCAAGGAAAACAATTCTATCGACAAGGATTTCATTTCCATGGCTTACCCTAGAGGTTTGCCATTTTGAACCAGGGGTTTGAATTACCATGGAGGTAGGCATTTCACAAAAAGTCATGTTGTGCATTCGAGCATAGGTCTCAGATATGAACGAATGGGATGCTCCAGTATCGAAAAGAATAGATGCCGGATGGCAGTTAACGAGAAGCGTACCAAGGACGACGTTAGGATCCTCATAAGCTTCCTCAGCAGAGACATAGTTGACATGACCACGTGCAGTGGGGATTGGCTTGACATAATTCACCTTGCCGGTTGGCTTACCACGACCAACGGTTTTTCCTGGTTGGTTCTGAGGACACTCACGCATGTACTGCCCCGGTTCTCCACACTTGAAGCATGTCATAGTGCCAGTGCGTGGAGCAAAGTTGGTAGGTGGTCCTCCATATGTCTTGGCAGGTGCATACTGTTGAGTTGGGCGAGGCGCCTCATAGGATGGCCTCGGTGTGTACTTGGGTGGCAGAGCAGTGTTAGGAACCCACACACGGCGCTTGTGAGAGCCAGAGCCGGATGAGGAACCAAAGTCACGTGGATGCTTGCGTGTGGCTTCGAAATCAGTCTGGCCCGTCTCAGCACTGATGGCTTTGTTTACCAGCTTCTGGAAGGAAGTGCACTCGTGCAGACGTAGATCTCGGCGGAGTTCAGGGCTGAGTCCCTTGCGGAACCTCGCCTGCTTCTTGGCATCGGTGGATACTTCCTCAGGTGCATAGCGTGCCAAGTTGCCAAACTCGCGACTATAGCCATCCACAGTTAACCGGCCCTGGGTGAAATTGCAGAATTCCTCCCGCTTGCGATCCGTGAGACCTTCCGGAATATGATGTTCACGGAATGCCTCAATGAACTCAACCCAAGTAGTGATTTGGCCAGCAGGACGCATAGCCTCAAAGTTCTCCCACCATAGACTGGCAGGGCCCTCAAGATGGTAGGCGGCGTAGGTAACCTTATCAGCTTCGGCCACACGGGCAGAGTGTAGCTTGTGGGTGATACTACGAAGCCAGTCATCCGCATCCAGAGGTTCAGTGGAGTGGTGGAACTTCGGTTGGCACATCTTGATAAAATCATTGATTGACACCACGTCATTCCTCTGACGGAACCCAGTGTTCTGCTCTATGCGTTCCAGCAGACGTTTGGTCTCTCTCTTGTTTCGTTCGGCCTCGAGCATGACTTCAGCCAAGGAGGGTGGCTGGGGCAGATTTTCATCTCCAGCCCCACTAGCCTCACCCTGCTCCTGAGCAGCAGGAGTGCTGCGAGTGTTGACCATCCTAGGTAAACAAAACAATGGTTTAGACAAGGATGGCAAAAACTTGACATAGGAGTGCAGAATGTAATGGATGACACGGAATGCAGAGATGTTCATCCGTACGACATGGTAATATAGAAACTACTATATATACACCAGTGGTCATACACACCATACATAGTTTAGTACAAGCCAAGGCTAAAGTACAACTGCGGTGAAAGACGATACATCACATCAGAGGCATTCCAAGCTCCTATACATTATTTAACTACACCTCTGAAACTCAGTACTAGCTAAGGTATATTCCACAAGACGCGCAGGACTGTGGAAATACAACTACTACAATACTACTACTGCCACGGTCTAGCTCAGACATTCCCGTAGTAATCTTCGTAAAGATTACCACCGTAGCCTGGAAGTGGAACAGATGGATCTTGAAAATCTCGAGTACTCGAAGGCTGTGGACCATAGGGACATGGATGTGGCCTCGGGCCTGATGCTGGTGGTAACCGACGCCCACATGGAGGTGTAATACCCCCAACGTCACGCCAATCCATACGATCAGGCAGACGAGTCCGTACGGGGTACAAATCCCGCATATGCAGATATCCGGCGTGCACAGCAGGTGCAAGCTGTGTCAAAGTAGTCTAGTGGGCGGCTCGAGTGTTATACAGCTCCATTCGGAGGGCACGGACCTCACAGTCGCTATCCTCCAGCATCTGAACAGTAGTCTGAAGCAGTGGCTCTTCATGAGCGGCATCGGTATACAGACCAGTGTAGTAGCCTTCCTCTCCGGGAAGTGAGGCTGGCATGTAACAGAACTCAGTGTTCAGCAACAGGGCATGCCTAGCCCGGAGAATGGTCATCATCGAATAGGCGGCATCCTGCACTGCCATCTCGATAGTAACCCCGAGTCCATAAGACCAATGGATGGGGTCGTTAGCTCCGGGATATGAGGGGTATATCCGGACTGTGCAGAAATACTGACTCTGATTGAAATCCCGGTACTGTTCCTCCACGGTGTACTCAGGATACCAGCAGTAACCGGTCTCAGTCAGCACACGGACTAGCATGGCCGTGTGACCGGGCACATTAATGCACCAAGTCAAACGAACCACTTGGTGAGGTGTGCGGCCAGACATCTGAAACATGAAATAATGCAAAGGCATTAGTGTTTCTGGAAGAAATCGGGCAGCATAACAACTGTAAATGCTCAAAGGATTTGAGATATCATACAAATGATAGCATAGCCACTCAACAATATCATATCAAGGTTCCGGGTCCAACAAACCATCATACTAAAAGGATAGAAACTGAACTGAAGCTCAAAGGATTACTAACACGTGAACCTAGTAAGGATAAGAGGCCTAGTCCTAAATCCCCGTAGAAAGAATAGACTGACTCAGATCAGAAGGACATAAGGTAAATGAGTAAAAAGAGCCTTATGTTCCCTTCCACAATCAATTCCCCTACATATAACTAAGAATTTTTTCTAGACTCAACATCGACCAGTTTGGCTTGAGAAACCTACAGGCAGTCCAGCTCTGATGCCAACGCTGTCAGGACCCCGATCCTAAGTCACACCGATCTAGCTGTAACACGTCATATCACTTTGCAGCCTCACGCACGGTATTCCCACGGGTGCCACCTTACCTGGCCCGGGACCGTTTGCGCATTTTGGCACACGTATATGACAGTGTCGCTAGCATCCATATGACAGAGAACCCGGGCCGACATGGCTAGTTATAAACCAAAAGTGGCACTAGATTACAGAGACAGGCATCCATGACCCAACAACGAACGTGTCGGTCATCAACGTAAGAACCCAAGTCGTAGCAAGCTACAAGGACTTAAAGGAACAATGCGTGACATTTCCCCTAAGGGACAGACACAGGAACGAAGAAGGACACATGCCGGCCAGCCTACGTGTTCCGAGTAGTAGCAAGCTACCAAGGCTCATTGGAAGCACTAGGAGGCATTTCCCTGTAAGATAGGCTACCAAAGGAAAACAACTAGGTGTCGGATCCCACACATACAAAGCATTTCAATCATACACACAATGTGCTCAATATGTGCAAATACAACATTGCATCACAACAGAACTCTATGACTCAAAGTACTTTATTTAAAAGGCTCCAAGAGCCATACATAACATATCCATACAGGTAGGGGTCACATGACCCATCACTCAAGTCATACAGTCATACAAGCACAAGCGGAAGCTACATGTCTGAGTACAGACAACTTAGAAAAATAAAACAGGCTTGGTGTAGCCTGACTATCTACAAGGCCCTTCACAAGCTCCAGATCTCCGTCTGGGTGACAAGCTACTCGTCGACGTCAACGTCTATGTGGAACCCATCAGAAGGGGCAAGGTTCTCCTCTGCAACAGTTATTAAGCAAACATGAGTACAAAGGTACTCAGCAAGTCTTACAACAGAACCTATCATACATGCAACATTATCAACAGGGGGTAGTGGAGTTCATAGCAGAAGCCAGCTTTGACTCTTGGATAACCTATACTACAACTCTCAACAGATTGCAAGATATTACTACATACACGAGTCCTCTACTCACCACAACAATAGACCACCGAGGATTCTCTTCTGTCATCCTACGGAAGGGCCATCCACGGCACTCACACTTATCTTGAGGCTTTTAGTAGTAACCATCAACTTGTCTATGAACTGTAAGAGTAACCAAGTAGTCCGTACCGCGAACAACGGCTATTCGAATAGATTGATAACCCTGCAGGGGTGTACTTCTTCACACATGTTTTCACCACTTAGCGTCTGCACACGACATGTGCTCGGCAGACTTCAAGCGAAAGCCGACGTGGGTGTAGACCACGACCTAACCAACCACTCAAGTCTCTCGTCCAGGTTTATCGCCTATTTGGGTTCCATCCGTGGGGAGATCCGGCCGGGGTGTCGCTCACGGCCCCAAACGATGTGTACAGGGTTCCCGAGTCACCAAACGGGCAACCGGTACACCGTGCCACGTACCTGTCACATCACAGCCCACCCCGAGGGTCAGCGCTGTGCACGACCACCAGTAAACTACAAACACCAGAAACTAATTGCAACTCCTGGACAGAGAACATGGCAGTCAATAAGTCGAGCGGGGTCATATTTCAGGGCCCAATGTGTGGTAGTAACTGTAACTTGAACCACACATACAGATCTCAGGTCCTATGGATGGTTCCAATGAAACAACCCACCACGTACTCCTACATGGCCTTTCATCGATACCTTTACCAAACACGTTCCACAATTCCCTCTCTTTGCCGGTATGATCATTTCGCTCTGATCCATCACCCAGATGAATCAGACCTGACACAACTCTAAGCATAGCGGGCAACATAACAAATAGCATGGTGGATCACACATCACATGGCTCAATCAACTCCTACACATGCTAGTGGGTTTCAACTATTTACTGTGGCAATGACAGGTCATGCAAGGGAATAGGGTTCAACTACCACAGCAAGTAGAAGTCCACACGCTGTTGCCATAATGCAGTAAAAGAGAGCAGGAGCGAGAAGATGGGTTTGTATCAGAATGATCAATGATTGCTTGCTTGACAGAGTGGTTGTCGGGTACTGCTCTTCAGCTGGATACACAGAAGTATCCTCGGGAGCAGGACCTAACACGGAGAATATCGGCGATACAATCAATAAACAGAAACAAATGCAACAATATGATGCATGCTCAAAATATGGCAAGATGCATGTGTTTTGAGCTAATGCAACTATAACCAGAAGGGTTTGAGCCCATTTGAATCAAAGATTCAAATTGAAACTCAAACTATTATTTAATTAAGTGCATTATCATGTTTTAATGTATACAACAAGGTTAACTTGCTCAGACATGCATGAAACCAGTGCCATTGGAAAGATTGGATTTTTCTGATCAATTTTCATATGTAAATCTTTTCAATCTGAGCTACTGTTGAATTTATAAGATTTTTTTGAAGTTTACTACATTTTCTGGAATATCCTGAATTGTTTTTAAATCTAAAAATCCCAGAAAATCCTTTACTGCGTCAGCATGACATCATGCTGACGTCAGCTAGTCAACAGGGCGGCCCAGGTCAAACCTGACCAGTGGGACCCACTGGTCAGTGTCATAGTTAGTTAACTGACTAATTAAAATTAAATCAAACACTAAACTAGGTTTGACTAACAGGCAAGGCCCACATGTCTGTGACCCAGGGGGGTCAAACCCTTGGTCAAACAGGGCTAACTCGCCGGTGTTTAGCCGCCTGCGAGGCCAAACGCGGCGGTGAAGTGCGGGTTTTGTGCTCCGGCTGCCAAAACAACGGCGGAGCACACCTACGGCTAGCTGGGAGTGAGCTGCGTCGAGTGGTGGTGGTGGTTGGCCTCGGGGTCACCGGAAACGACGCCGACGAAGAGTCCAGCGGCTGCCGGAGTTCGGGCGAGGTCGAAAACAATGGTGCGGTGCTCGTAGAGGTGCGTGGAGTGGTCCTACAGCATGTACACGGAACGGTGAAGCTGATGGGCACGGTGGCCGGGCCATTAGATGGCCGGAGCCTCATCGGCGATGAGCTCCGCGGCGGCGCGTGCAGGTGAGCTACGTGCGGTGCGTTCAGTGTAGGAGAGAGCCAACAGAGAGGGGGAGGACGAAGCTGGGCTCACAGCGGTTGCAGTAGACGCCGATGCGAGCTTGGGGACGGTTGGAGCTGAGCGGGGCGGCGAGGGGGATCTTTGCGGCCGGAGTTGGGGAAGACGGGGTCGGGGGCGTCTCCAGAGCGGGCGAGCGCTCAGGGCTCAGCCTGCTCGACGCAGTCGAGGACGGTGGAGTGGACGGACACGACGACGAGGCTCAGGGACGGCAGTGGACGCGGCTACCACGACGGCGCAAGCACGGCGGCGTTGGCCATGGTGCGGGGAGGGCGAAGGAGAGGAGCTGGGGAGAAGTGAGCGTGTCGGCGAGCTTGGGGACGAAGTGGACGATCGATCCAAGCCTCCAGAGCGGCGAGGGGAGGAAGCAGGGCGGCGGTCAGCTGCGTGGCGCGCGCTGCGGCCGCCGTCGAGCACCTGCCCGCCTGCCTGGCCGAGCCAAGCAGCTCGCTGGAGCGGCGGCTGGGCTGGGCCGGCAGGGCGCCAGGTAAACCCTTTCTCTCTCCCTCTTTTCTATTTCTTTCTGTTTCATTTCTTTTGCAACTTTGTTGAATTACTTAAAATGCCCGAACATTTTTATAGCTCATAAAACTAGTCATGCCCACTGTATATAATATGAACAGCATGGAACATTTTAGTTTATGATTATTTGGGCACACAAAATATTTTATAGCATTTAAATGCCCAAATGCAAATACCATATGATTTAATCCAGAGACCTTGGATGTCCTAGAAAATTGTGCACCATTTTTGGCAGAGGTTTAAGACCAAGGCAGAAATGATGAACATTTTTGAAGGACATTTTGGGTACATTGGAAAAGATTTTAATAAACCCTAGTTGTTAGAAGAGGGGTGCTGGGTTTCTGTCATTCCCATTTCAAGTTTATTTGATAAGTAAACATGATGCACACTCTAGCTAGTCCTAATGCAAGCACTAACTAGGGATGTGACATCTATGAACTGTACAGGTAACCCAGAAGTCCATTACCGCGGACACGGCTATTCGAATAGATCATATATAACCCTGCAGGGGTGTACTTCTTCACACACGCTCTCGCCACTTACCGCCATGTACACGTCATGTATCTCGGCAACCTTCAAGCGGAAGCCTGGCGAGGGTGTCGGCCACGACCTGACTAACCACACAAGTCCCTAGTCCAGGTTTATCGCCTATTTGGGTTCCATCCATGGGGAGATCTGGCCGGGGTGTCGCTCACGGCCCCAAACGATGTGTACAGGGTTCCCGCATCACCAAACGGGCGACCGGTACACCGTGCCACGTACCTGCCGCGTCACAGCCCACCCCGAGGGTCAGCGCTGCGCACGACCTCAAGTAAACTACAAACTCCAGAAACTAGTTGCAACTCCTGGACAGAGGACAAGGGCAGTTAATAAGTCGAGAGAGCTTGTAGCACCCGGAGCCCAATGCGTGGTAGTAACTGTTCATGGATCAACCAACACAGAACCCAGTTCCTGAGGACGGCTGCAATGAGACAACCCACCATGTACTCCTACATGGCCTCTCATCGCCACCTTTACCAAATCGTGTTCACACACTTAGCTCTCAACAATAGGACATGTTCACCACATTCCAATTCATCCCCGATGAATCAGACCTGACACAACTCTAAGCAATAGCAGGCATAACCAGAAAGCATGAATGAGTAGGCACAACATGGCTCAAACAACTCCTACTCATACTAGTGGGTTTCAACTATTTTCTGTGGCAATGACAGGTCATGCAGTGGAAAGGGGTTCAACTACCGCAACAGGTAACAGTTGAAGCGTTGTTGTCCTAATGTAGTAAAAAGAGCAAGAGTGAGAGAGTGGGATTGTATCGGAATGCTCAAAGGGGTTTTGCTTGCCTGGCACTTCTTAAGAGAGTAATAGTCTTCATCGGTGTCATCGAACTCAATGTCGGAACGTCGTCTACTGAGAGGGGACAAACACCGGCAAACAAGAGAGAACACAATCAATGCAATGCGACAATATGATGCATGATAATGACATGGCAATCTGCTGTTGATTGAGCTAATGCAACTAGCAACCATGTTAAATGAAGTTGGTTTGAACCAAAGGTTCAAATTCAAACTCCATATGTGATTATTTATATGCCATTTAGTTGATGTCCTGATCAGTAGGTTTAACTTGTTCAAACATGCATGAAAATGGCATAAACAGATTTCTTGAATTTTTCTGATCATTTTTCATATATAAATTATTTTCATTGGAGTTATAGATTATTTTCTGTGATTTTTAGAAGTTTTAGCTATTTTCTGAAATAAATAAATCATTTCTGATTTATTTTAATTCCAGAAAATACTTACTGCGTCGGCATGACCTCATGCTGACGTCAGCAGGTCAACAGGGGTTGGTGAAGGTCAAACCTGACCAGTGGGCCCCACTGGTCAGTGACTAGCCTAACTAACCGAGTTAAAAAAACACTAATCTATTCCTAACCTGGGTTAGTTAAGGGCGTGGGCCCACATGTCAGTGTCAGAAGGGTTAATTAAGCTTAAAAAAACTTAACTTAGATTAGCAGGGGCCAGGGCCCACTTGTCAGTGACTGGGCGGGGGTCGTTAGTGCCTAAATTAAAAAGAGGACACGTCGGCTGGTCGGGAGATAGCCGGCGATGACCACAGCCGACGGCGGGGGTCCGCCGGAGTTGCGCCAGAGGCGACAGAACGAGGCGCCGAGGGCACCAGGAGGGAGCCTGCGCTCCCGCGCATCCAGCAGAGGCAGCAGCAGGTCGCGGGGTGCCCGGAGTCGACGACGACGAGCACTTGAGCAGTGGCTGGAGATCGGGCGTCGGCGAAAACGACGCTACAACGCACGGTAGGAGCAACTGGTGGGTGCTCTGTGCTCCTGGCGACGTGCTGAACATGTTGAAGTGCTCGGTTGCGGTCATTGCTAGCTCTGGCCGCGACGGTGATGAGACACGACGGCGGCGGGCTTTGGAGCTCAAGGGAATGGCGGCTACAGGACGAAATCGAATGCAGGAGGAGAGGGGTACGGAGCAGGAGCTCACAGCGGTGTCGGAGAGGAGGTCAGAAGGCTCGGGGGAGGCCAGATGGCGTCGGGGCATCTCCGGCAATCTGGGGAGCTAGAGGTTGAAGACGACGACGTCGAGGGCGTTGCGGTGCTCCCCAGCTTGTGTACGTCGACGAAGAGGAAGAAGGAGCTGCGGTGGTTCTTCTTGGCGTGTCGACCGGGCATGGG
>LR738711.1:492479155-492603328 GCA_902687465.1 Secale cereale | reverse complement strand
TCCGGCACTGCTCGGGCGCGTGTGAGGGAGAGAGCAGGGGGAAGAGACGAGGACGAGGGAGAGACTGAGGGGGTCCAGGGGGCGCGTGGCATCGTCCAGAGGCATCCAGGGGGTGGAGGAGGCAACCAGGCAGGGTGGAGGTGGCCACACGGCGATGCGCGTGCGTCGGGCACGCGCCCGTCCTCCTGGCAAGGAGGAAGACGACAGGAGGAGGCCAGGTGGGCTGGGACGAAACTGCTGGGCCACCAGGTAAGCTTCTCTCTCTCTTTTCTTTCTATTTTCTGTTTTCTATTTCTTTTGTAACTTTGTGGCTTTTCTAAAAATGCTTAGGCACTTTCAAAAATCACCAAACTGCTCATGCCCACTGTTTAGCATATAACCAACATGGAACATTTCAGTTTAGGATTATTTGGACATTTAGAATAATTAGTAGCATTTAAATGCCCAAATGCAAATACTTTAAGATTTATTTCAAAAATCCAGAATGGTCCTAGAAATATGTGCAACATTTTTGGCAGAGGTTTTTAATCAATCCAAAAATGATGAACTTTTCCAAAGGGCATTTTGGGTTCATTGATTTTTTTTAATTTGACTCTAGTTGAATTCATTTGGTGCTAGGGTTTGAACATCCCCATTTCTAGTTTCTGAGAAATTTAAACATGATGCAACAGGCAAGTGCTATCCTAGGGCAAGGTAAAGCTAGGGATGTGACAGTGTTCTAGGCTCGTGTCTCTAGTACGGTCTAGCCTAGGACCAGCACAGTACCGTCGTTGAGCGTTTATTCAACTTTGCATCTCTGA
Source organism: Secale cereale (assembly GCA_902687465.1). Classification (NCBI taxonomy): domain Eukaryota; kingdom Viridiplantae; phylum Streptophyta; class Magnoliopsida; order Poales; family Poaceae; genus Secale; species Secale cereale. Next base: position 492,602,528 of record LR738711.1, on the reverse strand, counting down.
ATTGATTATTGCTGACCCTTTTTGCTACCATCTTATAAGCCTTCCCAGCTTCACATACATCTACGTCGTGCGTTTGACTCTCCCTGGTAATCGCTTTATCCAAGCTTTGAGAGTTTTGACTACCACAGTTGCCGATCACCACCTGCTGCTGGGTAAGAACTGGTAAGAATATGAGATTTGCTTGACAGATTTGTGACGCCCCACCACCACCATTTTCTAGTAGTATGTAGGATCATATTTTTGTGTGTTTCTATTGCTGCTAACCATGCCAGGATCACAAGTCGACGAGACTGACTAGGAGAACATGACGAACAAGGAGTTGCATGATAAATTTAGCAAATGATGGGTCAACCGGTAGAAGATGTGATGACCAGTTTTTACAACGCACTAGCAAGGATGGATGGCATTGAGAAGTCAATTGACACCAAGTTGGATGCCAAATTCGCTGAAGTGCTTGCGCGTCTACCTCCACCTGCTGCACCATTGCAACAACAACAACAACAACAACCACCTTCACGTCGCGAAACCGCCCTCCGCAAAGCGAGCCGTGTCGCTCTTCAGCCTGGCCAAACTGTTGGTGCTGCTGTTGATACTTCTGTGGCTCCTACTGCTGCTGAGGGGGAGGGCGATTACATGGGCGATTACGAGGATGAGGTTGATCAAAATCAGAACTACGTGTAACAACCAGCACCACAACCACCAGGTCGTCCACATGCAAATAATCGCAATGGTAGGGCTGCACCACACCCTCAGGTACGCGATCATGACCATCTCCCTAAACTAAAATTGAATATTCCACCATTTGAGGGTAGATATGTTCTTGATATATATCTTACTTGGGAGTTAGAAACCGAACAACGTTTTACATGTTTAAAATATCCCGAGGAGAGACATGTTGCTGCTGCTCTTTGTGATTTCACTAGTTTTGCTTGTGTGTGGTGGTGTGAATATTGTAGATTATATCCGGATAATATTCCAACTACTTGGGATGCTTTGAAAACTTCTATGCGTACTCATTGGGTTCCACCATATTATCAACGCGAATTACAACAGAAATTGCAGCGTTTAAGACAAGGAAAAAATTCTGTAGAGGAATATTATCAGGAATTACAAACTGGCCTGATTAGATGTGGTATTGTTGAGGATAATGAGGCTATGCTTGCACGTTTTATGACTGGCTTAAATAGAGAGATTCAAACAACTCTAGAGTATAAGGAGTATAATAATATCACTCGTTTATTCCATCTTGCTTCCAAAGCTGAACGTGAAGTGCAGGATCGACAGGCCTTGGCACAAACTAATTTTTCTGCAGGTCGACCTTCATCATGGACGCCACGTGCATCATCTACTTCGACACGTCCGGATGCACCACCGCCTACTTCATCCGTCACTTCTAGCCGTGATAAAAGCAAACAGGCACCAGCACCATCAACCAGGAGTACACCTTCCGGTCCTGCGCAGAGCCCTTCTTCATCCATGGTATCCAATGGGCCAACACATGATGGTATATGTCGTCGTTGCACTGGTCGTGGTCACTATGCGAGCAAATGCCCATCGCAGCGTGTCATGATTGCTACTGAGGATGGTGGTTATGAGTCTGCTAGTGACTATGATGAGGAGATTTTGGCTCTTATTACACGTGAAGAACATGGTGGAGATGATTCTAAAAATGAGACGCAATACATGGCTCCTGAAGACGCTGACAGGTATGAATGTTTAGTTGCTCAACGTGTTTTGAGTGTGCAGGTCACACAAGCGGAGCAAAATCAGAGGCATAATTGTTCCATACAAAGGGAGTTGTGAAGGAATGTTCTGTTCGCGTCATCATAGATGGAGGGAGCTGCAACTACTTGGTTAGCATGGAAATGGTGGAGAAGTTATCTCTCACCACAAGACCACATCCACATCCTTACTACATCCAATGGTTCAACAACAGTGGCAAGGTTAAGGTAACATGTACTGTTCGTGTGCATTTTAGTATCTCCACATATGCTGATTATGTTGATTGTGATGTGGTACCCATGCAAGCATGTTCCTTATTACTTGGTAGACCATGGCAATTTGATAAAAATTATGTACACCATGGTTGAAACAATCAGTATACTCTTGTTCATAAGGATAAATGTATTACTTTGCTTCCTATGTCTCCTGATTCCATTTTGAAAGATGATATTAATAGAGCTAATAAAGCAAAACAGGAGCTAAATAAGAGTGAAAATCAGAATGTGGCAAAAGAATTTGAGCAACAAATGAAGCCTAATAACACACCATCATCTCATGTTGCATCTGAAATTAAATTAAAAAGTGGATGTTTACTTACCACCAAATCTGATATTGATGATCTAGATTTAAGCAAATCTGTTTGCTATGCTTTTGTGTGCAAAGAGGCATTATTTTCATTCGAGGACGTGCCTTCCTCTTTGCCTCCTGCTGTCACTAACATTTTGCAGGAGTTCACAGATGTCTTTCCACAAGACTAGCCACCGGGATTGCCACCTATTCGAGAAATTGAGCATCAGATTGACTTAATTCCCGGTGCATCGCTACCCAACCGTGCACCATACCGTACCAATCCAGAGGAGACGAAGGAGATCATGCGTCAAGTACAGGAGCTACTCGACAAAGGTTATATACGCGAATCCCTTAGTCCTTGTGCTGTCCCTATTATTCTAGTGCTGAAAAAGGATGGTGCATCGCGTATGTGTGTTGATTAAAGAGGCATTAATAATATTACTATTCATTATCGTCATCCTATTCCTAGGTTAGATGATATGCTTGATGAATTGAGTGGCTCTACAATATTCTCCAAAGTTGATTTGCGTAGTGGATACCATCAAATTCGTATGAAATTGGGAGATGAATGGAAAACAACATTTAAAACTATGTTTGGATTATATGAGTGGTTAGTCATGCCTTTTGGGTTAACTAATGCACCTAGTACTTTCATGAGATTAATGAATGAAGTTTTACGTGCTTTCATTGGACGATTTGTGGTAGTTTACTTTGATGATATATTGATTTACAGCAGATCTTTGGAGGAACATTTGGAACATTTACGTGCTGTTTTTATTGCTCTACATGATGCATGTTTGTTTGGTAACCTTGGAAAGTGCACCTTTTGCACCGACCGAGTATCTTTTCTTGGCTATGTTGTTACTCCACAGGGAATTGAGGTTGATAAAGCCAAGATTGAAGCTATTGAGAGTTGGCCGCAGCCCAAAACGGTCACACACGTGAGGAGTTTCCTTGGCCTTGCTGGATTCTATAGGCGTTTTGTGAGAGATTTAAGCACCATTGCTGCACCTCTCAGTGAGCTTACAAAGAAGGATGTGCCTTTTGTTTGGGGTACTGAACAGGAAGAAGCATTCACGGTATTGAAAGATAAGTTGACACATGCTCCTTTACTCCAACTACCTGATTTTAATAAGACTTTTGAGCTTGAATGTGATGCTAGTGGAATTGGGTTAGGAGGTGTGTTATTACAAGATGGTAAACCTGTTGCATACTTTTCTGAAAAATTGAGTGGGCCTAGTCTGAATTATTCTACTTATGATAAGGAATTATATGCTCTTGTTCAGACTTTGGAAACATGGCAACAAAATTTAAGGCCCAAAGAATTTGTTATACATTATGATCATGTATCTTTGAAGCACATTAAAAGTCAAGCAAAACTTAATCGTAAACATGCTAAATGGGTTGAATTCATAGAGACTTTCCCTTATGTAATTAAACAAAAGAAGGGAAAAGAAAATGTTATTGCTGATGCATTGTCTCGTCGTTATACTATGCTTTCACAACTTGACTTTAAAATATTTGGTTTGGAGACCATCAAAGATCAATATGTGCATGGTGCCGAATTTAAAGATGTATTGTAGAATTGTAAAGAAGGGAGAACATGGAACAAGGTTGTCGTTAATGATGGATTTGTGTTTCGTGCTAACAAGCTATGCATTCCAGCCAGCTCTGTTCGTCTTTTATTGTTGTAGGAGACGCATGGTGGAGGATTAATGGGACACTTTGGCATTAAGAAGACGGAGGACGTACTTGCTACACATTTCTTTTGGCCAAAGATGAGACGGGATGTTGAGCATTTTGTTGCTCGCTGCACTACATGTCAAAAAGCTAAGTCACGACTCAATCCTCATGGTTTATATATGCCTTTGTCTGTCCCTAGTGTTCCTTGGGAAGATATATCTATGGACTTTGTTTTGGGTTTACCTCGAACAAAGAAGGGGAGGGATAGCATATTTGTTGTCGTGGATAGGTTCTCAAAGATGGCACACTTTATACCATGTCATAAAAGCGATGATGCTGCTAATGTTGTTGATTTGTTCTTTCGTGAAATTATTCGCTTGCATGGTGTGCCAAATACTATTGTTTCAAATCGGGATACTAAATTTCTTAGCCACTTTTGGAGATGTTTATGGGCTAAGTTGGGGACTAAACTGCTTTTTAGTACTACTTGTCACCCCCAAACTGATGGACAAACTGAAGTAGTCAATAGAACTTTGTCTACTATGCTTAGGGCTGTTTTGAAGAACAACAAGAAAATGTGGGAAGAATGCTTGCCTCATATTGAATTTTCTTATAATCGTTCGTTGCATTCTACTTATAATCGTTCGTTGCACATCATATTGAAGTAGTCAATAGAACTTTGTCTACTATGCTTAGGGCTGTTTTGAAGAATAACAAGAAAATGTGGGAAAAATGCTTGCCTCATATTGAATTTGCTTATAATCGTTCGTTGCATTCTACTACTAAGATGTGCCCTTTTGAAATTGTCTATGGTTTCCTACCTCATGCACCTATTGAGTTGTTGCCTCTTCCATCTTCGGAGAAGGTTAATTTTGATGCTAGACAACGTGATGAATTGATCTTAAAAATGCATGAGTTAACTAAGGAAAATATTGAGCGCATGAATGCTAAATATAAACTTGTTGGAGATAAGGGTAGAAAACGTGTTGTCTTTGCACCTGGAGATCTTATTTGGTAACATTTGCGTAAGGATAGGTTTTCTAATTTGCGCAAGTCAAAGCTAATGCCACGTGCTGATGGTCCTTTCAAGGTGTTAGAGAAAATAAATGATAATGCATATAAACTTGAGCTGCCTGCAGATTTTGGGGTTAGTCCCACATTTAACATTGCAGATTTGAAGCCTTACTTGGGTGAGGAAGATGAGCTTCCGTCGAGAACGACTTCAATTGAAGAAGGGGAGGATGATGAGGACATCACTAATAGGGTTACACCAACAACCCCAACTGATACATATACATGACCAATTACTAGAGCTCGCGCATGCCAATTAAATTACCAGGTACTTTCGTTTCTTGGTAATGATTCTAATGTTCATGAGAATATGATGCTGCCTAAATTGGATACATTTGTCTTGCTTACAAATGAAGGGCCTAGCTTGGACAAGAAGGATGAACATTGGAGCAAGATCAAGCATGGAGATGATGGCATGCGTAAGGGGAACAAGAATGGAGTTACAAGTGATGATTTTAGGACTTTGAAGCCACCATAATGAGTGCGTGAAGCCTTGGACGAAATATACAAGATGCCACTTCATAAATTTCGTCGAGAGGCTATTATAGGTGCTAGGTCACCTTATTATTAGGCCAGGCCCATGTAATTTTGAAATACTTGAGTATAGCCTATTTTTAGAGTCCGTATGTGTGGGGAAACAAGAGTTAGGGTTGGTTTTGGACCCCTCCTCCAAGGGCCACAAAATCCCCCCTCTTCCTCCATATATACAGCCCTTAGGGCGTCGTTTAGACTTTGGGTTTTGTTTAGATTAAAGTTCGCCATAGCTGCAACTTTGCGTACTTCGTTTGTGTTCAACGACTAGACAAAGGCGTCACAGAACCCCACCTTGATCAATAAAGCTTTCCTCTTGAATTCGCAATATCCAGATTGCAATCTCAGTTTCTATCTTGTTCTTCGTTTGCCTGTAGGAAACAGACCTTCGTGGTCAGGTTGATCGTGCTCCGGCGCGGTCAATAACCTCTCGGAGTTGGTTTAGCGATTGCTAAGGCGCGACGTCCTTGCACGTTCGTAGTCGGATCATCAAAGTCGACTTCCTCCAAAACGATAGCCACCATCTCATCGAAAGACGGGACACCTTTGCCTCTATCAATGGCCCAAGCACGGGGGCTCCTGTCGGTGCACTAAAGATTGGGCCCTTTAGTACCCCATACTTGTGCACGGGCAGTTGCAGCCACACCCATGGCAGGCCTGCCGGGGACAGCTAGGAGCAAATACAAGGCGACCAAGATAGCATCCGAGCCAGTAATTAGAGAACATAAGACACGATTGAGCCCCCGGCAAGGTCCTTGCCGGGATGATTTGCAAAGCACCAGCAGGACCATCACCCTTTAGGTTGAGAGCTCTAACACCATCGACAATGTCACGACCAAGATCCAAGGGCATCTGCATGGTGGCATGCAGATCTTTGTGAAGACTAGAAGGCAAGGTTTCCAGCAAGATTATTGCCCGGGACATTGGCAAGGTTCTGCTGCCCTGCCACCGCTCCAGCACAATGACCAGCCCGCCAGCCTGGCAAGCACCTGCGTGGTGGCATGCAGATCTTCGTGAAGATCCCTCCACCGCTCCAGCGTAGCGGCTAGCCAATCAACTTGGCATTGCATGCCTCATCATCCTGGGTGCATGTCAAGATGGGGTGAGGCGGCGACAGACGGGACGGGCTCTGTTTCCGTCCCTGATAAAGTTAGGGGCATGTAACCAGCGCATTTAATCCATTTGTCCTAAGACGTCAGTGATAAGTATAGACACTGTAGCAGCTTTACACCTCCTATGTTTCTGCACACCTCCTGTGTGCCTGTACGCCACTATGGTAGCCCCTTGGTATAAAAGGAGGTCGAAGGTGATACAAGAGGAGACTTTTGAACTTTCAGGCCCAGTTTGCATGCATAGCAACTAGCCGAAGCTCAAGAACACTCAATATATACACTCAAAGCAGGACTAGGGTTTTACGCTTCTCAGCGGCCCGAACCTGGGTAAATCCCTCGTGTTGATCGCTATATCTGCTCTTTGTGCACTCCTCTTCCCCGCCAAACCGTAGAAGGGATCCTCTTGATCCTGTAGGTGTCGTTTCCCCGACATCTTCGGCATGCCAGGTAGGGGCCAATCCCTCATGCGGCTCCTCTTCGGCTGTCTCTTTGGCAGAAGGGCGCCCGACAGCTAAGCCACTGTGCTCTCCGGAAGGCTCCCCATGCTCGGCAAAATCCTCCTCTACGTTGGCTTCGTCTTCCACAAAGCCGACACTGCCGACCTCTGCGGCAAGGGCTGCCTCTTCCTTCCTGCTGGCAATATAAGTCGTCTCTTCGTCGGTGGTGGGGCGAATGAGGTTCGTTTCTTCCCGGATAGCCCTCTCCAACAATTTGTCGAAGAACTCTTGTGCTTGCTCCACGGATGGCTCGGCCCAAGTCTGATCAAGGCCATGGGCCTTGAACACCGACATCATGGCAATGATTGAGTTCAGGGCAGATTTGTTGCACAAGGGAATCACGCCCGCCGGCAATGTGAGTGGCTTGTCGGCGGCCTTGAAGTGGAACAACCTTTGGCAGAGAGCCACATGTTGCATGATCGTCAGATTGTTGTTCATGCCGGGGTGTAGCCTTATGATATCTGTCGCGTTCCGGTACTCCCAATCTGGTCTCCCCTTGTTTTGTAGAGGGGCGGTACGGCGGCGAAGGAAGTCGGCACCAATCATCTCGACTGTGAGCCCGGTAGCCTTGAGGCGCTGAATCCCGGTGACTGCGACTGTGAGCTTCCCGTCTTGAAGGTCGAGGTTGCCCCAGTCGCTACCATGGATCTGTTTTGTTTGCCGGGGTATACAGAACGGATGCGGGCCCTTCTCCACGATCCATCACCACCTGCCCTGTAATGCCCAGGATGGGACTATACCTCCTACGTGTCGAGGCACGACTTAAAGGTATAAGCCCTTTCTAGAATGATCTCAAGTTTGGTATCTTTCTTTTGGATCTTCGCACGAAACATCACAACCCGACTACGGGCGAAGATCCAAAAGAAAGATACCAAACTTGAGATCATTCCAGAATGGGCTTATACCTTTAAGTCGTGCCTCGACACGTAGGAGGTATAGTCCCATCCTGGGCATTACATGCCCTGCCATTCGTCCCACTTCTCGCAGGCGGCCCCCTCCGGGTACGTCTTCTTGGCCAACACCCTTGGGATCCAAGTGACATAGCCAGAAAGGGCCCCTCCCGCCTGGATGCGTGGAACAAAGTAATGGCGAAAGAGGGCCGTAATGGGGATAACCCCGGCGAAGTTCTCACAAAGGTGGGCGAAGATCGACATACATGCCACAACATTCGGCGTGAAATCCAAGATATGGAGGCCGAATGTGTACATGATGTCATTGAAGAAATCAGAAAATGGGGGACAGAGTCCGCAATAGAAGTAATCGACAAAGAAAGGAAATTTATCTGGAGCAGGCCCGACGCAAGAAGCTGGGATGACGCGAGTAGCGGCGTGCCCCATCGTCGCTCTCCCCCACATACACAGATACCACTCCTTCAGAGCGCGCGCATCGAGCGTTGGAGCGAAGACGACGTTCTCCCTCCACATCTTCACCAACTCGCTCCCCATCACCTCTTCCCCCTTGCTCGCCTTTGGCGCCTCCTTGCCCTTGCTCGTTTTAGGTGCCAAGGGAGACTGGAGAGGAGTGGGAGGCCGAGGATGGTGGGAGCGCAGGGGAGGAAGATGGATGAGGACATCAATAAATCCTGTCCATAGGATACTTTCCCCTTGCCACGCATCGACAGATCGTAGACTCCACTTCCGGGAGCGACTTGCTGTCGTTTCTTGACGCTTACTCAGGGTACCACCAAATCTTCATGATGAAGGAAGATGAAGAGAAGACCGCGTTTATCACCCCATGTGATATGTATTGTTTTATACGAAGGCCTTTTGGTTTGAAAAGCGCTGGTTCAACGTTTGCCAGAGCAGTCCAGATCGGTTTTGAGCCCCAGCTACATAGAAATATGGAAGCTTATATGGATGACATAGTGGTCAAAACGAAGGATGAGGCAATGCTCATACAACATTTAGAAGAAACATTTGCAAATTTGTGCAAGATCAATCTCAAGCTCAATCCTGAGAAGTGTGTGTTCGACGTCCCGTCCGGCAAGCTACTCGGATACTTTGTATCTCAGCATGGGATCGAAGCGAACCCTGACAAGATCAAGGCAATTGAGCAGATTGAAGCACTAAGATGAGTGAAAGATGTGCGTTGACTTGCTGGCTGTGTTGCTGCTCTGAGTAGGTTCATCTCCAAATCTGTTGAGCGCACCCTCCCCTTTTTGAAGATCTTGAAAAAGGCAGGTCCAATGAAGTGGACTCCAAAAGCGGAGGCAGCGCTGCTGAAAGCACATTTGCTCTCCGGGTGGTTTTGGTAATTAATGACAACATACTTTGTGGTTGGACTAATACTTTTATCAAGTATGTTTCAGGAATTTCAATCACTTTGGTATGGCAAGATGACTGAAGAAGTGGACCCCTCAAATGCTAAGGCAAGCATTGGCAAAAGCTCAAGACTCCATTTCTGGTTTAGTGATCAAAGATCACATTGAGTCCATAGGAAAAGCCAATACTATTAAAAGGGGATGAGGTTGTGTTGATGATCTGGTTGCTCAAGTGCTTAGTGATTTAGCTCCTTCAACTATCAGCACCTTTCACTTTTCAAACACACTCATAAGTAATCTCGGACAAACCGATTCTTCCAACTCCGTCCCACCGAGATGAACCACTTTAGCCATATCCCAAACCCTAGAAAAATCGGTCACACCGAGTTTGAGATCGGTCTCACCGAAACTGAACTGCCAACCTTCTGTAACCACTTCACATCATTTCGGAATATCCGAGTTTGCATTATCGGTCTCACCGAAATGGGCAAGGTTCTGTCTTGACTCAAATCGGTCTCACCGATAATTCATTTTCGGTCTAACCGATTTTGGCATGTTCCTATTCTTTCTCAAATCGGTCCAACCGAGTTTTCTTTCTCGGTCTCACCGAAATCTCCAACGTTCATATCAGATGCACTTTCGGTCCCACCGAGATGGTATTTTCGGTCCCACCGAAAATCCCAACGTTCACTATATTTGAACTTTCGGTCTGACCGAGTTTTCACTTCGGTCTCACCGAGATTGCTCAAATGTGTGTGTAACGGTTGGATTTTGTGTGGAGGCTATATATACCCCTCCACCCCCTTCTCATTCGTGAGGAGAGCCATCAGAAAGTACCACCACTTCTATCATACACTTTCTGAGAAGTGAACCACCTACCCTTGTGTTGAGATCAAGCCATTCCATTCCTACCATATGAAACTTGATCTCTAGCCTTCCCAAGTTGCTTTCCACTCAAATCTTTCTTCCACCACAGCCATATCAGTGAGGAGAGTTGAGTGTTGGGGAGATTATCACTTGAAGCACAAGAGCAAGGAGTTCATCACCATCAACACCATCTATTACCTTTTGGGGGGTGGTGCCTCCTAGATTGGTTAGGTGTCGCTTGGGAGCCTCCGTCTTTGAGATGTGGAGTTGAACCAAGAAGTTTGTAAGGGCAAGGAGATCGCCTACTTCGTGAAGATCTACCCCGAGTAAGGCTAGTCCTCCGTGGGCGTAGGCCGTGATGGAATAGACAAGGTTGCTTCTTCGTGGACCCTTTGTGGGTGGAGCCCTCCGTGGACTCGCGCAGCCGTTACCCTCCGTGGGTTGAAGTCTCCATCAACGTGGATGTACGATAGCACCACCTATCGGAACCACGACAAAAATCTCCGTGTCACCAAACTGCGTTTGATCTTCTCCACCTCTCTTTTACATGTGCAATTTACTTTCCACTCAAATCTTTCTTCCACCACAGCCATATCAGTGAGGAGAGTTGAGTGTTGGGGAGTTTATCACTTGAAGCACAAGAGCAAGGAGTTCATCATCATCAACACCGTCTATTACCTTTTGGGGGGTGGTGCCTCCTAGATTGGTTAGGTGTCGCTTGGGAGCCTCCGTCGTGATGTGGAGTTGAACCAAGAAGTTTGTAAGGGCAAGGAGATTGCCTACTTCGTGAAGATCTACCCCGAGTAAGGCTAGTCCTCCGTGGGCGTAGGCCGTGATGGAATAGACAAGGTTGCTTCTTCGTGGACCCTTCGTGGGTGGAGCCCTCCGTGGACTCGCGCAGCCGTTACCCTCCGTGGGTTGAAGTCTCCATCAACGTGGATGTACGATAGCACCACCTATCGGAACCACGACAAAAATCTCCGTGTCACCAAACTGCGTTTGATCTTCTCCACCTCTCTTTACTATATATGCAATTTACTTTCCGCTGCCCATACTCTAGAATTGCATGTGTAGTATGTTACTTGACTTGATCTTAATTGCAAAACTGCCTAAAACTTTGCACAACCAAAAGGCAGATTTTTATATTGTCAAGTAGTCTAATCACCCCCCCTCTAGACCTACTTCTTCGATCCTACAGCTGCAAGATTTGAAGAGGTACCTCTCCTCTACGCCAACACTAGTCGCACCTAAACCACAAGTATTGTTGCTGCTATATCTAGCGGCAACAAATCAAGTGGTTAGTGTTGCGCTAGTGGCGCAGAGAGAAGTTGATGCAGAAGCAGCAGCAGTGGCAAGACCGTCGGATGATGAGCCAGAGCCCTCCCCGGCAGGGTCTGGTGCCGGCATGGCAGGACCCCCGGCAGAGTCTGGTGCCGGCAAGGCATGACCCTCGTCAGAGTCTGGTGCCGGCGAGGCGGGATCTGCACAAGCAAATGAAGTGTCGCAGAATAAGAAGATGGTGTAACACCCAATTTATATTGTCAGCTCCCTCTTGCAGGGGGCTAGATCAAGATACTCCGGTGTGCAGAAGTTGCTCTTCGGCCTCCTTATGGCCTCGAGGAAGCGGCGCCACTATTTCCAGGCACATGAGATCACCGTCATCACTCGCTTCCCGTTGCAACGGATCCTACACAACCTGTATGCAACTGGAAGGATTGTAGAGTGGGCGTTGGAAATGTCAAGCTTTGGTCTCAGGTTTGAAAGTACTTCAACAATTCATAGCAGAGCCTTGGCGGAGTTCATTGTAGAATGGACCTCAACACCTGACAAGGAGATTCAGGAAACCACCCTCCCTGGCAAGGGAAGGATCCGTGACTGGGTTATGTATTTTGATGGGGCTTTCTCACTGCAAGGCGCCGGTGCTGGTGTGCTACTTGTCGCACCCACCGGAGAGCACCTCAAATACGTGATCCAGATGCACTTTCCACGGGAGAGATTAACAAACAACACTGCAGAGTATGAGGGACTACTTGCCGGTCTCTGGATCGCGGTAGACCTTGGGATCAGGAAGCTCATTATCAGAGGTGATTCATAGCTTGTCGTCAAGCAAGTCAACAAAGACTACCAGAGCCCATTGATGGAGGCTTACGTAGATGAAGTAAGGAAATTGGAGGAATATTTTGATGGTCTCCAAGCAGAGCATGTTTCTCGAGCAGAGAACAACATTGCTGACGATCTGTCAAAACATGCTGCCCTCAATTTACCTGTGGAACCATGGACTTTTGTGCTCCGGCTGACTTAGCCATCCATTGAACCATAGGCGAGGCAGGATAAACGAAGGAAGTTGGGCCCCGACAAGTACTTTGCCGCTGATCTCCCAGGAGCCGCCGACAAGGAGGTTGTCGGGGATGACACCAAGCTTGCCGGGGGGCAACATGCTCCGGTAGGGCCTCAGGCCCTTGCGGTAGAGACAACTGCTCCCATGGTAGAAGACAAGCCTTTAGTCCTCGCTGTCGAGCCTCAGGCTCCAACATGGGCATAACACATCGTCCAGTTCCTCCAAACAGGGGAACTCCCCGAGGAACAGGAAGAAGCAGAGAAAGTAGCCCGTCGGTCTAATATGTACCAGTTTCTGGATGATGTCCTGTATAGAAAAACACCGAACGATGTGAAATTGAAGTTCATTCCTCGGGAGGATGGACTAGAGCTGTTGGCTAGGTGGGTGGTGCCTTTTGGGGGGTGGTGCCTCCTAGATTGGTTAGGTGTCGCTTGGGAGCCTCCGTCTTTGAGATGTGGAGTTGAACCAAGAAGTTTGTAAGGGCAAGGAGATCGCCTACTTCGTGAAGATCTACCCCGAGTAAGGCTAGTCCTCCGTGGGCGTAGGCCGTGATGGAATAGACAAGGTTGCTTCTTCGTGGACCCTTCGTGGGTGGAGCCCTCCGTGGACTCGCGCAGCCGTTACCCTCCGTGGGTTGAAGTCTCCATCAACGTGGATGTACGATAGCACCACCTATCGGAACCACGACAAAAATCTCCGTGTCACCAAACTGCGTTTGATCTTCTCCACCTCTCTTTACTATATATGCAATTTACTTTCCGCTGCCCATACTCTAGAATTGCATGTGCAGTATGTTACTTGACTTGATCTTAATTGCAAAACTGCCTAAAACTTTGCACAACCAAAAGGCAGATTTTTATATTGTCAAGTAGTCTAATCACCCCCCCTCTAGACCTACTTCTTCGATCCTACAATTGGTATCAGAGCATTGGTCTCCATTGCTTTGGTTTACACACCATTGGAGGAAGATGGACGTGTCTACGGATGGGAGTGTTAGCCATAGAGTGCCTGTTCTTGATGGAAGGTTTTATAACTCTTGGAGGTCTGAAATGCTTAGTATCTTTAAAATGTACAATTTGTGCAAATATATTGAGACCCCATATGTGCCTCCATTTGATCCCTTGCACCCTACCATGGATGAAGAGCTTGATTTGCTTCGTAACCTTAGAACTGTGAATCTTATCATTAGAGGGTTACCTGATGACTTGCTTAATCTTGTTACAAACTTTGAGTGTGCCTATGCTATGTGGAAATTCTTGGAAGAACTTTATCCGGACTACTCTTTGAGAAGTCTTGATGAAATTCTATACAAGACTATTGATTTTGATAAGTTGCACCCAAATGATCCCAACTTTGATAAATGCTTTTTTGAGCTTCGTGATCTTATGAAAAAGAAGGGTGATCCCAGTCTTATCAATATTATCATTAGAAATGCTCTTGCATTGCATTCCGAAGATTATTGTTCCATTAACCAAACTAATGCAAATACTAATCAAATTGACCTAGGTGTTGATGATGAACAATCTATGGGTCAATATGATGATGAGCATGAGCATGATGATGATTACTCCGATTCGGACACCGAGCTAGACAAGGTCATGAAGAGTCTCAATCTTATGGCAAATCTGAGAGACTACATGTCCGGTGGAAAAGAGTGGATTCTTGATAGTGGATGCACCGATCACATGACCGGAGATAAAGACATGTTTCGAGAGCTTGCAAAGAACGATGGCCCACGCAAGTATGTGACTTTTGGAGACAACTCCAAGGGTAAGGTACTTGGCCTTGGTAAGGTGGCCATATCTCATGATAGCTCTATTCAAAATGTCATGCTTGTAGAATCTCTTGGATACAATTTACTTTCCGTGTCTAGATTAGCTGACTTTGGATTCAATGTGCTATTCACCAAAGTAGATTGCCAAGTCTTTCGTCGTGATAATCAAAACATGGCTTTTACTGGTATTCGTAGAGGTGATCTATACATTGTTGATTTCACTAAGAAAGCCCAACCTAGAGCTTGTTTCATTGCTAAATCCTCTAAAGGTTGGTTATGGCATAGAAGGCTAGGACATGTTGGTATGCGTAATCTAGACAAGCTGATCAAAGGTGATCATATTCTTGGTGTTAAAGATGTTTTCTTTGACAAAGACAGACTTTGTAGTGCTTGTCAAGCAGGAAAACAAGTTGGTGGAAGTCATCCCGTGAAAAACATCATGACCACTAGGAGACCGCTTGAGCTTCTCCACATGGATCTCTTCGGTCCCAATGCTTACAAAAGCCTTGGTGGTAACTCCTTTGGTCTAGTTATAGTTGATGATTATTCCAGATTTACGTGGGTATTTTTCCTTGATGATAAATCGCAGGTTCAGAGGATCTTCAAGACCTTTGCCAAAAAGGCCCAAAATCAATTTGAGGTGAAGATCAAGAAAGTTCGGAGTGACAATGGAACGGAGTTCAAGAACGCCAATGTAGACTCTTTTCTCGATGAGGAAGGAATTCTACATGAGTTCTCGGCTACGTACACGCCTCAACAAAATGGAGTTGTTGAGAGGAAGAACCGAACGCTCATAGAGATGGCAAGAACGATGCTTGATGAATACAAGACACCGAAACACTTTTGGGGAGAAGCGGTCGAGACAGCTTGTCATGCCATCAACAGGCTTTATCTTCATAAGCTCCTTGGCAAGACATCATACGAGCTTCTCACCGGTAACAAACCCCAAGTGGGATACTTTCGTGTCTTTGGTTCAAAATGCTATATCCTTGATAAGCATCGTCGGTCTAAATTTGCTCCTAAATCTCATGAAGGCTTTCTTCTTGGTTATGGATCAAACTCCCACACCTACCGTGTCTACAATAATTTCACCCGAAAGGTTGAAGAGACGGTAGACGTGAAGTTTGATGAATCTAATGGCTCGCAAGTAGAGCAAATGCCTATTGATGTAGGAGACAAGGACCCATCGGAAGCAATCCAAGATTTATCTATCGGGAAGATCCGTCCCATGGAAGTGAAGGAGAGTACCTCATCTACATATGTGGAGCCACCTACCTCACAGAGAGATGAACCTCAAGGCAACATGGAGGCCTCCACAAGTGGAACTCACCAAGATGAGGAAATGCAACAAGAAGATTCACCGCAACCTCCTTCTCCACCGCCTCAAGACAACACCAACAACAATGAAGAAGAAGAAGAAGAAGATGAAGATGATGAGGAAGCTGAGCCACAACATCAACAAAAGCTATCCCGAGTTCGAGCAAGAGTCAAGAAGAATCATCCCGTGGAACAAATGATGAACGACATCAACTCCGGGAGAATTACTCGCTCTAAAACTCGCTTAGCTAACTTTTGTGAGCATTACTCATTTATCTCTAGTATTGAACCTATGAAGGTAGAAGAAGCACTTAAAGACCCGGATTGGGTGAACGCTATGCATGAAGAACTACACAACTTCGAGAGGAACAAGGTATGGACTTTGGTAGAGAAGCCCAACGATGATCAAAACATCATTGGAACCAAATGGGTGTTTCGGAACAAGCAAGATGAAGATGGACAAGTCATCCGCAACAAGGCTCGTCTCGTAGCTCAAGGTTACACACAAGTCGAAGGTATGGACTATGGTGAGACCTATGCCCCCGTTGCTAGACTTGAGTCCATTCGCATTCTTCTTGCTTATGCCAATCACCATGATATTACTCTCTATCAAATGGACATCAAAAGTGCTTTTCTAAATGGTGAAATTGAGGAGGAAGTATTTGTTAAACAACCTCCCGGTTTTGTGAATCCCAAAAAGCCTAATCATGTTTACAAGTTGCACAAAGCTCTTTATGGTCTTAAACAAGCCCCTAGAGCTTGGTACAAATGCTTAACTAGCTTTCTTCTTGAAAAAGGCTTTGAGATTGGAAAGATAGACTCAACGCTGTTCACAAAAAGGGTTAATGGTGAACTATTTGTGTGCCAAATATATGTTGATGATATTATCTTTGGTTCAACGAACCCCCATTTTAGCAAGAAGTTTGGACAGCTCATGTCGGAGAAGTATGAAATGTCCATGATGTGTGAACTCAAATTCTTCCTTGGGTTGCAAATCAAGCAATCTAAAGAGGGTACCTTTGTCTCACAAACAAAGTACACCAAGGATCTCTTTAAGAAGTTCAACATGCAAGAAAGCAAAGGTATGAGTACCCCCATGCCTACTAGTGGACATAATGACTTGACAAAAGATGGAGAACCCGTTGATCAAAGGGTTTACCGTTCTATGATTGGTTCTCTACTATATCTTTGTGCTTCTCGTCCTGACATAATGTTGAGTGTATGCATGTGTGCGCGATATCAAGCAGCCCCTAAAGAATGTCATCTTAAAGCTGTTAAAAGGATAGTGAGATACTTGATACACACACCAAACTTTGGCATTTGGTATCCTAAGAGGGCCTCTTTCGATCTTGTTGGCTATTCCGACTCGGACTATGCCGGTGACAAGGTTGATAGAAAGTCAACTTCGGGTACATGTCAATTTCTTGGTCGATCCCTTGTATCTTGGTCCTCCAAGAAACAAAATTCGGTATCATTATCCACTGCCGAAGCAGAATATATTGCTGCTGGTTCGTGTTGTGCTCAATTACTATGGATGACACAAACGCTTAAGGATTATGGGATACATGTGAGACGTGTTCCCTTGCTTTGTGACAATGAGAGTGCAATCAAGATTGGACACAATCCTGTGCAACACTCTCGAACAAAGCATATTGAAGTTCGTCACCATTTTATTCGTGATCATATTGCCAAGGGTGATATTAATCTTAAGCATGTTCGTACTGACAAACAACTTGCTGATATCTTTACAAAACCTCTTGATGAGAAAGTGTTTTGTCGCTTAAGGAGTGAGTTGAACATCATTGATGCTTCAAACTTGGAGTGATAACTCCATTGATGCATGCAAGGCATGAGCCTCTTGACTAATCCTTGATATTTCTCTTATGATGATGATCATATGTCTGGACACATTTGCCTCCTTGTATTGCATCTAACTCTTTGCAGGTACTTGGATGATCTACATTCCACGAGATTACCACAAACTCAAATCATGAGTAATCTTGTCACTGACCAAGTATCTAGCCCTTTGGGATGTTGAGTTCAAGGAACAAAATTCTACATATCCTTTTTGACACCTTATACATCTAGTATTTCACTCTTGTCATCTTGGATATTCTTGAGTATTTCCTTGCTTGCCTAACCCATGTAGGAAGATGTACTACACAAGTAGAAATGGCGCTCCAACTTCACATTCAATGAGCACCTACATCGAGCTTACCTACATGAGCAAAGCAACAACAAGCCCAAGGTATGTTCTTCACATCTTTAAGAAGCTTTACTCAAAGTCATGAGTACAAGCAGCTTCATAAGATGTGATCACATCAAATGCTTAATCGAAAAATGGCAACCCCATTTTGAGCTTAAACGATGAGTATGACCTATGATCAAATGTCCTCATTTGACTCCTAAGTCAATATACTCAAACATAGGTGACTTTGTCGCCGACCTTTATCTAGATGAAGTACATATGCTTTTGGAGTTTTTCTGTTTTTCTCTTATGTTCTCTCATTGAGTTTTCTTTAAAAAAAAAAAAAACTTCATCTAGAAATCTTTTTATTTCTTTTCTTATATTTCTTTGTGAATATCCTTCTGGAAATCCTTTTATGGCTCTGATCAATTCCTTGAAAATCTTTTACACATTCATTGCAAATCTTTTGAAATACTCCTCGCAAAGTGAGCTGAATTCTTTCTGTATTTTAAAGAGGGAAAGGACTCAAATTCAGACTCAAATTTTAAATTTTAAGGAGGAGAGGACTCAAATTTAAACTCAAATTGGTTCTCTGAATGTTCTTATTTGCCCTGTTGTGATTCTTAAGGATCCCACTTCTTTCTTTCTTTCTTTCTTTCCATCTTTCCTGTCCTACCTAGTTTGCTGTCCTTTTCGGCACTTGATGTCAAAGGGGGAGAGAACTTAGGGGGAATAGGGGGAGTAGGGGAGAAGAGAAGACTTAAGGGAAGAAGAAAAGCAATCTTATCTTAAGGGGGAGAGAATCACATCAAAGCTTTGTCGTGTTTTACATTGAACATTACAATTGGCATCTTTCTTTTGATTTTGCTTTTTCCATCACACCCCTTGTTATCACAATTGGTATCTCATGGAATCTTTTAACTTAAGGGGAGAAGACTTAGAGGAATCTTCACAATTGATATCCTATGAAAAGCAAAATCTCTCAGAGTTCATTGAAAATCTTTTAGCAAAATCTCTCAGAGTTCATTGAAAATCTTTTAAGTTTCGGAGACATGTTTGCTGATTCAAGCCTGTGCTCAATATGAGACACTCTTTATACATGTCCTCCCTGGCTTGGTACTCTTGATGTTCTTGCAGTTGGTTGAAGGAATACTCTTGTGTTATCTAACCTTGTTTTCTCAAGTTTATCCCTTCAGGTACAAATGCCGAGGAACCTCAAGGTAAGTATATGCATCTTGCAGAATGTGCATGATGGTGACTTGCTTGTAAATACTTGTTTGCAAGAAATCACCATGCACATATGCATTATCACTCAATTCCTTCTCTTCTGCTATGATGCATATAGCCAAGCTGCATGTAGCACATCTTGCTAATCTCTCTTGTGTGCTTATGGTAGTCCAAAACCACAATCAATGAAAATCTTGCACACTTGTAGGGGGAGCCTGTGTACTACATGCTTGTCAAAGCTTTCATGAGAATTCTGTCTTTCTTTCAATAAGCTTTGATGTTTTGTTTAATATAATTTTAGTGTGTTGCCATCAATTACCAAAAAGGGGGAGATTGAAAGCACATTTGCTCTCCGGGTGGTTTTGGTAATTAATGACAACATACTTTGTGGTTGGACTAATACTTTTATCAAGTATGTTTCAGGAATTTCAATCACTTTGGTATGGCAAGATGACTGAAGAAGTGGACCCCTCAAATGCTAAGGCAAGCATTGGCAAAAGCTCAAGACTCCATTTCTGGTTTAGTGATCAAAGATCACATTGAGTCCATAGGAAAAGCCAATACTATTAAAAGGGGATGAGGTTGTGTTGATGATCTGGTTGCTCAAGTGCTTAGTGATTTAGCTCCTTCAACTATCAGCACCTTTCACTTTTCAAACACACTCATAAGTAATCTCGGACAAACCGATTCTTCCAACTCAGTCCCACCGAGATGAACCACTTCAGCCATATCCCAAACCCTAGAAAAATCGGTCACACCGAGTTTGAGATCGGTCTCACCGAAACTGAACTGCCAACCTTCTGTAACCACTTCACATCATTTCGGAATATCCGAGTTTGCATTATCGGTCTCACCGAAATGGGCAAGGTTCTGTCTTGACTCAAATCGGTCTCACCGATAATTCATTTTCGGTCTAACCGATTTTGGCATGTTCCTATTCTTTCTCAAATCGGTCCAACCGAGTTTTCTTTCTCGGTCTCACCGAAATCTCCAACGTTCATATCAGATGCACTTTCGGTCCCACCGAGATGGTATTTTCGGTCCCACCGAAAATCCCAACGTTCACTATATTTGAACTTTCGGTCTGACCGAGTTTTCACTTCGGTCTCACCGAGATTGCTCAAATGTGTGTGTAACGGTTGGATTTTGTGTGGAGGCTATATATACCCCTCCACCCCCTTCTCATTCGTGAGGAGAGCCATCAGAAAGTACCACCACTTCTATCATACACTTTCTGAGAAGTGAACCACCTACCCTTGTGTTGAGATCAAGCCATTCCATTCCTACCATATGAAACTTGATCTCTAGCCTTCCCAAGTTGCTTTCCACTCAAATCTTTCTTCCACCACAGCCATATCAGTGAGGAGAGTTGAGTGTTGGGGAGATTATCACTTGAAGCACAAGAGCAAGGAGTTCATCACCATCAACACCATCTATTACCTTTTGGGGGGTGGTGCCTCCTAGATTGGTTAGGTGTCGCTTGGGAGCCTCCGTCTTTGAGATGTGGAGTTGAACCAAGAAGTTTGTAAGGGCAAGGAGATCGCCTACTTCGTGAAGATCTACCCCGAGTAAGGCTAGTCCTCCGTGGGCGTAGGCCGTGATGGAATAGACAAGGTTGCTTCTTCGTGGACCCTTTGTGGGTGGAGCCCTCCGTGGACTCGCGCAGCCGTTACCCTCCGTGGGTTGAAGTCTCCATCAACGTGGATGTACGATAGCACCACCTATCGGAACCACGACAAAAATCTCCGTGTCACCAAACTGCGTTTGATCTTCTCCACCTCTCTTTTACATGTGCAATTTACTTTCCACTCAAATCTTTCTTCCACCACAGCCATATCAGTGAGGAGAGTTGAGTGTTGGGGAGTTTATCACTTGAAGCACAAGAGCAAGGAGTTCATCATCATCAACACCGTCTATTACCTTTTGGGGGGTGGTGCCTCCTAGATTGGTTAGGTGTCGCTTGGGAGCCTCCGTCGTGATGTGGAGTTGAACCAAGAAGTTTGTAAGGGCAAGGAGATTGCCTACTTCGTGAAGATCTACCCCGAGTAAGGCTAGTCCTCCGTGGGCGTAGGCCGTGATGGAATAGACAAGGTTGCTTCTTCGTGGACCCTTCGTGGGTGGAGCCCTCCGTGGACTCGCGCAGCCGTTACCCTCCGTGGGTTGAAGTCTCCATCAACGTGGATGTACGATAGCACCACCTATCGGAACCACGACAAAAATCTCCGTGTCACCAAACTGCGTTTGATCTTCTCCACCTCTCTTTACTATATATGCAATTTACTTTCCGCTGCCCATACTCTAGAATTGCATGTGTAGTATGTTACTTGACTTGATCTTAATTGCAAAACTGCCTAAAACTTTGCACAACCAAAAGGCAGATTTTTATATTGTCAAGTAGTCTAATCACCCCCCCTCTAGACCTACTTCTTCGATCCTACAGCTGCAAGATTTGAAGAGGTACCTCTCCTCTACGCCAACACTAGTCGCACCTAAACCACAAGTATTGTTGCTGCTATATCTAGCGGCAACAAATCAAGTGGTTAGTGTTGCGCTAGTGGCGCAGAGAGAAGTTGATGCAGAAGCAGCAGCAGTGGCAAGACCGTCGGATGATGAGCCAGAGCCCTCCCCGGCAGGGTCTGGTGCCGGCATGGCAGGACCCCCGGCAGAGTCTGGTGCCGGCAAGGCATGACCCTCGTCAGAGTCTGGTGCCGGCGAGGCGGGATCTGCACAAGCAAATGAAGTGTCGCAGAATAAGAAGATGGTGTAACACCCAATTTATATTGTCAGCTCCCTCTTGCAGGGGGCTAGATCAAGATACTCCGGTGTGCAGAAGTTGCTCTTCGGCCTCCTTATGGCCTCGAGGAAGCGGCGCCACTATTTCCAGGCACATGAGATCACCGTCATCACTCGCTTCCCGTTGCAACGGATCCTACACAACCTGTATGCAACTGGAAGGATTGTAGAGTGGGCGTTGGAAATGTCAAGCTTTGGTCTCAGGTTTGAAAGTACTTCAACAATTCATAGCAGAGCCTTGGCGGAGTTCATTGTAGAATGGACCTCAACACCTGACAAGGAGATTCAGGAAACCACCCTCCCTGGCAAGGGAAGGATCCGTGACTGGGTTATGTATTTTGATGGGGCTTTCTCACTGCAAGGCGCCGGTGCTGGTGTGCTACTTGTCGCACCCACCGGAGAGCACCTCAAATACGTGATCCAGATGCACTTTCCACGGGAGAGATTAACAAACAACACTGCAGAGTACGAGGGACTACTT
This sequence comes from Secale cereale, assembly GCA_902687465.1. Taxonomy (NCBI): domain Eukaryota; kingdom Viridiplantae; phylum Streptophyta; class Magnoliopsida; order Poales; family Poaceae; genus Secale; species Secale cereale. The sequence goes on along the minus strand of LR738711.1, from coordinate 492,580,097 downwards.
GCCGGTCTCTGGATCGCGGTAGACCTTGGGATCAGGAAGCTCATTATCAGAGGTGATTCATAGCTTGTCGTCAAGCAAGTCAACAAAGACTACCAGAGCCCATTGATGGAGGCTTACGTAGATGAAGTAAGGAAATTGGAGGAATATTTTGATGGTCTCCAAGCAGAGCATGTTTCTCGAGCAGAGAACAACATTGCTGACGATCTGTCAAAACATGCTGCCCTCAATTTACCTGTGGAACCATGGACTTTTGTGCTCCGGCTGACTTAGCCATCCATTGAACCATAGGCGAGGCAGGATAAACGAAGGAAGTTGGGCCCCGACAAGTACTTTGCCGCTGATCTCCCAGGAGCCGCCGACAAGGAGGTTGTCGGGGATGACACCAAGCTTGCCGGGGGGCAACATGCTCCGGTAGGGCCTCAGGCCCTTGCGGTAGAGACAACTGCTCCCATGGTAGAAGACAAGCCTTTAGTCCTCGCTGTCGAGCCTCAGGCTCCAACATGGGCATAACACATCGTCCAGTTCCTCCAAACAGGGGAACTCCCCGAGGAACAGGAAGAAGCAGAGAAAGTAGCCCGTCGGTCTAATATGTACCAGTTTCTGGATGATGTCCTGTATAGAAAAACACCGAACGATGTGAAATTGAAGTTCATTCCTCGGGAGGATGGACTAGAGCTGTTGGCAGAGATACATGGAGGCATTTGTGGATCTCACATAGGATCAAGGGCCCTTGTCGGCAAGGCATTCCGGCAAGGTTTCTTTTGGCACACTGCTCTCCAGGATGCAACTGCACTAGTAACCAAGTGTGAAGCGTGCGACTACCATTCAAACAAACTCCATCAGCCAGCTCAAGCTCTTCAAATGATCCCTATTTCCTGGCCATTTTCGGTCCGGGGACTCAACATATTGGGCCCTTTTCCCCGTGCTGTCGGGGGCTTTGAGTATTTGTATGTCGCAATCGACAAGTTCACAAAGTGGCTGAAAGTGGAAGCAGTGAGAAAGGTGACAACACAGTCAGCCGTCAAGTTCTTCAAAGGACTAGTTTGCTGCTTTGGTGTGCCAAACAGAGTCATCACCGACAATGGCACACAGTTCATGAGCCGCACCTTCGTGCAATATATCCAAGACCTCGACAGCGAAATCTATTTTGCTTTTGTTGCTCATCCGAGAAGCAACGGCCAGGCAGAAAGGGCAAATGCTGAAGTGCTGCGGGGCCTCAGAACAAGGACTTTTGATAGGCTGCACAAGTGCGGAATACGTTGGATTGATGAGTTACCGACAATTCTTTGGTTAATCAAGACGACACCAAATCGAGCCACCGGCCAGACGCCCTTCTCCCTGGTCTACGGGGCAGAAGCAGTTCTCCCCATAGAACTCATATACGGGTTGCCTCGAGTGCTTGCTTATGATGAGCTTGATCAAGAGCAGTTGCGCCAAGATGATGCGACGCTCCTTGAGGAAGATCATCTTCAGGCTGCTGTGTGAGCCGCGCGCTACCAGCAAGCCTTGCGCTGTTACCATAGCCACAATGTTCATGCCCGAAGCCTTGAGGAAGGTAACCTTGTTCTTCGGCGCGTTCAGTCGGCCAAGAATTCCAACAAGTTGATGCCAAAGTGGGAAGGCCCTTATCGGGTAATACGAGTCACCAGGTCTTGCAAAGTCTGCCTGGAGACCGAAGACGGTATTCCAGTGAGCAACTCCTGGAATATCAAACATCTTCGCAAGTTTTACCCATAAGGCGCGGTTGCCGGGTCCCCCGGCAATCCCCTTTTGTACTAGCCTTGCCGGCAAAGCATATAACCCTATGTACAGAGCCAGACGCAGACCCCGTGCACAGTTGAATAAGTTCTTGTTGATTTCCATGTTTATTTATATGCATGCCTGTCCAGGATATTGTGTTACTTTCTCTCCAGCAAGTACTGATAAACCTCCAAGGTTCCATGTTCCTATTTTCTCTTCTTTCTTTTTCTCAAACGATAGAAGGTTCCCTCGGATACAAGTTTGCCGGGGGGAATTGTCATGCCCAAGATGCGATTCTATCCCGATCACGTGACACTTACGTGATTGGGGCACAACCACATTTCGGGCGCTTAGCAAGATGGATATCATTACATCGTTCCATTACATACATACATGGGAGATACAACAATACATACAAGTCACATGAATACAACAACATCAATACAAGGCATCCGACTAAGGATGCAAACATGAAAAGCACAACGACATCCATCTCCTATCCCAGGCTGCCGACCCGGAGCCTAACCCAAGACTGAAGAAGAAGAAAGAACTCCAATACAAAGGAGATCGCTCTCACGTCAAGTCATCGGAAACCTGCACCTGCAACTGTTGTTGTAGTATCTGTGAGCCACGAGGACTCAGCAATCCCATAACCATGGGTATCAAGACTAGCAAAGCTTAATGGGAAGGGAGAGGTAAAGTGGTGAGGTTGCAGCAGCGGCTAAGCAATAATATGGTGGCTAACTTACGAGTACAAGAATAAGAACATCATCTACGCAAACGGTCGCAAACTAGTAGTGATCGCTAAAGATCCTGAACTACCTACGAGTCAAACATAACCCCACCGTGTTCTCTTCTCAAAGTGAAAAGAGACAGTCACGGTTACTCACACCGTTGTGTGTTTTATTTTGGATCCTCTGTCAAGTTTTCTACAACCGGACATTGACAAATTCCAATCTGCCACATAACTGCGGGCACGGCATTCGAAAGATCATAACCCTGCAGGGCTGTCCCAACTTAGCCCATCACAAGCTCTCACGATCAGCAGAGATAATAATAATATTACCCCTTATCTTAGGGAAGGACCGATCAGACTCGGAATTCCCGGTGCACAAGACATTTCGACAATGGTAAAACAAGTCCAGCAAGACCTCCTGGCGTGCCGACACCTTGATAGTAGCCGCACGTATCTCGTCTCAGGCCACGTCCGGATGGGAAAAGCTACGGTAGAACCAGTCCTCGAGTTTCCCCGAGGTGGCCCCGCAGGCTGCCCGTTTGGGACCAACACCATCAGCACTGCCCCCCCTGCTATGTAGAAGAATCCTCGGGGACACGACCCCCTATGCAATTTAATTAATTAATTAAGTTGTTATTATGTGCAAATTAAAACCAATGTTGGGCCTTGCTGGAGGAGTTTTATTCAAAATCGAACTGTCAAGGGGTCCCCATATACCCAACCGTGTAAGGAACGTAAAATCAAGGAACATAACACCGGTTTATCGGCTCCTAAGGTGGCATGAGTGGAACAAAACACTGAGCAAAAGGCCAAGCTTTCCACCCATTGCCAAGTATATAGGTGTGTTAATAATAATAATAGATATTGTGATATTCCAACAACAAGATCCGACATGGATCAATCTTCATCTTCACCTGCAACTAACAACGCTATAAGAGGGGCTGAGCAAGCGGGTAAGATAGCCAAACAACGGTTTGCTGGGAAGGTGTCAAAGGTTAGCGGTTTCATGGCAACACGGAGAGAGGCTGACAATAAAGATGGGTAGCGCGACATATAACGATAGCATCGAGACAGCTAGCATGGCAATGATAGTAAAGGTATCCAAGGTGATGGCCATCTTGCGTGAGATACCGCAAGGAAGAAGAATGATTCCATGAAGAAGACAAAGAAGAAGCCTCGAAGACGAACCACGTGTAGTCGAACGAATCCTCACGATCGCAACAGAAAAGAACTAGCGAGAAGAAAGCACACAACATGGTAAACACACCACTCAAGAACATGACAAGATGCTCAACCAAGTATGATGCAAGACAAGTCTATATGGTGCAATACATGGCAAGGGATGAAGCACTCAAGAACAACACAAAACAACAAGTTTAAATGAGGCCGGAAACCACATATAACTATTCCGGTAAGTCCTCATATGCCTATTTGGAAATTGGTCCAGATTTGAACAAACATTAAGTTCAAGTTGTTAAACAGCAATTTAACATGCACCATGATGATCTACTCGAAATTCTAGTCAAGTTACATATCAAGTTTGTTTAATTCGGAGCTACGGCCTAGAAGATATGAGCAAAACAAGACAAGCATGTCAACGGTGCAAGATGCACCCAAACATCAAGCAAACACACTCCAAACATGTAAACAACATGATATTAAGCTTCTACATGCAAAATCACACAAGTTTCATATAGGGCACGCTCAAAACGGAGCAACGGTTCAACACACACATGAAACAAGACATAACAACAAGCTGTCCAAATTTAGCAACATAGCAACTTTGGAGCAAGGTAAATATATGCTACAACACCCAAACATGATAACAAGAGGCATGGATGTGAAGTAGACATGATACTTAGCAATCATGAACTTAGAACACACCCAAAAGCTTGCTGGAACACAATTAACCAAGCATGACAAGTTGCAATAAATTTATCCAGACTTAGTCAAAATCTGGGAAGGCAAAAACACCATCACGATGCTGCCTTCAGAGGCACAAAACAACAAGCATATCAACTCTACTAAGTATATAAAGATCATGCACATGTAATAGACATAACATACATCAAACAACTCCATTGGGGCAACTCCATAGGAGGCATGGATCAATAACAACAAGGTTCACCAAATTGATCATGCTGATAAAAATCTGATAGGTAAATTTATAGCAACTTGAGAGCAAGAAATAAATAAGCTACATCAGGCCATATATGCAAACAAGGGCATGAATGGATAGAGCATAACATGGACAACATGATATGATCATTTGACATACTAAAACATGCATGGATTTGAGTGAGGCATCAAACATAGCATCAGGTTTAACAGATTCCAGACTTAGCAGTTTTTTCACTAAGTATAAAACAGCAACAACGACATGGCATGTTTACAAGCTTGTTTAAGTCACCTCAAGGCATATCATGGAAAGTGGATTGCACCACAGAAATACCATATGATTGTGCTTCTAAAATATATAGACATGTGGCATGAAGACAAACACATCAATAGCAATGAGCAAGTCAAAACAACATCTCACAACAAGTTTCAGCACTTAACAGCCACATGCACTTTTGCAACAGAGATTAACATGGCAACGTGGACTCAAACAAGCATGCTACATCAACCATCATGTAGAGCACTTCACAATGAACATTTTGACATATCATATGCTTCATTTGGACTAACACGCACAAAGTTATCATCACCACAAGCATGCAACAAATTTACAATCACCAGCAGTTTTAAACATATAGCACTCTTGCAACGATGATTAGGTCATCAAGATGAACTCAAACAAACATGCCATAGTGGAACAAAATGAAAAGCATATCACAACGAACATTTTGACATATCATATGCTCCATTTGGGTCTACGAGGAAAAAGTTACAGCCACTCAAACAAGGCAACATAACATGCATATATGATGATTTGAGACAAAAGACTTAGTGAAAAAAAACAAACATGGGCGAAAGAGGCTTGGGGCACCACCTCGTGGGCTTCGGCCCAGGGAGCAGAGGGCCGGCTGGGACTCAGCGTGCTAGATCAGGCCCACCGGGAGGTCGAGGCTGGGCCGGCCCATACGCAGGTGAGGGAGGCGGCCCAGGTCAACGACGCACGCGACGGGATCGGGGCTCCTCCTCGATGGATCTGAAGGCGGCAGCGACACGACGGAACGACGGCACAGCGGCAGCCGGGGCGTGGGACTGCGAGGCGTCGGCGGCGCACAAGGCCGGCGGCGAGGTGCGCCGGCGTCGGGCGGCGGAGGAGCCAGCGCCGGGGCGGCTGACGGCAGCGGCGTGAGGTACTCCGGCGGCCGCGGGGCTTGCATGGCGGCGAGGCGAGCTCCTGGCGGTGGCGTTGACGGCGCAGGGCGGCGGCGGCTCGCCGGTGGGAGGCGCTGGCGGCGGGGCACGGGAGGAGTAGGGCGGAGGGGCGCGGGAGGAGCTCCTGCGGGAGCCCTTGCGGCAGCGGCGGTCCGGGCCCGGGCGGGCCGGATCCGGGCTCCGCGGGCCATGACGGCGGGGAGGAGAGAGAGGGGTGAGGTGGCGGCGCGGGAGTGGCTGGCGGCAGCGGTGGAGCTAACATGGCAGCACACCATTGGCCAGGCGACGTGGCTGGGGTGCTTGAAAGTGCAACTAATCCCCGGGTGGTTTTGGCAATTAATAACAACATATATATCATTGAACTAATAGCTACTTGAGAATCATTTCAGAGAAGTTCAGTGATATGGGTATGGAAATGACTGAAGAAGTGGACCCCTCAAAATGCTAAGGCAAGCATTGGCAAAAGCTCAAGACTCCATTTTTGGTTTAGTGATCCAAGATCACATTGAGTCCATAGGAAAAGCCAATACTATTAAAAGGGGATGAGGTTGTGTTGATGATCTGGTTGCTCAAGTGCTTAGTGATATATCTCCTTCAACTATCAGCAACTTTCACTACTATACACACTCATAAGTAATCTCGGACCAACCGATTTTCCAAACTCAGTCCCACCGAGATGAACCACCTCAGCCATAAGCCAAACCCTAGAAAAATCGGTCATTCCGAGTTTGAGATCGGTCTCACCGAAACACGGGCTGCCAAGCTTCTGTAACCGTTTGTCATCATTTCGGAATAACCGAGTTGATGATTTCGGTCTCACCGAAACTGGCAAGTTCCTATCTTTACTCAAATCAGACTAACCGAGATGGTATTTTCGGTCCCACCGAAAACCCCAACGTTCACTATATTTGAACTTTCGGTCTGACCGAGTTGTCAACTTCGGTCTCACCGAGATTGCTCAATTATGTGTGTAACGGTTGGATTTTGTGTGGAGGCTATATATACCCCTCCACCCCCTCTTCATTCGTGGAGAGAGCCATCAGAAAGAACTACCACTCCTACCTTACACTTTCTGAGAAGAGAACTACCTACCCTTGTGTTGAGATCAAGTTGCTCCATTCCTACCATACGAAACTTGATTTCTAACCTTCCCAAGTTGCTTTCCACTCAATCCTTTCTTCCACCACAGCCAAATCAGTGAGGAGAGTTGAGTGTTGGGGAGATTATCATTTGAAGCACAAGAGCAAGGAGTTCATCATCATCTACAACATCTATTACCTTTTGGAGGGTGGTGCCTCCTAGATTGGTTAGGTGTCGCTTGGGAGCCTCCGTCATCGAGATGTGGAGTTGAACCAAGAAGTTTGTAAGGGCAAGGAGATCGCCTACTTCGTGAAGATCTACCCCGAGTAAGGCTAGCCCTCCGTGGGCGTAGGCCATGATGGAATAGACAAGGTTGCTTCTTTGTGGACCCTTCGTGGGTGGAGCCCTCCGTGGACTCGCGCAGCCGTTACCCTCCGTGGGTTGAAGTCTCCATCAACGTGGATGTACGATAGCACTACCTATCGGAACCACGGGAAAAATCATTGCGTCTCCAAATTGTGTTTGATCTTCTCCACCTCTCTTTACTACATGTGCAATTTACTTTTCGCTGCTTATACTCTAGAATTGCATGTGTAGGGTGATACTTGTCTTGATCATAATTGTGAATCTGCCAAAAATTGTTCTTGATCAAAAGGCAGAATTTTTATATTTACAAGTAGTCTAATCACCCCCCCCCCTCTAGACATACTTTCGATCCTACAAGTGCTATCAGAGCTTTGGTCTCCATTGTATTGGTTTCCATTGCATTGGACTCCATAAGCTTGGTTTCACAACCTAGGAGAGTATGGCGTCTTGTGAGGGCAATTATCGTAGAGGTCCTTACTTTGATGGTACAAATTTTGCTAGTTGGAAGCATAAAATGAAAATGCATATTCTTGGTCATAACCCAGCCGCATGGGGCATTATTTGTGTTGGCATGCAAGGTGAATTCTTCGAGGAAGGAAAAGTTCCGGATCACGAAGCTACACCGGAAGAGTTGCGGATGTTGCAAAACAATGCTCAAGCTTGTGACATTCTCTTCAATGCTTTGTGTCCCGAGGAGTTCACCAAAATCAGCCGTCTTGAGAATGCTAAAGAGATTTGGGATACTTTGGTTGAAATGCACGAAGGTACCGAGTCTGTGAAGGAATCAAAGCTAGATATTCTTCAAGGTCAACTTGACAAGTTTAAGATGAAGGATGGTGAAGGAGTCGCTGAAATGTACTCTAGGCTTGCTCTCATCACAAATGAGATTGCCGGCTTAGGAAGCGAAGAAATGACCGACCGATTCATCATTAAGAAGATTCTCATAGCTTTGGATGGAAAGTATGACACCGTGTGCACTTTGATCCAAATGATGCCAAACTACAAGACTCTCAAGCCAACTGAAGTCATTGGAAGAATTGTTGCTCATGAGATGACACTTAAGGATAAGGAAGAGCTTCACAACGAGTCAAGTGGTGCTTACAAAGCTACAAGTGATGCTCCCACAACCTCAAGTGACAAGTTAATTTCCAATGAAGAGATAAGCCTAATGGTTAAGAACTTCAACAAATTCTACAAGAATAGAGGCAAAGAAAGAAGCTCAAAGTCTAGATCATATGATGAAAATAGATCTTCTAGTCGTGATCGAAACTGCTACAATTGTGGAAGACCCGGACACTTCTCAAATGAGTGTACGGCTCCCCACAAGAGAAGAGAAGAATCTCCAAGAAGAAGATCAAGAGATGAGTCACCTCGGAAAGAGAGAAGGAGTAGAGATGATCGTTATGAACGAAGACCCTCTCGGAGAAGCAAGGATTCGGAGAGGAAAAACAAGTCATCAAGGAGCTACACAAGAAGAAGACATCAAGCTCATGTAGGTGAATGGGTCTCCGGCTCCGACTCCGACAATCAATCCGATGGAAGCTATCACTCCGACTCCGACTACAGTCAAGATGAAGGTGTTGCCGGTCTTGCACTCGTATCCTCCAACTCCAACTCCTACGACTTATTTGATTCACCAAATGAGGGAATTGGAAGATGCTTCATGGCTAAAGGCCCCAAGGTATCACACCCTGAATTCATTGACTTCGATAGTGATGAGGATGACTTGCTTGGTGAAGATGAGCTCTTGCATGATAAATCTAGTGAGCCTAGTAACGATGAAAATGCTAGTAGTCTTTATAGTCGAGAAGAGTCGAATGACAATGCTATGAAGGAGATTGAGCGTCTAACTAAAGAACTAAACACTCTTAAGTTAGCTCATGAAACAACTCAAGAAGATCATAGAGAGCTCCTAAGATCTCATGAGAAGCTACGCTTCGAGAAGCTCACTCTAGAGCAAGAACATGAGTTTCTAAAAGCAATCAATGACGATCTTCGAAAGAAGAGTTCTTCATATCTTGCCAAACGACTTCTCTTGTCTAATTTCTTGCCACCTATTAAGACTAAGCATGACAAGCATAAGAAAAATTCTTCCTCTAGTAGTAACAATAACCATGTTAAATCTAATGTTGTTGCTTCTAGTAGTTCTCTTGATTCCACTAACAATGTTTCAAGCCAAGTTACACTTGAGCAAGAAAATATCTTATTGAAGGAAATCATAGAGAAAGGTGTCTACAAGAGTCTTGCCGGAAGCAAGAACTTTGAGGAAATTGTTCGCAAGCAAGGAAGGCACCGGAAGAATCAAGGGATTGGTTTTGAGCGAAAGTTCAACGCCGAAGGTGTTGAGTGGGAAGAAGGTCAATACCCTACTCCACAGTTTGTTTCTCAAAAGGAGAAGTATGATCCTACTTCTTCCAATGTGGAACAAGCTCAAGATGACCTTCCACCACAAGACCACAAGCTAAAAGCCAAGGACAAGCTTCAAGAGGAGATTGATGCATTCATTGAAGCACCTCAAGCCATGGTCAAGTGGGTTCCCAAGGACACGTCAAGTTCTACTTCGTCAAGCTCAACTACAACCCCAAGGATTCCCATCAAGATGATGTGGATCCCGAAGAAGAAGAACTAGAAGGTTCTTGAGGGTGACTCCGCCAACATACTTCACTCATATTCATTTTGGCAAGAACTTGTGCAATCAACTTCCACATCATGCACTAGTTCATGGAGTCACAAACCCTCTTGTTGGTAAGTCAAGGGACAAGGTAATCATTGCTTTCATGGACATCATCTATTGAGAACTTCAATCTATGTCTATGGATATCCTTGTTTGTTCCTTGTGGGACTAACCCATGTAGGTATTGAAAGTGCCCTAATCCAAAGGATAGCTCCCAACTCTTGATGATCTACATCAACATTGAGCATCCACATCTTCAACATCTACATGAAGTCTTCTACGACAACCCAAGGTTAGTTTGACCCTTTAAAAGGGGTTCTCACATCTAGGGGGAGCTTTGCTCTAAAAATTGAGCTAAAGCATCTCCAAATGATGTGAACACATCAATGCTTTATGTAAAAGTGGTAACCCCACTTGTGCTTAAACGATGAGTATGACCTATGATCAAATGTTCTCATTTGGCTCCTAAGTCAAAATACTCATATATAGATGACCTAGTCATCGACAAATTGTGTGCTAGTAGCTAGAGTGTTGGTTGTGCATGTTTGACACATATTTCATTTGCTATCTTATTGTGTGAGCATGTTGAATGCATGATTTTATCCATTCGAGGACATCCATTTGTTGTTTTGGTTGTTTTGATTTTTCTGGCCAAATGGATGGACAAGAATGCCTAAGTACCTCCCCTAGCTATCTATGCTTTCTTGTCTCAAATTCTATTCATGCTTATATCACAAACTTTGAACAAGTCATTTTCGGACCCTCCGAGTGAGGAGCACTCGGAGCCACCGATCCGTCCAAGGCTGACTTCCAAAACCTTCTAAGTAAATTTCGGTCAGACCAACTTCTCCCACTCGGTCAAACCGAAACACTTAGACTGATCTAGGTTTCATCTCGGTGAAACCGAGTTCTAAATCTCGGCGTGACCGAAATGCGTAACTGCATAGCAGTTATCCATCTCGGTGTCACCGAGTTTTTCAACTCGGTCCCACCGACAGCAAGGGGATATAAATACCGAGGGCAGCGCGCGTTGATTATTCCTTCAAACGTTTTTCGCTCCCACGTCCCTTGCTGCCATCGCCGTGATCTCCGGATCGTCGCCGTCGTCGCCTGTGCGCCCTCGCCGCAGGTCTCCGCCGCCATCAACGGATTTCTCCTCCGCGCCGTTGCCGCCGTAGAGGGACTCCACCAAGTTAGGGTGAGTCTCGATCTCTCTCGTGCTCCCATCCGATTCATTGCACGTTTGGTTTGCCCTATATCTGGCCACGATTGAAAACTTCTTCTCCACCAGATCGGTTCTAGTTTCGAGTAAAATTCTTAGGGTTAGGTTTCCACGGAACACATCTCGGTGAAACCGGTTTTAAATTTTCGGTGTGACCGATTCGGCCTCTGGCCATTGCACTGCACTTTCGGTCTAACCGAGTTGTGCAAATCGGTGTGACCGAAGTAGAGTTTTAGTGAAACCCTAGTTTATCGGCAGGACCGAAACCCATTTCGGTCCAACCGAAAGTGGTGTGTAAGGTTTCTGTTATACACTTCGGATTCACCGAAACTGAAAATCGGTCTGACCGAAATGCATTCTGTGAAAACTTAAAACTAAGATTTGAACTCATTTTGTTTGCAAAAACTTCTGCAGTTTGTGATAACTCTTCTACTCTGCCTATACCTTATCTATTCACAGGTTGTCAGCCATGTCAGATGCCAGTGACAGCCAGAACAGGTCAGAGTCACCTTTTGCAGAGATTCCTGAGGCAGATACCAGTCCTGAGGCTAGTAGCCCTATTGATGATGGTGAGAGGAGTACACCTAGTGGCTTGCCTCCTGCAGCCACCAGAGCCAGAAAGGAGAGGAACTCAGATGATGAGGATTCTGATTTCATTGCTGAGCAAGAAGTGTCCTCCAAGCCCAAGAGAAAGGTTGTTGCCAAAGAGCAACAAGGGCCGCAGTCAAAGAAAGGCACCAGCAAGGTCAAGCAGTCAGCTGTTGCCAAGAAGCTGAACTTGGGAGAGCCAGCCCCAAGTAAAGTGAAGAAAACTTCCAAGAGGAAGAGGGTAGTGTATGCTGAACCTCATGCAGATGCAGCAGTCGAGGAAGAAGAAGAAGAAGCACCCAGCCTCCTCCTCAGAAGGCTAAGCTCATGGGTGATGCTATTAGGGCTGGAGCCACTTCAAAGCCCAAGAAGCCTGCTCAAGCCAAGGCAGCTCCAGCAAAGCCTACTGCCAAGCCCAAGAGGACTACCAGGAACATTCCAGCCTCTGAGAAGAACAAGGGTGATGTGCCACCAGCTGAGTCTGATGAAGAGGAACATGTGTTGCTGAAACTCCGTCCAAAACTGCCACTTCACAATGATGCTCATCCTCAAGCCGAGGATATGAAGGCAAGGAAAGATCGAGGTCTCAGGCTATGGAGACAAACTGATCCATATGCCGTGAGGAGAAGGACTGCTGTGGACCCCAGATTCCACACCAGAGAGCAGCAGGACTTCTATGAGACTGTGCTGATGGACAAGAAGCCAATAGTTGCAGATACCAGGTACGTTGACTGGAAGTACATTGATAGTGAAGAGCACAGAGACTTCTTTCCCCATGTGCATGAGAGCTTTACTGCATGTGGAGTTGATGAGTTTGTGGGTCAGAAACTGACAGATTGGAACGATGAGATGATTATGCAGTTCTATGCCACAGCTCACTTCTATCCTGACGGGAAGATCACCTGGATGACTGAAGGTCAAAGGTTTTCTTCTTCTGTTGAAGAATGGGCAGAACTTCTGAATGCTCTAGTGCAAAGAGAGGACGACATTGATGTCTATGGGATTCCTAAGAAGAACCATGATTCCATGAAGAACATGTACAAGGAGATCCCCGCAGCAGATTTGGAAGTGTGGAAGCTTGGCTCAGTCTACTATCTCCAGGCAGGTCTACCTACCACTAACACTATTTTGAGGCATACCTTGATGCCCAAGTCTGGAGACCATCGCATGATCAGAGGCTATTCTATCAACATGCTGCATATACTTGATGAGAAGGCACCTTTCAAGGTGATGGACTTAATGGTAGAGACCATTAAGAGGACTGCAGCTGACCAGAAGAGGTCATGTGGATTTGCCCCACAGATTCAGATGCTTATCAATGCCAAGTTTGGCACAGGCAAATTCATGTTGGATAGGAAGCACTTACCACTGCAGCCAGAGCATGAAGATAATGTTGTTGTGATGGATGAGGAGGATCCAACTTCGGTTGAAGGTCAAGCCAAGATTGAAGCTGCTAGGAAAGCCAAAGCTGATAAAGAGGCAGCAGCAGCAACAGCTAAACCAAAGAGCTTCGGAGAGCAGATTATTGAAGCTACTCAAAGGATTGAACAACGCCTGGCCAGCATTGAACAATCTCAGGAGAGCCTAGGGAGGATTGTTGACGAGAAGGTCCACGCTCTGAACGTGAAGCTGACTGAACTTCAAGTGACCGTCAACAAGCTTGAGGCAGACATGGAGGAAGCAAAGCAGGACAGGGCAGAGCTCATGCAGGGTGAACTAGTCCAGGACTCTCATCGTCAGACTGCTCCGATTCCCAGAGGATCCCGATCAGCAGCTATCCCAGTGACTGACTCCAGGACTACCACTTCAGCACCTCCTACAGCTCCAGCAGTCACTCCAGCCACAGCTCCAGTATCTACTCCTCCAGCGCAGACATCAGCTGAAGTCTTCGCCGATGCCGTCATATCTACTCCGACATCTACCCAGACGGGAGTCGCCAGCAAAGCCCACAGTGACGTCTAGCTCTATGCTTTTTCAAACTTTTTGGTAACTTGTTGCCAAAGGGGGAGAAATTGTATAGATCATAGGGCTTCGAGAGAGAGAGAGTGCTCTTTCGTTCTTTTGCGGTTTCTTTGAGATACTTTTGGTACTTTTGGTTCTTGAAACTTTCAGTGTGCTTGATACTACGTTTGATGCTACCTTAATGAGTGCTTGGTCATACTATGCTTTAATGTGTGCTTAATGCTTATCATATGCTATTCCTATTTTGTATGGCTATTTACTCATGTCTTGGTGATTGGGTGCATGTTATTCATTCTTATCATTTTGTGCGCTCCACCAAGATGTATGTGACATGGAAGAGTGACCCATAATCCTAATCGATTGTGCATTTGCATTCAAACACAAATTTATTAATAATGCACAAATTTAGGGGGAGCTCTTGCTTATCACATACTTCTCAAAGCGACGATATTATTCATTGATTATATCCTTTGTCAAAGCTTTGATCTATATGTTGTCATCAATTACCAAAAAGGGGGAGATTGAAAGTGCAACTAATCCCAGGGTGGTTTTGGCAATTAATAACAACATATATATCATTGAACTAATAGCTACTTGAGAATCATTTCAGAGAAGTTCAGTGATATGGGTATCGAAATGACTGAAGAAGTGGACCCCTCAAAATGCTAAGGCAAGCATTGGCAAAAGCTCAAGACTCCATTTTTGGTTTAGTGATCCAAGATCACATTGAGTCCATAGGAAAAGCCAATACTATTAAAAGGGGATGAGGTTGTGTTGATGATCTGGTTGCTCAAGTGCTTAGTGATATATCTCCTTCAACTATCAGCAACTTTCACTACTATACACACTCATAAGTAATCTCGGACCAACCGATTTTCCAAACTCAGTCCCACCGAGATGAACCACCTCAGCCATAAGCCAAACCCTAGAAAAATTGGTCATTCCGAGTTTGAGATCGGTCTCACCGAAACACGGGCTGCCAAGCTTCTGTAACCGTTTGTCATCATTTCGGAATAACCGAGTTGATGATTTCGGTCTCACCGAAACTGGCAAGTTCCTATCTTTACTCAAATCGAACTAACCGAGCTGGTATTTTCGGTCCCACCGAAAACCCCAACGTTTACTATATTTGAACTTTCGGTCTGACCGAGTTGTCAACTTCGGTCTCACCGAGATTGCTCAATTATGTGTGTAACGGTTGGATTTTGTGTGGAGGCTATATATACCCCTCCACCCCCTCTTCATTCGTGGAGAGAGCCATCAGAAAGAACTACCACTCCTACCTTACACTTTCTGAGAAGAGAACTACCTACCCTTGTGTTGAGATCAAGTTGCTCCATTCCTACCATATGAAACTTGATTTCTAACCTTCCCAAGTTGCTTTCCACTCAATCCTTTCTTCCACCACAGCCAAATCAGTGAGGAGAGTTGAGTGTTGGGGAGATTATCATTTGAAGCACAAGAGCAAGGAGTTCATCATCATCTACAACATCTATTACCTTATGGAGGGTGGTGCCTCCTAGATTGGTTAGGTGTCGCTTGGGAGCCTCCGTCATCGAGATGTGGAGTTGAACCAAGAAGTTTGTAAGGGCAAGGAGATCGCCTACTTCGTGAAGATCTACCCCGAGTAAGGCTAGCCCTCCGTGGGCGTAGACCATGATGGAATAGACAAGGTTGCTTCTTCGTGGACCCTTCGTGGGTGGAGCCCTCCGTGGACTCGCGCATCCGTTACCCTCCGTGGGTTGAAGTCTCCATGAACGTGGATGTACGATAGCACTACCTATCGGAACCACGGGAAAAATCATTGCGTCTCCAAATTGCGTTTGATCTTCTCCACCTCTCTTTACTACATGTGCAATTTACTTTCCGCTGCTTATACTCTAGAATTGCATTTGTAGGGTGATACTTGTCTTGATCATAATTGTGAATCTGCCAAAAACTGTTCTTGATCAAAAGGCAGAATTTTTATATTTACAAGTAGTCTAATCACCCCCCCTCTAGACATACTTTCGATCCTACAAGTGGTATCAGAGCTTTGGTCTCCATTGTATTGGTTTCCATTGCATTGGACTCCATAAGCTTGGTTTCACAACCTAGGAGAGTATGGCGTCTTGTGAGGGCAATTATCGTAGAGGTCCTTACTTTGATGGTACAAATTTTGCTAGTTGAAAGCATAAAATGAAAATGCATATTCTTGGTCATAACCCAGCCGCATGGGGCATTATTTGTGTTGGCATGCAAGGTGAATTCTTCGAGGAAGGAAAAGTTCCGGATCACGAAGCTACACCGGAAGAGTTGCGGATGTTGCAAAACAATGCTCAAGCTTGTGACATTCTCTTCAATGCTTTGTGTGCCGAGGAGTTCAACAAAATCAGCCGTCTTGAGAATGCTAAAGAGATTTGGGATACGTTGGTTGAAATGCACGAAGGTACCGAGTCTGTGAAGGAATCAAAGCTAGATATTCTTCAAGGTCAACTTGACAAATTCAAGATGAAGGATGGTGAAGGAGTCGCTGAAATGTACTCTAGGCTTGCTCTCATCACAAATGAGATTGCCGGGTTAGGAAGCGAAGAAATGACCGACCGATTCATCATTAAGAAGATTCTCAGAGCTTTGGATGGAAAGTATGACACCGTTTGCACTTTGATCCAAATGATGCCAAACTACAAGACTCTCAAGCCAACTGAAGTCATTGGAAGAATTGTTGCTCATGAGATGACACTTAAGGATAAGGAAGAGCTTCACAACAAGTCAAGTGGTGCTTACAAAGCTACAAGTGATGCTCCTACAACCTCAAGTGACAAGTTAATTTCCAATGAAGAGATAAGCCTAATGGTTAAGAACTTCAACAAATTCTACAAGAATAGAGGCAAACAAAGAAGCTCAAAGTCTAGATCATATGATGAAAAGAGATCTTCTAGTCGTGATCGAAACTGCTACAATTGTGGAAGACCCGGACACTTCTCAAATGAGTGTACGGCTCCCCACAAGAGAAGAGAAGAATCTCCAAGAAGAAGATCAAGAGATGAGTCACCTCGGAAAGAGAGAAGGAGTAGAGATGATCGTTATGAACGAAGACCCTCTCGGAGAAGCAAGGATTCGGAGAGGAAAAACAAGTCATCAAGGAGCTACACAAGAAGGAGACATCAAGCTCATGTAGGTGAATGGGTCTCCGGCTCCGACTCCGACAATCAATCCGATGGAAGCTATCACTCCGACTCCGACTACAGTCAAGATGAAGGTGTTGCCGGTCTTGCACTCGTATCCTCCAACTCCAACTCCTACGACTTATTTGATTCACCAAATGAGGGAATTGGAAGATGCTTCATGGCTAAAGGCCCCAAGGTATCACACCCTGAATTCATTGACTTCTATAGTGATGAGGATGACTTGCTTGGTGAAGATGAGCTCTTGCATGATAAATCTAGTGAGCCTAGTAACGATGAAAATGCTAGTAGTCTTTATAGTCGAGAAGAGTCGAATGACAATGCTATGAAGGAGATTGAGCGTCTAACTAAAGAACTAAACACTCTTAAGTTAGCTCATGAAACAACTCAAGAAGATCATAGAGAGCTCCTAAGATCTCATGAGAAGCTACGCTTCGAGAAGCTCACTCTAGAGCAAGAACATGAGTTTCTAAAAGCGATCAATGACGATCTTCGAAAGAAGAGTTCTTCATATCTTGACAAACGACTTCTATTGTCTAATTTCTTGCCACCTATTAAGACTAAGCATGACAAGCATAAGAAAAATTCTTCCTCTAGTAGTAACAATAACCATGTTAAATCTAATGTTGTTGCTTCTAGTAGTTCTCTTGATTCCACTAACAATGTTTCAAGCCAAGTTACACTTGAGCAAGAAAATAGCTTATTGAAGGAAATCATAGAGAAAGGTGTCTACAAGAGTCTTGCCGGAAGCAAGAACTTTGAGGAAATTGTTCGCAAGCAAGGAAGGCACCGGAAGAATCAAGGGATTGGTTTTGAGCGAAAGTTCAACGCCGAAGGTGTTGAGTGGGAAGAAGGTCAATACCCTACTCCACAGTTTGTTTCTCAAAAGGAGAAGTATGATCCTACCTCTTCCAATGTGGAACAAGCTCAAGATGACCTTCCACCACAAGACCACAAGCTAAAAGCCAAGGACAAGCTTCAAGAGGAGATTGATGCATTCATTGAAGCACCTCAAGCCATGGTCAAGTGGGTTCCCAAGGACACGTCAAGTTCTACTTCGTCAAGCTCAACTACAACCCCAAGGATTCCCATCAAGATGATGTGGATCCCGAAGAAGAAGAACTAGAAGGTTCTTGAGGGTGACTCCGCCAACATACTTCACTCATATTCATTTTGGCAAGAACTTGTGCAATCAACTTCCACATCATGCACTAGTTCATGGAGTCACAAACCCTCTTGTTGGTAAGTCAAGGGACAAGGTAATCATTGCTTTCATGGACATCATCTATTGAGAACTTCAATCTATGTCTATGGATATCCTTGTTTGTTCCTTGTGGGACTAACCCATGTAGGTATTGAAAGTGCCCTAATCCAAAGGATAGCTCCCAACTCTTGATGATCTACATCAACATTGAGCATCCACATCTTCAACATCTACATGAAGTCTTCTACGACAACGCAATGTTAGTTTGACCCTTTAAAAGGGGTTCTCACATCTAGGGGGAGCTTTGCTCTAAAAATTGAGCTAAAGCATCTCCAAATGATGTGAACACATCAATGCTTTATGTAAAAGTGGTAACCCCACTTGTGCTTAAAAGATGAGTATGACCTATGATCAAATGTTCTCATTTGGCTCCTAAGTCAAAATACTCATATATAGATGACCTAGTCATCGACAAATTGTGTGCTAGTAGCTAGAGTGTTGGTTGTGCATGTTTGACACATATTTCATTTGCTATCTTATTGTGTGAGCATGTTGAATGCATGATTTTATCCATTCGAGGACATCCATTTGTTGTTTTGGTTGTTTTGATTTTTCTGGCCAAATGGATGGACAAGAATGCCTAAGTACCTCCCCTAGCTATCTATGCTTTCTTGTTTCAAATTCTATTCATGCTTATATCACAAACTTTGAACAAGTCATTTTCGGACCCTCCGAGTGAGGAGCACTCGGAGCCACCGATCCGTCTAAGGCTGACTTCCAAAACCTTCTAAGTAAATTTCGGTCAGACCAACTTCTCCCACTCGGTCAAACCGAAACACTTAGACTGATCTAGGTTTCATCTCGGTGAAACCGAGTTCTAAATCTCGGCGTGACCGAAATGCGTAACTGCATAGCAGTTATCCATCTCGGTGTCACCGAGTTTTTCAACTCGGTCCCACCGACAGCAAGGGGATATAAATACCGAGGGCAGCGCGCGTTGATTATTCCTTCAAACGTTTTTCGCTCCCACGTCCCCTGCTGCCATCGCCGTGATCTCCGGATCGTCGCCGTCGTCTCCTGTGCGCCCTCGCCGCAGGTCTCCGCCGCCGTCAACGGATTTCTCCTCCGCGCCGTTGCCGCCGTAGAGGGACTCCACCAAGTTAGGGTGAGTCTCGATCCCTCTCGTGCTCCCATCCGATTCATTGCACGTTTGGTTTGCCCTATATCTGGCCACGATTGAAAACTTCTTCTCCACCAGATCGGTTCTAGTTTCGAGTAAAATTCTTAGGGTTAGGTTTCCACGGAACACATCTCGGTGAAACCGGTTTTAAATTTTCGGTGTGACCGATTCGGCCTCTGGCCATTGCACTGCACTTTCGGTCTAACCGAGTTGTGCAAATCGGTGTGACCGAAGTAGAGTTTTAGTGAAACCCTAGTTTATCGGCAGGACCGAAACCCATTTCGGTCCAACCGAAAGTGGTGTGTAAGGTTTCTGTTATACACTTCGGATTCACCGAAACTGAAAATCGGTCTGACCGAAATGCATTATGTGAAAACTTAAAACTAAGATTTGAACTCATTTTGTTTGCAAAAACTTCTGCAGTTTGTGATAACTCTTCTACTCTGCCTATACCTTATCTATTCACAGGTTGTCAGCCATGTCAGATGCCAGTGACAGCCAGAACAGGTCAGAGTCACCTTTTGCAGAGATTCCTGAGGCAGATACCAGTCCTGAGGCTAGTAGCCCTATTGATGATGGTGAGAGGAGTACACCTAGTGGCTTGCCTCCTGCAGCCACCAGAGCCAGAAAGGAGAGGAACTCAGATGATGAGGATTCTGATTTCATTGCTGAGGAAGAAGTGTCCTCCAAGCCCAAGAGAAAGGTTGTTGCCAAAGAGCAACAAGGGCCGTAGTCAAAGAAAGGCACCAGCAAGGTCAAGCAGTCAGCTGTTGCCAAGAAGCTGAACTTGGGAGAGCCAGCCCCAAGTAAAGTGAAGAAAACTTCCAAGAGGAAGAGGGTAGTGTATGCTGAACCTCATGCAGATGCAGCAGTCGAGGAAGAAGAAGAAGAAGCACCCCAGCCTCCTCCTCAGAAGGCTAAGCTCATGGGTGATGCTATTAGGGCTGGAGCCACTTCAAAGCCCAAGAAGCCTGCTCAAGCCAAGGCAGCTCCAGCAAAGCCTACTGCCAAGCCCAAGAGGACTACCAGGAACATTCCAGCCTCTGAGAAGAACAAGGGTGATGTGCCACCAGCTGAGTCTGATGAAGAGGAACATGTGTTGCTGAAACTCCGTCCAAAACTGCCACTTCACAACGATGCTCATCCTCAAGCCGAGGATATGAAGGCAAGGAAAGATCGAGGTCTCAGGCTATGGAGACAAACTGATCCATATGCCGTGAGGAGAAGGACTGCTGTGGACCCCAGATTCCACACCAGAGAGCAGCAGGACTTCTATGAGACTGTGCTGATGGACAAGAAGCCAATAGTTGCAGATACCAGGTACGTTGACTGGAAGTACATTGATAGTGAAGAGCACAGAGACTTCTTTCCCCATGTGCATGAGAGCTTTACTGCATGTGGAGTTGATGAGTTTGTGGGTCAGAAACTGACAGATTGGAACGATGAGATGATTATGCAGTTCTATGCCACAGCTCACTTCTATCCTGACGGGAAGATCACCTGGATGACTGAAGGTCAAAGGTTTTCTTCTTCTGTTGAAGAATGGGCAGAACTTCTGAATGCTCCAGTGCAAAGAGAGGACGACATTGATGTCTATGGGATTCCTAAGAAGAACCATGATTCCATGAAGAACATGTACAAGGAGATCCCCGCAGCAGATTTGGAAGTGTGGAAGCTTGGCTCAGTCTACTATCTCCAGGCAGGTCTACCTACCACTAACACTATTTTGAGGCATACCTTGATGCCCAAGTCTGGAGACCATCGCATGATCAGAGGCTATTCTATCAACATGCTGCATATACTTGATGAGAAGGCACCTTTCAAGGTGATGGACTTAATGGTAGAGACCAGAAGAGGTCAAGTTTGGCATGGGCAAATTCATGTTGGATAGGAAGCACTTACCACTTCAGCCAGAGCATGAAGATAATGTTGTTGTGATGGATGAGGAGGATCCAACTTCGGTTGAAGGTCAAGCCAAGATTGAAGCTGCTAGGAAAGCCAAAGCTGATAAAGAGGCAGCAGCAGCAGCAGCTAAACCAAAGAGCTTCGGAGAGCAGATTCTTGAAGCGACTCAAAGGATTGAACAACACCTGGCCAGCATTGAACAATCTCAGGAGAGCCTAGAGAGGATTATTGACAAGAAGGTCCACGCTCTGAACGTGAAGCTGACTGAACTTCAAGTGACTGTCAACAAGCTTGAGGCAGACATGGAGGAAGCAAAGCAGGACAGGGCAGAGCTCATGCAGGGTGACCTAGTCCTGGACTCTCATCGTCAGACTGCTCCGATTCCCAGAGGATCCCGATCAGCAGCTATCCCAGTGACTGACTCCAGGACTACCACTTCAGCACCTCCTACAGCTCCAGCAGTCACTCCAGCCACAGCTCCAGTATCCACTCCTCCAGCGCAGACATCAGCTGAAGTCTTCGCCGATGCCGTCATATCTACTCCGACATCTACCCAGACGGGAGCCGCCAGCAAAGCCCACAGTGACGTCTAGCTCTATGCTTTTTCAAACTTTTTGGTAACTTGTTGCCAAAGGGGGAGAAATTGTATAGATCATAGGGCTTCGAGAGAGAGAGTGCTCTTTCGTTCTTTTGCGGTTTCTTTGAGATACTTTTGGTACTTTTGGTTCTTGAAACTTTCAGTGTGCTTGATACTACGTTTGATGCGACCTTAATGAGTGCTTGGTCATACTATGCTTTAATGTGTGCTTAATGCTTATCATATGCTATTCCTATTTTGTATGGCTATTTACTCATGTCTTGGTGATTGGGTGCATGTTATTCATTCTTATCATTTTGTGCGCTCCACCAAGATGTATGTGACATGGAAGAGTGACCCATAATCCTAATCGATTGTGCATTTGCATTCAAACACAAATTATTTAATAATGCACAAATTTAGGGGGAGCTCTTGCTTATCACATACTTCTCAAAGCGACGATATTATTCATTGATTATATCCTTTGTCGAAGCTTTGATCTATATGTTGTCATCAATTACCAAAAAGGGGGAGATTGAAAGTGCAACTAATCCCCGGGTGGTTTTGGCAATTAATAACAACATATATATCATTGAACTAATAGCTACTTGAGAATCATTTCAGAGAAGTTCAGTGATATGGGTATGGAAATGACTGAAGAAGTGGACCCCTCAAAATGCTAAGGCAAGCATTGGCAAAAGCTCAAGACTCCATTTTTGGTTTAGTGATCCAAGATCACATTGAGTCCATAGGAAAAGCCAATACTATTAAAAGGGGATGAGGTTGTGTTGATGATCTGTTTGCTCAAGTGCTTAGTGATATATCTCCTTCAACTATCAGCAACTTTCACTACTATACACACTCATAAGTAATCTCGGACCAACCGATTTTCCAAACTCAGTCCCACCGAGATGAACCACCTCAGCCATAAGCCAAACCCTAGAAAAATCGGTCATTCCGAGTTTGAGATCGGTCTCACCGAAACACGGGCTGCCAAGCTTCTGTAACCGTTTGTCATCATTTCGGAATAACCGAGTTGATGATTTCGGTCTCACCGAAACTGGCAAGTTCCTATCTTTACTCAAATCGGACTAACCGAGATGGTATTTTCGGTCCCACCGAAAACCCCAACGTTCACTATATTTGAACTTTCAGTCTGACCGAGTTGTCAACTTCGGTCTCACCGAGATTGCTCAATTATGTGTGTAACGGTTGGATTTTGTGTGGAGGCTATATATACCCCTCCACCCCCTCTTCATTCGTGGAGAGAGCCATCAGAAAGAACTACCACTCCTACCTTACACTTTCTGAGAAGAGAACTACCTACCCTTGTGTTGAGATCAAGTTGCTCCATTCCTACCATATGAAACTTGATTTCTAACCTTCCCAAGTTGCTTTCCACTCAATCCTTTATTCCACCACAGCCAAATCAGTGAGGAGAGTTGAGTGTTGGGGAGATTATCATTTGAAGCACAAGAGCAAGGAGTTCATCATCATCTACAACATCTATTACCTTTTGGAGGGTGGTGCCTCCTAGATTGGTTAGGTGTCGCTTGGGAGCCTCCGTCATCGAGATGTGGAGTTGAACCAAGAAGTTTGTAAGGGCAAGGAGATCGCCTACTTCGTGAAGATCTACCCCGAGTAAGGCTAGCCCTCCGTGGGCGTAGGCCATGATGGAATAGACAAGGTTGCTTCTTCGTGGACCCTTCGTGGGTGGAGCCCTCCGTGGACTCGCGCAGCCGTTACCCTCCGTGGGTTGAAGTCTCCATCAACGTGGATGTACGATAGCACTACCTATCGGAACCACGGGAAAAATCATTGCGTCTCCAAATTGCGTTTGATCTTCTCCACCTCTCTTTACTACATGTGCAATTTACTTTCCGCTGCTTATACTCTAGAATTGCATGTGTAGGGTGATACTTGTCTTGATCATAATTGTGAATCTGCCAAAAACTGTTCTTGATCAAAAGGCAGAATTTTTATATTTACAAGTAGTCTAATCACCCCCCCCCTCTAGACATACTTTCGATCCTACAGTGCTGGACGTGTCCGGCGGTGGAACGGACATGTCCGGCGCGCGGTGGGAGCGGGGCTAGGGTTTCATCTGTGAGAAAATGGAGGGGGAGGCACATATATATAGGTAGAGGGAGCTAGAAGTGTCCATATGAGGAGCGGTTTTTGGCCACGCGATCCTGATCCGGCGACCGAGAGCATGGAGGGGGTTAGAATGGGCTTGGGGGCTGTTGGGAGGGGTGTTGGGCCAAAAGAGAAAAGGCTTCCGGTGGTTAACTCGGTTAACCGTTGGGCTATCAAACGAGCTCCGAATGCGACGAAACTTGACAGGCGGTCTACCTATGCTATAATAAGACCACACACCAAGTTTCATCCCATTACGAGAACATTTTCCGGCCACTCAAAAAATAAATATTCGGAGGTGCCGCGGGCACGTGCAAGTGTGTGTGGGCTCATAACGGACAACAGAGAGGACGGGCGGACTCGGACGGATGCAAGTTTTGAAAACATGATGATGCAACACACATGATGACAAGGCAAAAGGCAACATGCAAGCAAATGACATGGCAACGAAGACGAATAACTGGCTGACACCTGGCGCATCGGTCTCGGGTTGTCACAACACTCCCCTACTAACAAGAGATCTCGTCCCGAGATCTTAGGAATGAGACGGAAGGGAAAAAGGAAGAACAAAGTTCTTCGAGGACAAAAGAGTGAAACCAAAGAATATTGAGAGGTTGAGCCAGTTCGAAAGAAAGAATATAATGGAGATGAACGAGAAAGAGAAGCTCCATTACAAAAGAGGAACAAGGAACACACGAGAACCAAGGAGGTTGAAAGGCACGAAACAAGAGCTGAAGGAACAAAACGAATTCGAAACCACTCCGGTTAAAAGAGATGGAAATGGAATTAAAATAAAGTAATTCGGGCAGCACTCCAGCTGAAAATGAAAGGAATAGCACACCGGTTCAACATGAATGGAATGGGACAAGACCCTGAGAAGATGAAACGAAAACATGACGAAATGAACAAGACATTGCCTCCGGAAGAATTATAAGAGTGACATGAAAAGAACGGATAAGAGAACAACAAGTTCCCCCGCGAATGAATTAGAAAGAGGATCTTAAGAGAAAGACTTGAACGGAGTTGTTGAGAAAAACAACCACAAAGAATAAGGTTGTTGTGGACTTATGTAAACATCTCAAGAGTTGAGGTGAATTATGCCGCAACCAAAAGATTGGATAGATGAGCTGAAGGAAGAGATGCATAACTCCACTTCAAAGAAATAGGGAGAATTATTTGCACCCGAGAGGCCAAAGAATAATGCTTGAGCTTCTCCAACTAGAACTTGAAGAACACTTGACGAATGAATTAACTCATGAAGAACTCCGGTAACGAAAAGGATGATGAGATAGAGTTGAATGATCAACATATTATGAATATGGCCTTGCGCTAATTTAGACGAGGTTCCGACGAGATGGCCAAGAAAAATTTGAACTCCGGAAAAGAAAAGATAAAAGGACTTGGGACTAGGATTTATTCATCAGAATAAACTCCGAAGGAAGGGATTAAATCTACATGATGAAAAAGGAATAAGAATTATGTTATGCTTCTCCTTCATCAATTAAATTGATGAAAAGCAATGGATTTGCAAACCACTTATTTGCGTTGAAAAAGATTAAAGAGGGATATATCGCGAACTTGCGAAAATCTTCATGAAACACCGGTAGGATTGGAATAAAATGAGTGGATTGATATGATAACACCGGAAAAGAACTCTTGATTGATCCACCGTAAAGAATTGAAGCCGAGTGAAGAAAAAGAACGAACCACCGTGGAGAATTAAAATCGAATGATGAAAGAGAACAAAAACCGCCGTAAAGAATTGAAATTGAGTGAATACCATGAATTGCCGGGAGAATAAGCACTTGAGGAAATTTCGGTGCAAGAGAACGACGAGATCGCGAACTGATTAAAGAATACTTGAACGAAGCACCGGACAAATGTGAGACAAATGAAGAGGCATCAATGAATAATATTTGGAGGACGAAGTTAAAAACTGAAAATGAAGAAATCTTCTGAAATGATGGCCTTCGGAAGAACACAAAGCAAATAATTCATGAAATGCTCCGAATGGTTAAAGAAAAGAAGTCTTGATGATCGGAACAATTAAGTAGATAGCAGTGATCTTAACGACGAATCCTCGAGAGAACGGACAAGAATTAGAGGAAGTCTTTTCTTCGGTCTTCAAATGACGATGGGAAACACCACCAAATTATTGAGATACTCCGGAAGGATGAAAGAAGAAAGGTTGAACCAACGATGAAAAGAATTGAAAGCGATCTTGGAGAAGGCATATGACTGATGGAATCCATACTTACGTCACACTTGAAAAGAGTTTGGGAATAGCTCTAGAAAAAAATTAGAAGAGTCAGGTAAGATCCTGGGAGTAAATTTGTGGGTTATGAGCCCACCGAATAGAAAACACTGTTGGAAAGGATCGAAAACGAGATGATGCACCGGAACGATTAAAAGACTCAAAGGAGGTGACAACCTTGAATTAATTGGAACACGGAGGAATCTCCTGAGATGACTTCAGAACTCCAGAATAATTAAATGGCGAGAGGCGAATGAGCAAGAGGAAAACACTTGAGTCGATGAAGAATAAGAACAACACCGAGAAATTGGAATTGAAATCCACCGGAGAAGAAAAAGAGATGAAGAATGATGAACTAGACGAGAAATCACCAGTTGAAACAATTGATAAGACTTCACGCGAGTAGGATGGATACTCGATTAAGGACTCCGACTCCGAGAAGAAAAAGGGTGAGCGGGTGGGAAAAAGAAAGACCACTTCGGAAGGGGAAAACAATGCCGGTCGGAAAGAACTGAGGATTGAACTTGCAAAGAAGAAGAGGGTCGAATCCACTTGACGAGAGAAGCACCAGATGACGAGAGCTGACATTCCAACGAACGAACGAACGAATGAAAAAAACATGGGCAAAAGAGGCTTGGGGCACCACCTCGTGGGCTTCGGCCCAGGGAGCAGAGGGCCGGCTGGGACTCGGCATGCTGGATCGGGCCCACCGAGAGGTCGAGGCTGGGCCAGCCCATACGCAGGTGAGGGAGGCGGCCCAGGTCAATGGCGCACACAACGGGATCGGGGCTCCTCCCGGATCGATCTGAAGGCGGCGGCGACACGACGGAATGACGACACAACGGCAGCCGAAGCGTGGGATGGCGAGGCGTCGGCGGCGCACAAGGCCGGCGGCGAGGCACGCCGGCGTCGGGCTGTCAGGACCAAGATGCGATTCTATCCCGATCACGTGACATTTACGTGATTGGAGCACAACCGCATTTCGGGCGCTTAGCAAGATGGATATCATTACATCGTACCATTACATACATACATGGGGGATTCAACAATACATACAAGTCAGATTAATACAACAACATCAATACAAGGCATCCGACTACAGATGCAAACATGAAAAGCACAACGACATCCATCTGCTATCCCAGGCTGCCGACCAGGAACCTATCCCAAGACTGAAGAAGAAGAAGAAGAAGAAAGAACTCCAAACACAATGAACATCGCTCTCACGTCAAGTCATCGGAAACCTGCACCTGCAACTGTTGTTGTAGTATCTGTGAGCCACGAGTACTCAGCAATCCCATAACCATGGGTATCAAGACTAGCAAATCTTAATAGGTAGGAAGAGGTAAAGTGGTGAGGTTGCAGCAGCGACTAAGCAATATGTATGGTGGCTATCTTACGAGTACAAGAATAAGATGAGCATCTACGCAAACGGTCGCAAACTAGTAATGATAGCTAAAGATCCTGAACTACCTACGAGTCAAACATAACCCCATCGTGTTCTCTTCTCAAAGTGAAAAGAGACAGTCACGGTTACTCACAGAGTTGTGTGTTTTACTTCGGATCATCTGTCAAGTTTTCTACAACCGGACATTAACAAATTCCAATCTGCCACATAACCGCGGACACGGCTTTCGAAAGATCATAACCCTGCAGGGGTGTCCCAACTTAGCCCATCACAAGCTCTCACGATCAGCATAAGTAATAATAATATTACCCCTTATCTTAAGGCCAATCCGATCAGGCTCGGTATCCCGGTGCACATGACATTTCGACAATGGTAAAACAAGTCCAGCAAGACCTCCCGGTGTGTCGACACCCTGATAGTAGCCGCGTGTATCTCGTCTCAGGCCACGACCGGATGGGCGATTTTACGGGAGCCAGATACCTTGAGTTTCCCCGTGGCGGCCCCGTCGAACCCCCGTTTGGGGCCAACACCATCAGCACTGCCCCCCTGCTATGTAGAAGAATCCTCGGGTAGCGCTAACTCCCTATGCAATTAATTAATTAATTAAGTTGTTATTATGAGCAAATTAAAACCAATGTTGGGCCTTGCTGGAGGAGTTTTATTCAAAGACGAACTGTCAAGGGGTCCCCATATACCCAACCGTGTAAGGAACGCAAAATCAAGGAACATAATGCCGGTTTATCTACTCCTAAGGTGGCATGAGTGGAACAAAACACCGAGCAAAAGGCCAAGCCTTCCACCCATGCCCAGTATATAGGTGTGTTAATATATATATATATAAGACACATTGTGATATTCCAACAACAAGTTCCAACATGGAACGAACTTCATCTTCACCAGCAACTAACAACGCTATAAGAGGGGTTGAGCAAGCGGGTAACGTAGCCAAACAATGGTTTGCTAGGAAGGTGTCAAAGGTTAGAGGTTTCATGGCAACAAGGAGAGGCTGACAATAATGATGGATAGCGCGACATGTAACGATAGCATCGAGACAACTAAGCATGGCAATGATAGTAAAGGTATCCAAGGTGATGGTCATCTTGCCTGAGATCCCGCAAGGAAGAAGAACGAATCCATGAAGAAGACGAAGAAGAAGCCTCGAAGACGAACCACGTGTAGACGAACGAATCCTCACGATCGCAATGGAAAAGAACTAGCGAGAAGAAAGCACACAACACGGTAAACACACAACACGAGAACATGACAAGATGCTCAACCAAGTATGATGCAAGACAAGTCTATATGATGCAATACATGGCAAGGGATGAAGCACACAAGAACAACATCACCCAACAAGTTTAAATGAGGCCGGAAACTACACATAACAAATCCGATACGTCCTCATATGCACACTTTGAAATTAGTCCAGATCTGAACAAACCTTAAGTTAAAGTTGTTAAACAGCAGTTTAGCATGCACCATGATGATCTACATGAAATTATAGTCAAGTTTCATATAAAGTTTGTTTAATTCGGAGTTACGGCCTAGAAGATATGAGCAAAACAAGACAAGCATGGCAATGGTGCAAGATGCACCCAAACATCAAGCAAACTCACTCCAAACATGAAAACAACATGATATTATGATTCGACATGCAAAATCACACAAGTTTCATATAGGATACGCTCAAAACGGAGCAACGGGCTAAAAGATACGAGCAAAACAAGTAACAATGCAAAGCTGAAGTTAACATCCACATAGCAACTTTGGAGCAAGGTATATATATATGCTACAACACCCAAACATGATAACAAGAGGCATGAATGTGAAATAGACATGATACTTAACAAGCATGAACTTATAACACACACAAAAGCTTGCTGGAACACATTAAAACAAGCATGGCAAGTTGCAATAAAATTATCCAGACTTAGTCAAAATCTGGGAAGGCAAAAACATTATCACGATGCTGCCTTTGGAGGCACAAAACAACAAGCATATCAACTCTAATAAGCATATACAGATCATGGACATGTAGTAGACATATCATACAGCAAACAACTCCATTGGAGCAACTCCATAGGAGGCATGGATCAATAGCAACAAGCTTCACCAAATTGAACATGCTGATAAAAACCTGACAGGTAAAATTTATAGCAACTTGAGAGCAAGAAATAAATAAGCTACAATAGGCCATATATGCAAACAAGGGCATGGATGGATAGACAATAACATGGACACCAAGACATGATCATTGGCCACTCCAAAACAAGCCTGGATTTCAGTGAGGCATCAAGCAAACATAGCATCAGGTTATAACAGATTCCAGACTTAGCAGTTTTTTCACTAAGTATAAAACAGCAATAACAACATGGCATGTTCACAAGCTTGTTTAAGTCACCTCAAGGCATATCATGGAAAGTGGATTGCACCACAACAAAGACCATACGATTTTTCTTCTAAAACATATTGACAGGAGGCATGGAGACAAACACTTCAATAACAATGAGGAAGTGAAATCAACATCTCATAACAAGTTTCAGCACTTAACAGCGAAATGCACTTTTGCAACAGTGATTAACATGACAATATGGCACCTAACATGAATGCTAGAGCAACCAACATGTAGAGCACTTCACAATGAACATTTTGACATATCATATGCTCCATTTGGATAAACATGCAACAAGTTATCATATCTCAAACATGGCAACAAAATTACAAGTAACATCAGTTTTAAACAAGTAGCACTCTTGCAACAGAGATTAGGGCATCTAGATGAACTCAAACAAGCATGCCACAATGGAACAAAGTGTAGAGCATATCACCACGATCATTTTGACATATCATTCACTCAATTTGGACATACACACAAAAAGTTACATGCATGCAAAGATGCAACAAAAATTATGACATAAAAGGACTTAGAAGAAAAGTAGACCTCTCGGGGCGGACATGTTCATGTCAGATCGGACATGTCCGTCGGTGGCTGGGCACGCGGGCCCACATGGCAGTCTCACAGACGAGGCGGGCGGACACGTCCGGGCTCCTCCCAGACATGTCCGTCGGTGCGACTAGACGCGGGTCCCACTGGTCAGTGGCGCAATAGAGGAGGAGTGCCTGGACATGTCCAGGCGCCACTGGTCACGTCCGGCGGCTGGAGAAGTGGTGACCGGCGCTCCGGCAAGCTCGTACGGCGGCGCGGCAACAGGGGCCCGATCCGGCGTCGATGGTGGCCGGAGGAGGCCGGAGGTGACGCGGTGGGGCTGGATCCCACCGGATCCGGGGCTGGCCGGCGGCGGAGGACCCAGGGCGATGCAGGTCGGGGTCCTTGCGAGGAGACGCGGCAGCGGCGTTTCGGTCGCCGGCGGTCCCGAGGCGAGGACGCGGGAAGGATGCGGGAACGGGGGGCTCAGGGCGGCGGCGGGCGGAGTCCGGTGACGGAGGAGGACGGGATTCGGCGAGGGCGGCGGGAACGACAGCGAGGGAGGCGGCGACGGACCTTCGCGAAGCGGGTGGCGGCGCGACTGAATGAGCGGGGCGGCGGGGACGAGCGGGGCTTGGGGCGCGCGGGCGGCTCGGGGCCCAGATCGGCCCGGGGGCGGGCCGCGGCCGGGCCTGGCGGGCTGGCGGCGGTGGGAAGTGCCCAGGGGCACGTGGCCACGTCCGAATGGCCCGTGGCGGTTGTTTTGGCGGCGGTGGCCACTCAGGAGCTGCCAAGTGGCACTAGAGGGGTGGCTTCGGTCGGAATTTGAGGAAGAGGGAGGGTTGGCTGCGGCAGATCCGAGGGGAAGGGGAACTAGGGTAGGAGAAGGCTAGGTTAGGCAAAAAATGGCATGTGGGGTGTCCATATATAGGCATAGGGGCTAGGGTTTGGGGGTTTTGGGGCAAAACGGAGCCATCGAATGCCGATCGGACGGCTCCGGTCGGATGAAGAGGTAGGTTGGGCCTAGGTGGAACTAGTGGGCTGAGATGAGAGGAGAGAGAGAGAGAGAGAGAGAGAGAGAGAGGCCCGCGGGGGTTTTCGGAGACCGAATACATCCGACGTTTAAACCGGCTACCCGTGCCGCTATAGTTTAACGGTTGGGCTATCAAACGAGCTCCGAATGCAATGAAATTTGGCAGGCGGCCTGTCTACACTATAATGAGACCACACGCCAAGTTTCATCCCATTATGAGAATATTTTCCGGCCACTTATAAAATAAATATCCGGAGGCGCCGCGGGCGCGCGCAAGTGTGTCTGGGCGCAGAACGGACAACGGAAAGGACGGGCGAACTCGGACAGATGCAAGTTTTGAAAACATGATGATGCAAGCACATGATGACAAGGCAAAGATGCGACACGCAAGGAAATGACATGGCAACGACGACGAATAACTGGCTGACGCCTGGCACACCGGTCTTGGGGTGTCACAACACTCCCCTACTAATAAGAGATCTCGTCCCGAGATCTTAGGAACGAGACGGAAGAGAAAAAGGAAGAACAAAGTTCTTCGAGGACAAAAGAGTGAAACCAAAGAATGTTGAGAGGTTGAGCCACTCGACAAGAAGAATGCAACGAAGAAGACCGAAGTTGCAAACTCTTCGTTAGACAAGAGGAACAAGGAATACGACGAGAATCAAGGTGGTTGAAAATCACGACCCAAGAGCTGAAGGAACGAGAATGAATTCGAAACTACGCCGGTTAATAAGAGATAGAAGGAATCTCCATGAATACCAACTTGTGAGGCCCAAGATGCGATTCTATCCCGATCATGTGACACTTACGTGATTGGGGCACGACCGCATTTCGGGCGCTTAGCAAGATGGATATCATTACATCGTACCATTACATACATACATGGGGGATACAAAAATACATACAAGTCACATGAATACAATAACATCAATACAAGGCATCCGACTACGGATGCAAACATGAAAAGCACAACGACATCCATCTGCTATCCCAGGCTGTCGACCAGGAACCTAACCCAAGACTGAAGAAGAAGAAGAAGAAAGAACTCCAAACACAATGAACATCGCTCTCACGTCAAGTCATCGGAAACCTGCACCTGCAACTGTTGTTGTAGTATCTGTGAGCCACGAGGACTCAGCAATCCCATAACCATGGGTATCGAGACTAGCAAAGCTTAATAGGTAGGAAGAGGTAAAGTGGTGAGGTTGCAGCAGCGACTAAGCAATATGTATGGTGGCTATCTTACGAGTACAAGAATAAGATGAGCATCTACGCAAACGGTCGCAAACTAGTAATGATCGCTAAAGATCCTTAACTACCTACGAGTCAAACATAACCCCACCGTGTTCTCTTCTCAAAGTGAAAAGAGACAGTGACGGTTACTCACACAGTTGTGTGTTTTACTTCGGATCATCATTCAAGTTTTCTACAACCGGACATTAACAAATTCCAATCCGCCACATAACCGCGGGCACGGCTTTCGAAAGATCATAACCCTGCAGGGGTGTCCCAACTATGCCCATCACAAGCTCTCACGATCAGCAGAAGTAATAATAATATTACACCTTATCTCAAGGACAATCCGATCAGGCTCGGTATCCCGGTGCACAAGACATTTCGACAATGGTAAAACAAGTCCAGCAAGACCTCCCGGTGTGTCGACACCCTGATAGTAGATGCGCGTATCTCGTCTCAGGCCACGACCGGATGGGCGATTTTACGGGAGCCCGATACCTTGAGTTTCCACGTGGCGGCCCCGTCGAACCCCTGTTTGGGACCAACACCATCAGCACTGCCCCCCTGCTATGTAGAAGAATCCTCGGGTAGCGCTAACTCCCTATGCGATTAATTAATTAATTAAGTTGTTATTATGAGCAAATTAAAACCAATGTTGGGCCTTGCTGGAGGAGTTTTATTCAAAGACGAACTATCAAGGGGTCCCCATATACCCAACTGTGTAAGGAACGCAAAATCAAGGAACATAATTCTGGTTTATCGGCTCCTAAGGTGGCATGAGTGGAACAAAACACCGAGCAAAAGGCCAAGCCTTCCACTCATGCCCATTATATAGGTGTGTTAATATATATATATATATAAGACATATTGTGATATTCCAGCAACAAGTTCCAACATGGAACGAACTTCATCTTCACCTGCAACTAACAACGCTATAAGAGGGGCTGAGCAAGCTGGTAACATAGCCAAACAATGGTTTGCTAGGAAGGTGTCAAAGGTTAGAGGTTTCATGGCAACAAGGAGAGGCTGACAATAATGATGGGTAGCGCGACATGTAACGATAGCATCGAGACAACTAAGCATGGCAATGATAGTAAAGGTATCCAAGGTGATGGTAATCTTGCCTGAGATCCCGCAAGGAAGAAGAACGAATCCATGAAGAAGACGAAGAAGAAGCCTTGAAGACGAACCACGTGTAGACGAACGAATCCTCACGATCGCAACGAAAAAGAACTAGCGAGCAGAAAGCACACAACACGGTAAACACACAACACGAGAACATGACAAGATGCTCAACCAAGTATGATGCAAGACAAGTCTATATGATGCAATACATGGCAAGGGATGAAGCACACAAGAGCAACATCACCCAACAAGTTTAAATGAGGCCGGAAACTACACATAACAAATCTGGTAAGTCCTCATATGCACATTTTGAAATTAGTACATATCTGAACAAACCTTAAGTTAAAGTTGTTAAACAACACTTTAGCATGCACCATTATGATCTACATGAAATTGTAGTCAAGTTTCATATAAAGTTTGTTTAATTCGGAGCTACGGCCTAGAAGATATGAGCAAAACAAGACAAGCATGGCAACGGTGCAAGATGCACCCAAACATCAAGCAAACTCACTACAAACATGAAAACAACATGATATTATGATTCTACATGCAAAATCACACAAGTTTCATATAGGACACGCTCAAAACGGAGCAACGGGCTAAAAGATACGAGCAAAACAAGTTACAATGCAAAGCTGAAGTTAACAACCACATAGCAACTTTGGAGCAAGGTATATATATGCTACATCACCCAAACATGATAGCAAGAGGCATGAATGTGAAATAGACATGATACTTAACAAGCATGAACTTAGAACACACCCAAAATCTTGCTGGAACACATTAAAACAAGCATGGCAAGTTGCAATAAAATTATCCAGACTTGTCAAAATCTGGGAAGGCAAAAACATCATCACGATGCTGCTTTCGGAGGCACAAAAAAACAAGCATATCAACTCTAATAAGCATATAAAGATCATGGACATGTAGTAGGCATATCATACAGCAAACAACTCCATTGGAGCAACTCCATAGGAGGCATGGATCAATAGCAACAAGCTTCCCTAAATTGAACATGTTGATAAAAACCTGACAGCTAAAATTTATAGCAACTTGAGAGAAAGAAATAAATAAGCTACATCAGGCCATATATGCAAACAAGGGCATGAATGGATAGACAATAACACGGACAACAAGACATGATCATTGGCCACTCCAAAACAATCATGTATTTGAGTGAGGCATCAAGCAAACATAGCTTCAGGTTATAACAGATTCTAGACTTGGCAGTTTTTTCACTAAGTATAAAACAGTAACAACAACATGGCATGTTCACAAGCTTGTTTAAGTCACCTCAAGGCATATCATGGAAAGTGGATTGCACCGCAGCAAAGACCATATGATTGTGCTTCTAAAACATATTGACAAGAGGCATGAATACAAACACATCAATAGCAATGAGCAAGCGAAATCAGCATCTCATAACAAGTTTCAGCACTTAAGAGCCAAATGCACTTTTGCAACAGAGATTGACATGACAATATGGCACCTAACATGAATGCTACAGCAACCAACATGTAGAGCACTTCACAATGAACATTTTGACATATCATATGCTCCATTTGGATAAACATGCACAAAGTTATCATATCTCAAACATGGCAACAAAATTACAAGTAACAGCAGTTTTAAACAAGTAGCACTCTTGCAACAGAGATTAGGGCATCTAGATGAACTCAAACAAGCATGCCACAATGGAACAAAGTGTAGAGCATATCACCACAATCATTTTGACATATCATTCACTCAATTTGGACATACACACAAAAAGTTATAGGCATGCAAAGATGCAACAAAAATTATGACAGAAAAGGACTTAGAAGAAAAGTAGACCTCTCGGGGCGGACATGTCCATGTCAGATCGGACATGTCCGTCGGTGGCTGGGCACGCGGGCCCACATGGCAGTCTCACAGATGAGGCGGGCGGACACGTCCGGGCTCCTCCCGGACATGTCCGTCGATGCGGCTGGACGCGGGTCCCATTGGTGAGTGGCGCAACGGAGGAGGAGTGCCTGGACATGTCCAGACGCCACTGGACACGTCCGGCGGCTGGAGAAGTGGTGACCGGTGCTCCGGCGAGCTCGTCACGGCGGCGCGGCAGCAGGGGCCCGATCCGGCGTCGGTGGTGGCCGGAGGAGGCCGGAGGTGACGCAGTGGGGCTGGATCCCACCGGATCCAGGGCTGGCCGGCGGCGGAGGACCTAGGGCGATGCAGGTCGGGGTCCCTGCGAGGAGACACGGGAGCTGCGTTTCGGTCGCCGATGGTCCCGAGGCGAGGACGCGGGAAGGATGCGGGAACGGGGTGCTCAGCGCGGCGGCAGGCGGAGTCCGGTGACGGAGGCAGACGGTATCCGGCGAGGGTGGCAGGAACGACGACGAGGGAAGCGGCGACGGAGCCTGGCCAGTGGCGGACATTCGCGAAGCGGGCAGCGGCGCGGTTGAACGAGCGGGGCGGCGGGGACGAGCGGGGCCTCGGCCGCGCGGGCGGCTCGGGGCCCAGATCGGCCCGGGGCGGGCTGGCGGCGGTGGGAAGCGCCCAGGGGCACGTGGCCGCGTCCGAATGGCCCGGGGCGGTTGTTTTGGCGGAGGTGGCCACTCAGGAGTTGCCAAGTGGCACTCGGGGGGTGGCTTCGGTCGGATTTTGAGGAGGAGGGAGGGTTGGCTGCGGCAGATCCGAGGGGAAGGGGAACTAGGGTAGGAGAAGGCTAGGTTAGGCCAAAAATGGCATGAGTGTCCATATATAGGCATAGGGGCTTGGGTTTGGGGGTTTTGGGGGGCAAAACGGAGCCATCGGATGCCGATCGGACGGCTCCGGTCGGATGAAGAGGTAGGTTGGGCCTAGGTGGAATTAGTGGGCCGAGATGAGAGGAGAGAGAGAGGCCCGCGGGGGTTTTCAGAGACCGAAAACGTCCGATGTTTAAACCGGCTACTAGTGCCGCTATAGTTTAACGGTTGGGCTATCAAACGAGCTCCGAATGCGATGAAATTTGGCAGGCGGCCTGTCTACACTATAATAAGACCACACGCCAAGTTTCTTCCCATTCTGAGAACATTTTCCGGCCACTTACAAAATAAATATTCGGAGGCGTCGCGGGCGCACGCAAGTGTGTCTGGGCTCAGAACGGACAACGGAAAGGACGAGCGAACTCGGACAGATGCAAGTTTTGAAAACATGATGATGTAAGCACATGATGACAAGGCAAAGATGCGACACGCAAGCAGATGACATGGCAACGACGACGAATAACTGGCTGACGCCTGGCGCACCGGTCTCGGGGTGTCACACGGGCGGCTGACGGCGGCGGCGTGAGGTACTCCGACGGCGGTGGGGCTTGCACGGCGGCGAGGCGAGCTCTTGGCAGTGGCGTCGGCGGCGTAGGGCGGCGGCGGCTCGCCGGTGGGAGGCGCTGGCGGCGGGGCACGGGAGGAGCAGGGCGGAGGGGCGTGGGAGGAGCTCCTGGGGGAGCCCTGGCGGCGCCGCGATCCTGGCCCGGGCGGGACGGATCCTGGCTCCGCGGGCCGCGGCGGCGGGGAGGAGAGAGAGGGGTGAGGTGGCGGTGCGGGAGTGGCTGGCGGTGGCGGTGGAGCTGACGTGGCAGCACACCATTGGCCGGGCGACGTGGCTGGGGCGCTGGACGTGTCCGGCGGCGGAACGGACATGTCCGACGCGCGGTGGGAGCGGGGCTAGGGTTTCATCTGCGAGAAAATGGAGGGGGGGCACATATATATAGGTAGAGGGAGCTAGGAGTGTCCAAATGAGGAGCGGTTTTCGGCCACACGATCCTGATCCGACGACCGAGAGCATGGAGGGGGTTAGAATGGGCTTGGGGGATGTTGGGAGGGGTGTTGGGCCAAAAGAGAAAAGGCTTCCGACGGTTAACTCGGTTAACCGTCGGGCTATCAAACGAGCTCAGAATGCGACGAAACTTGACAGGCGGTCTACCTATGCTTTAATAAGACCACACACCAAGTTTCATCCCATTCCGAGAACATTTTCCGGTCACTCATAAAATAAATATTCGGAGGTGCCGCGGGCATGTGCAAGTGAGTCTGGGCTCAGAACGGAGAACGGAGAGGATGGGCGGACTCGGACGGATGCAAGTTTTGAAACATGATGATGCAACACACATGATGACAAGGCAAAAAACAACACGCAAGCAGATGACATGGCAACGAAGACGAATAACTGGCTGACACCTGGCGCATCGGTCTCGGGGTGGCACATGAATGATGGTATGGATTTTGGATGCCAACAGGCGACGTTCGAAGTGGCACCTTGCGGGAAAGGATACACCAGCAGAAAGCTAAGTTGTGAAACCTTGAGTGAATTAATTTTAAATGTGAGGGTATTTTTATTGAACGATTTCGGTTCTTATATGGAAAACCTGCACGCGAAGGAACCTTGTCATAATTGGTTGCGCTCTTGCTCTGTTTCGAGTCCGCTCAACAGTTCAAGTGGTTGCGCTAAAAACGGCAAGGTGTCTTGCCAGCAGTGACACCCCCAGCAGGCTGCTAAGGATCCGTTCCTCAAAGCGCCCGCGGCAAGGGTGCTCGCACCGGCAAGTATTTTTCCAATAAAGCGTAGGGCATATGCCATACAAAGAGAAATCAGACGAGAAAGATATCATACATTCATCCAAAGCACAACAAGTTATATTACATCAATGATTGCCATAGTTCTAACTTAAGATAAACTGTCTTGGGTACGAATTCGTGGCGGCAAGAGGAAGCGAAGCAGCTAGTCCCTGCGCTGGCCTTCCACCCTCTTGACTTGGTCCACCGCGTCGATGATCGGCGCGACGAGCTCTTCAATCTCCTTGCGGTCTGCATCATCCGGCAAGCTGTCAAGCACTTTGGTGAGGTCGAGGCCGGGGTTCCTGTACGCCACCTTTGTGAGAAACTTGAGAAGGACGGCCTAGCAAAGTTTGCGGGATTCATTGGTCAGTTATTTTGCTCGGCTGGAGTGGAGCAGCTTCAGGGCATCAAGGAGGGCCTCGAAGAACATGGTCAGTCTGGCACTTAGAGTTATCCTCTCCTCGTAAGAATAGCTGAAGTTTGACAGGCCCATGATGGATAGTTGTGTGGGGAGCCTCTCTGTGACGTCGATGAGGCGCTTGGTCTAGATCCCCATGCCTTTCACATAGTCTTTGTAGGTGGCACCGGCGCCCTCAAGCAGTTTCTTCTCCCCCTGGAGGTCCTTGATCAGGGTCTTCTCATGAGCCCCGCTACCCTTAAGGGACTCTAGCATGGTCAGCTTCAGTGTCAAATCGGCAATGGAGTTGTTGGCGGTAGATATCTGTTTGGTCTTGTCGGATATGGTGGACTGCTACTCTACCAAGGTACAGGCAGTTTTGTCTCCGTCGTCCTTGAGCTTCGAGATCTCCTTGCCGTGATGTTCTAGATCTGCCTCCAGCTTCTTCACCTTGTCGCCAACTCGCTCTTGGCAACCTCTACAGCTTTGGCGGTGTCGATGGCTTCCTTCAGCTTACCAGCATGGTCCAAGACCAGAGCATTACATGCTTCTTTGTGCTTCTGCTCCAGCTCTTGGGTCCGCTGCACGACAAGTTCCTCAATTTCTTCATCCTTGCCGCAGAGCTTGGCGGAAAGCGCCTCCTCGAGAGCGAGAAGGTCCTCTTCCTGAGCAT
Organism: Secale cereale; assembly: GCA_902687465.1. Classification (NCBI taxonomy): domain Eukaryota; kingdom Viridiplantae; phylum Streptophyta; class Magnoliopsida; order Poales; family Poaceae; genus Secale; species Secale cereale. The sequence continues at coordinate 492,540,607 of LR738711.1, read as the reverse complement.
CGAGCCCAACATGGAGCTCCATTAAGCGAGCCTCTTCTGCAGCAGCCTCTTGAGCAGCCTCTTCCTGTGCCTTCTAGACGCCGGACTGCTTCAGGAGGAGCTCGTTCCAACTTTGGCCTAGCTGCTCCTGGCCGGTCTTCAGTTCTTGCCAAGCCATGGCAAACCAGACCTGCGTCTGCTCAACCCGCTTCTAGATGTCTGACTCTGCTGCATCAACAACTGCGGCCCTGGAGTCCAGCTTCTCCTTTCGGGTGCGGTGGAGCGCCTGGAGCTTCTGGAAATTGTCGCTCGTGGGCTAGAGGAGCTGGTCTTCTCGGGATCCGCTACTGCTCGCGCTCGGTTCATCGACGACCTTGAGCCCGACAGCGGCAATGGCTTCTTCATTGAAAGCTTCCCACTCGGTTGGTGCTCTGGTGCGTTGCCATCCCCGGGATGCTGACGAACAGATTGTCGCCAACCTTCAGGTATCCTGAGGCGGGGGCCTCGGATATTGACGGTTGGTCCTCGACCACCGTCTCCCCAACAATTGGGGGCTCCGGGACCGATGCAGCGCCAGGCGCTCCTGAGGCAAGAATGTCGTCAGTCCGGTCACCGGTCTCCTTGCCGCTCTCCCTAGCAGACCCCTTTGCGGGCCGTTCATGAGAATCCGTGGCGGCCTCGTCTGCAGTGACGTTTGCGGCTTCGACAGCAGCATCCTTGGCGGTCGCCACGATGTTGACGTCAACGTCCATCTGATTCGCCGAGGGGAGATCTGAAAGCCAAGGAGGAGAAACAAGATGAAACGAAGATTGAAGTTCAAGGCAGAAAGAAAAGAAACAAAAATTATACTAGAAAACTGACAAGTCTCAGGAAGCGGCCGGTTTACCTATGTCAAGTTGTTGGGAGGTGGCCACCTCCTCGGCAACATTTTTTGCCGGTGTAGGACTGCCGGCGCCCTTGCTTGCTGGCTCTTCCTCTCTACGGGAGGGCTCGTCAATAGAGGCCCTTGCCGGGGACCCCTCTCTTGGCGGTGTGGTTGACGGAGGCGGCATGTCAGGAGTAGCCCTCCGCGGTTCCCCCTATTGCCGTACTTCTCCTACAAACCCAGCAAGGTTAGTAGTAAAGATGTGCACCCTAACACCCGCCAGCAACAAATGAGTAACAGACTCACGCTGGGGGATGAGTCGGGGGCTGCGTCGTGGGTTGGGCACCGGGCTGATGGCGATTGTCTTCGGTGCACCTAGGGTGCTTGCTGGGGGCTCGTTGCCCGTCGAGGTCTTGGCCTTCTTCGCCATCCTCTGTGCCAACGTTCCCGTGTGTCTGTGGGGACAGGCAAAAACCAAGGTAAGATAAGATGAGCAAAATAGGGACTCAGGGGATGAAGGAAGCGGCAAGACACTTACTCGTCGTCCCCTTCTTCTTCTTCTTCTTCTGGCCTCTCCTCCCTCCTCGGGCTCAAAGAGGAGAGGTCAAAGTCAACCTATGCTTTGGTGCCCGCACCCGAGGGTGGAGACGGAGACCTGGGCCGCTTGGCCATGGCGGAGGCGGGGGCTGCTGCTTCCTTTGCTGCTGCGGTTGTGCGCCTCGTCTGGCGCACAAGTTGCGGCTAGACCTCTTGCCACTGCGTAGCCTTGCTGGCCGACCCCTTGACAGGGAGCTCTTTGCGCGAGGAAGCGCGACGGACTGGCTCGCCAGAGATAGTTCACCGAAGAACGCACTTCTTCTTACCTGGGACTAGGGGCTCCTCATGCGACTCCCCTTTGGCTGTCTCTTCGGCAGAAGGGCCCCCGGCAACTTTGCCACTGTGCTCTCCGGCAGGCTCCCCATGCTCGACCAAATCCTCCACTGCGCTAGCTTTGTCTTCCACAAAGCCGACACTGCCAGCCTCCGTGGCAAGGGCTGCCTCTTCCGCCCTGCTGGCAATATACGACGTCTCTTCGTCGGTGGTGGGGCGGATGAGGTTTGTTTCTTCCCGGATGGCCCTCTCTGACAAGTTGTCGAAGAACTCTTGCGACTGCTCTGCGGATGGCTTGGCCCAAGTCTGATCAAGGCCATGGGCCTTGAACACTGGCATCATGGCAATGATTGAGTTCAGGGCAGAGTTGTTGCACAAGGGAATCTCACCCGCCGGCAACGTGAGCAGCCTGTCGGCGGCCTTGAAATGGAACAACCTTTGGCAGAGAGCCGCATGCTGCATGATCGTCAGATTGTTGTTCAAGTCTGGGCACAGCCTCATGATATTTTCCGCGTTCCGGTACTCCCAAGCTGGTCTCCCCTTGTTCTGTAGAGGGGTGATACGGCAACGAAGGAAGTCGGCACCAATCATCTCGACTGTGAGCCCGACAACCTTGATGCGCTGGATCCTGGTGATTGCTACCATGAGCTTCCCATCTTGAGGGTTGAGGTCGCCCCAGTCGCTGCCACGGATCATTTTTGCTTGCCGGGGTATACAGGACGGCTGTGGGTCCTTCTCCACAGTCCAACACCACCTGCCCCACCATTCGTCCCACTTCTCGGAGGCGGCCCCCTCTGGGTACGTCTTCTTGGCCAACACCCTTGGAATCCAAGTGACACAGCCAGAAAGGGCCCCTCCTAGCTGGATGCGGGGAACAAAGTAATGACGAAAGAGGGCCGTATTGGGGATCACCCCAGTGAAGTTCTCATAGAGGTGGGCGAAGATCGACATACAAGCCACAACATTCGGCATGAAATCCAAGATATGGAGGCCGAATGTGTAGATGATGTTGTCGAAGAAATAAGAAAATGGGGGATAGAGCCTGCAATAGAAGTAATCGATGAAGAAAGGAAATTTATCTGGAGCAGGCCCGGTGCAAGAATCTGGGATGATGCGGGTAGCAGGGTGCCCCGTTGTCCCTCTCCCCCACATACATATATTCCGCTCCTACAGAGTGTGCGCATAGAGAGTCGGAGTGCAGATGACGTTCTCCCTCCGCATCTTCACCAACTCGCTCTCCGGCACCTCTGCCCCCTCGCTCGCCTTGGACGCCTCCTTGTCCTTGCTCGTTTTAGGCGCCATGGGAGACTAGAGAGGAGCGGGAGGCCGAGAATGGTGGGAGCTTAGGGGAGGCAGATGGATGAGGACATCAATAAAGCCTGTCCATAGGATACTTTCCCCTTGCCACGCATCGACAGATCGTAGACTCCACCACCGGGAGCGACTTGCTGTCGTTTCTTGACGCTTACTCAGGGTACCACCAAATATTCATGATGAAGGAAGATGAAGACAAGACCGCGTTTATCACCCCATGTGATACATATTGTATTATACGAATGCCTTTTGGTTTGAAAAGTGCTGGTTCAACGTTTGCCAGAGCAGTCCAGATCGGTTTTGAGCCCCAGCTACATAGGAATATGGAAGCTTATATGGAGAGGAGCGGGAGGCCAAGGATGGTGGGAGCACATGGGCGGCAGATGGATGAAGAGGCTCTGGTTTGGGCTCTAGTAAGGAGATGACATCTGTTTCTAGATTGGAACTGGTGAGAGGTAAATGAGCGGCGCCTCCGCGGATTCCTCTTTTTATGGGGAAGGTGTATGGCTGCCTCTTTACTGTTCGATGTGAAAGCATTTTTGTGGGCGTGCTACTTCTGTGGCCGTTCCACGCACGTATCCCACGCCACGCACTCAATGCGGGTCATGGGGAAGCGTAGAACATGAGATGATTACAGTAGTTGAATCTTGCCACGCGTGCCCGTGCACTGTTTGGGCCTGGCCCAATGACGCCTCGCCCTCGTGTATGGCCCAGACCCCGGGGATCCAGTCGGCGCACTAAAGATCGGGCCCTTTTGTATCCCATACTTGTGCACATGCAGTTGCAGCCACACCCATGGCAAGGCCTGACGGGGACAGCTGGGAGCAAATACAAGGCGGCCAAGATAGCATCCGAGCCAGTAATCAGAGAATAGAAGACACGATTGAGCCCCCGGCAAGGTCCTTGCCGGGATGGCTCGCGAAGCCCCGGAAAGATCCTTGCTGGGATGATTTGCGAAGCACCAGCAAGATCATCACCCTTGAGGTTGAGAGCTCTGACACCATCAACAATGTCAAGAGCAATATCCAGGGGCATCTGCATGGTGGCATGGAGATCTTTGTGAAGACCAGAAGGCAAGGGTTACAGCAAGATTCTGGCCGGGGACATTCGCGAATCCGCGACAAGGCTCGCGTATGGCAAGGTTCCGCCGCCCTGCCATCGCTCCAGCACAGTGACCAGCCAGCCAGCCTGGCAAGCATCTATGTGGTGGCATGCAGATCTTCGTGAAGATCCCTCCACCGCTCCAGCGCAACGGCTAGCCAATCAGCTTGGCATTGAATGCCTCATCATCCTGGGTGCGTGTCAAGACGGGGTGAGGCGGCGACGGACGGAACGTGCTTTGTTTTCGTCCCCGATAAAGTTAGGGGCACGTGACCATCGCATTTAATGCGTTTGTCCTAAGACGTTTGTGATAAGTATACGGACTATAGCAGCTTTACACCTCCTGTGTGCATGTACGCCACTATGGTAGCCCCTTGGTACAAAAGGAGGCTCAAGGCGATACAGGAGGGGACTTTTGGACTTCCAGGCCCAGTTTGCATGCATAGCAGCTAGCCAAAGCTCAAGAACACAGAATATACACTCAAAGCTGGACTAGGGTTTTACGGTTCTCAGCGGACCGAACCTGGGTAAAAATCCCTCCTGTTGATCGCTAGGTCTGCTCTTTGTGCACTCCTCTTCCCTGCCAAACCGTAGAAGAGATCCACATGATCCCGTAGGTGTCATTTGCCTGACAGGTATTGAATAGCACAATGGATCTAAACATGTAATCTTCCAGTAAATAAACCATACAGTAATCAACAACAAGATGTAATCAACACTACTAGTCACCCACAGGTACCAATCTGAGGTTCCGGTACAAAGATTAGACACAAGAGATGAACTAGGGTTTGAGAGGAGATGGTGCTGGTGAAGATGTTGATGAAAATTGGCCTCCCCAAGATGGGAGGGTTGTTGGTGATGACAATAGCTTTGATTTCCCCCTCCAGGAGGGAAGTTCCCCAGGCGGAATCGCTCCGCCGAAGGGCAAAAGTGCTCCTGCCCAAGTTCCGCCTCAAGACGGCGGTTCTCCATCCCGAAAGTCCTCTACTTAATTATTTTAGGTAACAATGACTTATATGACATAAGATGGGCACCGGAGGTGGGCCAAGGAGGGAACAACCCACCAGGGCGCGTCCGCGGGCCCTAGCGCGCCCAGGTGGGGTTTGCCCACCTGGTTGGCCCCCTCTAGTACTTATTGGCTCCAATATTTATTAAATAATAAAAAAAATTGTCCATGAAGTTTTATCTCATTTGGAGTTGTGCAGAATAGGTGGCCTGACGTTGCTTTTTCAGGTCCAGAAGTCCAGCTGCCGGTATTCTCCCTCTTGATGTAAACCTGGCATATTATGAGAGAAAAGGCAAGGCATTATTATGCATAAAAATTATAAATAATATTAGGAAAACATGATGCGAAATGGACATATCAACTCCCCAAAGCTTAGACCTTGCTTGTCCTCTAGCAAAAAACCGAAATCGAAAAACATGTCCACATGCTTAGAGAGATAAAAACAAAATACGGGCATAGAAGCATCATGTATATTACCGTAACAGCAACAAACTTTATTAAAGCATAATGCAACAAAGATTTATCATATAACTTCTCTTGAGCAAGTAATAATTCATCACACTTTTGAAGGATAAACCATAAACTTTATTGAAAACCAACAAACTATGTTCTCAGTCAACTTTGCAATTACAATTCATCATCTTTTTTAGGAAGGGTCACGTATCAGAGCCTTTAGTAAAGTGCACATACTCAACCATCATATAATCTTCTATGATTGCTAACACTCACCGCATATACATGAGCAAAAAGTTTCAACGGGACACATAGAAAGATAAGGGCTTATAGTTTTTGCTTCGAACATATTCACCTCAAGGGTGATGTCAACAATAATAATTCATGCTCACCCTATTCAACTGGATATATGTGCCTAGATCTTTCCTCACCACATGATACTTGATAAAAGGAAAAATAAAAAGGAATAGAGAAGTATACTTTGACTCTTGCATAAAAGAAAATACATAAAGTAAAAGATAGGCCCTTCACAGAAGGAAGCAGAGGTTGTCATGCGCCCTTTTTGCTTGCATGCCAAATCCCTTCATGCAAAAGAAAGTCACGTTGTATTGCCCCTTATGATAGCAACCTTTATTATGCAGTCTGTCTCTTTTATTACTTTGCCATCACAAGTTCGGACAATGCTCAATTTTCTCTTACACTCAATGATCCAACATATTTAGAAGCAATTTTTATTGCCTTATTGCACCGATGAAAACTTACTTGAAGGATCTTACTCAATCCACATGTAGGTATGGTGGAATATTGAAAATATTTGGGTTTAGGGTTTTTTCGATGCATAAGTTGTATCTCTACTTAATGTAGAATTTTTGGCTAGAAAAGGTACTGAGCAAGCACCACATGTTAAAGGATCTATGATAATATAACTTCTATGTGAATAAGAACAAATATAAATCATTATGTTGTCTTCCTTGTCCAGTGTCAACCGTTTTGGCATATAATATTTTGATGGGGGCTCACAATCACAAACGATGTCAAAGATAGTATATTTGCATGTGAATCTTCTCTTCCCTTTTAATTCTTTCACGAATTGCATTATTGACCAATGCTATGTTTGTCAATCTCCAATAAATTTTACTACTTATACTTTTCCTTATGAGATGTCATTACTCACCATAATATTACCATATGATCTTTTTCATTTATTTCCTTTCTTATCATTGTAACAAAGAAGTAAAGAAAGCAAAATTCAAACTAAACTTTATTATATATCTCACACACGATTAGATAGATAGATAGATAACTAAGCAAACTTTCAAAGAAAGATCGAACTAAACTTTTATTCAACTAATGCAAAAAGATAACTAAAGATAGAACTAATGTAGAAAAAGGAAAAAGATAGAGATGTGGTACGATACCGGGGCAACTTCCCCAAGCTTGTCTTAAGCCAGGGGGAGTGCCCATACCCGATACCTAATTCTCCTTATGTGATGAAGAAGGTGTTTGTGGTGGTGATGAGGTAGTAGAGAGCTCCTCCAACTTGTGTCTAAGGCTAAAATTCACTTCCCTTAGATCCTCGTTTTCCAGCTCGACCTTTAGTATCTTCTTATACACTACTTCCTTGCTTTCAAGCAGGAAGCGAGGAGCCATAGGTTCCTTTTAGTCCTCCTCATCCGAGAACCAGACATACGGGGAGGACTTCTTAAAGACATAAATATCTAGGGATTGATGACAAACATGGCTCTCCTCCCCTGAGTCTTGAGACGACATAATTTCAGACCTGCCACAAAACGGGTGCTACCTCTTGAGCATGCGTTGGTTTTCCCTCAAAGAGGAAAGGGTGATGCATCAAAGTAGCATGTATTTCCCTAAGCTTTTGAGAACCAAGGTATCAATCCAGTAGGAGACTACACGCAAATCACCTAGTACCTGCACAAACAATCAAGAACCTTGGAACCAACGTGATAAAGTGGTTGTCAATCTGTAATGCCCCAGATGTAACACCTTCCAATTATGGCAATATATGAAACTGTGACTTCATTAATTCCATTCTGGGCTCTTCTTTCATTTCGGGTTTCTTCGTTTTGTCATGTGCGTGTGTGCATTTCATCCATGTAATGTTATCACGTGCATTGCATTGCATTCGTGTTGTCACTTGCACCCGATCCCACTCGCCTCTTCCCGTTGTTCGTTTCGAGTTCCGACACTCTCACACGTGCCGTGGCACCCCCGACTCCTTCTTTCGTGTGTGGCCGTGTAACGTTCCCGGAGTGAGGTGAGATTTGTCGTGCGTTGTTGTTTTGGTACGTGTAGGCCGCCTGTCAAGTTTCATCGCGTTTGGAGTTTGTTTGGTACTCCAACGGTTAACCTAGTGGGCTAAAAACACCTCTTCCTTTTGGCCCAAGACCCCCTCCACAACAGCCCACTAACCCAGCACAACTACTCCCATCATCTCGGTCGTCGGATCACGAACGTGTGGCCTAAAACCGCACCCCATTTGGAGTCTCCTAGCTCCATATGCCTATAAAAACGTCCCCCACGTCCAATTTGGGACGAAACCCTAGTCCTCCTGTTTTTTTTTTTCATTTTTACCCGTGCCCGCAGCTCCTCCGCGCGCCGGACGTGTCCGCCGGCGCCGGACGTGTCCGCCGCCGCCGCCCCAGCGGCCACTCACATGCCGCCACGTGGCGAGCCCAGCCACTGCCGCCAGTTCCCTCTGCGCGGGCCCGCCGGGCCCGAGGCCGGCCCCGGCGGACCGAGCTCGCCCGCCGCCGTTCCAGCGCATCGCCCCACTGCCGACGCCCGCTGCTCCGTCGCCGGCGCGCCGCCGCCCCATCACCGCCGGCCATGGACCCGCCTCCTCCGCCGCTCCAGCTCGCCCGGCCGTCCTCCACCGCGCCTCTGCGGGCCTCCGGCGAGCCGCGCCCCGGCCGCCTCCGGCCGCTCCGTTCCGCCGGCGCCGCCCCGTTCCGCCTCCGACCGCCGTTCCCGCCTCCGGCCACCGCCTCCGGCCGTGCTCCGGCGAGCCGCCCCAGCCGGATCTGATCTGGTCCAGGCGGGACCAGATCCACCGGTTCATGCATCCAAACGCTCTTCTCCGTCCCGATCCACTCCGTCCCAGAATCCCGCCCTCCCGTTTGACTTTTTGTGAGGTATAAAAACGACTAAGTCTTAGATCTGCTATATTTTGTTGCCTCCTTTGCATGGCTGTAACTTCGTGCTCGTAGATCCGTTTTGGGCGTGTGATATATCAAAATGATCGTGGTGATGTGCTCTTCATTTTGTTCCACTGTGGCATGCTTGTTTGAGTTCATCTTGATGACCTAATCTTCGTGGCAAGAGTGTTATATGTTTAAAACTGCTGTTACTTGTTAATTTGTTGCCATGTTTGAGATGCGATAACTTGGTGCATGTTTATCCAAATGGAGCATATGATATGTCAAAATGTTCATTGTGAAGTGCTCTACATGATGGTTGCAGTAGCATTCATGTTAGGTGTCATATTGCCATGTTAATATCTGTTGCAAAAGTGCATGTGGCTGTTAAGTGCTAAAACTTGTTATGAGATGCCGTTTTGACATGCTCATTGCCATTGTTGTGTTTGTCTTCATGCCACATGTCAATATGTTTTAGAAGCACTATCATATGGTCTTTGCTGTGGTGCAAACCATTTTCCATGATATGCCTTGAGGTGACTTAAACAAGCTTGTAAACATGCCATGCCAATGTTACTGTTTTATACTTAGTAAAAAAAACTGCTAAGTCTGGAATCTATGTTAACCTGATGCTATGTTTGCGTGATGCCTCACTCAATTCCATGCTTGTTTTGGAGTGGCCAATGGTCATTCCTTGTTGTCCATGTTATGCTCTATCCATCCATGCCCTTACTTGCACATATGGACTGCTGTAGCTTATTTATTTCTTGCTCCCAAGTTGCTATAAATTATACCTGTCAGGTTTTTATCAGCATGATCAATTTGGTGTAGTTTGTTGCTATTGATCCATGCCTCCTATGGAGTTGCTCCAATGGAGTTGTTTGATGTATGCTATGTATATTACATGTCTGGATAATTTCATTGCAACTTGCCATGCTTGGTTAATTGTGTTCCATTAGGTTTTTGGGTGTGTTCTAAGTTTATAATTGTTAAGTATCATGTCTACTTCATGCCCATGCCCTTTTTCTCCATGTTTGAGTGTTGTAGAATAATTATTTCTTGCTCCAAACATGCCATGGGGCTGTTAAGTGCAGCTTTGTGTGAATATTGTTTTGCTTGCCATTTGCACACCGTGTGTCCGTTTCCGGCGATCCTTATATCGATTTCAACCGAAATCTTCCCCTCTATCCAATGGCACGCTTGATTTCCCAAGATGAGGCCTTATTCATCATCTTCTCCTTAGGTTCAAGTTTTCCACATGCATACGCATCATCATACTTGCATCATGTTGATTGTGCATTGCACCGTGTTTGATATTGTGCCATGTTGTGTTCTTGTGTTAAGTAGAGCCGGGAGCCGAGGACGAGTACGAGGTCCTACCGAGGTTGAGTACGAGGAGCCATCTTACGATCCCATCGACGACTCAACATGCAAGATGACCTGACCCAGATATCATTACTATCTTTGCCTATTGCTAGATGTCTCGCTCTGTAGCTTATTGCCTCGATGCCCATGTTTGTCAGCCTCCTATTGTAGCCATGAATCTCTCTAACCACCCAACCTAGCAAACCTTTGTTTGGCTACGTAAGCTTCACTCAGCCCCTCTTATAGCATTGTTAGTTGCAGGTGAATATTTGAAGATTCTTGCTTCAAGTTGAAGTTATTATTGGGATATCACACTATATAATCTGTTTAACTAAATCATCTATATATTGTTAATGGGTGGAAGGCTAAGCCTCTTGCTTGGTGTTTTGTTCCACTCATGCCACCCTAGGAACCGTATAAACCGGTGTTATGTTCCTTGATTTTGCGTCCCTAACACGGTTGGGGTTTATGGGCCCCCCTCGATAACCCGCTTAGCGCTAAAGCTTTTCCAGCAAGGCCCGACATTGGTTTTACATTTGCCTAACAACTAAAACTTGCATAGGGAGTTATAAACCCTTTTCTTAATCAACAACCCGGGCCAGTGCTCCACATGAGTGTTGGTCCAAACTGGGGGTCCTGCGGGGCCACCTTGGGGAAACCCGAGGGCAGGTAAAAACCTGTAGCATCACCCATCCAGTCGTGGCCTTAGACTAGATACGCGCGGCTACTGCCAGGGTGTCGGCACGCCGGGAGGTCTTGCTGGATTAGTTTTACCTTAGTCGAAATATCTTGAGCACGGGATTCTGAGAATACTCGGGTCTTCCCACCTTGGAGTTGCGACTCCGCAGATCGTGAGCATGTGATGGGCTAAGTTGGGACACCCCTATAGGGTTTGATCTTTCGAAAGCCGTGCCCGTGGTTATGTGGCAGATGTGAATTTGTTAATATCCCGTTGTAGAAAACTTGACACCATGTTCAGAATACACTACCAGCGTGAGTAACCGTGACAGTCATTTTCCGAAGGGGTTCGGGAAGTGAACACGGTGGGGTTATGATTAACGTGCTTAAATAGGATCACTTCGTGATCACTTTGACGCTCGTGGCACTTCTCTTCTCGCTCTAATCACGTAAGCTAGTGCTAGTGCAGCTGCAACCTTGTTCTTCAGCCTTGTTCCACACCCAAGGCTTAGATAGTTTTGCTACCCGGGAACGGGATTGCTGAGTCCTCCGTGGCTCACAGATTCTACACAACACCATATGCAGGTACTATGGTGAACTACACAGGTGATGGCACATAGCTGTACTGGGAGTTCGATGAAGAACGTGGGCGATACTACGTGTCTTACCCAGAGGATCAGTAGTGGCTTCTACTAGGGGCGATCGGACCTTGTGTTATTTATTTATGGTTTCTTTCATTTGGATCTTCGTCCGTAGTCGGACTGTGATGTTATTTGGATGATGATTGCTTATGTAATGTATTGTGTGACGTGGTGAGTGTAAGCCAACTACTCTTTTGCAATTTCATCCCTCTTTATATGAGTCGTGCAAAGATACCATACTTGAGATCATTCTAGTATGAGCTTGTACCTTTATGTAGTGCCTCGACACGTAGGAGGTATAATCTCATACTGGGCATTACAAGTTGGTAATCAGAGCCTTCTCCGACCTAGAAGCCCCCACTGATTGATCGAATCGTTGACGGTTGAGTCTAGGCACACACATGAAAATGTTTTGAGTCCTATATATATATCGGAGAGTTGGATTTCTTTTTACTCCTCATCCCTTTTCACTCTGGTGAGGACTCCTGGCGATTACTTATCTCTTCTACTCTAAAAATTCACTAATTTTTTTTAGGATCACGCGAGTATTGTTTGAATTGTTCCGATGTCTTTGTGACGAGAACATTGTTCTCGATGCCTCCTGTCATTTAGGGGTTGTGGCAGTGTCCTGGGGAGTTGAGCTCCGAGGTGTTGTCGTCACAAAGCTATCGCAGCAGTTCTGGAATACTTAAGACGGCCGACATCGAAAACTCTTCTATGCGGTTAGTGGCAAGATAACCCCGACATCACCCAATACTTGGGAGGTAGTTCAGGAGTATTGCCATAGCTTGTATAGCAGATGCGTTTCGAAGGTCTGAGGTAAACGGTTTCCGGAAATAACTGGTTATGTGTTGAAGGATGGATACAGCTGGATGTAGGATTAGAGTTGAGTGCGTGATGCTTCCCCTGTATCCCCAACACCTGATTGCATAACTGGAAACTTTCGGAAATTAATAGGTGGATTCATCTAGTAGCTCATAGGCATTCTTCCAACGAATGCATGATATGGAGTTTGGGGTTCTACATTGAGTGAAGTAGTTTTATGGGCGTTTGTTCCGATCGGGAGTTGCATCTTAAAGGGTCCTTGGCTATGCTGATCCGGGGATTGCAAAACCCTTTTGTAACACGTTCCATAAGCTTTCAGCACGAACATGTCGAACAAAGATTCTATCTTGTATTTGTTCTATCTGCTCCTTGTTGTTTTTATTTACCTTTTGTTCTCCCAAGTGGATTCTCGAGAAGATTAGTGTACCATTAAACTGTGGATTACATTCATTCATTTTTGTCCGAATGTTCTTGTGAAGACTTATGTTGCAATTCTAGCCGTTGATTCAGCCTATATATTTTAAATCAATGGCTAATAGTTGTCATCTCATTCAGGATGGCTCCTAAAAGGGTTCCCAATGCTAACCCAGAGGGTGAAGAAGTTCCTGATCGTCCTCCTTCCCCTCCTCCTCCGTCTGAGGCCTGGAGAGCAATTATGCAAGCGACAAACCAGAACACCCAGATGCTTATGCTAATGATGCAGAACTTTCAAGCAAACCAAGCAAATCAAGGTGGTCATGAGAACCAAGGCCAAGGCAATTTGTTCAACCAACCTCACTTTGCTACACTCAATCAGTTCCTGGCAAACCAACCAAAGGCATTCAGTTACTGTGTGGATCCGCTATATGCTAAAGACTGGATAACAGACATCAAGAAGCACTTTGAATGCAGTAACGTGAGACCTGAGGATTATGTCAAGTTTGCCGCCTTCCAACTCAATTACCAAGCCGCTGATTGGTGGCAACGGTACAAAGATTCTAGAGAAGGACGTGAAATCTCGTGGACTGACTTCTGCAAGGATTTCCGCTCTCACCACATTCTAACTAGTGTCATCGAAGGCATGCGTGAGCAATTCCGCAACTTGAAGCAAGGCACCATGTCCGTTTATCAATACAATGTCAAGTTCTAGAACCTTGCCCGCTATGCCAAGCAAGACATCCCAGATTCCAAGAGCAAGATTTATCATTTCCGTGGTGGTCTGAAGGATGAACTCCAACTAGCTCTCACCTTGTTTGAGTCGGATGAATTTGATCAATTCTATCATGGCACTTAAGCAAGAGGCAGCCCAGCTCTAGGTTGAAGCTTCCAAAAAGAGGATCAGAGATGCTGTCAACTCCTCCTCTTCTTCCCAAGTGGTCGCAAAGCAGCAGAAGTTTTGGCTTCCACCTCCTCTAGTGCTCCGCCCTCCCAACAACAACAACAAGCATTCTGGTGGCCGTGGTTTCTCCCACCCAACCAACCCAAGCAATCAGTCCAAGAATCACTTTCAAGCTTCGAAGTCAGGTGCTCCTAATCACCGTCCTCTCTCAGAAGTGGTTTGCAACAAGTTCACTCAGAAGGGTCATTATGCTAACAAGTGTCCCAACCCAAGGAGCCTTCCGCCTCCTCCACCTGTCAGCACTGCTATTGTCAAGCACAATCCCAAGCAAGCAAGAGTGAAGCTGATGAATGCAGCTCAAGCGGAGAATTCTTCAGATGTGATACTTGGTAACCTTCCAGTTAACTCTATTCCTGCAAAAGTGTTGTTTGATTCGGGTGCATCATGTTCTTTCATGTCTCAACCTTTTGCATCCAAGCACAATGTTGACATCAAAAGTTTGCCAAGGGAGTTATCAGTTATTTCTCCGGGGAGACGAATGCATTCTAATATATTTGCTCTGGATATATCTATTTACATGGGTGATTACTGCTTTCTGGTTTCTTCGGTTATTCTCGGCAACTCCGACATTGATCTTATTCTTGGGATGGATTGGCTCTCCAAGCATGATGCAAACATTGATTGTGCAAATAAGGAAGTCAAGCTTACTCATCCTGACGAAGACGTGATTATCTTCGCCTCTCGAGATAACACAATCAAGCTATTCTCTCTCAATGACAAGGGCGAGATTAATGCCATTTCTCAGATTCCGGTGGTCAATGAATCTGAAGATGTTTTCCCTGAAGAGCTTCCAGGCATGCCTCCGCATCGTCAAGTTGAATTCGTCATTGAACTCGATCCCGGTACCGAGCCAGCATGCCGGCGTCCGTACAAGCTCTCCCCTGATGAGTTGAAGGAGCTGAAGAAACAACTCGATGAGCAAGAGCGTATGGGTCTAATCAGGCCTATCACTTCTCCTTGGGGCTGTGGTGTTCAATTTGTCAAGAAGAAGGATGGGACGGAGCGCCTTTGCGTTGATTACCGGCCATTGAACAAGAAGACAATAAAGAACAAGTATCCGCTCCCCAATATCAATGAATTGTTCGAGCAGCTCAAAGGAGCAAAGGTGTTCTCAAAGCTCGATCTCCGGATGGGTTACCAACAGATCCGTATCCGTGAAGAACATATTCACAAGACCGCATTCAGAACAAGCTACGGCTCCTATGAATACACGGTCATGTCTTTTGGCCTCGCAAATGCTCCACCCGCTTTCTCGAGGATGATGCACTTCATATTCAACCCCTACACCAATGAATTTGTTCTCGTCTATCTGGATGACATCTTGGTATTCTCCAAGAATGAAGAAGACCATGCCAAGCATCTCCGTTTGGTTTTGGACAGGCTCCATGAACACAAGTTCTATGCGAAGTTCTCCAAGTGTGAATTCTGGTTGGATAAGGTCTTATATCTGGTCCATATCATCTCTGCTGAGGGTATTTCTGTCAACCCCGAGAAAGTTGAAGCTATTGTCAACTGGGAACCCCCGCAGAACGTCAAGCAACTCCGAAGCTTCCTTGGTATCGCTAGCTATTGCAGAAGGTTCATTGAGAACTTCTCCAAGATTGCCAAGCCTCTCTCAAACTTGCTGCAGAAGAATGTCAAGTACAACTGGTCTCCTGACTGTGATGTGGCATTCAAAATACTCAAAGAGAAGCTCATTTCTGCTCCGGTTCTTACTCCTCCGGATGAGTCCAAGCCCTATGAAGTATTCTGTGATGCTTCTCTACAAGGACTTGGTGGTGTTCTCATGCAAGACAAGAATATTGTGGCATACACTTCTCGTCAATTGAAGCCAAATGAGAAGAACTACCCCACACATGATCTCGAGCTAGCAGCAGTGGTACATGCCTTGATCACATGGAGACACCTTTTGTTGGGCAGAAAAGTGGACATCTTCACCGATCACAAGAGTTTGAAGTACATCTTCACACAGCCGAACCCGAACCTTTGCCAGACTCGTTGGGTTGAGATGATCCAAGAGTATGATCCAAGCATCAAATATACACTTGGCAAGGCCAATGTCATTGCAGATGCCTTGAGCAGAAAGGCATACTGCAACAGTCTCCTTCTCAAACCGTTCCAGCCTGGGATTTGTGAACCATTCAGGAAGCTCAACCTCCAAGTTGTTCCGCAAGGATTTCTTGCAAATCTTCAAGTTGCTCCTACCTTGGAAGATCGGATCCGTGAGACCCAGCTCAGTGTTGCTATGGTGCAGAAAGTGAAACATGGTATTGCTAAGGGTACTCCCAAGTACAAGTGCTATCGCGTTGATGAAAAAGACACCTTGTTCTTTGAGGACAAAATTGTGGTTCCCAAGGGTTATCTCAGGAAGCTCATAATGAACGAAGCACATGACTCCCTCCTCTCGATTCATCCCGGAAGTTCCAAGATGTACCAAGGCCTCAAGCAATCTTACTGGTGGACACGCATGAAAAGGGAGATTGCCCAATTCGTGAATGAATGTGATGTCTGCAGAAGAGTGAAGGCAGAGCATCAATGTCCAGCCGGTCTCCTCCAACCTCTACCTATTCCCGAGTGGAAATTCGACCACATTGAAATGGATTTCGTCACTGGGTTTCCTAAGTCCAAGAAGGGGAATGATGCTATCTTTGTTGTGATTGACAAGCTAACCAAAGTAGCTCACTTCCTTCCCGTCAAAGAATCCATCAATGCAGCTCAGCTGGCAGAGTTGTACACTTCCAGAATTGTTTCGTTGCATGGCATTCCTCAAGTTATCTCCTCAGACCGTGGAAGTTTGTTCACATCCAAGTTCTGGGACTCCTTTCAGTCACCCATGGGCACTAAGATCCGTTTCAGCACTGCGTTTCACCCACAGACTACTGGTCAAGTTGAAAGAGTGAACCAGATTCTCGAAGACATGCTCAGAGCTTGTGTCATCTCTTTTGGTATGAAGTGGGAAGATTGTCTCCCGTTTTCCGAGTTCTCTTACAACAACAGTTTCCAAGCAAGTGCCTGCAAAGCTCCTTTTGAAATCCTCTATGGCAGAAAGTGCCGTACCCCTCTCAACTGGTCAGGGACTGGTGAACGTCGACTTCTTGGCAATGACTTGATCTCAGAAGCCAAAGAAATGTGCAAAGTCATATGTGAGAATCTCAAGGCCGCTCAGTCGCGTCCAAAGTGTTACTATGACGGCAAGCATCGTGATTTGGCTTTCGACATTGGGGATCATGTCTATCTCCGTGTTTCTCCTATGAAAGGAACCCAAAGATTCGGTATCAAAGGAAAGCTTGCTCCTAGATACATGGGCCCTTTCAAGATTCTTGGCAAAAGAGGCGGTCTAGCCTATCAACTTGAGCTCCCCTCCAACTTTGCAAATGTTCATGATGTGTTTCACGTGTCTCAACTCCGCAAGTGCTTCAACACACCTGAACGCACCATTACGTTCGAGGAGATTGATCTTCAACAAGACTTGTCTTACCGTGAGCACCCTGTTGCTATTCTTGAAGAAACTGAGCGCAAGACCGCAATAAGTCAATCAAGTTCTTGAAAGTTAAGTGGTCACACCATACCGACCGAGAAGCTACATGGGAACGAGAAGATCACCTTCGTTCCGAGTAACCTTCCTTCTTTGAGTCCTAGATCTTGGGACTAGATCTTTTCGTAGTAGAGGAGAGTTTGTAATGCCCCAGATGTAACACTTTCCAATTATGGCAATATATGAAACTTTGACTTCATTAATTCCATTCTGGGCTCTTCTTTCATTTCGGGTTTCTTCGTTTTGTCGTGTGTGTGTGTGCATTTCATTCATGTCATGTTATCATGTGCATTGCATTGCATTCGTGTTGTCACTTGCACCCGGTCCACCTCGCCTCTTCCCGTTATCCGTTTCGAGTTCCGACACTCACACACGTGCCGTGGCACCCCCGAGTCCTTCTTTCGTGTTTGGCCGTGTAAGGTTCCCGGAGTGAGGTGAGACTTGTCGTGCGTTGTTGTTTTGGTACGTGTAGGCCGCCTGTCAAGTTTCATCGCGTTTGGAGTTCGTTTGGGACTCCAACGGTTAACCTTGTGGGCTAAAAACACCTCTTACTTTTGCCCCAAGACCCCCTCCACAACAGCCCACTAACCCAGCACAACCACTCCCATCATCTCGGTCGTCGGATCACGAACGTGTGGTCGAAAACAACACCCCATTTAGAGTCTCCTAGCTCCCTATGCCTATAAAAACGTCCCCCACGTCCAATTTGGGAAGAAACCCTAGTCCTCCTGTTTTTTTTCCATTTTTACCTGTGCCCGCAGCTCCTCCGCACACCGGACGTGTCCGTCGGCGCCGGACGTGTCCGCCGCCGCCCCAGCGGCCACTCACAGGCCGCCACGTGGCGAGCCCAGCCACCGCCGTCGGTTCCCTCGGCGCGGGCCCGAGGCCGGCCCCCGCGGCCCGAGCTCGCCCGCCGCCGCTCCAGCGCATCGCCCCGCCGCCGGCGCCCGCTGCTCTGCCGCTGGCACGCCGCCGCGCCATCACCGCCGGCCGCGGACCCGCCTCCTCCGCCGCTCCAGCTCGCCCGGTCGTCCTCCGCCGCGCCACCGCGGGCCTCCGGCGAGCCGCGCCCCGGCTGCCTCCGGCCGCTCCGTTCAGCCGGCGCCGCCCCGTTCCGCCTCTGGCCGCCGTTCCCGCCTCCGGCCGCCTCCGGCCGTGCTCCGGCGAGCCGCCCCGGCCGGATCCGATCTGGTCCAGGCGGGACCAGATCCACCGGTTCGTGCATCCAAACGCTCTTCTCCGTCCCGATCCACTCTGTCCCGGAATCCTGCCATCCCGTTTGACTTTTTGTGAGGTATAAAAACGACTAAGTCCCAGATCTGCTATATTTTGTTGCCTCCTTTGCATGGTTGTAACTTCGTGCTCGTAGATCCGTTTTGGGCGTGTGATATATCAAAATGAACGTGGTGATGTGCTCTTCATTTTGTTCCACTGTGGCATGCTTGTTTGAGTTCATCTTGATGACCTAATCTTCGTGGCAAGAGTGCTGTATGTTTAAAACTGCTGTTACTTGTTAATTTGTTGCCATGTTTGAGATGTGATAACTTGGTGCATGTTTATCCAAATGGAGCATATGATATGTCAAAATGTTCATTGTGAAGTGCTCTACATGATGGTTGCTGTAGCATTCGTGTTAGGTGTCATATTGCCATGTTAATCTCTGTTGCAAAAGTGCATGTGGCTATTAAGTGCTGAAACTGGTTATAAGATGCTGTTTTGACATGCTCATTGCTATTGATGTGTTTGTCTTCATGGCACATGTCAATATGTTTTAGAAGCACCATCATATGTTCTTTGTTGTGGTGCAAACCATTTTCCATGATATGCCTTGAGGTGACTTAAACAAGCTTGTAAACATGCCATGCCAATGTTATTGTTTTATACTTAGTGAAAAAAACTGCTAAGTCTGAAATCTGTGTTAACCTGATGCTATGTTTGCGTGATGCCTCACTCAATTCCATGCTTGTTTTGGAGTGGCCAATGGTCATTCCTTGTTGTCCATGTTATGATCTATCCATGCATGCCCTTACTTGCACATATGGCCTGCTGTAGCTTATTTATTTCTTGCTGCCAAATTTCTATAAATTGTACCTGTCAGGTTTTTATCAGCATGATCAATTTGGTGTAGTTTGTTGCTATTGATCCATGCCTCCTATGGAGTTGCTCCAATGGAGTTGTTTGCTGTATGATATGTCTATTACATGTACATGATCTTTATATACTTAGTGGAGATGGTATGCATGTTGTTTTGTGCCTCCGAGGGCAGCATCGTGATGATGTTTTTGCCTTCCCAGATTTTGACTAAGTCTGAATAATTTTATTGCAACTTGGCATGCTTGGTTAATTGTGTTCCAGTAGGTTTTTGGGTGTGTTCTAAGTTCATAATTGTTGAGTATCATGTCTACTTCATGTCCATGCCCTTTTTCTCCATGTTTGAGTGTTGTAGCATAATTATTTCTTGCTCCAAACATGCCATGGGGCTATTAACTGCAGCTTTGTGTGAATATTGTTTTGCTTGCCATTTGCACACCATGTGTCTGTTTCCAG
Organism: Secale cereale; assembly: GCA_902687465.1. Lineage (NCBI taxonomy): Eukaryota > Viridiplantae > Streptophyta > Magnoliopsida > Poales > Poaceae > Secale > Secale cereale. The sequence continues at coordinate 492,520,895 of LR738711.1, read as the reverse complement.
AGATCCTTATATTGATTTCAACCGAAATCTTCCCCTCTATCCAATGGCACGCTTGGTTTCCCAAGATGAGGCCTTCTTCATCATCTTCTCCTTAGGTTCAAGTTTTCCACATGCATACGCATCATCATACTTGCATCATCTTGATTGTGCATTGCACCGTGTTTGATATTGTGCCATGTTGTGTTCTTGTGTTAAGTAGAGCCGGGAGTCGAGGCCAAGTACGAGGGTCCTACCGAGGTTGAGTACGAGGAGCCTTCTTACGATCCCATTGACGACTCAACAAGCAAGATGACCTGACCCAGATATCATTACTATCTTTGCCTATTGCTAGATGTCTCGCTCTTTAGCTTATTGCCTCGATGCCCATGTTTGTTTGTCAGCCTCCTATTGTAGCCATGAATCTCTCTAACCACCCAACCTAGCAAACCTTTGTTTGGCTACGTAAGCTTCGCTCAGCCCCTCTTATAGCATTGTTAGTTGCAGGTGAAGATTTGAAGATTCTTGCTTCATGTTGAAGTTATTGTTGGGATATCACACTATATAATCTATTTAACTAAATCATCTATATATTGGTAATGGGTCGAAGGCTAAGCCTCTTTCTTGGTGTTTTGTTCCACTCATGCCACCCTAGGAACCGTATAAACCGGTGTTATGTTCCTTGATTTTGCGTCCCTAACACGGTTGGCGTTTATGGGCCCCCCCTCGATAACCTGCTTAGCGCTAAAGCTTTTCCAGCAAGGCCAGACATTGGTTTTACATTACCTAACAACTAAAACTTGCATAGGGAGTTATAAACCCTTTTCTTAATCAACAACCCGGGCCAGTGCTCCACATGAGTGTTGGTCCAAACTGGTGGTCCTGCGGGGCCACCTTGGGGAAACCCGAGGGCTGGTAAAAACCTGTAGCATCACCCATCCGGTCGTGGCTTGAGACTAGATACGCGCGGCTACTGTCAGGGTGTCGGCACGCCGGGAGTTCTTGCTGGATTAGTTTTACCTTAGTCGGAATATCTTGAGCACGGGATTCCGAGAATACTCGGGTCTTCCCACCTTGGAGTTGCGACTCCGCAGATCGTGAGCTTGTGATGGGCTAAGTTGGGACACCCCTACAGGGTTTGATCTTTCGAAAGCCGTGCGCGTGGTTATGTGGCAGATGGGAATTTGTTAATATCCGGTTGTAGAAAACTTGACACCATGTTCAGAATACACTACCAGCGTGAGTAACCGTGACGGTCATTTTCCGAAGGGGTTCGGGAAGTGAACACGGTGGGGTTATGATTGACGTTCTTAAATAGGATCACTTCGTGATCACTTTGACGCTCGTGGCACTTCTCTTCTCGCTCTAATCACGTAAGCTAGTGCTAGTGCAGCTGCAACCTTGTTCTTCAGCCTTATTCCACACCCAAGGCTTAGATAGTTTTGCTACCCGGGAATGGGATTGCTGAGTCGTCCGTGGCTCATAGATTCTACACAACACTAGATACAGGTACTGTGGTGAACTACACAGGTGATGGCACAGAGTTGTACTGGGAGTTTGATGAAGAACGTGGGCGATACTACGTGTCTTACCCAGAGGATCAGTAGTGGCTTCTACTAGGGGTGATCGGACCTTGTGTTATTTATTTATGGTATCTTTCATTTGGATTTTCGTCCGTAGTCGGACTGTGATGTTATTTGGATGATGATTGCTTATGTAATGTACTGTGTGACATGGCCAGTAAAAGCCAACTACTCTTTTGCAATTTCATCCCTCTTTTACATGAGTCGTGCGAAGATACCATACTTGAGATCATTCTAGCATGAGCTTGTACCTTTAAGTTGTGCCTCGACACGTAGGAGGTATAATCTCATACTGGCATTACACAATCCATTCACGGCCACTTGCATAAGTGAGATCTGAAAAAGATAATGAGATAATTATTTTTGGTATTTTTGTTATATAGATTGGAAAATAAAGATTGCAAAATTAATAGTAAACTAGAATTGTAGATCGGAAACTTATATGATGTAAAGTAGACCCGGGGGCCATAGGTTTCACTAGTGGCTTCTCTCATGATAGCATATATTACGGTGGGTGAACAAATTACTTTCCGAGCAATTGATAGAAAACCGCATAGTTATGAGAATATCTAGGCATGATCATGAACATAGGCATCACATCCGTGTCAAGTAGACCGAAACAATTCTGCATCTACTACTATTGCTCCACACATCGACCGCTATCCAGCATGCATCTAGAGAATTAAGTTCATAAGAACAGAGTAACGCCTTAAGCAATATGACATGATGTAGAGGGATTAATTCAACCAATATGATATAAACCCCATCTTTTTATCCTCGATGGCAACAATACAATACGTGTCATTTCCCTTTCTGTCACAGGGATCGAGCACCGCAAGATTGAATCCAAAGCTAAGCACTTCTCCCATTACAAGAAAGATCAATCTAGTAGGCCAAACCAAACTGATAATTTGAAGAGACTTGCAAGGATATTAAATCATGCATATAAGAATTCGAAGAAGAATCAAATATTGTTCATAGATAATCTTGATCATAAACCCACAATTCATCAGATCTCGACAAATGCACCGCAAAAAGAATTACATCGAATAGATCTCAAGAACATCGAGGAGAACTTTGTATTGAGAACCAAAGAGAGAGAAGAAGCCATCTAGCTAATAACAATGGACCCGAAGGTGTGTGGTAAACTACTCACACATCATCGAAGAGGCTATGGTGTTGATGTAGAAGCCCTCCGTGATCGATTCCCCCTCCGGCGGACCGCCGGAAAAGGCCCCAAGATGGGATCTCACGGGTACAGAAGAGTTGAGGCAGTGGAAAAGTGGTTTCGTTTCCCTCCTGGATGTTTTAGGGTACAATGGTATATATAGGCGGAAGAAGTACGTCGATGGAGCTACGAGGGGCCCACAAGGGTGGGGGCGCGCCTACCCTCTTGGGCGCGCCCTCCTGCCTCGTGGCCGCCTCGTTGCTTCCTTGACTTCTAATCCAAGTCTTCTGGATTGCGTTTGTTCCAAAAAAGATCATCACGAAGGTATCGTTCCATTTGGAATCAGTTTGATATTCCTTTTCTGCGAAACACTGAAATTGGCAAAAAAAACAGCAACTGGCATTGGGCCTCCGGTTAATAGGTTAGTCCCAAAAAATAATATAAAAGTGCATATTAAAGCCCGTTAAACGTCCAAAACAGATGATATAATAGCTTGGAACAATCAAAAATTATAGATACGTTGGAAACGTATCAAGCATCCCCAAGCTTAATTCCTGCTCGTCCTCGAGTAGGTAAATGATAAAACAGAATTTTTGATGTGGAATGCTACCTAACATAATTTTCAATGTAATTTTTTTTATTGTGGCATGAATGTTCGAATCCAAAAGATTCAAGTAAAAAGTTTAATATTGACATAAAAATAATAATACTTCAAGCATACTAACAAAGTAAACATGTCTTCTCAAAATAGCATCGCCAAAGAAAGCTATCCCTACAAAATCATATAGTCTAGCTATGCTCTATCTTCATCACACAAAATATTTAAATCATGCACAACCCCGGTTTCAGCCAAGCAATTGTTCCATACTTCATTATTCTCAAACTTTTTCAACTTTCACGCAATACATGAGCATGATCCATGGGCATAACACTATAGGTGGAATAGAGTGGTGGTTGTGGAGAAGACAAAAAGGAGGAAGATAGTCTCACATTAACTAGGTGTATCAATGGGCTATGGAGATGCCCATCAATAGATATCAATGTGAGTGAGTAGGGATTTCCATGCAACGGATGCACTAGAGCTATAAATGTATGAAAGCTTAACTAAAGAAACTAAGTGGGTGTGCATCCAACTCGCTTGCTCACGAAGACCTAGGGAATTTTGAGGAAGCCCATCATTGGAATATACAAGCCAAGTTCTATAATGAAAATTCCCACTAGTATATGAAAGTGACAAAACAAGAGACTCTCTATCATGAAGATCATGGTGCTACTTTGAAGCACAAGTGTGGAAAAAAGATAGTAGCATTGTCCCTTCTCTCTTTCTCTCTCAATTTTTTTTTATTTGGGCCCTTTTTTTCTTTTTTATGGCCTCTTTTTTTCGCTTTTTTTTCGTCCGGAGTCTCATCCCGACTTGTGGGGGAATCATAGTCTCCATCATCCTTTCCTCACTGGGACAATGCTCTAATAATGAAGATCATCACACTTTTATTTACTTACAACTCAAGAATTACAACTCGATACTTAGAACAAAGTATGACTCTATGTGAATGCCTCCGGCGGTGTACCGGGAGGTGCAATGGATCAAGAGTGACATGTTTGAAAAAATTCTGAAGGGTGGCTTTGCCACAAATACAATGTCAACTACATGATCATGCAAGACAATATGACAATGATGGAGCGTGTCATAATAAACGGAACGGTGGAAAGTTGCATGGCAATATATCTCGGAATGGCTATGGAAATGCCATAATAGGTAGGTATGGTGGCTGTTTTGAGGAAGCTATATGGTGGGTGTATGGTACCGGCGAAAGTTGCGCGATACTAGAGAGGCTAGCAATGGTGGAAGGGTGAGAGTGCGTATAACCCATGGACTCAACATTAGTCATAAAGAACTCATATACTTATTGCAAAAATCTACAAGTATCAAAACCAAGCACTACACGCATTCTCCTAGGGGAAGGGTTGGTAGGAGTTAAGCATCGCGCGATTTCGACCTCCACACAAAGGAAGACAATCAATAAATAAATCATGCTCCAACTTCATTACATAACGGTTCACCAGACGTGCATGCTACAGGAATCACAAACTTTAGCACAAGTATTCCTCAAATTCACAATTAATATACTAGCATGACTCTAATATCACCATCTTCATATCTCAAAACAATCATCAAGTATAAAACTTCTCACAGTATTCAATGCACTTTATATGAATGTCGGTGTACTAAGGTAGGGGTACCTCAGTACCCCAACTTGTGCACGGGCAGTTGCAGCTTCCCGCGGCAGGGTTTACCACGCGCTCGCCGGAGACCTTTCTGCTCCATATTAAGCCATTCAAAAACAAAGTATGCAAGACAGAAGATCGAGACCCCGGCAAGTGGAGCTTGCCGGGAAGGCCGTACCAGGCTCAAGACTGCCCCACTAGCACAAGGCCCTGGCAAGAGGAGCTTGCCAGGAGGACTAGAAGACACGCCTCGGCGCTATATGCGCCCCGGCGAGGGCCCGGGGAGCGGCAAGCTCCCGGGCCCGGCGAGACCAAGGCCCCGGCAAGGTGCTTGCCGGGAAGGTTGCACTGTGTGCCCGCGCTCCAGCTCATCGGCCCACGCGTCGCCCTGGGGCCTATCCAGGGACGCGTGGCGGATGGCTGTGCAGCCTGGGGGACACGGTGGCACTCCACGGTGGTGGATCCATCGCCGTGGCAGACGGAGACGCAAGGGCGGGAGCTTTTGGGGTCGACGGCGACGGGCATTAAATGCCCTTGTCCCCCACTGTCAAAGTAGGTAGCGACCACTGTTCGCGCACTGTAGCTCCATTGTTCCCGCACTGTTACAACTACCACCTCTTTTACGCTTTTACCCCTTTCTCCTACGTTGACACCTGTCGGTGACCCCTTGCACTATAAAAGGAGGCCCATGCACAACGTGGAGGGGGTTCGGAACCTAGATCACTCATACGCTCGGTGTAGCTGCTTCTTCAAGCTCCCGAGCTCTCCAACTTAATACACAACCAAGCAGGAGTAGGGTTTTACGCGTCTACCGCGGCCCGAACCTGGGTAAAACTGCCCGCGTGCTCGCTACGATCCGCTCTTCGTGCTCCCTCCGCCCTCGTACCGCACAGACAAGGGGCTCCGGTCCCATAGGTGTTCGTGGCGGACAGTTTCCCCCGACATCTTTGGCGCGCCAGGTAGGGGGCGTCGAGGTTGTGCGAACCTGATCCGGCGTTCGCGCGGGCGCATTCTTCATCAACCTCTCCGAATTCGTCAACTTCACTAGCAGCAACTCCATGGCCCCGAAGAAGAAGCCTTCGGAGGTCGGAGGCCCGTCCGCGTCTCACCCGCCGCCACCGGAGCCAACGGTGGGCGGGGGAGACGCCGTCGGAAGGGTGGTCGCCGGCGAGGACACTCACGGCGCCACCAGATCCAAGAACAGGACGGACGACCGAACCTCGGTCTCCGTGGACGCACCGCGTCCCTCTCAGCACACAACAACCCAGCAGCGCCATGTCACAGGAGGTGGCATCCGTTTGCTGGGCCAAGGACAAACCGGGGGCTCGCGGGACGCCCCGGACCTCCGTCCGGGCACAAGCAAAGCGAAGGCGCCGGCGCGGGACCCCGCTCCTTCTAACGCCGTTAGAAGTCCGAGCGTATCCCGCTCCTCGGACCGCTCGCCCGCGTTCCCCTCCACTCCGGCAGAAGCGCTCGCAAGAGCGCAACTGCTCCTCGACTTCCCTCCAGCGGCAGACAAGGCCGAAGACTGGAGGGCCACCATCCAGAGCCTGATAGCCTTCGCCAACAACGATTCTCCACAGCAGCCGTCGGCCTCGCGGCCGCGGCAAGCTGAGAAGACGAAGGCCGACGGCGACAAGACCGCCGGGGGTGCGACAAGCGTGCACTCCCCGCCGCGGAAGCAGAAGACGCCGCCCCGCCGGAACAACGCCAACGACGGCTCCACAGCCTCGTCGGACCCGCGGGCCCGTCGGGACCAACGCCAGGTCCTCGACGACCGGCGACAAGAAGACGCTCGCACCAGAATCGAGCGCCGCCGAGAAGCTCGGCGACAATCAGACCAGAGGGCTGAGGACGCTGTCGACGCGCGCGCGCCCGGTGAACCAGGCGACTTGCCGTACGCGGCAGGTTGCCCTGCGTTCACCCGCGAGCTGCGGCGCGTCCAGTGGCCCAGCATGAAGAATTTTAAGCCCGACGTACCGGAGAAGTACGACGGCAAGACACACCCCTCGGAGTTTCTCAGCGTTTACACCATCGCGGTGCAAGCTGCCGGGGGGCGCGACGAGAAGATCTTGGCAAATTACTTCCCGCTCGTGCTTAAGCCGAACGTTCGTTCATGGCTTATGCACTTGCCGGAAGGTTCCATCTCTTCTTGGGCCGACCTTTGCCACCAGTTTGTTGGCGCCTTCACCGGCGGCCACAAACCTCACGGCCAGGAGAGCGATCTCCACATTCTGGCCCAGAAGGAAGGCGAGACCCTGCGCAAGTACATCCAACGCTTCAGCCGTGTGCAGCACAACATCCCCGATGTCCACCCTGCCGCGGTTATCAGCGCGTTCCACCAGAACGTGCGTAACCGCCGCATGCGTGAAGAAATGGCGATGACCAAGATTCGGGATGTCAGCGAGCTCTATGCTCTGGCTGACAAGTGCGCACGCGCAGAAGAGGGGAGGAGACTCCCCGGGGAGGATGCTGGCGCAGGAGGAAGCGACAGCGACGACGCCGCCCCGGCAAAGAAGAGCCGGCGGCGGAATAACAGAAGGAAGGGCAAGAAAGAGGTGCTTGCCGTCAAGAAGTCCGGCAAGGAAGCTCCCGCCAAGCAAACGCAGGCTGGCGGCTCCGGCAAGGAGCCTGCCCCTGTAGCGGCAGCCGACAAGCCGGGCAGCTCCGACAAGCAATACTGTAAGATCCACCGCACCAAGGGCCACGACCTCTCCAACTGCAAGCGCGTCGAATACCTCGTCGAGCAGCAGAAAGCTGAGTACGAGAGGCGCGACAAGGAGAAGGCCCAAGGTGGCGGGGAAGAGCCAAGCAAGAAGCGGCCGTTCAACGGCCGGGGAGGACGCCGTGGCAAGGCCAAGCAGCGGCAAGGAGATCGACCTCCCCGGGGCCGCGACAAGGACGAAGAGGACGACGATGAAGACATGGAGGGCGAGGATAACAGCGAGCAGGAGTTCCAGAAGGCCACGGAGGTCCTGTGCGTCGACGGTGGCGCCTCCCTGCACACCTCCCACCGCCAACTAAAGCAGTGGGTGCGTGAGGTGAATGCAGCGGAGCCGCCCGTGGAGTCGCGCAGGCTCCTCAAATGGTCCAGCACGCCCATCGTTTTTGATCTTGAGGATCACCCTGACCGCACCACTGCGGTCGGGTGCTTGCCGATGCTGGTCTCCCCCACCATCCGCAACCTCAAGGTCACAAAAATGTTGGTTGACGGCGGGGCCGGGCTGAACTTGATCTCCTCTGCTGTGATCAAGAAACTCCAGATTCCAGATGGCGAGCTCGAAGAAACCGGTTCTTTCCAAGGAATCAACCCGGGAAGGAGCAAGCCCAAGGGAAAGATCATTCTGCCGGTGACCTTTGGCGGGGAGCTCAACTTCAGAACCGAGCGCATCACTTTCGACGTCGCCGATATTCCATTGCCCTACAATGGAATACTTGGCCGTCCTGCCCTCGCCAAGTTCATGGCAGCTTCCCATTATGCTTACAACGTGCTCAAGATGCCGGGGCCGATAAGCGTCATCACTGTCCATGGCGACAAGAAGGATGCGCTTGTTTGCGCCGACAAGATCTACCGGGATGCGGCAGCTGCGGCCGAGAAGGATACACTTGCCGCTGAAGCTCCCGGGGGGAAGAAGACGAAGACCAAGTCCGGCAAGTGCTCTGGGACCCACTCTGGCAACCGCACCTCTTCGGAGTGCTGCGCTGCCGTCGAGGACGTTCCATCGAGCTCCACCGGCAAGAGTAAGAAAGGGATGGCCGCTCCTCCGGCAACCAAGAAGGTGTCCGCCAAGGAGGACGGCACTGGTGGTACCTTCACCATCAGTGCCACACTTGACAGCAAATAGGAAAGCGCGCTCGTTGCCTTCCTGCGGGCGAATGTCGATGTGTTTGCCTGGCAACCATCTGACATCCCCGGTGTTCCCAGGAAGGTAATTGAGCACAAGCTTGCTGTTTGTCCTCATGCGCGGCCCATCAAGCAGAAAGTGAGGAAGCAAGCCGTGGAGCGCCAAGAATTCATCAACGAAGAAATCAAGAAGCTAGAGGCAGCAGGCCTAGTTAGAGGTGTGATCCATCCGACGTGGTTAGCAAATCCAGTCGTCGTGCGCAAGGCCAACGGGAAATGGAGACTGTGTATAGACTTCACCGATGTGAATAAAGCATGTCCCAAGGATCCATTCCCTTTGCCGTGCATTGACCAGATTGTTGATTCCACCGCCGGATGTGAGCTACTCTGTTTTCTTGATGCATACTCAGGCTATCATCAGATTTTCATGGCCAAAGAGGATGAAGAGAAGACTGCATTTATCACTCCATGTGGCACTTATTGCTTCATACGCATGCCATTTGGATTGAAGAATGCAGGCTCAACCTTTGCAAGGGTAGTATACACTGCTTTTGAGCCACAGATCCACAGAAATGTAGAGGCTTACATGGATGACATCGTGGTGAAGAGCAAGAGCAAGGATACCCTGATCCAAAATTTGGAAGAAACATTTCAGAACCTGCGCAGAATACAGCTCAAGTTGAACCCCGAGAAGTGCGTCTTTGGAGTCCCCTCCGGCAAGCTTCTCGGGTTCTTTGTGTCACAGAGGGGGATTGAAGCCAACCCCGACAAGATTAAAGCCATTGAGCAGATAGAGGCCCCAAAGCGCGTCAAGGATGTCAGGAGGCTTGCAGGTTGTGTGGCTGCCCTCAGTAGGTTCATTTCAAAGTCTGCAGAATGCGCCCTACCTTTCTTCAAAATCTTGAAGAAGGCAGGCCCCATGAAGTGGACTCCGGAAGCGGAGGCGGCGCTGCAGGATTTGAAACGGTACCTGTCCTCCACTCCAATACTTGTCGCACCTAGACCACAGGAAAAGTTGTTGCTATACCTAGCGGCAACCAACCAGGTGGTTAGTGCTGCGTTAGTAGCGGAGAGGGAGTCCGACGAGGAGTCAGCACCACCGGCAAGCGAATCCAGCGACAAGCAGGGGGCTGCTCCGGCAAGCTCTGGCCCCGACAAGGATAACTCTGCGCAGGAACAGGATGAGGTGCGGAAGAAGATGGTGCAGCGCCCAGTGTATTTTGTAAGTTCCCTTCTCCAGGGGGCTAGATCAAGATACTCTGGTGTGCAAAAATTGCTTTTCGGCCTCCTCATGGCCTCGAGAAAGCCGCGCCATTAGTTCCAAGCCCATGAGATAACAGTGGTCACTCGCTTTCCGCTGAAGAGGATATTGCACAACCCAGAAGCGACAGGCAGGATCGTTGAGTGGGCACTGGAGCTGTCAAGCTTTGGACTCAAGTTTGAAAGTACTTCAACCATACAGAGCCGAGCTTTGGCAGAATTCATAGCTGAGTGGACCCCAACGCCCGATGAAGAAGTCCAAGAAACAAGTGCGCCCGTACAAGAAGCGACAAGTGAATGGGTAATGTATTTTGATGGTGCCTTCTCGCTGCAAGGCGCCGGTGCTGGCGTGGTACTCATCGCACCCACCGGAGAGCACCTCAAATATGTTATCCAGATGCACTTTCCCAGGGAGCAAGGGACAAACAACACTGCTGAATATGAAGGCTTGCTTGCCGGCCTCAGGATTGTGGCCGAACTTGGGATCAGGAAGCTGATTGTGCGGGGAGATTCTCAGTTGGTGGTCCGACAAGTTAACAAGAGCTATCAGAGCCCTTTGATGGAAGCTTATGTCGATGAAGTGAGGAAGCTTGAAGAGCACTTTGAAGGTCTGCAGATGGAGCACGTCCCGAGAGCTCAGAATGAAATTGCAGATGGCCTTTCAAAGTGTGCTTCGATGAAGTTACCTGTGGAACCAGGGACCTTCTTGCTCAAGCTGACTCAACCATCCGTTACACCATCAATTGGGCAGTCCAAGAAGAGAAAGTTGGTCTCCGGCGACTACTTACCGGCGGATCTTCCTGAAACCGCCGCCAAGGTCCCCAAGATCAACAACCACAACGCTGAGGAACAGTTTGCTCCTGCAGATCCTCGGATCTGTGCAGTTGAAGCAAGCGTTCCCGACAAGCCTCGCCCCGGCGAGCTTGCCGGGGGACCATCAGCTCCGGCAGAACCAGAGGTCCTCGCCGTAGAAGCTGAGGTTCCCGCAGCGGCCCTCGAGCCTTTAGTCCTTGCCGCCGAGCCCCAGGCTCTGGCATGGGCGCAGCAGATCGTCCGTTTCCTTCAAACTGGAGAACTTCCCGACGACCCAGAAGAAATAGAGAAGATAACCAGGCAGTCAAGTATGTACCAGTTCGTGGATAACGAGCTGTACAGAAGAAGGCTCAATGGTGTCAGATTGAAGTGCATCTCCAGGGAAGATGGACAGAAGCTGTTGGCAAAAATACACGGAGGCATATGCGGCCACCACATTGGCGCAAGGGCACTTTCCGGGAAAGCTTTCCGGCAAGGGTTCTTTTGGCAAGAAGCCCTCCAAGATGCAACTGCACTAATAACCAAGTGTGAAGCGTGCCAGTTCCATGCAAAGCAAATTCATCAGCCAGCTCAAGCTCTCCAAACAATCCCTTTGTCCTGGCCCTTCTCGGTCTGGGGGCTCGATATCCTCGGCCCTTTCCCTCGTGCTGTCGGGGGCTTTGAGTACTTGTACGTTGCAATCGACAAGTTCACAAAGTGGCCGGAAGTGGAGCCAGTGAGAAAGGTGACAGCACAGTCAGCAGTCAGGTTCTTCAAGTCGATTGTTTTCCGTTTCGGAATCCCTAACAGGATCATCACCGACAACGGTACACAATTCACTAGTCGCACCTTCATGCAGTACGTCCAAGACCTTGGCGCCAAGGTCTGTTTCGCTTCTGTTGCTCACCCAAGGAGCAACGGTCAAGCGGAGAGGGCCAATGCTGAAGTGCTGCGCGGACTCAAGACAAGGACCTTTGACAGGCTGCGCAAGTGCGGAAGAAATTGGATAGAGGAGCTACCGGCGGCTCTTTGGTCAATCAGAACGACACCAAGTCGAGCCACCGGACAGACACCCTTTGCTCTAGTCTATGGAGCAGAGGCAGTTCTCCCCACGGAACTCGTATACGGATCTCCTCGAGTGCTCGCTTATGATGAGCTCGAGCAAGAGCAACTGCGGCAAGATGACGCGTTGCTCCTCGAGGAGGGACGTCTCCAGGCTGCTGTACGAGCTGCTCGATACCAGCAAGCCTTGCGCCGCTACCATAGCCGCAAGGTCAAGGCCAGGAGTCTCGAGGAAGGCGACCTTGTTCTTCGGCGTGTTCAGTCCGCCAAGAATTCCAACAAGTTGACGCCGAAGTGGGAAGGCCCTTATCGGGTGAGACAAGTTACGAGGCCCGGCGCTGTCCGCCTCGAGACCGAAGAAGGCTTACCGGTGAGCAACTCCTGGAACATAGAGCATCTTCGCAAGTTTCACCCCTAAGGCGCGGTTGCCGTGATCCGCTCCGGCAACCACCTTTTGTACAAGCTTTGCCACTATTGCATGTAACCCTTTGTACAAAGCCGGGCGCAGACCCCGTGCATCAGTAAAGTTTTTGTGTTTTGCGCTGATTGCCTTTTGCATGCTTTTCTTTGCTATTTGCATGTTTTGTTTGGCATTTGGTGCAACACTCAAGTATCCGGTAAGCATTAGCATGCCGAAAGGCCATGTACTTGTTTCCCTCTTCTTTTCCTTTGCCTCTTAAGCAGAAGGAACGTTCCTCGCACACAAGTTTGCCGGGGGGGAAGGAGGTGGAGGAGGAACCAAGTGCTGTTCAAGAAAGAGAAGCCTTACCGGAAAGCAAGCAATATATGAAAGCTAAGTTGTTAGAATTTGACCAGTTCAAATTTTAAATTTTAAGTTGTCTTCCTTGAACAATCACACTTTGTATGGAAAACCTGTGCGCGGAGGAACCTACCCGTAGCTTGCCGCACCCTTATCTTGTTTCCGAGTTCGCTCAACGATTTAAGTGAGCTGCGACAAGTGTCGCGCCCTTGCTTCGTTTCCGAGTACGCTCAGGAAGCTAAGTGCGTTGCGACTAGCCGCGGCGAGGTTGCTTGCCGGTAAGACCTTGGCCAGCAGGCTGCTCAGAGTCCAGCACTCAGCACTCGCGGCAAAGGTCCCTTGCCGGCAAGCTCCCCGGGAGCGTAGGGTGAAAAAACATACAAAGTCAAGGGTTAAGACAAGGAAGATAACATTGCACTGATTGATCAAAATGAGATAAATATCTTACAAAGGATAACTTGTCACAATGGACTAATGAGTTCATGACATCATATGCAGCAACAAAAAGAGATAAAGATAATGGAGGCCTAATCTACGCGGTCGCCCTCCTTCCTGGAGATCTTGGCCACCTTGGCGATGATGTGGGCGACCTGCTCCTTCAGAGCCTCCATGTCCGCATCAGCCGGCAAGCTGCGAAGAACGTTGGTGAGGTTGATGCCCGGATTGCGGTACACGATCTTCGTCAGCACGCGCTCCAGAATTCCCACGCAGAGCAGGCGCGTCTCCTCGGCCAGTTGCGCGGGGATCTTATTCCTCAGATCAGCAAGGGCCGGCGCGATTCCCCTGAAGAAGAGGCTGAGCTTGGCGCTGTGTGGGAGGTTCGGATCCGGGGAGTAGATGAGGTGCTCCAGCTTCAACGCCAGCAGCTCCTGGTCGATGTTGGACGCGCAAGACACTAAGTCCTCGGTCCATACCTCAACAGTTTTGCGGAAGAGCTCGGCCGCCTTGTTGGCGCTGTCCACTAGGGTCCGCTCCTTGCGGAGCTCCTCCTTCAGCTTGGTCTCCCGGGCCCGGGCAGCGTCGAGTGAATCCTTCAGAGTAGAGACCTTCAACTCCAAGTCCTCGATGGAGTCCTTGGCGGCCTTCAACTCGTCTCCCCTCTCAGAAAGACGCACCAGGAGTTCTGAATTGGTGTGGGCGTCCTTCTCGCGCTCCGTGATGAGCGCGGCAACCTTCTCCGCGCTCACCTTCAGAGCCTTCTCCAGCTGCACGACCTTGGCGGCGAGCTCCTTCTTGGCGGTCTCCGCGGCAACCGCGGCGGCTTTCGCCTCCTTCAGTTCCCCGCCAAGGGCCTCCTCCCGAGCGGCAAGGTCCTCCTCATGGGAGTCGAGTTGGACCTTCCGCTGGGCGAGTTCTCCTTCTCGCCGGGACAGCTCCACCCCGGCGAGCCGCTGCTGCTCTTCAGCCTCAGCCTTCTCCAGCACCCATTCCTGGTATTCGCCGGCGAGCCGCTCGCGCTCCTCCGCCACCTCGCGGAGGGCCGCCTGGTTGGCGGCGCTGAGCTCCGCCGCGCGCTTCTCCATCTCCGCGGCGGCCTTGGCGGCAAGGGCTTCCCGGGAAGCGAGCTTCGCCTGCCTGGCCCGGTAAAGGGCCAGGAGCTGGTGAAGCAGCTTCTCCTCCTCGGGCCCTTCACTCCCGCCGGGCGCCTCGACAATCTTCAGGCCCGCGGAGGCGAGGACTTCCCCGTCAAATGCCTCGCCCTCCGCGGGAGCTCGCGACGAAGACCCCCAAGGCATCTGGATGAAGACGCCGTTGGGGGCCACAAGGTAGTAGCCCTGCTCCTTGCCGGCGGAGGGGTCGGCGGCCGGCGCAGCACTTGATGCTCCCGCCGCCTCCGGGTCGGCGGTGCGGTCGCCGTCCCCCTCCCCGGCCGCTGCGTCCGCAGCCGGAGCGGTCTCCTGCGCGGCCGGCTTGGCGGCTCTCACCGTGTCCTCGACAACAGGGACATCGCCGCCGCCGCCCTGCGCGCCCTCCTCATCCTCGATGTTGATGACTTCCGTGTCCATCGGCTCGGGAGGAGGAGGATCTAAAAAGAAGAAGAAGAAAAAGAAGTTCAAGCAAAAATCCAAAAAGAAACAATGCCAAGGAGACGAAGTACAAGACTTACCTTGGCGGACGTCCTCAGCGGCGGGCTCCCTCGCCGGGGAGCTCTGCCTTGGCGGAGTGGCCGCCCTCGCCGGGCTGCTCGCCCTTGGCGGGGTACTCTGCCTTGGCGGAGTACCCGCCCTTGGCGGAGCACTATCCCTTGCCGGAGAGTTCGGCCTTGGCGGGGACGGCGGGGCCTGCGGCTCCTCAAGGACGGTCTCCGGGCGCTCTTGCCGCTGTGGCTCCACCTCTGCACAAGTCAAGACAAGAAACATCAAGATGTTGAAACAAGACAAAACCCTCAAGCGCACCCCGACAAGCGGAAGGATGGACCCCAAACTTACGCTGGGGGCTGCGCTGGGGGCTGCTCCTCGGAGCAGCGCTTGGGTCCGGCAGGCTTGGCTCCGGCACGTCCCCTGTTGCCGCTGTGGCCGAGCCTTCCGCGACCTCGACCACAGGCGCCTTGGCTTTCTTCGCCACGCGCTGAACCAAGGTCCTGAAATCAAAGCAACAAACAAAATCAGCATCAACAATAATCGAGACGAAACTTAAGAAGGTGTAAGACTTCGGACTCTTACTCCTGATCCTCCTCGTCGTCCTCGCTCAAGGCGGAGAAGTCATACTCCACCTGGGGCGCGTCGGCACGAGGAGTAGAAGATGAAGATTCCCTCGGGCGCTTGGCGATCCCGGGGGCTGGGGGCTGCGAAGACCCAGCCCCTGTGGTAGCCGGAGCCCGGGGAGCGGGCGGAGCCGCTGCTCCGCTCCGAGAAGACCCCTGTCGGCTCGACGCCTGCTTGCGGGACGCCTCCGTCGTGGCCCGCGCGCGGGCCGCCTCCGCTGTGACTGGTGCGCCGGTCGCCCCCGGCGCAGCTTGGCTCCCCCGGGGAGCTGCCCGGCGAGCTGGTTGTTGTCGGGGCGCCTGCGCCCTCTCTCCCGTCGCCGTCTTGCGGAGACGCTTCGGTGGAGACTGCCTTGGGCTTGCCGGGGGCGGGGAGCTCTCCGACGAGGAGAGGTCGTCGGCGTAGAGCTCCGTAGATCCGTCGGAGTCCTCGGCCTCCTCCTCCTCCTCCTCCCCGGCCGGCTCACTGGGCCCAGCGCCCTGCGCTGCGGCCTCTTTTCCCTTGGCGCCTCCGCTCCCTCCGGCGCTTCCGCTCCTCCCGGCGCCTCTGTTCCCTCCGGCGGCACCCTCCATTGCCGCGGCCTCGGCCACGATTCCGTGGATCCCGGAGTGCCTCAGAGAGGGGACCCCGGCGAGCGCGTCGGGAGGGAGTTGCAGCAGTCTGCGGATCTCCGCCTGCTCCGCCTGGCTGGACGCATCCGCAGCCTCCGCCTCATCACGCGTGTACCCAAAATCTCCTGCCGCTGCGGCTGCAGCGGCCTCTTTAGCCCGAGAAGCTATGTAAGCAAGCTCCTGCTCGGTGGTGTCCCGCGTGTGCTCCTTGATGTCGTTCTTGTTCTTCGCCACCTCCACGAGGTTGTCGAAGAAGGTGAGGACGTCGATGGGCTTGGGCGGAATCCACGTGCGGTCCACGCCGTGCGAATCGCAAGCGGGCATCATGGCGCAGAGTCGATCCTGGACTGTGCTGTTGCAGAGGGGCACCACTCCCCGGGGAGGCCTGAACCACTCAGGGTGTGCCGGGTCGTACTTGAAGAGTTCCCGGACCATCCCCTTCAGCTCCAGCGTCGTGAAGTTGAAGTTTAGCCCGGGGCGCAGCCTCATTATGTCCGCCGGGCCGCCGTACTCCCAGGCCGCCCTTTTCCTGTCTTGGAGAGGGGCGATGCGGCGGCGGAGGAAATCTGCGCCTACCTCTGCAACGGACAGCTTGGTGGTCCGAAGACGAAGAATCCGGACGAGGGCGACGTCGAGCTTGATGTCGTCCGAGTCCAGCTCGCTCCAATCTCTGCCGCGCACAATGGGCGTTGTGCGCGGCGCGGTGAAGGGCTGCGGCTCGTCCTCAACAATCCAACATCACTCCGCACGCCACTCCTCCCACTTGCCGCGGAGCTCCCCCGGCAAGTAGGACCCCTTCTTGTTCAGACGGAAAACCCAAGAAATTCCTCCGGAGAGGGGGGCGTCGGCCTCTGCTCTAGGAGTGAAGAAGTGACTAAATAGCGCTACGTTTGGGTGTATCCCTATGAAGTTTTCGCACATGTGTGCGAAAACCGCCATGGTGAGGATGGCGTTGGGGGTGAAGTCAAGGAGGTGGAGGCCGTAGGTGTGCATGACGTCGCAGAAGAAATTAGAGAAAGGAGGGCAAAGACCGCAGTGAAAGAAGGCTGCGAAGAAGTAGTACCCGCCGGGGTAGTTGTCCTTGGCGGCGGCCGGATAAGCTTGAGTGCGGGGGTGCGCCTTGGTTTCCTTGGCCCAGAACAAGTAGTACTTGTTCCAGAGCTCCCGCGCGCCGAGCCTCGGCGGGAAGACGAGATTCTGCTTCCGATACGCGGCGAGCTTCGCCGCTTGCTCCGACTTCTCCCTCTTGGCCTTCTCCGCCTTCGCCTTGTCGGTCTTCGGGGCCATGGCGGACACGGCGGGGGAAGGGGGACGAAGAGCCTGGCGACGCCGGAGATGCAAACGACGGCTACGGAGGTGTGGAGGCGGAGCGCAAAGGGATCTCTGGAGGAAGAAGAAAATGCAATGAAAGCGCAAGGAGGGGAACCGCTCCTGCTTCCTCTGCTTTTATGGGGAAGCGGGGGGCGTTTCGCCATTTTTCATTGATGGAACGTGGGCACGTCCCATCCCACGACGCCGCGATCGACGCGTGCCGTTACGGGGGGATGCGGCGGATACGGAAGTGGATTCGGCACGCTGTGGGCCGCGTGTGCCCGTGCACTGTTTTGGGCCTGGCCCAATAGCGCTGGGCACCGTGTGTGGCCCAGGCCCGGGGGCTCCTGTCGGTGTACTAAGGTAGGGGTACCTCAGTACCCCAACTTGTGCACGGGCAGTTGCAGCTTCCCGCGGCAGGGTTTACCACGCGCTCGCCGGAGACCTTTCTGCTCCATATTAAGCCATTCAAAAACAAAGTATGCAAGACAGAAGATCGAGACCCCGGCAAGTGGAGCTTGCCGGGAAGGCCGTACCAGGCTCAAGACTGCCCCACTAGCACAAGGCCCTGGCAAGAGGAGCTTGCCAGGAGGACTAGAAGACACGCCTCGGCGCTATATGCGCCCCGGCGAGGGCCCGGGGAGCGGCAAGCTCCCGGGCCCGGCGAGACCAAGGCCCCGGCAAGGTGCTTGCCGGGAAGGTTGCACTGTGTGCCCGCGCTCCAGCTCATCGGCCCACGCGTCGCCCTGGGGCCTATCCAGGGACGCGTGGCGGATGGCTGTGCAGCCTGGGGGACACGGTGGCACTCCACGGTGGTGGATCCATCGCCGTGGCAGACGGAGACGCAAGGGCGGGAGCTTTTGGGGTCGACGGCGACGGGCATTAAATGCCCTTGTCCCCCACTGTCAAAGTAGGTAGCGACCACTGTTCGTGCACTGTAGCTCCATTGTTCCCGCACTGTTACAACTACCACCTCTTTTACGCTTTTACCCCTTTCTCCTACGTTGACACCTGTCGGTGACCCCTTGCACTATAAAAGGAGGCCCATGCACAACGTGGAGGGGGTTCGGAACCTAGATCACTCATACGCTCGGTGTAGCTGCTTCTTCAAGCTCCCGAGCTCTCCAACTTAATACACAACCAAGCAGGAGTAGGGTTTTACGCGTCTACCGTGGCCCGAACCTGGGTAAAACTGCCCGCGTGCTCGCTACGATCCGCTCTTCGTGCTCCCTCCGCCCTCGTACCGCACAGACAAGGGGCTCCGGTCCCATAGGTGTTCGTGGCGGACAGTTTCCCCCGACAATGAAAGTTTATATTATACCCATCTTGGATACCTATCATATTAGGACTAATTTTATAGCCAAAGAAAATTACCATGCTGTTCTAAAGGACTCTCAAAATAATATAAGTGAAGCATGAGAGTTCAATAATTTCTATAAAATAAAACCACCACCGTGCTCTAAAAGATATAAGTGAAGCACTAGAGCAAAATTTATCTAACTCAAAAGATATAAGTGAAGCACATAGAATATTCTAATAAATTCCAATTCATGTGTGTCTCTCCCAAAAGGTGTGTACATCAAGGATGATTGTGGTAAAATAAAAAGCAAAGACTCAAATCATACAATACACTCCAAGCAAAACACATTTCATGTGGTGAATAAAAATATAGTCTCAAGTTCAGTTACCGATAGACGAAGATGAAAGATGGGATGCCTTCCCGGGGCATCCCGAAACTTAGGCTTTTGGTTGTCCTTTAATTTTACCTTGGGGTGCCTTGGGCATACCCAAGCTTAGGCTCTTGCCACTCTTTATTCCATAGTCCATCAAATCCTTACCAAAAAACTTGAAAACTTCACAACACAAAACTTAACAGAAAATCTTGTGAGCTCCGTTAGTATAAGAAAACAAACCACCACTTTAAGGTAGTGTATTGAACTCATTATTTATTTATATTGGTGTTAAACCTACTGTATTCCAACTTATCTATGGTTCCTACCCCCCGTTACTACTCATAGATTCATCAAAATAAGCAAACAACACATGAAAAACAGAATCTGTCAAATACAGAACAGTCTGTAGCAATCTGTAACTTTCGAATACTTCTGTAACTCTAAAAATTCTGAAATAAATTGGTGGACATGAGGTATTTGTCTATTAATCATCTGCAAAAATAATCAACCTAAAAGCACTCTCCAGTAAAACATGGCAGCTAATCTCGTCAGAGCGAAAGTTTCTATTTTTTACAGCAAGATCGCAAAGACTTCACCCAAGTCTTCGCAAAGGTTCTACTTTGCACAAAAACTAATTAAAACACAAAAAACACAATAATAGCAGTAGAATGATGAATTATTTATTACTAAACAGAAGCAAAAAATCAAATAAAATAAAATTGGGTTGCCTCCCAACAAGCTCTATCGTTTAACGCCCCTAGCTAAGCATAAAAACAAGAATAGATCTAGGTATTATCATCTTTGGTATGCAATTCTTCAATTGAGCACTTATAACCGTTAGGAGTCTCTTTCTTTTTATTGATAATTAAACTCCTAGGCAAGAAATCAATAAATTCATTTGTAGCAAAAGGTTCCTTAATGATAGTGAAAAAATTGGGGTGAACACTTATTGATTTGAGATCCGCATTCTCCTTACTAGAAGATTCACCCTTATTTTCAGGAATATACATAAACTTGGCAACTTTGGTAGGAGGACGGTTCAAAGTGTTTCTAGTGGCAGAAAAGGCAAACCCCAAGTTTGTAATAGTATCCTCAAGTTTATCAATTCTAGTGGAATCTTGATCTATCTTTTCACTAACTATGGGTTCTTTTTCTCTCAAATTCAGAGTAACTCCTACCTTAGATCCATATTGGGTAATTTGGTTGTGGATCTTTATCCAAATTCTCAATCAACTCTATAGTGGCAACTTTATTTTTTATAATTTCAAGCCTTTGCATTACATGCTCCAAAGTTAAAAAAGTTCCATTAACCAAAAGAGGTGGGGGGCCAAACAGATCTATCATAGCATTATAAGAATCAAAAGTATGGATACCCAAGAAATTCCCTCCGGTAATGGTATCAAGAATATATCTATTCCAAGGAGTGATGCCTATGTAAAAATTGCAAAGGATAACGGAAGTAGATTGCTTCCTAGTAGATCTATTCCGAGCATTGCAAATTCTATACCCAACATCTTTTAGATTTTCTCCCTCCCTTTGTTTAAAATTAAGAACTTCACTATCAGGAGTACTAACAATGATAGAAGGACTAGCCATGACGGCAAAGCAAATGATCCAACACATGGACACACAAGAAGCAAGTGAACGGAAAGAGGGCGAATAAAACGGCAAAGATGAAGTGGGGGAGAGGAAAACGAGAGGCAGATGGCAAATAATGTAATGCGAGGGAGAAGAGTTTGTGATGGGGACTTGATATGTCTTGACTTGAGCGTAGATCTCCCCAGCAATGGTGCTAGAAATATGCAAGTTGACGGGAGATCAAATCTTGACTTTGACATGGCGTAAATCTCCCCAGCAACGGCGCCAGAAACCCTTCTTGCTAACTCTTGAGCATGCGTTGGTTTTCCCTTGAACATGAAAGGGTGATGCAGCAAAGTAGCGTAAGTATTTTCCTCAGTTTTTGAGAACCAAGTTATCAATCCAGTAGGAGACTACATGCAAATCGACTAGTACCCGCACAAACAATCAAGAACCTTGCAACCAACACGATAAAGGGGTTGCCAATCCCTTCACGGCCACTTGCAAAAATGAGATATGAAAAAGATAATAAGATAAATATTTTTGGTATTTTTGTTGTATAGATTGGAAAATAAATAGTAAACTAGAATTGTAGATCGAAAACTTATATGATGTAAAGTAGACCCGGGGGCCATAGGTTTCACTAGTGGCTTCTCTCATGATAGCGTATGTTACGGTGGGTGAACAAATTAATGCCGAGCAATTGATACAAAAGCACATAGTTATGAGAATATCTAGGCATGATCATGAACATAGGCATCACGTCCATGTCAAGTAGACCGAAACGGTTCTGCATCTACTACTATTACTCCACACATCGACCGCTATCCAGCATGCATCTAGAGTATTAAGTTCATAAGAATAGAGTAACGCCTTAAGCAAGATGACATGATGTAGAGGGATAAATCAAGCAATATGATATAAACCCCATCTTTTTATCCTCGATGGCAACAATACATTTCGTGTGGGTTCCCTTTCTGTCAGTGGGATCGAGCACCACAAGATTGAACCCAAAGCTAAGCACTTCTCCCATTGCAAGAAAGATCAATCTAGTAGGCCAAACCAAACTGATAATTCTAAGAGACTTGCAAAGATATTAAATCATGCATATAAGAATCCGAAGAAAAATCAAATATTGTTCATAGATAATCTTGATCATAAACCCACAATTCATCAAATCTCGACAAACGCACCGCAAATAGAATTGCATCGAATAGATCTCCAAGAACATTAAGGAGAAGTTTGTATTGAGAACCAAAGAGAGAGAAGAATCCATCTAGCTAATAACTATGGACCCGAAGGTCTGTGGTAAACTACTCACACATCATCGGAGAGGCTATCGTATTGATGTAGAAGCCCTCCGTGAACGATTCCCCCTCCGGCGGAGCGCCGGAAAAGGCCCCAAGATGGGATCTCACGGGTATAGAAGGTTGCGGGAGTGGAAAAGTTGTTTCGTTTCCCTCCTGGATGTTTTTAGGGTACAAGGGTATATATAGGCGGAAGAAGTACGTCGGTGGAGCTATGAGAGGCCCACGAGGGTGGGGGCGCGCCCTCCTGCCTCGTGGCAGCCTCGTTGCTTCCTTGACTTCTACACCAAGTCTTCTGGATTACGTTTGTTCCAAAAAAGATCCTCGCGAAGGTTTTGTTCCGTTTGGAGTCCGTTCGATATTCCTTTTCTGCGAAACACTGAATTAGTCAAAAAAACAGCAGCTGGCACTGGGCCTCCGGTTAATAGGTTAGTCCCAAAAAATAATATAAAAGTGTATATTAATGCACACTAAACATCCAAAATAGATAATATAATAGCATGGAACAATCAAAAATTATAGATACGTTGGAGAAGTATCAATGGTAAGAAAGAAGAATTGAGGATTTCTCCGCGATACGGAGGTCAATAGGTTCGAGAAGTATATATAGACTTTTTATCTTAGGAAACAAGCAAATGGGAGAAAAACGGAGTCCGTAAGATACTCGAGGTGGGCACAACCCACCTGGGCGCGACTGGCTTGCCATGTGCACCCTAGTGTCTTGTGCCCACGAGGGGTGCCTTCCTAGTTGCTTCTTATTTTCCTAATTTTCTATTATTCCAAAACTGACAAACAATATTTTTACGGATTTTTCGGAGTCCGTTTACTGAACGTATCACGTACCTCCCTTATTTCATGATTCTGGAGTGTTCCGCAAGGTTTCTTTTATATGCTCCTCCGGTGTCATGGTTTGAATAATATTACTTTCAATATTAATAGGCGTACCTGAGATATAGTGTTTGATTCTTTGACCATTGACTACCTTTGGGTTTGTACCTCGGCATTATTTATTTTGATGGCCCCAGAATGATAAAATTCTTCTATAACATAAGGTCCTTCCCATTTAGAGACAAGTTTTCCTGCAAAGAATCTAAAACGAGAGTTGTACAATAAAACATATTCACCCACTTTGAATTCCCGCTTTTGGATTCTTTTATCATGCCACCTCTTAACTTTCTCTTTGAAAAGCTTGACATTTTCATAAGCCTAGATTCTCCATTCATCTAAAGAGCTCATCAAATAAGCTCTTTTCACCAACAAGTTTGAAATCATAGTTGAGTTCTTTAATAGCCAAATATGCTTTATGTTCTAACTCAAGAGGTAAATGGCAAGCCTTTCCATAAACCATTTTATAATGGGACATACCCATAGGATTTTTATAAGCTGCTCTATAGGCCCAAAGTGCATCATCCAATTTCTTGGACTAATTCTTTCAAGACCTATTGATAGTCTTTTGTAATAAATTTCTCTATTGCTAAGTTCAACTTGACTACTAGATTGAGGATGATAAGGGGATGCAAGTCTATGGTTTACATCATACTTGGCAAGTGATATGTCTCTAATGTATCTATAATTTTTTATTATTCCATGCTATTATATTATCTGTTTTGGATGTTTTATATGCATTAATATGCTATTTTATATCATTTTTGGGACTAACCTATTAACCTAGAGCCTAGTGCTAGTTTCTATTTTTTCCTTTTTTTGAGTTTCACAGAAAAGGAATATGAAACTGAGTCCAAACAGAACGAAACTTTACGAGGAATTTTCTTGGACCAGAAGACATCCAGAGGAATTGGAGTGCACGCCAGGGGAGCTGCGAGGCGGCCACAAGGATGGAGGGTGCGTCCAGGGGGGTAGGGCGTGCCCCCACCCTTGTGGGCCCCCTGCTCCACCGACCTATTTCTTCCGCCTATATATTTACATATATTCCAGAAACCCTAGAGGAGGCATCGAAACCATTTTTCCACCGTCATAACTTTCTGTATCCACGAGATCCCATCTGGAGGCCTTTTCCGGTACTCTGCCGGAGGGGATTCGACCACGGAGGGCATCTACAAATCAAGAAAAAGCATCAAGTGTTGATTGTTAACAAGACCACTAGTTTCAAGAAAAGGGCAAGGGAATGAAAGGGAACTTCAATAAGAATGGCAAACAAGTTGCCCTCCCGAGAAGAAGCCCAAAGCCAGACCCAAGCCTGAAACTGAGTGATTCTGCTACAAAGGAAATGGTCACTGGAAGGGGAACTACCCCAAATACTTGGTGGATAAGAAGGATGACAAAGTGAACAAAGGTATATTTAATATACATGCTATTGACGTGTACCTTACTAGTGCTCATAGTAGCCCTTGGGTAATTTGGTACTTGTTCGGTTGCTAAGATTAGTAACTCGAAAGAGGAGTTGCAGAATAAACGGAGACTAGTTGAGGGTGAGGTAACGATGTGTGTTGGAAGTGGTTCCAAAATTAATATGATCATCATCGCACACTCCCTATACTTTCGGGATTAGTGTTAAACCTAAATAAATGTTATTTGGTGTTTGCATTGAGCATGAACAAGATTGGATCGTGTTTATTGCAATACGGTTATTCATTTAAGTCAGAGAATAATTGTTATTCTGTTTACATGAATAAAACCTTCCATGCTCATACACCCAAAATGAATGGTTTATTAAATCTCGATCATAGTAATACACATATTCATAATATTGAAGCCAAAAGATGCAAAGTTGATAATGATTGTGCAACATACTTGTGGCACTACCATTTAGGTCATATTGGTGTAAAGCGCATGAAGAAACTCCAGGCAGATAGGCTTTTGGATTGACTTGATTATGAATCACTCGATACTTTCGAACCATGCCTCATGGGCAAGATGACTAAAACTCCATTCTCCGGAACAACGGAGCGAGCTAATGTGTCACAGGAAACCATGGGTGAGGGAGTCCTGGATTAAGGGGTTCTCAGGTGGCCAGATCGCTCATTATGGGCCTGTCTGGTGGGCCGTGAAGATTATTAATGAAGATTATCTCTCGTATCCGGATAGGACTCCCATATGTGTAAAATAGCAAGTTTAGATTCCGGGTGTAATACTTTCCTTCCTCTGCAAGGTGATCATGAACAAACCCTAGGTCCCTCCGGTGCATATATAAAACAGAGCGTTTAGTCCGTAGAGACAGGAGAATCATAGCAATCACATAGGCTAGACTTTTAGGGTTTAGCCATTACGATCTCGCGGTAGATCTACTCTTGTAACCCCATATTCATTAAGATCAATCAAGCAGGAAGTAGGGTATTACCTCGATCGGGAGGGCCCGAACCTGGGTAAACATCATGTGCCCAGTCTCCTGTTACCATCGATCCTCAGATGCATAGTTCGGGACCCGCTACCAAAGATCTGCCGCTTTTTCCACCGACATTGGTGCTTTCATTGAGAGTTCCACTTTGTCGTCGATTGAAGGATTAATGGCTCGCTTCGTCATCAACGACGGTGCCACAGCCGAGGGAATTTTCTCCCTGGCCAGCTTTTTGTGTTCGATGGCTT
This sequence comes from Secale cereale, assembly GCA_902687465.1. Classification (NCBI taxonomy): domain Eukaryota; kingdom Viridiplantae; phylum Streptophyta; class Magnoliopsida; order Poales; family Poaceae; genus Secale; species Secale cereale. The sequence continues at coordinate 492,495,496 of LR738711.1, read as the reverse complement.
CGTGCTTCGTGCCAACATTGAAGGCCACCTCGAGCAGGTTGACAGCTATGCCCCTGGTCATTAGATCAGACTTGGAAGCCTAAACTACGTTGTTGATGTCCGCGGAGATTTGATCTTCGACGGATTCGCACCCATGTCAGCTGCTCCCTACCACCACGATGAACACGACCTAGATCTGTCATTGGACCCTGTACAGGGGACAATACTTGCTGCAGCTCTGGCCTTAGATCCGGAGCAGATCGCCTCATCCAAGGACGGGAAGATCAACCCCGCCACGGAGACCATAGACTTAGCGGCGCTTGAGCCGCACACAAACCCAACCTTGAGCGGGATTCCTTCCGCCACCAAAACTCCGGACTCATTTCCGATCACACGTCCCGAACTTTCGGGATCTACGTCCTTTGGCCTCGATCGAATGGTTGTCACCGAACTAAGCCCCGCAGATGTCTGAACACATGTCTAGCACTCACCCTTGGACGACGCACTGGACTTACTAGAATCTCTCTCCCTAATAGAGACTTCCCAGCCAAATTATGCCCAGTTCGAACTAGAGGCTGAGGACAGGGAATTTTGCTTCCCACCCACCACCCACTTGGTAGCCACGATCGAGGAATTAACTGATCTATTAGATTACACTTTCGAAGACATCGATGGGATGGATCACGATGCCGAAGCTGATCTAAGTGCAAACCCGCCCGCAACCGGGCGATGGACGGCTACTTCTACATACAATGTATACGTGGTGGACACACCCAACGAGAAGGAGGGCGACGACGATACCAATACAGAACATGACAAGCATGTCGATGGACCTCCCAAACGCCAGCGTTAGAAGCGTCGATCTTGGTCCCGTAAAGAGAAAGAGAGTAACACTGTCACTAAAGACGATAATGATCCGGAACAAGCCAATGACCCCGTGGAGCCAGTGGTAGAGCAGGGCGAATGGGAGGATGACGAACACAGTCCAGAAGAACTGCTGGCCGATCACAGCGACGCGGATGACATCAATTATCAACATGTCTCCGAAGAGGACATCATCTAGGGAGACGAAAATTCATCGTCCTAGAAGAATCACTCGAACAGAAATGTTTTCAACAATAGCTCATTTCCACCGTAAGGAGCCTGATGAGGCAGCAGCAACGGCTTAAAGCCGAACATGATACGCTCAACGACAGATGGAACAATGTGCTAGCCGCTGAAGAACGATACGACTATAAGGGCCAAATAAAGAGCTATCCCGAACGCAAGCTGCTGCCCCAATTCGACGATGAGGCCCCAACGCCAATTCCGCCGAAGTATGATCAGTCCAATCAACCGGACCGACCACCTGGCGGATGGGACAAAGCGACCAGCCACACCGTACACAAACCCGCACCTCCTCACCGTAAAGGAAAGGATACAACGGCTCAGGGCCATAAGTACGACCTACGTCGGGACTTGAATAAAAAGGCTGGCCAAACCAGATCAATCCATGGACCAAGGGAACATGCCAACACATGGAATGGCGGCTATCAAGCCAAACAGACCGGTCACATCCCAGTTCGGAGCCAACACCGAACACCAATACCGTCCAAACTACGCCATGATGTCGCAAAATACAGGGGTGCTTCACACCCTGTGTGCTTCACTGATGAGGTGATGGATCATGAATTTCTAGAAGGGTTTAAACCCGTAAACATCGAGGTGTACGATGGAACAACGGACCCCGCTGTATGGATAGAAGACTTTATTCTTCACATACACATGGCTCGTGGAGATGATCTCCATGCTATCAAATACTTACCTCTGAAGCTGAAAGGACCAGCTCGGCACTGGTTAAATAGCCTCCCGGAGAACTCTATCAGAAGATGGGAAGAACTTGAGGATGCTTTTTGGGCCAATTTTCAGGGGACTTATGTCCGGCCCCCGGATGTTGATGACCTAAGTCATATAATCCAGCAACCCGAGGAGTCAGCCTGTAAGCTTTGGAATCAGTTCTTAACTAAAAGAACCAAATTGTAGACTGTCCGGATGCCGAGGCATTAGCGGCATTCAAACACAGTGTCTGGGACGAATGGTTGGATAGACACCTCGGCCAAGAGAAGTCGAGAACAATGGCATCCCTAACTACACTCATGACCCGCTTTTGCGCGGGCGAGGATAGCTAGTTGGCTTGTACTAGCAACAGCACCAGCGACCCTGGCACATATGAAGTCATGGATGGCAATGGCAAACCACGACACAATAAAAACAAGCATCGAAACAATACTGGAAGCACAGATGACACGGCGGTAAATGTCGGATTCAGTGGCTCCAGGCCCGGTCAACGGAAGAAGCCATTCAAAGGCAACCGAGATAGTCCATCTAGCTTGGAAAAAATACTAGACATGCCCTGCTAGATCCATGGCACCGCTGATAAACCTGCAAATCATACCAATCATAACTGATGGGTCTTTAAGCAGGCCGACAAGCTAAACACTGAACACAAGGGGAAAGGGCCTTAAAGTGACGATGAGGATGAATCTCGCAAGCCGAACACGGGGGACAAAAGAAATTTCCACCGAAGGTGAAAACCGTGAACAAGATCTACGTCACCCATATCCACAAGAGGGAGTGCAAGCGCGCACTCCGGGACGTCTATGCCGTCGAGCCTGTTTCCCCCAAGTTGAACCCATGTTCGGCTTGTCCGATCACCTTTGATCGTAGGAATCATCCAACCAGTATCCGTCATGGAGGTTCGGCGGCCTTAGTACTTGACCCCATAATTGACGGATATCATCTTACTCGAGTCCTTATGGACGATGGCAACATTCTCAATCTGATATACCAAGACACTGTCCGAAGATGGGGATAGACCCATCGAGAATTAAGCCCAGCAGCACTACCTTTAAAGGAGTGATACCATACATCGAAGCCCGCTGCACGGGCTCATTAACATTGGAAGTCGTATTCGGTACCCCTGATAACTTTTGAAGCAAAGAGTTAATCTTCGACATTGCTCCGTTCCGAAGTGGCTATCATGCACTACTCGGAAGAACGTCCTTCGCCCGCTTTAATGCAGTCCCGCATTACGCCTACTTAAAGCTCAAAATGCCTGGACCTCGCGACGTCATCACTGTCAGTGGAAACATGGAGCGCTCCCTCGGTACGGAGGAAGACACCCTAGCGGCCAAAGTCCAAAGCGCCTTATTTAGGACGAACAGTTCATCAGTCGTCAAGACCACAGACACAGCTAAACATGTCCGATCCGCACTACAATGCGACAGCTGAGACTAACCTGAGCTCAATTAGCAGTTGCGCCCCTGTCGACTGCCCCATAAGGTGGTAGCATATGGACCTCGCATACACAATTATGCCCTTAAAATACCTTGGGCGGCGCTGGGGGCCCACAACATACAAATAGTCCATAGTTCGGCTTGACCTTATGCGGACTCTAAAATACAGCTTCTTTTTCAGGTTCGTTTAAAAGAAACTACATTGTTTATGACTGTACCAGATACTCTTTTCTAGAATCATGCCTTTTCCTTTTTATTTTTTACAGGCATCCATCATAACTCTCCTTCTCAAGGACATATTACCAAAGGGAAAAAGGCGAGACCTGCAGCAGAGCCAAGTGTTGAGACTTCTTTCTTAGATTCAGGCTTTCTGTAAACCTTTTACTTCTCTTTTATTTTCTTTTACTTTTTGGCATGTCAAATGCCCGAGGCTGTTAGCGGTGTTATCTGTACCCTCACGTCTTGCCATATTAAACGGGATATAAAAGAAGCAGTTTGGTTCCAATTCGCTTAGAGTTTATTCTATTTACCACCTGTATTCTCCACCCTCAAGTTAGATTGCCACATGTGCTTTAATACCTGGACTTAATACCAGGGGCTGTATTCAACTTGGCACACCTCCAAAAAGTCCAACCACCTATAGGGAACTGTTCGGCGTCCCGGATATTGCAGTATATGCATCGGCTCCGAATCATGTCTTTGGTCTATAGTTGGGTTGCCCGGCCCCTCTGCTTGCCACCTTATGTTCCACATTATTCTACTAAGGTAGTAAAGGGAGAACTACTGTGATTGTACTTCTGGTTCCTCCGGTCAAGTACCTCAGTAGAGAAAGCCGAAAACTGGCTGTCATGATAAAGCGAGAGCCGGTCAAGCAATTCGGTGACTTAGTGTTATACTATGATCGATAGAGATCCACTCCGTATTATACGTGGGGCTGGTTTTCGCCCAGCCGCGTAAAACGGGTACCATAGTTCGAAAGCCCTACATTCACTAGGGGCTAGTACTTAGCCCCACTAGTCAAGCTCCTATGGCTAAGTGAAAGCAATAAAGCCGCATAGTCTGATTGCCTTCGCTCCGCAGACACCTCCTATATGGACCAAGACGTTGGATAAAGAGGGTTCATGTGCATTACCGAACACCCCTGTAATATTTACATGGGGCAGACGACGATGACTGGAAACTTTCAAATTTAAATAAATAGCCGCACAGGAGGAAAAAGTAGCTTATAATACAAAAGCACAAAATTTATATATATCAGCCCATAGGATTAGTCCTTACAATCCGAATACAATCATTCAAAGATTATATCCTTTGAGCACTGGCCCTCTACAAGGCGGGCTCATTCTAGGACGACGCCAAAGTACCTTTCAGGCTTGCGGTGATCCTTGTCCTCTGGGGGGACCAGCAATGGCTATCTCCGTGGCCTTCATGTTTGCCCAATGCACCTTCACGCAGGCAGAGGCCATCCGAGCACCCTCTATGGAGGCCGAACGCTTAATAGCATCGACCCGCGGACTCGCTTCGACGAGCTTCTTCACCAATCCAAAGTAACTACTTGTTATTGGATCAACGGGCCATAGCCAGACTATAAAGTCCTTCATGGCCGTACCCGCCATGTTGTGCAGCTCGACCAGCTGCTTCATTTGGTCATTGAGGGGCACCGGATGGTTTGGCGCAAGAAACTGCGACCAGAACAACTTCTCCATGCTATTCCGCTCCTGGCTCCGGAAGTATTGGGTGGCGTCAGCAATGCTCCTCGGGTGATCTGCAAACACGCCTGGAGAACTCCACAATCGTGTCAGCCCAAGATACCTCTGACCTCGCAAGATGCTCTGCAAGAGAAAAATCTTACCAGCTGCTATTTGACACACTTGTTTTATCTCTTCTTGAGCACTGCGCGACTCAATCTGTGCCTCCTTGAAAGCATTAACTGCCGAAGTGAGTTCGGATGCTTGTTTCGAAGTCGTCTGCTCCAATGCATCCCATTTGCGAATGGCATCTTGCAACTCGACCTCGATTTCGGTCACCCGAGTCTCGTGTTGTTGACGCAAGGCCTTCTCGGCCTCCAGGTCGGCAACCGCTTTATCAGCGGCTTCCTTGCTCGCTCTGACCTCTTCCTTGGCCGTCGCAAGCTCGCCCTTCAGGACCTCGACCATAGCTGCGTCAGCTGTTTCACAAGAAAATATAACACAAATAAGCTCACGCTCACACATATAGTGTGTTAAAATTTCAATTTCTGCAAACCCGCATACCTTGCGTTTCATCAAAACGCTTGTTGACGCGGTCGAGATCTTCATCAGCTAGTTTAAGCTTCCGATTTAACTCGGAAACCTCTGCGGCTTGGGCAGATGCCGCAACTAGAGAAACCCGTTCAAGCACAAAAGTACACAGTTCAGCTCTATAATATATAACATGGATACTTCATCTGATTCTATTCAGAATCAAACAAAGCATCAGGGGCTACCGTCTATATATATCTAAAATAAAAAAACTTCTCTTTAAAGAACATTACATCGCATACCTCAAAGCCTGTTAGTAGGCTGTTGAAAGCTTTGTTCAGTCCGCCTTTGACGGACTGCATTTTAACCATGACCGCACTCATCAGAGTGTGGTGTTCCTCTACAATGGACGCACTTTGCAGTGCTCCCTCCAGAGTGTTCGGCGCATCCACATTGACGACAGGCGCCGTTGGAGCAGTTGCTCCCTCCCCCATTGCGGGGGGCTGATCTCTTGATTTTGGAGCGGCACTGGGCCCCGAAATAGTGTTCGGCGATGCCCCGGATTGCTTGGGTCCCCCGTCTTCGGTCACCATGGGGATCGCTCCCCCTTGGTCGATAGCGGGCAAGGGATTGACCTCGGACGCCCTTTCGTCCGCTCACTCCAACCTACTGGAGCATGGGGAGTTTGTAGAGAGGATACCTTGGTTTCCCCTAGAGTGGGCGACGAGCCCCGCGGAGGCGTATCGCTCTCCACCATCCCCGACGATAGGGAATTCCCCGATGACAGTGAAGCCACAGGGATGTCATGCGGAGGACTATATAAAGGCAAAATAAATATTAGATGCTGAAGAGGAAAATTATCCGAACATAAGCTATTTAAATACTTACGATTTGGCCAGGGGCTTAATCCTGGGCTGGACTCGATAACTGTGTTCGGACGTTGAGTTCAAACTATTGGGAAGATTTAGCTTCTTCCTGGACACGGCCTTGCCTGCGTCAGCAGGGGCCACTCTTTTCCTCCCCTTTGTTAGGATGGGGGAGTCGTCTTCTTCTTCTTCCTCCTCCTCTCCTTCTTCGGGAGAGAGGTGGGAACCAGTTTCCTAGGACCTGATGTCCGCAGGGCCTGCTGGGCGGGGGTTGCTCTTTACCTCATTGCCCTTCTTCTTGGCCTTCTTCTCCGACGCCTTGTACGATGCTGGGACCAACATCGCCGTCAGCTGAGGCATCTCTGAGTCTTCTAGTAGAGGGACTGGACACTTGATCTGCTCTGCCTTTTTCATCTAGGCCTGGATAGAACATAAAACTCCTGTTATAATTGAAGTGTGGATGGAGTATTTACTTGGCAGAAATTTTAATTACCTCTGACGCAGTGAGCGCGGTGTTGAAACCCTTGTCCTCGGACTCCGCTGGCCACCCTTTCTGGGCCTTGAAGAGGTGCTTCTAGATGTCTTCGTGTGTAGTGCCGAAGAGATGCTTCAATGGCCGGGACCCTTCCGGATTGAACTCCCATAGATAGGAGTCTCGGCGTTGGCAAGGAACGACAAGACAGACGAGCATCACCTGAATCACATTTGTGAGTTGGGTGCCCTTGGTTATCATGCCAGATATGCGGCCTTGGAGCGCCAACACCTCCGACTGAGACCCCCAATCCAGACTCTTGTCAGTCCAAGAGGTTAGCCTCTCCGGGGGTCTAGATCTAAATGCTGTCGCCGCTGCCCACTTGGTGTCGTAGGGCTCAGTGATGTAGAACCACTCCTCCTACTAGACCTTATTCGTCTCAAGAAAGGCCCCCTTGGGCCAAGTGGCATTGGGGAGCTTGTTCACCATGGCGCCACCGCACTCCGCGTCCTGCCCGTCGACCACCTTCGGCTTCAAATTGAAGGTTTTGAGCCATAGGCCAAAGTGTGGGGGAACACGGAGGAAGACCTCACATACCACTGTAAAAGCAGATATGTGTAGAATTGAGTTTGGGGCTAGATCATGGAAATCTAGCCCATAGAAAAATAAGAGGCCCCGTACAAAGGGGTGGAGAGGAAATCCCAGCCCCCGATTGAAGTGCGAGAGGAAGGCAACCGTCTCACCCGCCTTAGGGACGAGAATCACTTGTTCCCTTTCGGCGACTCGGTGCACCACATCGTCAGCGAGATAGCCCGTGCTCCAGAGGCTCTTCACGGTCTTCTCTGTGACCGTGCAGCCAGCCATTGCTGGGAAGGGCGGCGGTGGTGCAGGAGTTGAGAATTGAGGGCGCAAGAGATGTCGGCGCTTGGGCTGGGGAGATTGGAGAACAAGAGCTTGAGGAGAGTGTGGGTTAAAGGGAAAGATTTGAGTCCTTTTATAAGCGGTGAATGCTAAATGGCCCCCACTCCAGCCGTAAACCTTGCCGGTTACCAACGAGGTTGTGCGTAGGGCACGGTTAATATGCTCACGTCACATTGATAAGGATCCCATAATAAGCGGGCTTGATATTTATTTTGACAAGACGTGCCAATGAGGCTATACCTCGAATCACAAAACTAGAGCCAAGAAAATGGTTCGATATATTAAAGGGACAGACGTGACGCTTCGCTAAAAAGTTGTCAGTAAAGACACATTATCCGTTTTTTCGATACCTTACCTTTGAGGCTAAGGGTTGTACTAACCATGCAGAGCCAGACATAGTACCTTTTTGTGGGGAATATTGCTTCAATATGTTCGGGAGGAGGAACCCACCTTGCAATGCCAAAGACAGTACGCGAGCCGAACTCATCGTCATTGAAGACTAGTTCAGGGGCTACTTAGGGAGTCCTGGATTAAGGGGTCCTCAGGTGGTCGGATCGCTCGTTATGGGCCAGACTGGTGGGCCATGAAGATTATTAACAAAGATTATCTCCCGTATCCGGATAGGACTCCCATATGTGTAAAATAGCAAGTTTAGAGTCCGGGTGCAATACTTTCCTTCCTCTGCAAGGTGATATGTACAAACCCTAGGTCCCTCTGGTGCATATATAAACCAAAGGGTTTAGTCCGTAGAGATAGGAGAATCATAGCAATCACATAGGCTTGACTTTTAGGCTTTAGCCATTATGATCTTGAGGTAGATCAACTCTTGTAACCCCATATTCATCAAGATCAATCAAGCAGGAAGTAGGGTATTACCTCAATCGAGAGGGCCCGAACTTGGGTAAACATTGTGTCCCCAGTCTCCTGTTACCATTGATCCTCAGACGCATAGTTCGGGACCCCCTACCCGAGATCTGCCGGTTTTTACACAGACAATGGCCACCTATGGGACCAGGAGGCCCCTTGCTGGTTCGGCAGGGGGACATCATGTTGCACAAAGAGCAGACGAGTGTGGGACAGCATGACAGAGATCACATAGGCAATTTTACCCAGGTTGAGGCCGCCATTATGGTGTAAGACCCTACTACTGCTTTGGTGGATTGATGGTGGAAATGAGGTGGTGGAGCGAAGTTTACTTGCCCGACAAGGGTTGCCTCAGGGTGGTAGCGACTACGTGCATATGGGGGTGTGAGTTATCCAATCTTCTAGCCCTGTCTACGGTTGCCATGGGCCTCCTTTTATAGATTAAGGGGTCACCACAATGGCAAAGTAGTCATTATGTACTGATATGGTAGCAACGGTGCTATCATACCTAACTCTGCGGGCTGAGAGGGTGCATTAAATGCACCGCTTAATGTCACATCACTGGTTGCCCGGCAAGGCTTGCCGGGCTATCTTGCCAGCTCCGCGCCTGTTTGCTTGACACGTCGCAGGACGGGTGTCATCCGTGGGTTTTTCCTGTAGGGAGAGGCTGACATGTGGCGAATGGCTGCCACTTAGTCACTTTGTGGCTTGACGCCGCACTGATCAACGACGTGAGTCGTGGTGGAGTGTCTGGTGAGGTGGGTTTTCCTCCGTGAGTCCAGGCAGGCTCCGCCAGGAAGCCTTGGTTGTCTTTCTTCTGAGGGTGGCCTCGCCCCTTGCCGGGCTCCCCTGCCCGGAAAGGGAGGCCTTTCTCTTGGCGATATCTTGCTTCTCTGGCTTGGTTTTGGTTCCTCTGATCTGCTCGTTGGTTCCTCGAATCTCTTGGTTTCTTGTTCATATTGGTTCGGCCTTGGCTTGTCCGTGCACGAGTCAGGGGAAACACATACCCCTGTATATTTTCCCCGACATAATGACTTATTGGAAATAATACATACTGTTGTATGCGGTTCGATGAGTGTTGTAGCACGCGGCGGGTATCATTATTTTCTCACCTTCACATATGATTTGAGTAGATATGGATATATCTACTTAATGAAACACAAGTCTGAAACATTTTAAAAGTTCAAATAATTTAGAGTGAAGTAGAGAATCATCGTAACAAGAAAATAAAGTTTCTACGAACCGATCATGGATGCGAATATTTGAGTTACGAGTTTGGTCTTCATTTGAAACAATGTGGAACAACACAGCGTAATGGTGTGTCCGAACGTTGTAATCGTACTATATTGGATATGGTGCGTCCTATGATGTCTCTTACTGATTTGCCTTTATCATTTTGGGGTTATGCATTAGAGACAACTGCATTCACGTTAAATTGGGCAATGTCTAAATCCGTTGAGATGGTACCGTATGAACTATGGTTTGGAAAGAAACCAAAGATGTTGTTTCTTAAAGTTTGGGGTTGTGATGCTTATGTGAAAAAGCTTCAGCCTGATAAGCTCGAACCCAAATCGGAGAAGTGCGTCTTCATAGGATACCCAAAAGAAACTGTTGGGTACACCTTCTACCACAGATCCAAAGGCAAGATCATTGTTGCTAAGAAATGGATCTTTTCTAGAGAAGGAGTTTCTCTCGAAAGAAGTGAGTGTGAGGAAAGTAGAACTTGATGAGGTAATTGTACCTTCTCTCGAATTGGAAAATAGCTCATCACAAAAAACGGTTCCCGTGATGCCTACACCAACTAGAGAGGAAACTAATGATGATTATCATGAAAATTTAGATCAAGTTAATACCGAACCGTGTAGGTCAACCAGAGCACGATCCGCACCAGAGTGGTACAGTAATCCTGTTCTGGAAGTCATGTTACTAGACCATGAGAAACCTACAAACTATGAAGAAGCTATGATGAGCCCAGATTCCGATAAATGGCTTGAGGACATAAAATCTGAGATAGGATCCATGTATGAGAACAAAGTGTGGACTTTGGTGGACTTGCACGATGATCGGGGAGCCATAGAGAATAAATGGATCTTCAAGAGGAAGACATACGCTGATGGTAAAATCACTTTCTACAAAGCTCGACTTGTTGCGAAAGGTTTTTGACAAGTTGAAGGTGCCGACTACGATGAGATTTTCTCACTCGTAGCGATGCTTAAGTCTGTGCGAATCATGTTAGCAATTGCCGCATTTTATGAAATCTGGCAAATGGATGTCAAAACTGCATTCCTTAATGGATTTCTTAAAGAGGAATTGTATATGATGCAACTAGAAAGTTTTGTCAATCCTAAAGGATCTAACAAAGTGTGCAAGCTCTAGTGATCCATCTATGGACTAGTGCAAGCATCTCAGAGTTGGAATATACGCTTTGATGAGTTGATCAAAGCATATGCTTTTATATAGACTTACGGTGAAGCCTGTATTTACGAGAAAGTGAGTGGGGGCACTACAACATTTCTCATAAGTATGTGTGAATGACATATTGTTGATCGGAAATGATGTAGAATTTTCTGGTAAGCATAAAAGATTGTTTAAAAGGAGTTTTTCAATAAAAGACCTCGGCGAAGCTACTTACATATTGGGCATCAAGATCTATAGAGATAGATCAAGACGTTTGATAATACTTTCGATAAGTACATACCTTGATTTTGAAGTAGTTCAAAATGGACCAGTCAAAGAAGGAGTTCTTGCCTGAGTTGTAAGGTATGAAGTTCAGTAAGACTCAAAGCCCGACCATGATAGAAAAATATAGAGAGAATGATAGGCATTCCCTATGCCTCAACCATAGGTTCTATAAAGTATGCCATGCTATCTACCAAACCTGTTGTGTACCTTGCCATGAGTTTGGCAAGGAGGTACAATAGTGATCCAGGAGTAGATCACTGCACAATGGTGAAAATCATCCTTAGTTACCTTAAAAAGGATTAAAGAAATGTTTATCGATTATGGAGGTGATAAAGAGTTCATCGTAAAAAGTTACGACGATGCAAGCTTTGACACTAATCCAAATGACTCTAAGTCTCAATCTGGATACGTATTGAAAATGGGAGCAATTAGCTAGAGTAGCTCCATGTAGAGCATTGTAGACATAGAAATTTGCGAAATACATACGAATCTGAATGTGACAGACCCGTTGACTAAGCCTCTATGACAAGCAAAACATGATCACACCTTAGTACTCTTTGTGTGTTAATCACATGGCAAGGTGAACTAGATTATTGACTCTAGTAAACCCTTTGGGTGTTGGTCACATAGCGATGTAAACTATGGGTGTTAATCACATGACGATGTGAACTATCAGTGTTAAATCTCATGGTGATGTGAACTAGATTATTGACTCTAGTGCAAGTTGGAGACTGAAGGAAATATGCCCTAGAGACAATAATAAAGTTGTTTTTTTATTTCCTTATATCGTGATAAATGTTTATTATTCATGCTAGAATTGTATTAACCGGAAACTTGATACATGTGTGGATACATAGACAAAACACTGTGTCCCTAGTAAGCCTCTACTAGACTAGCTCGTTGATCAAAGATGGTTAAGTTTCCTAACCATAGACATGTGTTGTCATTTGATGAACGAGATCACATCATTAGGAGAATGATGTGATGGACAACACCCATCCGTTAGCTTAGCATATTGACCGTTCAGTTTTATTGCTATTGCTTTTTTTTGATGTCAAATACATATTCCTCCGACTATGAGATTATGCAACTCCTGGATACGAGAGGAATGCCTTGTGTGCTATCAAACGTCACAACATAACTGGGTGATTATAAAGATGCCCTACAGGTATCTCCGAAGGTGTTGTTGGGATGGCATATATCAAGATTAGGATTTGTCACTCCGAGTATCGGAGAGGTATCTCTAGGTCCTCTCAGTAATGCACATCATAAGAAGCCTTGAAAGCAATGTGAATAATGAGTTAGTTGTAGGATGATGCATTACGGAACGAGTAAAGACACTTACTGGTAACGAGATTGAACTAGGTATGAAGATACCGACGATCGAATCTCGGGCAAGTAATATACGATGACAAAGGGAATAACGTATGGTGTTAGAACGGTTCGACCAATAAAGATATTCGTAGAATATGTGGGAGCCAATATGAGCATCCAGGTTCCGCTATTGGTTATTGACCGGAGAGGTGTCTCGATTATGTCTACATAGTTCTCGAACCCGTAGAGTCCGCATGCTTAACGTTTGATGACGATATTGTATTATATGAGTTATGTGATTTGGTGACCGAATGTTGTTCGGAGTCCTGGATGAGATCGAGGACGTGAAGAGGAGGAGTCTCAAAATAGTCAAGAGGTAAAGATTGATATATAGGATGATGGTATTTGGATACCGGAAGTGTTCGGGGTGATACCGGGTCACCGGAAGGGGTTCCGGGCACCTCCGGCAAATATATGGGCTTAATGGGCCAAGTGAGGGAACACAGAAGCCCACAAGGGGCTGGTGCGCCCCCTATAGGGCTAGCCTTTTGGGGAGGAAGGGAAAGTAGAGGAGGAAAAGGAAAGTCTGAAGTAGGACTCCTACTTCCTCACCTCCCCCTCATTCCTTTCCCCCTTGTCCAAATATGGTAAGGGGGTGCGAATTGGACTAGGGGCAAGTACGATTCCTCCTACTTGGTGCGCCCTATGGAAGCTCCCCTCCCCCTCCCACCTATATATACGTGAGGAGTGGGCGCCTAGAACTCACACCAATAATTGTTAGCCGTGTGCGGCGCCCCCCCTCCACAGTTTACGCCTCCGGCCATATTCTCGTAGTGCTTAGGCGAAGCCCTGCACGGATCACTTCGCCATCACCGTCACCATGCCGTCGTGCTGACAGAATTCATCTACTTCCTCGACACCTTTCTGGATCAAAGGAATGAGGGACATCATCGAGCTGAACGTGTGCATAACGCGGAGGTGCCGTGCGTTGGGTACTTGATCAGTTGAAGCACGAAGAAGTTTGACTACATCAACCGCGTTGTAAAACGCTTTCGCTTTCGGTCTACGAGGGTACGTGGACACACTCTCCCCTCTCATTGCTATGCATCTCCGAGATATAGATCTTGCATGAGCATATGATTTTTTTTGAAATTGCATGCTAAGTTTCCCAACACAAAGTTCGCCACCTGTGTAACTATGGGGAAGAAAGCAACATATTACATATATTGGTTGTCAAAGTTGGCGACCAGTGCAAATAAATACCGTAGCAAAACAAGTCTAGAACTGAAACCACTTCACAAGAGCTCAAGAAACAATAACCTGGGTATCCACCACTCTGGCAAGACTCTTAGCAAGCTTGTTAGCTTTCTCTTGTTTGGCGCTTAAATCCTCCAGCACTTGCTGTTGCACCAGAAAGTATGCATCTGAATTCTGCAGGGATTTCCTCATTCCTTCGGCTTCCTGTCGCAGCACATATGATTGATGTCTTTCAACCTGAAGTTGAGACTCAAGAAGCCGAACTGATTCAGGCAGCGAGTTCGAAGAGCTTGTGCCAACAGTAGTGGCTAGTAACTCAAACACTACATGAAGGCACGACTTTGGGGTTGTCTCACTGTCTACAAGATAGTTTTTATCAGCTTTCTTGGAGACCAACATGGTTGTCTCACTACCTTGAACCTTATGTGCATTACTTTCTCTACCGTTGCATAATGGGGTGCTCTTCTCCAATATTCTGTCGGCATTCTACAAGAGGAACAAGTAGACACGTCACAGGTTTACCATGTTGTATATGAAACTCGTTTTAATAAACCAGTTCAGTTGTAAGGTGGACAGGATAACAGCATGAAACAAACATATATCTATGTACTATGGCCATTGTATGGTGTATATCATTCTAGTATATGTTGCCAAATCAAGATAGAGACAGTTCAAATCATATCTATTTAAGACAAAGCGGCATAGACAAAATATAAGTGTGGGAAACTACACAACACTAACAACACTTGTAATGTGCATGCCATGAGAACATACTGTTTATTCAATTGAAACTGAAATCAACATAGAGCAAGTTACAACATCAAACCAGTTAAAGAAACAGGTTTAAAACATACCCGTCGGTCCATTGGAGTTTCAGTTGCATCCTTCAAATTTGAAATTAGTTGATATGAGTAAATATAGTGATGCTAGAGCAAAGGAGTAAGAACCATAGCTACAGAACCTGACATCAGAACAATTCTTCTTTTGCTTTAAGCGGTGACTTGGGGTTCAGAGTGGTGGTCCTCGTGCTTTGGGAACTGCACTTGCCTTACTAGCTGCTCGTGTAAGGGTGCTCTGTGGTGGAGACGGTGTTGTGTCAAATGGAACTGGGTTTTTGTCTGCTAGGGTTGGGGTTAGAAGGGGTGTAGCTGGTTCTCTGTCCAACTGGGTAGGGTTACAATCTGCGCAAGTCTGGGTTATGTGTGGTGTGGCTAGTTCTTGGGCAAGTACAACCGTGGTTCTATCTGCATCAACGGTTAGCACGATCTTTTCTGAAGACCGTGTTTTTACTCCCATAGATACTGCCATCACCCTCTCCAATTCAAATGGCCGATAAACAAGAAAAGTAATTGAATGTATAGACATTGTATGATAGACATGTGCAATGGATAGTAGGGAAGAAAACAGGGCATGAAATAATTCACATTTATGTTGTCTAACCAAACAGGATAGCATGACGCAATTTCTCATATATGATAGCTAATTAAACAGGATAGCATGAGACAAATTCACATATATGATGGCTAACTAAACATGATAGAATGACATTCTTCAAAAAATGATGACTATGTAAAAGGATGACATGATATAACTACACAATGTGTCTATTAAAGTGGTTGACATGCCATAATTCACATACATGGATGGAGACATGATGGATGATATATAATTCATGGATAGAATGCCATAATTCAAAATATGATGACTATGTAAATAGGACGAGATGATATAACTATATTATTTCTTTAGAAAATGGGTTGGCATGCCATAATTCAGATACATGTTGTCCATGTAAACATCATGGCATGATATAATTCAAATACATGATTTATATTGTAAGCAAGTGAGCAGAGGGCAATCACATATATGATGTGTTAACTAAGCAGATGGCATTCAATATTGTGTATATAATGTAAAAACTAAGCATTGCAAGACAACATATGCATGATATGAGTAATATAACCCTGCCAAGTTTGAGCATACACCTCAGGGGGGAAATAGGACTGGTCATCTGTCTCTGAATCCTCCTCCGAGGAGCTATCTGTAACTAGCAAGATATCAGCTTCAGCAAGTAGCATTGTCTGCTCGGAGGACCTTGTTTTCACTCCATATTTCTGCATCACCAATTCAAATGGCTGATGCACAGGAAGAGTAGTTGAATATGCAAACATTGTCGGCAAATAGAATATGTAATACAAAAAAAGGATGGCATGATACAATTCACATATATGATGCTTGGCTAAACCTCATGGCATTGCATAATTCACGTATGTAATGCCTTGCGACAAGATAACATTGCATAATTCACATATATAATGTCTTGCAACAAAATGGTATTGCATAATTCACATATATGGTAACTAGACACTAAACATGTGGCATTCATACAAAGCTTGTCTAAACTAAGCAAATAACATGGCAATGCAAGACACCATATGCACGATATGAGCAATATAATCCTCCCAAGTTAGAGCATGCACCTCGGGGGGGGG